>CM064568.1:15688063-16288063 GCA_032716605.1 Paralithodes platypus | reverse complement strand
TCACTCTCAGCTGCCCTAGTTCTACGGGGAAAGATGTGGTTGAGAGAGACGACCTGATTTAGTGCGAGTGGGTGCGGAAACAGGAGGAGAAGATGATGAAGAAGATGCTGATAGTCCGGGAGCATAGGCCGCAAATTGTGTCTAGATAAAATCAACCTCATCCATACCATTGTGACTGAAATTTGTAAAGTTATATAGAAAGAGTATAATTTTTAAACATATAATGCAAAAATCGTAACTTCGAAATGGATTGTATTTATGAGATATATTGGAATAACTATTTTGAATATTTTAGTTACCCCTCAAAAAAATTCTTTGATTTAAATTCCTAATTACTTGTGAATGTTGAGTTTTTGTATTACAGTTTTGTAGATAATATTTTAGCATAACTAATTAGTTACATTTGAAGACGCTATTTTGAATGTTTTAATATATTAGTTAAATTAAATATAGAAGAAAACGGTATGTTATTAATTATTATGGTTGACTGAAGCATTATAATTTTAGCCTCCTGGCTCCAATCTGCAAGGCAGGTAGCGTATAATAAAGGTCTGCTGTATTTATTACCCTTCCTACTATTGCGGAACGGTCCAATCTGCAAGGCAGGTAATGTAAGAAAGGACCTCTTTGTTTAGTACCCTTCAGTACCCGACTTGGGTGCGGAGCGGTACTAACCTGCTATTACTGAGTGGTACATACTGACTGCCATACGTGCGGAGTTGTCCGTAAGCTACGCACGTGGCTTACGGACACTTCCGCACATATGGCTGTGCTTCATCTGGAGTTTTCGTAGCCAAAACAGTGTGTGACGCCTCCCGGCGTTAGCAGAATGTTTGCGTGGGGTATTGCAGCTCGCTAGCGCTCGCCAGGATGGGGGGATGGGCTACAGTTGTCCTAGAATGATCTGCTTTATTTAATTAGTGTCGTGTTGCCACAGACAGTCTAGAAATGGTCTTTGTTTTGGTCTGTGACCGCGCCTTATATTTTATATTCGCTATAATATAAATGTTGCTTGCATGGGAGGCGAGCGAGAGAGGGTGAGGGAGTACACCTGGCAGCGGGGTGAGCTATGACGCGGCTCGCTTGGGCGCTGACGGCGTTGGCGGCCGGGTGGTCAACTAGTCCCTTCCCATCGCGGCCTCGTGTTCTTTACCAGCTCAGAGCTAGCCTGACACGCGTATCGCCTACATCCTTTGCAATTCTGTCCCCCATACTCGCCACTTTGCATACTATTTCTCTCTCTCGACTTCTCCTTTCTCATTCTCTAATCTTTATTAAACTCAACATCCCTTCTGGTTTCAGCATAGACGTTCACCGTCGACCAGTCGTATTGTACGTGAAGCTCTCAGATATTTCCATGTATTAGGTTAAGGAGGTATTATGCTTTATTGAGGTTAGAGAGACGGACTTTTCCGTATGTGTCCTCTCTCGGGAAGGTTGTAGACCGGTATATGTCTCCCTGGCAAGATGTTGAGTGATTCTGCTTGTTATCTAAAGCTAGACTAGGGGTAAGGTTACTGTGTCGTTGTCTCCGATGTGTGCAGTGTTAGCTAAGCCCTGCACGACATCTACAGGTACTGTGGGAGCCTAAGTTGTCTTCGGGTGGGTTTACTTTGCGAGCACAGCGCTGTGGTGTGAGAGGGCCATAGCCTATCCCTCACAACATAGTGCTGCCTCTTTGTGTTGACTTCTGAGGGATCGCCAGGATAGAGCTAGGTACTAGAGACCTAGATTTATCAAGAGAGCATCCCCGTCATATAACGTAATCTTCATTATACCACCTTCGGACAACGTTAGGCTACGAGCCGCATGCTCACCCATTGTTGCCCTGCCTTGATACCCCAGCTAGACTTTATTAACTGAGCAGACACTGGTTAGAGATAAGCCCCCATTATATATGTATGTATGCAACATTATTATTCACTGCACTTTTGAGCCGAGGTTGTTGTTGAGTTGCACAACCCTAGTAGGCTGTTGCGTTGTGTCACGAAGCATTTCTTTAGTTGTCGAGCATTACTACCTTTGCGCAGTCTTTATTATTCGCCTGCCTATTATTACTATATGTCCTAGCATTTATTGTGACCCGTATTCTGCATTATAATTGTTCAAGATTCTTTACGAACATCTTCCCAGCATCAGACTTATTTCAGAAGTTTCCAGTTGATGTTGCAGGACTAGCATTGCACTTTCTTTAATACAGGAGTGCCAGTTATTTGAGTATCTACCGTAACGTTAATTAATCACGTTAACTATCTTTTCTTTGTGTAACATAATCGAGTAATCTTTTACTGTTTGAGAATAGGCTGTTTCATTGAGCGTCAGCCTAGTGTGTGTGCACCAGTTACCGAGTCATAGGATACCTCGTTGTCCAGGCACGACTCAGGGCGGTAATGGTGTTTTGTTTTCCAGTGTTTAAGGCAGGGGTTGGATCTAGTGTTACCGTTGTTGCGTTTTGCCATCATATAGTCCAATGTTGAAGAGCCCTGTGTCTTTGAGAACCTGGATCGTAACAAGTGGTAACACAATTATTTAATTTTCACAAAGTTATTTGAATATAGGTTAATTGTAAACTACAAGACAATTGTTATGATGCACAGTTTATTTGGTCAAAAATGGCAGTACTGTAAAAATCAAATAATGTAGAAATTAGAATTGTTACGAATTAAAAGGGAAGACGAATTTGCTCAAATGGCAACAGTCTAAAAAATAATATATTTTGCAAGTGAATGCCCCCATATATTTAGTTAAGGTACATATATTTCGAACTTGTCTATTTTTCTAATTAGTAATTTGAAACTATTTTTTACCTTCACTTACATGGACGACGGAAATTAACAATTTAGTAGGATTGCTCCCGGACTATGAAGGTGAAGAAGGGGTTGATGTGGGGTTGAGAATGGGGGGTGGTGGTCGGGGGTTTGGGGTGCGAGGGGGGGGTAAAGGAGAGGGGCGAGATTGAATTTAGATGATTTAGGAGAGACGGGAGCAACACTTGATGGGTAAGTTTGGCAAGGGGGAGCGAGGTGATGGGGAAGGGGGGAAGGATTTGAGAGGGGGTTGAAGGGGTAGGAGAGGGAGGGGGGGGGGGGACAGGGGAAGTAGAAGTTTGATTACGGGAAGAGGAAGGGCGTGGTAAACGAGAATTGGTGAGGTTATATGGTGAGAGTGGAGGTGGGAAAGGTGAAGAATGGGTGGATGAAGGAGGTGAAGCAGATGACGACCAAGGCTTATGTGATTTGAGAGGTGGATGATGGTTTCTGGAGGGAGGGGAAGGGGTGGTGAGGGGCGTCTGGCTGTAGCCCGGCGGGAAAGGGAGGGAGGGATGCGGGAGCGGAGAGCGTATCGAGGGCGGGTTGGGGCAGATGAGGAGTATTGTAATGAGGTTTGTGCACGTGGATGGGGGAGAAATATGTCGGGTTGGGATTTGTGACTGTTGAGGGGGTCGGTGCGAGATAGTAGGGGGGGCGGTATAAATTTGAAGAATAAGGAGGGGCTGAAGGGGAAGGTGAGGGGATAGGAGTAGGAGGTGTAGGTGAAGGAGGTGAATGATATGGTAACTCACAGGATGGTAGATGGCGAGGTATGTTTTGCGGTGATGGGGTGGCTGGCGTTGAGGCAGGGCAGGGGTTGTAGTTGTCCTTATCCATGGTCAGAGGACGATAAATCCTCACGAAGCGATTTCGGTATACCCGAGACACTCTGTGATAGTTTATGATAATCAGATTTGGATTAGGTACTTTCACGATTTTATAGGGCCCAACATATCGAGGACCCAGTTTGTTGATGACGGGTAATTTTGCTACCATGACGAGGTTGTCTATGGCGTATGGGTTTTGTGGTGGTGAGGCGTCCTTGGTGGTATCTTGGCATACTTGGGCTATGTGAAAGACGTTTTTGAGGTGTTGCAGGGAGTCGATTGTGATGGTTGGTCAAGACGGCTTAGCTAATTCTCGAAAAGGGAGGAGTAAGGGTGCAACGCCATAAATTCTCTCTTGGGCGTGATGCCATCTTCCAGAGAGCACGAGTTCATTCCCCATTGAATCATTTTCACTTGGGATGGCCAGTCTTGGGTTTGTAATGCGATGAGTCTGGTTCTGAGTTGATTGTTAATTGTCTTGTGGCTTCTCTCGCAAATGGAGTTTCCTTGAGGCCAGTAGGGGGATGAATGTGACACCTTGATGCCACATGATTGTGAAAATGTATCCCATACTTGTCTAGAAAATTCTGGTGCGTGGTCGGAGAGAATTAATTCTAGTAGAGTGAAAATGGCTAAAATTTCCGTGGCTAGGACTTCCGTGATGGTGAGGGTGCTGTGATCTTTGACGGGGCAGGCTACGAGGAACATGGATTATACGTCGACGAAGGTGACGACGAATCTCTTGCCGTTTGTCACAAGGAATAAGCCCATAACGTCGAGGGATAGAGTTTGCCAAGGTTTAGCGGCTGCTAGTTTTCCTGCTGGTCCTGGGATTCTGGTTCTATCCTTCCCTAATACACAAGGTCTGCAAACTTCTGCAACTTTCTTGGTTAATGTGCTGGGGCTGGTGGTCCAGTATATTTGTTGGAATACTTGCAGTATTTTTGCCTGGCCTAGATGGATACCATTACCTTTGTGTATTATCAGAAGGATGAATTTTGCAGTTTGTGGGTCAACGGCGTTGTGTCCAGACTCGGTGTATAGTTGATCACCAACACGATGAAGATTATAAAAAAACATCTTTAGGGATCCATTTAGGTTTTCTTTTGTTGAACCAGGAATGTAGTAGGGAGAGTTGATCTTTTTCTGGTGATGACAGTGGCTGTTCAGTTGGGGTCAGATTTGGAGGGGATACCATGCTATTTACTTGAAGTTGGTAAAAGGAGGTGGAAGGGGTAACTATATTATTTATTTGAGGCAATACGGAAATGGAATCTACATGGTGGACTGTGGTATTATTATTGGTGTGAAGAAAAGGAGGTGAATATCTAGGGTAAACTATGTTAAGTTGGTTTTGGGGGGGTCACTATGGTATTTATGACGGGAGGGTGAGTTATGCAAGCACTGGTGACACGTAAACATGAAATGGCGTCAGCATTCGTATGGAGTTTCCCTGGGCGGTAGTGAACTTCATAATAAAATTCCTCTAATGTTTCATGCCAGCGGACGAGGAGAGCACAATTCGTTTCTGATTTCCTGAGCCATTGCAGTGTTTGATGGTCGGTTATGATGTCGACTTTAATGCCGAGTAGGAATGAGCGAAAATGATTTAAAGCCCAGATCACTCCAAGGCATTCTCTTTTGGTTGCTGCATAATTTCTTTGTGCTGAATTTAGGGTAGAGCTGGCGCAAGCGATGATGTGTTCACGACCATCTTGCACCTGGCCTAACACAGCACCTATTGCATATAGTGACATATCAGTATACAGCCGGAAAGGTTGATTGTAGTCTGGAAAGGCGACTGTGGGGGCTTGTACAAGGTGATGTTTTAGAGTGTTGAAGGCGGTATCTCTCTCGTTGGTCCATACAAAAGGTTCTTTTTTTGTTAATTCGTACAGAGGGCGGGCTATGGCAGCGGAGTCCTTAACGAATCTCCTATAATAGGTGGCCAAACCTAAAAAGGAGCAAAAGCCTTTGACTGTGGTGGGTGGAGTTTGTGCTGCTATTGCTGACAACTTCTTCGGGTCAGGTAAGATACCCTCTGCTGAAATGATATTGCCTATGAAACCAACTGTTATTCTTGCTACTGAACATTTCAACGGCTTAAGCTTGTGTCCAGCTTCCCTTATGCGTAATAATACCTGTCGGAGACGCTGAAGGTGTTCTTCCCAAGTTTTCCCATAGACGATGACGTCGTCCAGGTATGCCAAACAGATTTCCCAGGTGAGACCCTTTAAGAAAGACTCCATCAAGCATGAAAATGTGGCAGGCCCGTTACATAGACCGAAAGGGAGCACATTGAATTCGTAGAGGTGGCCCCCACTGGTGGAAAATGCGGTCTTTTGTTGATGGCTTTTCTTTATCGGTATTTACCAGTATCCGGCTTGAAGATCTAGAATGGTGAACCATTGTGATCCCTGCAGAGAATCTAGAGAGTCATCGATTCTGGGCAAGGTCGTGGCGTCTTTAATTGTGGCATCATTTAGACGTCTCTAATCCACCCAAAATATCGTGGATCCATCCTTCTTCTTTACCAGAACGACGGGGGAGGACCAGAGACTGACGGAGGGAGTGGCTATGCCTGAGTCTAGCATTTCCTGGACATGTCGATCTTCTTCTTGACGCTGTAGACTCCAGCGGGTTCTTTCGTCGTGAAGGTTGACGGATGGGAGGCCCTTCTGTGTGGATTGTTTCACGACCTTGTTTTGCCCGATTTCGGTGGCAGATTGAGCGAAAACGTCAGCGAACTCCTGAAGAACTAGGGACAGTTGTTGGTGTTCTATCGTTGTTAGTTGTTCGGGAATGGTTGGTAGGACAGGTGGCGTAGTAGATTTTGAAGTTGAAGGTGCAATGTCATCAAAAGTTTCTAAATCTCCGATGATGAGGCCTTTGGGCAAGGTGAGAGGTTCATCGGAGATATTAGCAATTAATGTGGCACCTCTGTCAGGGGGCACTATGGCAGCTTGGATGCGGCAATCTCTCAGCTTGAGATTGGTCTAATTTAGGTGAAAATATCATGGGTGAGTTGGTGGCATGATGTATAGGCACCCATTGTTGGTGTTGTGCTGGTATAAGTACTTTTTGGGAAGTCACTGCAGGGGTTATTATGGTCATGGAGGCTGGTGACGAAGATGCTGAAGGTAATGTGTGGGGGACCTCAGTGGAAGTATAAGTGGTTGTCAATGCGGTGGCTGTTTAGGTACTGCAGGGGAAATGACAGTTATGGAGGCTGGTGGCGAAGTCGCTGGAGGTGTTTTGCAGGGGATCTTTGTTGAGGTAGGTGGTCGAGGATGTGGTGGCTTCTGGGTTGACGTAGGTTGGATGTTGACTTTTGCTTGGTGGTGGTGACTTCGGTTTTTAATTAATATTTTATTTCTGGGGATGACTTTAGGGGAGACTTGGAATTTGCATCTTGATGTTTTTTTTGTTTTTGTTTTTTAAAGTCGGCAGATGTTGACCGCAATCCAGTTGTGCTTGCAGTCTTTGGAGGATGTCTAACCACATGTAGCCGTCATATTGAATGCAATCAGAGTAGCACTTCAAATGTATGATGGCAAGAGGCATCTGGTTGAGGGGTGGTGATATGCAGGGGCGTAGTTTCTCCGCGGATAACTAAGGGCGTGTAACCTGCATTAATCAAATTGTTTATTGAAGCATGGAGTAGGCCTATTCCTAGCCTACAGCGATGTTTCTCGTAGAAGGAATTAAAAAGGCATGATCTTGCAGCCCTAGTGTCTATGAAGAGACGGACTGCAATCCCTTCCATTTTAGCTAGGTGATAATCGGTGGTGGTTTTGAAAACAAAGACTCCCCAACCAAGTCCATATTGGGCGGGGGAGGCTTTAAAAAACCTGATGAGGGTCTTCCATCTCCTCTGCTTCTTCTTCTTCTTCCTCTAATGCCTGGGGGAAATATTCATCGTCCTGGTAGTCTGCCTGGAACTCCATATCCTGGGTCTGCTCATCTGTTGCGAGGACTCGGTTTGTTGAGTATCTTCGTTTGGCTTGGTCCCGGATATCATGTATGGGGCATGACAAGTTGCAGGCTTTGAAATCAAATGGATTTATCATGGCGACAGGACTATCTCAGTTTCTTTGTGAAGGTGTGTGCCGTTGGGGGCCACGGTTATTGTGGTTGTTATGTGGGTAGGGTCGACCAGGATGACTATGCGTTGGGTAGATCCGCAGATTTGGTTGTAGGCAGCCTGATGAGAAAAACTGTGGGCGGTCCTGTGGTGGATACTGTGATCTTGCTCCATAATAGTTGTATTGTCCTGGTTTCCTGTCTCCTTGAGGGTGTGTGAGGAATCATTTTATCGCCCCCACGGTGGAGGTCTTAGGCCGAGTGGCCAACAGCATCCTGATGGTAATAATGTCCCGGGCATAACCGACGGGATCATGAATGGTAAAATGCTCTTTAACAGAAGAGGGGGGTATTCTCAGGAGCACACTGAATATTCGTTGTTGTTTTTGCTCTTGAGTTTGGAGAGGATAAGCGGCTTTTACCTGCTGGGTCACTAGTCCCAGGGTGACGTCCAGATTTCCTTCGTATTTAATCTCGTCAATTTTGTTTAAGGCAATGACGGGGCTTAGTGACGGTTGTACAGCATTAATTAAAATGATCCGGAATTGATCCCAAGTTAATTCTGGGGTCAATTGTCCGGCTACCAGGGACACGGCCTTTCCCAGGTGAGTTAGCAACATTGCGATCTTTTCGTGATCGGTCTGATATGCCAGGCTGAACACTGGACTTACCATATCTAGATAGGTGCGAATATCATATATTTACGCCTCATAATTTGGTATGGGGATGTAAGAGCGTGTAGCCATGATGACGTATGTGATAGAAGCTCTATTCCCTTTTGATTTTTGTGTCAAACGACTTCTTCTTCCCGAAACAAGAACCACCGTCTGCTGCCAATATTATGCCAGGTTTTTACTGGGGTTGAAAGGTTTGAAAGGTTTATTAACTCGAGCGACCCCAAGTGGGGTATTAAGATTGGATTCATTAGGTAGATTCTACTTGACTGGAGAAGCCGTATCAACACATGCGCAGAAGGTAATAGACGATAATTATAACAAAACGTGCATTCATATTATTATATTCACTACACATAGATATCGTATTCAAATGATAGATAATGGAATAAATATATATAAGATGCACGAACGAGGTTCCACAATCTTTGTTCACTCTTAAGACATGGTTTGTATAATATCATTTAGTACTCTCTTCAATCGAGGTATAACACTTGTACTTGTTATAATCAATATAGCGTAGTACTCCCTTCGATCGAGGTATGACACTTGTACTTGTTAAAATCAATATAGCTTAGTACTCCCTTCAATCGAGGTAGGACACTTGTACTTTCTCATATCATGCGACACAGGTATATTCTTAAGTATTTGCTTTTTCACGGGCTATCACTAGTACTTATAATATTTCACTTTGTATGAATATTTAGAACTTTAAATTAAGTACTTCTCTAAAATAAGTGGGCATCACTAGTATTTCCTTGTATATCAGGCGCGTCACTAGTACTTTTATTCTTTCACTATTTTATATATATCCCGCGTCAACACTAATAAACTATTAATAACTATTAATAAATGATTATCAATAGTACTTATAATGTGTTTCAATAAGCATATCGATGGTATATAAAGATTTAATTTAGTACTTCCTTTTATCAATAAGGCGTATCACTAGTACTTATAAAGGGGTTTCACTATATATTACATGTAGTAGCACTCTGTAGTCTTCTGGTGAGAATCTGGGACTTGGTGGTGATCCTAACGTGGCTGGGTGACAGTAGACGGAGCCTCTAACTCTTGGGTGTAGGGTCTTAAATAATACGTACAATATGCCAGTGCATCTGTACAGTATTATCGAGCTAACGTAGGAGAGGACTCGCTAAATGCTCTGACCGTTATAAGAGTTTTGATGCAGACCTTCCATTACTCTTGGGTGTTGGGCCTTAAATGTTGTGTACAATATCAATTGTATCTGCAACACGTCATCGAACTAACGTAAGAGGGTTGTTTGACACAACGTCGCTTAACTGTTCTGAACGTTATAAGAGTCTTTCAGTGACTGGGTTCATGAGGACAATTTTGTTCATCCTTTTCCGTTATCGTACCCCCGAATCAATGCCTGGGAATCCGTATCGAATGGACTCTATTGCGGAGTGCCGTTATACAGAATTGCTATGGTATCTCGCAGAGCCCTTGTCTTATCAGAGTCCAGCCAGTGCGTGAACTTTTAATAAGACTGGGGTGGTTTGTTACTAATATAGCGCTTGACAAGTCAGCATTCTTTATTAATAAGAACGCTGTATCGAGGCAGAGGAACGGATATTAGGTAGCCTCCAGTAAGGTTTAATAACAAATTAATTTGATGAGCCATGATGTTAAATAAGATTGGAAGTAATGCTTTGCCACCAGTGTAATCAGGGTTTTACTCCGATATTGAAAAGGGGCCAAAAGCTGTCCATCTGTAATGATCCTTATTTTGCCTGCGGTGGTCATACCTTTTGTTGTGTTGTTCCTGACGGTCCATCTCTCGACAATAAGGGAACAGGTGTGTATATATATATATATATATATATATATATATATATATATATATATATTTATATGTATATATATATATATTGTATATATATTTTGTTTTCTTTTCTTGGAGACAAACAAGGTTAAAAGAAACAGCAATTTCAGTAAGTTTATTAATTATTACTTCGATTTGTTTCGCAATTTTCCTCTGATGTTTAGGTAGTTGGTAGAGTAGTTCTGCAAAGTTGTGGTTTGGCCTCGACGTTTCGACTTGGTCCCAAGTCATCAGGAGAAGGAGTAATGCGCGATGAATAGGGGGTCGTATTTATAGGGGTTGTGTTGACCTGGTGAGGGAGGTAGGGGGAGCTAATTCTAGCTCTGCGGGTTCTGATTGGCTGTGCGCTGGCGTACAAAGGAGTACAAAGGAGTACAAAGGAAATCAAGCAACAACAGATCTAGTGACCCTTCTAGGTTGCTTGTCCTCCAAAACACTGAGGATCAGGTGTCCAAACAGTGGTTTAGAGTGGGTAAGGGAACATTGGAAAGGGAATTACTGCCCTGGAACTAATGTCCGTGGCAGGATTAGGAAGTTAGTAGGGGACAGATGGGTTAGTAACTGAGGGGGGGATAAAATAAAGTTATTCATTTACAAACGCAGTCAGTCGCGGGTTTGAAGCGAGATATTTGTCTAGGCGGAGTTTAAATGAATCAACGGTGATGCAGTCTATAACGTTTCGGGGAAGCCCATTCCACAAGTTGACAACTCGATTGAAGAAGAAATTCTTAGATTCGTGTGAGTTAAAAGATTTACCAATAATTTTGCAACCGTTTCCCCGCGTGTAATTAGATTGGTCGATAGTGAAGTACTTACTACAGTTCATATTGTCGATGCCTTTGATGATTTTGAACACTTGAATTAAGTCACCTCTTAATCTGCGCTGGGTTAAAGGAAATAGATTTAATTCTCTAAGACGCTCTTCGTATGGTTTGTTCTTTAGGCTAGGTATCATTTTGGTAACTCTACGTTGAACTCGTTCTAGCTTGTTTATATCTTTTTGGTAATAAGGGCACCAGGATTGAACGCAGTATTCCAGAAGAGGGCGGACTAAGGAATTGTAAAGGGTTAGGATAACTTCTTTGGATTTATGCTCAAATGACCTGCCTATAAAGCCAATTATTTTGTTTGCCTTCTTAACAACTTCTGAACATTATTGACTCGGTTTTAGGTTACTCGATATTGTTACTCCCAGAACGGTTTCTCTGTTCACATTCTTAAGCTGAGTGCCATTCATCGAATAGTTTGCTTTCTCATTTAGGTATCCGATATGTAGTACTTTACATTTATCCGCATTGAAACTCATTTGCCAAATTTGGGCCCAACATGACAATTTATCTAGATTGTGTTGCATATCGTCAACTTGTTCTTTTGAGAGTACGCTATTTGCAATTTTTGTATCGTCAGCAAATTTTGAGATTGTACAGGTGAGGCCCTCATCTATGTCGTTGATGTAAATTAGAAAGATAATTGGTCCTAGTACCGATCCCTGGGGTACCCCGCTACTTACATTGGTCCATTTAGATGCCTTACCGTTTATGACTACCCTTTGCTTTCTGTCGCTGAGCCAATTTTCTATCCATTTCAACACACCGTCTTGTATTCCATGCGCTTTTAGTTTTAGCAGTAAACGTTTGTGGGGAACTTTGTCAAAGGCCTTTTGAAAATCAAGGTATATAATATCTACAGCTTTACTCTCATCGTAAAGGTTGAGGATATCGTGGAAGAAGTCTAAGAGGTTTGTTAAACAGGAACGTTTTTTATGAAAGCCGTGTTGAGTATCTTTAAGTATGTTATTTTCCTCTAAGTGATTTACGAGTCTGTCTCGTATGACCGTTTCTAGCATTTTACATACAACTGAGGTTAAGCTAATTGGACGATAGTTACTGGGTAGGGATTTGCTGCCTTTTTTTTAATATCGGTGTTACGTTGGCTAGCTTCCACTGATCAGGCATAGTTCCAGACTGCAAGGATTTATTGAATAGTAATGTCAGTGATTTGGAGAGCTCATCCTTAGCTTCCTTCAGAACTCTAGGCGAGATTGTATCAGGTCCTGGCGTTTTATTTACCTTGAGTTTATCTAAACAATGCAATACTTCTCTCTCTGTAATGGTGATATTGCTTAGAACATCTGAATTATCAATCTGAATCGGCGATGGTGTAGGGATATCACTGAGGTCTTCTGTTGTAAAAACTGATGCAAAGAAGGTATTGAGGGCATTACTCATTTGTACTTCGTCTTTGGTGTATTCTCCATTTTCATCGACTAACGGTCCAACAGTTGAAGTAACTACTTTTTTCTTTCTGATATAACTATAGAATTCTTTCGGGTTTGTTTTACTTTGATTCGCAATATGTAACTCTCAGGTCTTTTTACTTTGCTTAATTAACTTTTTGGCTTTGCGTCGTAGCTCTACAAATTTCACCCGTTCTTCCTCATTTTGTGAGGATTTTAATCTATCATTAGCAAATTTTTTAGCAAGCAGGCAGTTTGAAATATCTTTATTCCACCATTTGGGCTTATTATTATGGCCTGGACGCCGTATTTTCGATGGTATGCAGTCTTGCACTGCTTTTAGGTAAGTGGTTTCGAATAACTTCCAAGATGTATTTATGTCATTATTGTTAATTAAAAAGCTCCAGTCAGTTTCTTTAAACATAGCTCTAAGTTTATGGAAGTTTGCTTTCTTGAAATTAGGGACTTTTTCGATGCTACTATTTGGTTCGTTACTAGTAAACTTTAAAGTGAAAGTTATCGTACGATGGTCGCTGTTACTGAATTCATCACCAACATTCAAATTCTCTATTAATTCTTCTTTTGTTGCAAGTACAATGTCAAGAACGTTATTACCACGGGTCGGCGTTCGAACAAATTGATAAAGCGAACTCTCTTGCAAGTTCGTATACAAGTCATGTCCGGAGTGTGAAGTAAGAGTATCGCCCCACTTGGTCACAGGTAAATTAAAGTCGCCAAAAATTACGGTATCTTGTGAGTTACTTACATCTGCAATTTGTTCATAAATTTCTCGGTCAGTTTGCACTGATTGAGCTGGAGGTCTGTATATTAATGCAAGTATTATTTTTGTACCTTTATTATTCTTTATTAGCACAAAAGATGCGTCGACGTTCACAATTTGAGGGCGTAGCGTAGGCCAGCGTAGGGCGATACGCTGGCTTTGTCTTGTTGTCGGTTGGCTATGGGGGCACACGCTGCTATCATGCGAGGTGGAGGTGATGGGAAGGGCATGAGAGGTGTTCGGCATGGCTGGTTGGGGGGCGCGGAGCTCCCCGGGCAGGGACATGTTTTTTCATGGATGGGAGCATTTGTGGGTCTAGTATTTGATTATTAATGGTTGGTCTCAAAGAAAGGATGTGTAGGGCTTCGAGGATAGCGAGTTGCCGAGGGTAATTTTCTTTTCCAATAACAGTAGTATGTTTTTCTAGGTCAGGGTGGCTCAGGTCTTGTTGGTGTTGATGTTTATAGTGTTCTTTGATCGCTCCCGAATGAAGGTGTAGAGTTAGCCGGCGAGATAGACGGGTCTGTGTCATACTAATGTGTTTTTGAGCACCACAGTTCTCAATCTTGCATATGTGTTGGTATATGACGTGGTCGTCACTCATCGGGCTTTTTCTGGTGGTGGTGGGGCGGTTCTTGAGGATGAGATTAGAGGTTTTAGGTGATTTGTAGTAGATGGTGAGTCTGATTTTGTTGTCCAGATTAGTGGGGTGTGCGTTTTTGTATATTATTTCCTTTATTATTTTTTCGTCGGTCTTGTAGTCGGAAGACATATAATTCCAGTAGTATAGTTTGATGGTCTCTTGGTTAGTACAAAAGAGTACAAAGGGAAACGAGCAACAACAGGTCATGCGACCCCTCGAGGTTACTTGCCCTCTAAAACACTGCTGTTCCAAGTGTTGCAACAGTATTTCGGAGAGAATGTGGGAAAGATATGAGAAGGAAGTGCTGCCCTGGGGCTTAGTTCATGGCAGGGGAATTTATATTAAGATCTATTAGGTTATTGAACAAACACTACTAAAAAAATATTTATTCAATTACAAATGCAGTCAACCTTGGGTTCAGGGCAAGGTGCTTGTCTAGGCGAACTTTGAAGGATGTCATAGACTTCAACGGTGTTGCAGTCTATGACATCTTAGGGAAGTCCATTCCACAAGTTGACTACTCGATTGAAGAAGACATTTTTGGATTCGTTAGAGTTGAATGATATACCAATGATTTTGAAGCCATTCGGTCAATCGTAAAATATTTATTACAGTTCATATTGTCGATGCCTTTAATTATCTTAAAAACTTGAATAAGGTCACCTCTCAATCTGCGCTTGGTTAATGGATATAAATTTAGGTCTTTAAGACGTTCCTCGTATGGTTTGTTCCGAAAACAGGGTATTATCTTGATAACTCTACGTTGAACTCGTTCCAATTTGTCTATATCTTTTTTATAGTAAGGGGACCAGAACTGAACGCAGTATTCCAAAAGTGGGTGGAATAATGAATTGTAAAGGGTGAGGATAATGTATTTTGATTTATGTTCAAATTATCTACCTATGAAACCTATAATGGTGTTTGCCTTCTTAACAATTTCAACACAATTTTGACTTGGTACTGGATATTGTTACTCCTAAATAGGTTTCTCTGTCTACACTCTTTAGCTGGATGCCATTCATCGAGTAGTCTGCTTTTTCATTGTAGTATCCGATATGAAGTACTTTACACTTATCTTCATTGAAGCACATTTGCCAGATTTTAGCTAATTGTGAAAGCTTGTTTAGATTGTTTTGCATATCTTCAACATGTTCATTTGTCAGTACGGTATTTGCGATTTTTGTGTCATCTTCAAACTTTGAGATTGTACAGGTGAGACCCTTATCTATGTCGTTAATGTAAATTAGGACAAATCTGGCCCCAGCACTGATCCTTGAGGTACACCACTAGTTACATTGGTCCATGTTGATGCTTCCCCATTAATAACTACTCTTTGTTTCCTTTCACTAAGTCATTTTCTATCCACTGTAGAACGCCGCCTTGTATTCCATATGCTTTTAATATCATCACTAACCGTCTGTATGGAACTTTATCAATGGTTTTCTGGAAATCTAAGTATATCATTTCTACAGCTTTACTTTCGTCATATAGATTTAGGATGTAATGGAAGAAGTATAAAAGGTTTGTTAAGCTAGAACGTTTTTTGCAAAATAACATGTTGTGTGTCTTTTAGTATATTATTTTCCTCCAAGTGATTAACAAGTCTGTTTCTTATTATTTTTTCTAGTATTTTGCATACTACTGAGGTTAAGCTGATTGGACGATAATTGCTAGGGAAAGATTTGCTACCTTTTTTAAAAATTGGTGTTACGTTCGCAAGCTTCCACTCATCAGGTATTTTGCCGGTTTCCAAGGATTTGTTGAATATCAGTATCAGGGATTTGGAGAGCTCGCATTTAGCTTCTTTAAGATCTCAAGGAGAAATCAGATCTAGGTTATTTTGCTTTCCTTGAGGTTATTTAAACATCTCAGTACCTCTGCCTCAGTAATGCTGATATTTCTAAGGACTTCCAAAATGTTTGTCTGTACTGGCGGTACTGTAGGGATGTCACTTAGGTCTTCTGATGTAAAGACTGATGCACAGAAGTTTTTTGAGAGTATTAGGCTACTCATTTTGGCATCTTCATTGGTGAAATCTCCATTTTTATCTACCAAGGGTCCAATTGTTGAAGTCACCACTTTCTTCTTCCTGGGTTAGTCTTGCTTTGATTCGCAACATGTAACTCCAAAGTATTTTTACTTTATTTAATTAACCTTTTGGATTTACGTTGTAGATCTCTGAAGGCCTGAAGAAACAACAGAGAACCAAGAAATGGCTCAAAACCTACGGAGAGAGCGAGACACCCTCATAAATTCGTGGGAAAGTGAGAACATACCAGATAAACTTCGGCACCCAATCAACCAAAGACTCCACCAACTAGAAGAACAACACAGACGTAAAGTAGAAAGCACCAACATAAATAAGCTTTCACGTCTATATGGTGGCAATATAAAACTACCAAGACCTACTAAAGGATACATCAACTTGACCAACACCGAAATGACTCCCGAAAAAGACGACCTACTCAGCAAGGGCCTCAACTGCCAATACATCAATAAACCCGAACCCCACCATAAGAGACTCGAAATCGAAATCCTCCTTGACGACATCACGTGCCTAGAGAAAGTCGGCAAGGTCACCACCAAAGCCGCCAACACGAGAGGATCACACCAAAGCAAAATTCTCCACAAGACTCACTTCCAGGCTGCCAAACTAATATGTGAGAATCATGACATCATCATCAGAAGAGCAGACAATGCTGCATGCCTGGTCATCCATGATAGAGAGGAATATCTATTCAAAATGGATAACGTACTGAGAGACGAAAACAAATTTAGGAAGATTACTCGTAATCCAACTGAAGAAATCAAGCGGAAAGCCAACACCACCATAACCGCTATCAATGCCAAAGCAGAAGGGATTCACCTTAAGAAACTAATAGGAGAATTTTCACCAAGATACATCTACGGTACCATTAGACCGCACACACCTGGGAACCCCCTACGACCCATAACCTTCCAGATTACCACTGCCACGTACCAGATAGCTAAAACACTGAACACCCTCCTCACTCCCTAAACTCCAAGCAAATATAACCTCTCATCCTCCAATCACTTCCTCGATATCCTACGAGATGCCCCACCGACTGAAGAACACATCATTGCTTCCTTTAATATCGAGAGCCTATTCATCAATGTACCGGTAGATAGGACAATAGACAATGTCGCAGGTAGGTTCTTACTCGACTGGAAAAGATGAGACCACGCAAGAACACAAGCATGAAGGTAATAGAGGATAATATAACACAGAGTACAAACATAGATTATTCTCATTCAACATTGATCATGTGTATAGAGATACAATATTACATTAGACATGGATAGGCAATATTATACCAGCACGATCGAGGATCCTTTAGGCGTTTCAAGGGGAAGATGTTGAGCAGATTCCAATGCGGCTGCGTGGCACTCCCGACGATATCCTGGTCCGTGGTGGTGGTCTTGTCGTGTGACGGTGACAGAAGGTAGGGAAGACTTCCTCGATGATCTTCTGAAGATTTTGATGTTGAGGTCTTACATGAAAACGAGCCGTTCCACCAGTGTCTTACGCTCTCGTATCATGGGACTTTAAATAGGGAGTCGTTTCACCAGTGTCTTACATCCTCCAGTACAATCCTGACCTACAGAAGACTTCTGTAGTATTCTTAGGAAGAACTTTATATGTTGGAATTATGGGTCTTTTACGAGTACGAGTGTCTTACAATCTCGTATCGTAAGGACTTAGTAGGGAGTTGTTCCACCAGTGTCTTATACCCCCTGCTACAAGCTTGACTTAGAAGGAAGCCATTTCACCAGTTTCTTATACTCTTCCAACCGGTCTTACTGTGTTTGTAGGTTTCCTAAAGCTAAAGCGCATGGCCAGGGCTCCATACTCTAGCTATAGTAATTCCTATAGTACCAAGGCAATGTTCTCGATGTTGGGTTGCACCAGTGTGGCTCAATAAGGATATGTGTAAATCCAAGGTATTTTTGAGAAAAATGTGTCGAGTAGTTTCACCAGTGTCTTACTCCGTCAAGGCAATTTTCTAGGTAATTAGCCAAAGTCTTCCAGATACCTAGCCTGCCTGTGCGGTCAAGGATATCGTTCCAATTGTACTGATGGTGATATTCCCCCCGTTTAGACATCCTGCTGCTAGAAGGGTGAATGTGCTTGGAGGAGGGTCTGTGTCGACGGCGGTAGCCCTTCTCGGAATTCACGCCAAAGCGGTGGTGCGTCTCCGGACAAGAAGAATGCGTGGTGTGGTTTTGTCAATGGACAATTTCTCCTTGGTGTTAAAGCTGGAGCCCGTGGTGACTCTTATCCATATGTCTTTTCCTGGGGTCGGGGTGTTACGCTGGCCAGCTTGCCAGAATGCGCTCGTGACTCGCTAGCGCTCGCCAGGGCAGTGAAGTGGGCTACAGTTATCAGAGAATGTTGTTCTTTCTTTCATAGTGTTCGTGTTGTTACAGACAGTCCTGTGGTGGTCTTTACTTTCGTCTGTGACAACGGGAAGTATTTTATATCATTGGTAGAATATAAGATGCATTGTGGAGGGAGAGAGAAAATAGCGAGAGCGTGGTGGTAATATGTGCGTGCGTAGGTATGTGTTGCCTCCCTCACTGGAGGAGTTTTCCCGCTTGCGCGCTTTCCCGTGCCCTTGATTGGCTGGTGGTTCCTGGCGCCTTCTGCAGCCCTGCTGCCTGGTGATGTAGCGGCCTGTGATTGGCTGATCACCATGCCTTTGTGTGTGATCCTAGGGGTCCCGAGGAGCTACCTTCCGCAGAGCTAAGCGGAGTGTGCTAGGTCCTACATGTCCCATGCAACCTGTCTCCCATATAACCCTCTATACTACTATCTCTCTCTCTCTCTCTGAACTTCTTCGGTTTCATACTTCTCTCTTTATTCAATTACTTATCCCTTCTGGTTCTGCATTCGACTTCCATAGTCGGCCAGTCGTATTACCAGCACCAGCTCTCCGTATATGTTTGCACTAGTTTTAGGGATTATTAGAGTCATAGTCAAATGGTACCATAGTGTTGGGGTGCTTCTAATTATTGAGCTGTTCTCTCTTATTATTTAATGCTAGACAGTGGAAGGTATCTTTGGTCGTTGTCTGAGTTATGTATGTGGCAAGTTAGAGCCTGTAGAACATCGACGAAGCTAGCTAGCCGGTAACCCTTGTGCATATTTTCCTTTGCGAGTGTAGCAGTATACAAGTGAAGGGCTTTTGCCTACTCTCTCCTGTATGACTGCTACCTCATTTTGTTAACCTTTGTGGAGCGCCAGGGCTAGACCAGATACTAGAGATCTGGACTTACCAAGAGAGCCTCCAAGTCACTTAATGTAACATAAGGAAAATCTGTTCAAGGGGAGACAGTAGGCTACGAGCATGCTTGCGCTCTACCTAGTTTCCTAGTACCTGTTATGCCACTGCTAGACTTTATTAGTGAGAAAGACAGCATTGTGTTTATTAACTTTAATTGTGTATGCTTTAGGAATTATTCACACCTTATATTAGCCTAGGTTGATGCATAGTGCACAACCCAGTTTGGATCTTACGTTGGCTAAGGAAGTACTGTTTTGAGTGGCGATTATTAGTGCTGTCACAGAGTTGTTGCACTCCCTTGTTTTATATATATGTATCCTACTTATTGGTGTATTTAAGATACACGCTTTGGTGTCCTGCCCCTGCATTATTTCTGTTCTATATTACCGAGCATCTTAGAGCATCAGACGTTTTCAGAAGATTCTTTATCTGATTGCTGTAGGACTAGACTTCCAGTGTTTTCATAGAGAATTGAAGCGTTTAGTGTTGAGTACAGACTCACACTAAAGTTAACGTAAGCATATACTCCTTTATTAAATCTTGTTTTAGTTTATTCAAGCATTGTTATTACTTAAGAGCATTTTATTAACGTAAATTACTCCTGTTGTGAGCAGGCTTTGCCGTCATCGGTAA
Source organism: Paralithodes platypus (assembly GCA_032716605.1). Taxonomy (NCBI): domain Eukaryota; kingdom Metazoa; phylum Arthropoda; class Malacostraca; order Decapoda; family Lithodidae; genus Paralithodes; species Paralithodes platypus. The sequence continues at coordinate 16,268,221 of CM064568.1, read as the reverse complement.
CCCTTTGTAGAAGTGCACTAAAACCCAGTTAATTGATACCCCGTTATCCAGTAGATTAACTCTGGAGGGTTTTTGAGTGTTTTGTTCACCGGCGTAATAGTTCGAGGGTTTGGAATTAGCGTACCGTTGTTGCAGATATAGCCTATCATCTAGTCCAATATTGAGTGCCCTTGTTTATTTCGTAGTGCCGGTCGTAACAAATGGCGACCTTAGACCAGAATATAGTGAACTGAATATTGCATTTTTTTTTTGGAGAAATCTTATTGCCATTTGGGGGTTGAATTTATTTCTCGCATTGTTGGCAGTAGACATTGTTTTGAGGATACATGAACTTGTTGGAGTTATTGGTGACCTAGTATTGCACTCAAGAACATCTTCGAATATTTTTTGGTGAATAAAGCTACGCAAGAGTTTGGCTATTTTTGTCTGGACTTGAGATTTTTTTTGTTGACTCCATCATGTCACTGGACGGGTCTGAGCATAGTGAGGGCACAGTGCGAGAGGCAGGCGAGGAGGTGGAGAAGGTGGAGTTGTTAAGCGGCGTTCGGGTGGTGAACAGTGAGGAGGATGCTCGGATTTTTGGGGGGAAGCCTATGTCGGCGGACCGGGTGTCGGGGCTAGACCGGTATGGACTGCAGTGTGTGGCCACGGTCTTAGGGTTTTCCGGTACTAGCGGTATGTCGAGAAGTGAGCTGGCTGCCTGTGTGCTGGGTGGGGTGCATGGGGTTTCGGGTGGAACGGGAGCTGGAGCACTTTCGGCCCAGCCCCCATTCCACTCGACTCCTACCATGGCGCCCCCTCTGGTTCCGGAGCCGAGTGCGTTCCCGCAGGCCGATGCCCGCTGGCGGTTGGGTATGCCTCTAGGTGATTCACGGGGTGGGTCCCCGATAGTAGCACCCCCTCCTCAAGGTTTGTCCGCCGAGATGTTGTTTCAGCTCGAGCTCGCCAAACTTAAGCAGCAAGAGCGACAGGTTGAGCTTGAGCAGCGCAAGCTCGAGCAGCGGCAGCGAGAGGCTGAGCTTAAGCAACGAGAGGTTGAGCTTAGATTTGAGTCTGAAAGGTATTGTGCCGATGTTGATCTAGAGAAAACTCGTGTAGAGGTGACAAGGAACCGGGTCGTCCAGGGTGGTCGACCCCATGACCAGTCCCTGTCGCATCTACTTAAGTTGGTTCCAGTGTTTGATGAGTTGGGAGTTACAGAATTTGTTCTCCGGTTCGAGAAAAAGTGCCAGGAGCACCAATGGCCCGAGGAGAAGTGGGCAGCCCTCGTTTCTTCATGATTGACGGGGAAAGCACTCAACGCGTACGATGCTTTGCCCCTAGATTCCTGTGTGAATTACGAGTTGTTGAAAGAGGCTGTCCTGAGGGCGTATGAGCTACAGCCAGAGACCTATAGGCTGAAGTTTAGGGCAGTTCCAAAAAGAAAGGAGAGTACTTTCCAGGAACACGCTAGAGAGCTGTCAGATGCATTAGAAAATTGGTTAAGGTCGGAGAAGGCAACTACTTTTGATTCAGTAAAACAACTAGTGTTGCTCGAACAATTTTTTAATGTACTGGCAGTGACTTGACTCTTAACCTTAAAGAAAAGCGACCGAAAACTCTACAAGAGGCGGCTGAACTGGCTGACCTCAGGTTGTCATTGATTCGCGGGTGCGGGTCTGCACAGAGAGCTGAGGCAGGTAACAAGGGGCGTACCACTCCACCCCCCCGAATTAATGAAACAAACAATTATCCATTCAAGAGTACTGTTGCCAATTATGATCCCAAGTCGAAACCCTTCCCGTTAAAGAAAGGCCAGGGCCCTTACCCATCTCAGGGGAAGTCCAAGAGTGAGGTGGAATGTTTCAAGTGTCATGAGAGGGGGCATATTGCGCGCTCATGTCCGAGCACACCGCCTACAGCAGTGGTGTCACTAGTGAGTGTGACGCATGTCCACGTGTGAGCATGCTGTACAGAACGCCTAGTCATGCCCCACTCTCGCTAGGATCGTCAGGGCAGGAACTTTGGCTGTAGTCTATGTAGAGTTTCCTAACTTAGTTCATGTGAGCCGTTGTACTATAAGTATTATGAATATGTATTTTGTTTTCATCTGAGTCAACGAGTTCTATTTTATATCATTAGTTATAAGTATTGTGTGTAAAACTTATTTGTAATGATGGGAAGAGAAACAGCCACAGTTGGGGGTCAGTGGGTGCGCCAGGCGGGAGGTGGGCCTAACTCACTAGCACTCCCCCCTCACCCCTCCCCTCAGTGCTAGGGAGCCTTTGTCTATCCCAGAGGAGAGAGAGAAATTACGTAATGGTTGTCAGTGGGCGGTCCTTAGTAGTTCACGTTGGGCTCACTAGAGGGCCGGGTATAAAAAGGGAAGTCTAGCCATTTTTTCATCAGAACTCATTAGGCAGAGCGACTTCTCATTTCCCTTGCTAACTATATATATTCTTCTGACTGATGTGAACTTTCTCTACTACCTTACATTCTTATCTCCTCTTTTCCCTGCCTTTTTTAACTTCCATGGTCCCGTTGGTGCAGAGCTAGTCAGCCAACGTATTATCGCTTGAGTTCTCACGAGATACTTGCCTATTAGATAGCCTATTTTGGAAGGGTTAACTTAGAATAGGATTGATTTATGTTTGTTGCACTTGTATATGCATTTCCCTGTGTGTTATTATTATTATTCCTGTTTTCTGCTGGTCTAGGTAATGCTAGACTGGTGTAAGGCTTTTCTGTGTTACGAGTTGTTGTTTGATGTAGTGGTTAAGCGATAAACCTGCATACTCGTTTCGGTTCAGTGAAGCCTAGGTTGTCTTCGCGGCTGACTGTGTTGAGTTAATAATTTACAGTGCATGAGGGCAAGAGCCTAACCACCCTGTATTTTATTAACAGTTTGTTTTTACTTTGTCAAGGAGCCGGGAGAAAACCAGATACAAGGGATCTGGATTTCTCAAAGTGCACTTGTTAGTTTTAACGTAATACTTTAAACAGTTGTGAGGACTTCGCTAGGCTACGAGCCGTTTTTGCTCAGTCACTGCTACCTTTTTGCCTACAGTACCCCAGCTAGACTTTACTCGATTAGTAGATACAGAATAGTATTGAAGCTTTCCTTATGTATGATATTGTTTATGCACTATTGATTTCATGTGTTGCAAGCTTGGCTACTTTAGTGATTAGTGGCCCACGAGCACAATCCGAGTAGGCTATTGCCGTTGCATTTGCGGAGTACTTCTTTTTAATGTTTGCCATTTACTATTGAATATTCTTTTAATTATTCTTATGCCAATTTAAACCTTTAATAGTATTTAATTGCCAGTGTTTTTCCTTATTGAATTACTGTTCAAAATCCGATACGTACTTCTTACGAGCATCCGAGAAGCATCTAACTTTTTTCAGAAGATTCCTTGCTCGATGCTTAAGGACTATTAATTAACGTAACGTAATAGTGCCGATCCGAAGTAGAGGGTGGAGGACTTCTTAAGTTCTTAGTCAAGGGTGGATTACTTCGGCTTCGGCCAACACTATTCTTTGGTGTTGTTGTTTCTTACTTCTTTGTTTGATTGTTGACCAGACTAGATAATTCCTGTCTCTTTATTAGTCTGTTGTTGAACACTAGTACCGAGTTCTTGTATACCCCGTTATAGCAGATTGAACTCTGGAGGGTATTGGTGTTTTTTGTTCGGCTGGCAGTACTCAGGGGTTGGGATCGTGTGTTTCCGTTGTGGCAGCGAGCCGCATTCGAGTCCTGATTGAGAGCCCTTGTGTACCCGAGTGCCAGTTCGTAACATGAGCAACATCGGTGTGTCTTTGAGGTCTTCCGCGTTTGCCCGGGGTAATACGTCGGTTGCGGAGTCGCAGTCGGTGCAGAAGCAGCAGGAGGGTTCGTCACCAGTCTGTGATGCTTTTTGTGGTCATAGGGGGCACGGCACTGTGAGGTGGGCTGGTGTGAAGCATAGGCTTGAGTTGTTGCGTGATACGGGCGCTTCCCAGACACTGGTTAAGAATTTCACTGGCAAGCCTGTTAACGTGGCTCGGGTTGTGGTGGTTCAAGGCATCAATGCTACGCGGTCTTACCCGCTGATCAGAATGGAGCTTGAGGTGGACGGTGTGACACGGGAGTTGGATGTGGGTATGGTGGAGAAGTTGCCAGTTGAGGGGGTCGACCTCCTTCACGGTAATGACTTTGTGGTGCCCACTTCCGAGGTTCCACCCTTAGTCGTTGCCGAGAGGGCGGCCGACACGAGTAGGGAGGAGCAAGAGGGGCTCGAGAGATCTCAGTCCTCTCAGGTGTCACGGGTGTCCCAAGTTCTAGACCAGCGGAGGAAGGGTCAGAAGGAGAAAGTCGAGGCTGGTTGTCGGGTTGAGAGTTTGGACCCAGCGACACTCCTTGGTGACTCGGTACTTGACCCGAAGGTGAGCTCCGGAGTGGCCCCAGAACCTGTCCCCCCTAGTGACATGGTAGGGCGTGATGGCACTCCGCGACAGAGTAGTTCCCAGGTGGAGGAGAGTTGTGGGAACGGGGCTACTGAACTCGAGGACGGGGAAGCATGTCAGGTGAACCTGTTAGAGGAGTTTGTGAGGCAACCACCTGAGCAGCCTACAGTCCCTGCGTTGGTCTGCAGCGGCCAAGGTGGAGAAGGAGAGGGGGACAGTGGGGCACAGGTGGAGGAGAGTCGGGATTGTCATGTCTCGGTGGAGCAGTGGGCGGGGGATACGAGTCAGGTGGCTGTGGATGCGCTAGAGCACCTGCCTGAGCAGCAGTGTGCAGCGCTCCAGCACCTGATCGGTCCATACCCCACTGTTTGTGCCGAGCACCCAGGCCTCACAACTCATGCGGTGCACGAGGTTCCGCCGGCAGGTCACTTGAGTGTCAGTAAACCGTTGGCCTCGTTGTTTCAGTGGTTCAAGGTGGGCGACGAGGCTTTGGCATGGTTGCCAGGTCAGGGTCGACCCATGGCTGCCAAGAATAGTGGTCAGAAGGAGGAGATTGAGCAGATTGGTGAGGTTGGCTGTGGAGTAGATGCGCCCGGCCGTCGCATAGCCTCCCAATGCTGCTCTAGTGAAATGCAACAGCCCTACCATAGACCGACTGTATCTGGCCATGTCGCTGAAGGCGGTGATGCTGCGCAGGCAGATGTAGTTGCAAGGAATGCGGGGGTGCGCATGTACGGTATCGGCGGGGAAGCCTTAGCAATTATGAACTATGGGAGTGACTGCACAGGTGGTACTGATGGTCCCTCTCATGACCAGGCTCTTCTAGGGACGAAGGTGGAGAAGGAGGGAGACTACAGGTTAGAAGCTGCGGTCTTGGCTGGATTGTGGGAGGGCACTAGGCATGTTGTTCGTGGAGACAGTGCAAGGCAGTTGTTTACTAGGCTATGGCAGTACATTCGCATGTTTGTTCATTCTCCAGGCCTGATGTATGGGGTAGAATCCGACATGGAGGCTGGAGACAGTGCCAGGCAGTTGTTTACTAGGCTATGGCAGTACTTTCGCATGTTTGTTCATTCTCCAGGCCTGATGTACGGGGTAGAATCCGACATGGAGGCTGAAAACAGTGCAAGGCTCAGTTTAATTCCCTACCATATAAATCCTTCTCAACAGCCTGTGGTGCATGCAGAGCTGGATTATGTGTTGACGAAGGGTCTGAGGGATAAGGAATGTCGTGAGTGGTCGTTGCCTGTAACTTTTCAACCTGAGTTAAGTGGCAAGATCCGTGTGTATGTTGATTGCAAGAGTGTGGAAGCATTATCCCTGACAGACGCCTATCCATTACCCAGACTTGACGACACCATAGACCGCTTCGGGGCTGCCTCGCTCATCACGAAGGTAGAACTAGTGAAAGGTTATTGGCAGGCCCCGTTGCCGGAAAGAGCGAAGAGAAGTGCCAGTCTTGTGATGAACTGGGCAGTTTATCGGTGCCAGGGGTTGTTTTGCTGCCGGAACACAAGTTGGATGTGTGGCATGCTAAGGGCACTGATAATGTTTTGGCTGATTGTTTGTCACAGGAGGGTTTGTTTGCAGGAGAACCCTCGCCGTTCAGTAAGTGTGTGTTGAGAGTGGAGAAAAATTAGGCTTGCCACTGTAGTGCAACGCCGCCAAAAACACTATTAAAATTATAAAAAGCTCACATAAAAAATTATTTTTGATAGTATATAAGTGCAGTATATCACAGCAAGCATCTAAGACACTCTGAGTTGTTGTCTTAGTAGGCTAGGCTTGGTGAAGCTTGCTCGTTGAGTGTGATATAATTATTATGATGCTATTATTTTGGGGAAGTGTTGTGCAGATTTTTTTTTAAATGCATCGTTTTATGTTTGTGATCGTGCCTTGTTTTCACAACTTGGGAGAGTGGCTAGGTGAGGCGGGGTTGATGGGCATTCTGTCTGGTCAGATGTGGGGTTCGCCTGTGGCTGAAATGTCCCACATCTTGGGTGGGGGCCAATCACAGGCCGCTACGTCACCAGGCAGCAGGGCTGCAGAAGGCACCAGGAACCACCAGCCAATCAAGGGCGCGGGAAAACTCCTCCAGTGAGGGAGGCAACACATACCTACGCACGCACATATTACCACCATGCTCTCGCTATTCTCTCTCTCCCTCCACAATGCATCTTATATTCTACCAATGATATAAACTACTTCCCGTTGTCACAGACGAAAGTAAAGACCACCACAGGACTGTCTGTAACAACACGAACACTATGAGAGAAAGAACAACATTCTCTGATAACTGTAGCCCACTTCACTGCCCTGGCGAGCGCTAGCGAGTCACGAGCGCATTCTGGCAAGCTGGCCAGCGTAACAGGGGGAAGAGGCGAGGTGATTCTGGCGACCCGGGCAGCACGTGGTGAGAAGGCTCTTGTACCCTCTTGCCTTGGTGGCGTGGTAGGAGTTGTTTTTGTTGTTGGGGCTTCATTGCTTCCTTTATTTTCTGTGGTGTTTTTATCCCACATCTCAATATATATATGTGTGATATTGACTGGTTGCATGAAAAGCACAGCTTACACGGGAATAACAGGGCCAGGTTAATGACAAACTACTTGCGGGCAGAAGTTTATTATATCGACAACGTTTCGGACATCTCTACGTCCATCCTCAGGTCTAAAAAGCAGAAGTGAAAACAATATTTACAAACATTTAGAAAATAAAATAACGTGGGTAAAGAAAGCCAAAATAGCAGGAACTCTCAGAAAAATGAAACAAAATTGTAGTACCAGAAAAAGCTAATACAGAGACAATTGAAATGGTAAAGGACATAATTTATATTTATGATTAAAATATGGATAAAGAAAGTTTAGGTTGTTAACGTTATTATAAGCAAAACTGTCAATATTTTAAAACCAAAGAAGGGGGGCAGAGCTTTCATTATCACCTATGCTAAGGCGTACCATAGCTTGATGAATGCTTACTAGAGTGAGTAGGTCCAAGTCATTGGCGCTACTGTATAAAACTGTGTTTTGTTTTGTTTGAGGGGGGGGGGGGAGGCCAGCAGCCTATCAGGACTATTAGGCTATACAAAAGCAAAATGTTAATTGCCAAAAACCTCACAATACTGGAATGTGATATTGGCAAGTATCACACTCCAGTATACGTCACAGGTCTAAAGCAATTAACAACAGGAACATAATAAAGGCAACATCAACTGAGAGGAATAGTGCCAGGACAAACACATTCTTAAGAGCATCAACTGTCAACCTCATTACATGCTAAGACGAAGGAGGAAAAGCAATAAAGAACTGAAATTATTATTACTCTAAAATGAACTACAGACAAAATTAAAACAAAAGAAATATAAGCAACATGAGAGGTCCTGTGAACATAATAAATAATGAGTGAACACAATAGCATACAAATATGCTAAAAAGGAACATGGTAATAATAATAATACAAACTATTTGTCAACAGCCCACTGGGCAGAAGCCCTCATAAGCAGAGATTGTGTATAGGAGATAGGAGTCTTCCTATGTATTCTATTAACTCCCCCAGACATATATGACCCGATCGCGTCATATGGACAAGTGAACCAAAAACTCATATTTTTAAATTTGTTTTCTATATTCCAACTTACTTCCTCTCGGGCATAGGCTGAGAGCCTTAACATTCACTGCTTTACAATGAACAGTGAAGCCCGTGAGGTCTTGTTCCAGTCTAGGGAGTGAGACATGTGAAGCACGTAGAGTACAACGAGCACCTGCCATCTTGCCTTTACATGAGGCACGATGCTCACTCATGGCCCGAAACGACCCCATCTCTGAAGCCACCTCGTTCCCGTGCTTCACTGTCTCACCCCCTCCACTCGGACTCTCACACTTACACACAACGCCACCTGTTGAGCAGATAACTCACCAGGCATTGCACCCCTATAGCATATTTTGAATATGGGAATATTCATACAGTGCTATTTAACCCTTATTTAGCGGCGAGCAACATAAGTCGAGTTAAATAAAGCTGGACTATGTGGCGGCGCTCGACATAACTCGGGTGGCAATTTCAGCACGTAATGTGGCTGAGAGAGAGAGACAAGTGGTGGCAGGAGACTAGCGAGCGTATGACTGCTCCAGACCACCGCGGCGAACCTACTGACACAAATCTCAGCTCCCTCCTCCCTCTCTCACTCGCTACATACTCAATTATGTACTGAAAGTACCGAATTACCTGCTTTTTGCACTCGCGTTGCACGGTTATTGCAAGAAAACTATCCATCATACAAGGATCGTTATGGTGTCATTCGAAAGCTCTGTTTATGCCCTTTCAGGGATAGGTACTTGTTTTACATTCTGGGTCTTATTTAGGCATGAAAATGATCACGTAAACAGCCCTATTTTGGCTAAAAACACCCCGCTGTGCGGTACACATAAATAAACCGCATAGGCCGCTCGTAAGGTGTTAATCAGGGAACAATGAGGGTATTTTGTTGACGTTTCGGTGGGCTTGTGGTAATGCACTGATACTAGGTACAGCACAAATTCCATCCCAATAATATCTTCCCATTGATACATCGGGATTTGAACCCGGGACTTTTGGATTACCAGTCCGGTGGCAAGACCACTCCACCACACCTCCCCTACGCGATCGCGTCATATGGACTTATCTCCATACCTCTATAATAAGTTATATGACGCACTAGCGTCATATGGAGCTCAGTAAGTCCGATAAGTTACCTTACGATAAAACCGTTGGTGGCAACCTCATCCACCTCCGATAATTCTAACGGCCGCAGTGTTGTTGTGAGTGTAGTACGGGGCAGTGGCAATGATCCCGGGGCTCCCGCCTCCTCGGACTTATTGGAACATAATATGTCTGAAGGAGTTAATAAAAAGGTGCCTCTAAACGTTGCCAGTTACCCTTTTTCGATTTTTTTTTTCAGCGCCATCTATTGCAGGGTTCCAGAACTACTCAACGTGAATAAATCTACGGATGTACCCTCCATTCTGGTTTTTGTTTTAATTATATGTACCGGTACACTACATCTCTCTCTCTCTCCATCTCTATGTATATATATATATATACAGTATACTGTATATACGATATATATATATATATATATATATATATATATATATATATATATATGTTTGACCAAAATTTAAGTGTGGCTGTGTACTTCCAAGTTAGTAACTTATATTACAATGTAAATACTTGTCTTCAATTGAGATTAGTTTTTCATATAGGCTACATTCATTGTTAATATATTTACAGTCAATATCAAATAATCATCAACAGCCTTCATGATCCATTGCAAACCATATCCTTATTCTCAAGGTCAACCACAGCCTCCTTACATCATCACGGAGGCTTTGTTCAGCTTGGTAAGCTATGTAATTAACCCCTTCTATACCGACGACCTCTTTTGATTTTATTCTGGCTCCTACTACTCGATTGTATTCACTTTAGGAAGGATCTTTAGCAATTATAAGGCTTCGAACTATCTCAATCAACCCTTTTAACTACCACAGATCCTTTCTAAGCTGTATAAAATCGTCTACATATTGCTAAAATAAAATATAACATACGACGACGGTACAGAAGGGGTTAATGGAGTATTGTTCACATTTCAGTGTTGGCAATACTTTGGAGTGCTTTTGCATATCAGTGTACTCTTAAATCATTGTATTCATAATGACTATGGCTGATATGGTGATAGCAAACAAGTTACATGCGTTTCTACAGACTCTACACGAGACACGTGTACACCATTGCAGCAAGGGAAAGGAACTGTCAATAAACAGACGAAATAAGTATTTTCCCGCGATAGGGAGGACTATGCACTACCGCCATCTAGTGCAGGGTTCCAGCCAAATCTGTAAATAATGGCCAACTACTATTAACACGGCTGATTTTCAAGACACCCCTCTTAGGTATTCTTATTCTATGCTCATAAGGCTGGGGAGAGGTTAAAAGTGGAAATGGGGTGTAAAAAAAAAAAAAAAAAAAAAAAACACCACCACCAAAAACAAAACTCAAGTTACAACTCTCTGAATAAATTGGTCTCTTTCAGGTAAGCCATCAATTTGTCAACCACTTCAACATCCCCATCACCCAAGATCGAGTCCAAAGTGATGGGGACGTTATTCGCCCTGCAGTATTATCATACAAAAAAGTATCCTTACTCTTGTGAACGCTGAGTTTCATAAAGTGGGGTACGATTCGAGCAGTTTCGGTATAGTTGGCAAGCCTGGCTATCAGAAATGTCACAAAACATCTGTTCCTTATCATATTGTGATTCGAGCCCTCAAGTCGTGGATTACCGATATCTGAAACCAAGTCGACGTTAGCAATCCAGCCTGCATTTTATGGTCATTCGGCATGGAGACCTCACAGGAAATGCGTGGTGCTATTGTTGATTTGCACATTCAAGGGATATCAAATGCAGAAATCGCCAGACGCATAGGTGTATCGAAGCCAACAGTGGCGGTATGGGTGAGAAGATACTATGAGACTGGCAACACTGAAAATCAACCCAGGACCGGCCGCCCTAGGTGCACAACTCCGAATCAAGATGAGGTATGAAATAATATGGGTATTAATTATGTAAATGAAGACCTGCTACCATATATATATATTGAGTATATATCACAAATACACGTGAGCCACTAAATGTTTCAAGCTCTCAGTGGGGATCGAACCCTCGACAGTCAGTACGATAGCCGAGGCTTAATCAACTACACCACGGCAGACTGCCGTGGTGTAGTTGGTTAAGCCTCGGCTATCGTACTGACTGTCGAGGGTTCGATCCCCACTGAGAGCTTGAAACATATATATATATATATATATATATATATATATATATATATATATATATATATATTGTATATATCTATATATATATATATATATATATATATATATATATATAATTTAAGTATTTCAACAACTCTTGCAGGCAGTAGGTGAGGCCATTCGACAGAATCCTTTTCGAACAGCAAGCAGTGTAAGAAATGAGCTTCAGCTGCAATGCACGTCTGAAACAATACGGAACAGGCACCGGGAAATGGGATTACGAGCAAGGCGCCCTGCTACAAACCCGCATTTAACTGAGAGGCATATGGAGGAAAGAATGGCTTATGCAGTACAATATTGTGACAAGGGGGAGGATTTCTGGGACAAAGTTGGGTTTTGTGATGAAAAGACGTTCTGCAGTGCTGGTCATGGTGCTTCACATGTCTGGCGTTCTATAAACACAAGGTGTGTTTTAGTTTGTAAGATTATATGATTGTGTCTGTCTGTTGTTATAATATTTTCATTATTCTTTTTTCTTTTCAATGAAGCACATTCTATACAATAATATCTAATCCTCTACTGTCTGTCTTAGGTATAGCACACATAATGTGGTCAGCAGCAGGAGAAGTGGGCGTGTATGCGCTGGGTTATTTGGATGGATACATGCAGGGGGCGTTGGGGAGCTGGTTGATGTAGGACCTGGAAGAAGTTTTGCTTCCTTCAGTGAGGGAAATACTTATTCCTGAGCCAGATTCATTTTACCTCATCCAGGATAACAGCCCGATTCATACATCTCGGACTGTGAGAGTGTGGCTTCATGAACACCCAGAGATCAACGTGTTGCCACATCCAGCCAGATCCCCGGACCTGAACCCCATAGAAAACGTGTGGGGAATGATGACGTGTAATATGACAGATATAGACAACCCAACCAGGGAGAGTGTGGTCACTGCTGCTATTCGGGCATGGGAAGGACTTCGAAATGTTTCCTGCCAACAGATAGTGTGTGATCAGGTATCATCTATGCCTCGAAGGCTTGACGCCATCCTCGCAGCAGGCGGTGCTTATACAAAATACTGAATACAGAAATATTTTCTACTTGTATTTAGTTTACCAGAAATAAGGAAACTCAGATAATATTTGGAATGGATAAAGGGGAAGAACACAAGTTCATAGACCCCCCCCCCCCCCACACATACACATAAACTTTCTCAAATATAATATCAATGCTATACATCGTAATATCAGGAATAATTCCATCAGTGGTATTCTCGTATTTATTTTCACAAAGGCATCATGTGTCACCATTTGATAATACACTTATATCTAGAGCACCGCTTAGCCCTATAATCCAGGGGGTGGAGCCACAAAACTTTACGACGTCGGTAAGCTAAGATTTCGTTCGGAAACGTTTCTTCATGGCAAGGAATAAGACTTGGCACTGCTGCGAAATCTCAATACAGGTTAATATTTCAGGAGGAAGAAAATGTTCCACTGCGCTCGAAATGAGCCTGATACACTTCGGCGAGGTCAGTAATGCAAAGATACGAACAAGGTCGAAATCGTTAAATGCTTTGTGGATCCGCCCCCTGGGCTACCAACCCATCCTACGCTCAAACAATATTTTCCATATTACTTCGTCCATGGAGTCTAAATGGTGCGTGTCATTTTAGTAAGGATACTTTTTTGTATGATAGTACATCAGGAGAGGGCTACGCTCCTCCACACATCTACTGCAGGACAAAAGGATGTGGTCGATCGATAGAATCCCGCCACAGGTGGTACATTGCGGCGGGAATACACGGTCGATATAAGGTTTTATGTGCGTTATGAATGCGCATTTCATCCTCAGTCGAGCTAAGATAACTTCCTCCCTGTGTCTAAAACCGCGAATGTCTCTCTATTTATAGGGTGGTCAATCACTGGTCATGCTTAAAAGCATGGTCCCGAATAGCTGAATGAACAGGCTTTGATAATGAAAAACCTGTTCTTACTGATACACGTATATTTTCTGAAATCCTGGTTCTCAGGTACCTCTTTGTTTTACGGATATATGTAGCCATACAGCTATCACACATGTATTGATAAATAACGAAGAAGCCAGATCCCCAGGATTTCTATCTTTATATTTAAAAACAAAAAATGCCTATATTGCACCCAGATTTTAAAAAACTCTAAGGTTAATTTGTGGATAAAATTCACGAAGGAGGGAAGTGAGCCTTTTTCGTACGGTAAAACTCTTTGAACCAGAGAATATAATGGAAACATAAACAGTATATCTTGAAGCAGTAATTACTGAAGCTTTGTTTCCATTCATAATCTTATTCAGGGCCTTACCAACGTACAATACGTATCTGTGAATCTACAAGGAAATCTATTATTGAAAAGCAGTTCGCGAAGGTACTTAATTTCATCATCTATCTATCTATCTATATGCTCAGGCCCAATCCCCATTTTGGGGGTAGCCGACTCAAGACAGAGCAAGAACAGGGAAAACACAAAAACAACATAAAACAACAAATAAACACAGATAAAAAACACAAACTCACACACATCCAGGTCACCCAGGAGAAGACATCATGAAGTTTGAAATAATTTGAGCAAATATGATAGGTCGTGTAGGTTAGAGTTAAAATCAAGTTGCGCTTGTAAGAAATGGGAATGAAAGAGGAAAATGTTGTAGTTAGTCCAGTGAAAGTTGGTTTACGGTTCAGTGAGGTTTCGAATCGCTCCTCCTTACGCGAGATATTATATGTCTAAAAACGGAATAGTTCCATTTTCTTCAGTGTCTGAGGTGAATTTAATGTTAGGGTGCTTATCATTTATATAATCCAAGAAAAGGGGAACATGTTGACTTGACCGAAACACAGGAAAGGTGTTGTCTATATAACGAAGATATAATAAAGGTTTAAAATGCAAGGGGCAATCATCTAACCACTGTGGTTGTTGTTGTTGTTGTTGTATGTTAGAAAAATCGCCACCTGTAAGTGGCACCGATTAGCGTGTCGCCCATCGGTAATTTGTGTAAGTTTTTTTTCACCTAGTAATAACACAAACATATGTTCGCTAAAGAGCAACCCAGGGGAGAACCCATCCCTACACCGTCATGTTTTTGTAGTATTTATTGTCAACAAAAATATATTATCCTCTACTACTAGTCTTAAGTAATTCCTTACATGGTTTCTTACTAAATCCACGGACTTGCTCTACCCCATCAAACAAACGGTTAATAAAAATGTCAATTGTTTTAGCTAATGGAATGTTCGTAAACAGGGTAGTGATGTCAAAGCTTGCCATAAAACAATCTTTAAAATTTATATTAATTATTTCTTTTACAAAATCAAACGAGCTGGGAACTGTAAACTGGTTAGTAGTGATAGGTGAAAGAATGGGAACTAAAAAATTTGATAGTCTATAATTGAATGTTCCAATGGCCGAAATAATAGGTCGCAAGGGGCAGTTACTTTTGTGCACTTTGGGCAAACCATACATCACTCCCGATTTCGAACCAGACACATAAAGCAATGAAAATAGATCGTCATCAATAACACTCATTTGTAAGTTTCCTAAGGAATCAGTTAATTTTGTCCTCATATTTTAAGATTGTAGAAAATATGTCACCAGTAATTTAACAGACTCCGTCCGTAGTCTGGACACCGGACCAAAGTCCGCTAATAGAAAAAAAATCCGGTATTTCTATGTTTTCTATTGGTTTATCGGGGTAATGAAGCAACATGTTTATTATGAAACCTTTATTTTTATGTGCAATATGTACGGAAAGACATAAAAACTCTCGGAAAGTTAAAACAAATTATTTTCGAGGCAAATTAGGGCTAAATCGGCGAAGTCCGAAAGCAGTTTTCAAACTACGGATTTTTTCCAGTAACGGACACAGCCCCCCCCCCCCCCCCTCAATTAATCCGTTAAATCGAGGGTCGACTGTATATTGTATATATATATATATATTGGCCGAGACGCTTACCCGGATTTCCACCCTATTGACCGGAACAAACTCCTGGAAACAAAAAACACGGCCAAAGAAGTTCCCCCGAGAATCAACAAATCTGGAGGATAAGGATCCAGGTCCGGCAAACCTGAGAGCCCTGCGATTGGCTGGAGGAGAACACCCAAATCCTCCAGCCGGCTATACAAAGTCCACACACCAACTCCTCCTCAGACATTCGCTGTTCACAAGGACCCAGCTTCCCTCCTCTCCTTCTGCAGTACCAAAGTCAGTTGGTGTATCAGTGGATGAGAACTGCAGGAGCTGCAAGCCCTTATTGAGAGTCATACCCACAGCACCCCAGACTCCTATTTCAACGAACTAACAACACACTAGGAATCTGAATTTTCCCATTTGCTAGAGAGGAAGTAAAGCCAGCGACTGAAGCGTTTACCCCCTACAATTGAAGCCGCCCCTAAGAAAGAATTGTTGCCGACGCCCCTAAGTGTGACGTGCTGCGAAGCCATGAAGGAGGCACAACCGATGACAGGGTGATGAGCCGCTGAAATGCCTTGGCCAAGGAGGACAACCACATTACCTTTTTGATAAATAAATATTTTCCATATTTATGCACAGGTACGTAATTTCTACTTCTTGTTAACAAATGAATACGGCAAATGCTGACAAGAGCTATGAACAGCAACATTTTCATATTTCTTAACTAAGCAGCTATAATCGAAAGTTCATCACTGTTATTGTGGTTGTACAATGATGTATGGTTATCTGCGTACTTCTGCATATGATTATATACTACAGTAAATCCATAATTACACCAAAATACATTTGTGAAATACTTTGTATCAACGAGTTTTCGATCGCATGAAACAAAATTCAGCTCATGTTGCATTTCATTTATGTGCATTCCTAATAAATGTATAATTGTTTTAATATTTATATATGTATTAAACTATGCAATAATTCTTTGACTGCTGAAATCTCGAAAATAAGCCTGCTCTTCTTCTTTGGTCATTTAATGGGTTGTTGGAATATGATTAATTCTTTACATATGCCTTGATCAATATTATTGATTTAAAGGGAGATTATAGGTTTGAGTCCCTAAAGGTGCGGTTACACATGCCCGAATTTTTGCCACCCAAGCAACTTTTGTCACCGCTACGGGCAACTTTTCTGAGACCCAAAAACAAGTGGTTACACATGCAGGAAGAGAGTTGCTCGTAGCACTATCTCCCGTAGCCTACACTCTTTCGTTTTCACTTCGAAATTAATTGGTCTTAATTCGGCCATTTTAGCTTCCCGTCACGCTATTAATACATTACAATCCCTACGATAAAGCTGAGCATATATAAAAACCAAGGTATGTATCACTATATTGCTCGCCATTACATAAAACAAGCGACATGAATCCACGTCTGTCGGTAAAAGTGCAAGTCAGTTGAAACAGTAGCACACTCATGATTGGCTATCTTATCATTACCCTGATCATTTATTTATTATCTGTATTGTTCCTTATTTATTCATTAAACTAGATATGTTTAAGTAATTTTAATGATTACTTAATAAATTACAGTACTATCCGAATCTAAAGAGCTCTTAACACCTAACGAGCGGCCTAGGCGGTAAATAATATGTAGCCACCAGCGGGGTGTTTTTACCCAAAATAGGGTTGTTTACGTGATCATTTTCATGCCTAAATAAGACCCAGAGCGTAAAACATGTATCTATCCCTGAAAGGGCATAAACTGAGCTTTCCAATGACACCCCAACGATCCTTGTACGACCGCTAGTTTTCTTGCAACAATCGCGCAACACGAGTGCAAAAACCATGTAATTCGGTACTTTCCCTAAACAATTCACTGTGTAGCGAGTGTGAGAGGGTGTAGGAGGGTGGGATTCATGTCAGTTGGTCCACCGCGGTGGTCTGGAGCAGTCATACGCTCGCTACTCTCCTGCCACCACTTGTCTCTCTCTCTCAGCAACATTACGTGCTGAAAATGGCACACGACTTATGTTGTGATCCGCCACATAGTCCAAATTTCTTTCACTCGACTTATGTTGCGCGCCGCCAGTTAGCCCTCCCGCATCTTTAGGACGCGATCGCGTCCTAACGCCACCCCTCGAAGAGTGATCGTATGACGCAATCGCGTCATAATGCCACCTGTAAGTTAGAAATATTCGCCAAAAATAAGTTTATGACTCGATTTTGACGCAATTTGGACTGGTAAGTTAGGCATTAGTAAGTTACAAAAGGAAGTATCTAGCAACCCCATAGCGTCCCTCTCTGAGGAGCCCGGGCCTTTGTAAAGTCAGTAGTTTCCCGGGCCCCAGACTGTGAGGCAGGGTCCCGGCCCTTTAAATTCTGGGCTCCCTCCCTCTGGCCCACCATGCCTAGCTATAGGCAGGCAATTATGGATTATTTCATCTACCCAGTGAAAGTGTTTAGTGAATAATTCGAACTATATATGTATATAAGATGTTACTTGTGACTTTTGGTGACTGAGGGGAGTGAATCTTGGTTAACCCCTTGAGTATTGATGCAGTTTTGTCTAGGTATCATTGATGACTTTACACTATTTTTTGCTTGAAAGACAAATATATTTATCAATAAATACTGCCTACGAAATAAATACATTATAATCACGAAGATGTCACAGGAATGCTTACAGGAAGTATGGTAAGTACTCTATTGAATTTTAGTTATATTACAGTATATATTATATATATATATTATATATAGCCTATATACAGTATATAACAGCCCCAAGGTCCCGAGCAAGCCCAAGGCCCATAATCGAGTATTAATATTATTATTATATTTTGTATTTTATTTAAATATTTATATATTTGATTTTTTAGTTTTTATTTATTTTATTTTATTTATTTCATTTTATTTATGTTTATTTTATTTATTTTATATATATATACCGTATATATTTGTTTTGTTATTCCTGTTCCCCAGGGTGTCTAGCAGATCAGCCCCAAGGTCCCGAGCAAGCCCAAGGTCCATAATCGTGTATTTATATTATTATTATATTTTTTATTTTATTTATTTTATTTATTTTGTTTATATATACAGTATATATATATATATATATATATATATATATAGCCGGTATATATATATTTTTTTTTCTTTTTTATTCCTGTTCCCCAGGGTGTCTAGCGGATCAGCCCCAAGGTCCCGAGCAATCCCAAGGCCCATAATCGAGTATTTATATTATTATTAAATTTTTATTTTATTTATATATTTATTTATTTGATTTGATTTATTTCATTTTATTT
This sequence comes from Paralithodes platypus, assembly GCA_032716605.1. Taxonomy (NCBI): domain Eukaryota; kingdom Metazoa; phylum Arthropoda; class Malacostraca; order Decapoda; family Lithodidae; genus Paralithodes; species Paralithodes platypus. Next base: position 16,249,767 of record CM064568.1, on the reverse strand, counting down.
ATATTTTAATTTCATTTATTTTATATATATATATACCGTATACATATATATATATATATATATATATATATATATATATATATACCGTATATATAGATATATATATATATATATATATATATATATATATATACTGTATAATTTATTATATACCTGTATATATATTTTTTTTTTTTTATTCCTGTTGCCCAGGGTATCTAGCGGATCAGCCCCAAGGTCCCGAGCAAGCCCAAGGCCCATAATCGAGTATTTATATTAATATTATATTTTTATTTTATTTATATATGTATTTATTTTATTTATTACTGTTGTTATTTATTTTATTTTATTTATTTTATTTTATTTATATTTTTATTTTATTTATTTAATATATATATATACCACATAAATATATATATATATATTTATGACACCTTGTATGTATACTGTATATATTTATATATATATATATATATATATATATATATATATATATATATACAGTATATATAGATACCCACACACACATACACATATTTTTATTACCATTCATTATATTTTGTTTGACACCTTGTATATATATATATATATATATATATATATATATTTATATGAATGTTGTACATTGTGGCAAAGATATAAAACTGTATAACCATTCTCATATATTTACATAACAATAACAATGCATGGAAACAATTGCGCATAGCTCGCGAACCAATTACGCTATATTATTTTTGTTTTCACCATTAGAAAGAGCATAGTTTTCCGATGACGGTGATATAAACAGTTATATACGTATCCGAGCAAATAAACCAACGCCGAGGTGGGGAACAGCTCGGAACCCGGCTAGCATCAGCGGAACAGAGACAGGTGAAGCGTAAATATTCGCATTTTGGCTCTTCATTTCAAATATTCATAGCGCAAAAAGTATTTGTCGTAGGAACTTCTAGTTTGTTTTATACTCATCAGCATTATTTGCCGTATTCATACAGCCTAAATTTAAAATCATACACTTCGTAGCAACGAAATAAATCGAAAATGTTATAAACCATATCAATCAAAATCATAGTTTATTTTTTTCGGTCACGGTTTGAGAAATATTGAAGATAAACAATTTCTGGTTTCAGATTTGGAAAGAGGAGAACAAATACTATTATTTTTGCAAAAACAATATATGGTCATCACTCACAATTTAGAGATAAGACGGTGTGAAGACAATTGCATGGAAATAATTGTATTCCAGACTCATTTACGCTTTCATATTTCGATTTATTTACATTTTGTTTTGTTTTATCATGTACTATAAATATTCCTCTTTCCATTGACATATGATACATCACAATAAACAGCATTCTGGTGGATGAAAATACAGAAAAAACACAAGGCTTCGAAAACTTGCCCAGCCTGATATTTCATGGCAAATTAGAGAACGCCTTTCCATAAGTTAGCTATTTAAGTTACCGAATGCGGGAGGGTTAGGGGTTAAAGAACACAGAAAACACAATAATAACGTATATATCATAAAGTAAACACAAGCAAGATAATGATATGATAAACCAAAAAGTAAGCCAGAGAGAAGACTGGCTGGCCCGGGCTCACCCGGGTTTAGCCAATCAGAGGCCTTGCTTTACGTATTACACATTTAAAATAGGCAGTGACAGTATTTCTTTCCTTGCTTGTGTTTACTGTATTATATGTACGATTTGATGTGTTCCATGTGGTATTTTATAGCTCTTAAGGTTCGGATATCACCTGTCACATTATCATTAGAAGTATTAAAACTTATTTATATTAATATAACCTACTGTATATGGATTACCGGTATATATATATATATATATATATATATATATATATATATATATAGGCCTATTTAGGCTATAAGCTACATATGGAATATATGTCCACGACATAGCCTACTAATTCACGTCAAACACTATTACCGTATACTGTACATGTAGGCTACTAAGTTATGTAAAGAGTAGCCTACTATTTAGCACGTCGCATTAACCTAACCTATAATGCATAAATACGGTATTTTATCAAGATTACAAAGCATACAGAATACATAATTTGTAATACTGAAGGAAATATTAGGCTAACCATTGCAGTAACGAAGCTATTATTCATATTTAGTTATAACAAATCGTTTACTGTTGCAAATTATAATTGTAAGTTGATTATGATAACCGATATATGATACAATTAATCCCTTGAGAGAATATTCTTCCCATTCTTGCCTAAAGATATTGTAGGCTATTTGTACAAACTTGAAATTTCGCATTCATACCGTAGCCTACTTCTTCATTAAACCGTTTTCTCTCATCCCAATCTATTGAATATTATACTGTGATGACATATATATTTAAGGATTGAGCATTATTATAGTATATTAATGCTTGCACATCATATATATAGTTATCACATTACTACTATTGCATGCAACCCATATTTATAGTTGCCGCAACAGGCGATGCGTCCCGTACGTTCGGGACGCAAAAGTTGCCCTATTCGGGTGACAAATGGGTCCCGAAAAAGTTGCTTGGGGCGCAAAAGTTGCTCCACGGAGCAACTTTTGTCACCGATTCGGGCAACTCGGGCATGTGTAACCGCGCCTTAAGGGAAAAAGGAAAACCTAATATTTAGTAATTGCCCCGGAATCATTGATGATGCGCCTTACTAAAGTTATGGCCTATCTTTGAACCCATGGCACGCCGTTCAAACGACCCGCCTAGGAGAGTAAATTATCAAGATTGCCAATCTTCTTGAGCGAACGCTCAATAAAACACTCACGGGCTCGTCCTTATGATGTGGGTACCACTACTAGAACAAAAACAGTAAAACAATAAAAATTAAATGTATTAAACATGATCTAGCAGGTTGCGCTGCTTCTCATGTGTCTGTTATTCTGCGCATCACCCAGCTCTTATCGGGCGCTTACGTCCTTCACTTATATATCAAGACTCTCTATCAATAAAGCAGATGAATGGGAAGGGGATGGCGGGAGGGCTGGAATCGTCAATGATTCCGGGGCCACTACTAAATATTAGGTTTTCCTTCTTCCCTTCGGGACTCAAACCTATAATTTATTAGTGGCCCCTCCATCATTGACAATGAGCATGATGTCACAAGTCTGGAGGGGGACTTTCATCAAGAATATCAGAACCACTAACAAATTATAAAGGTCAAGACAAACACACAATGAGATCAATGATTAATTTAAAAAGTATAAAGGGATACAGGCGGCATTTCTTAAAGTAAAGCCTGTGGTGTTGTAATCCATACGTTTGATAGAACAGTAGATTGCAACACGCATAAACTATACATAATATAATTATAGAATATGGAAAAATATGATCAATATTTGTTATCATAAAAATAAAGTAGGTATGCAGTTTTTTACAAAAAAAAAAAAATAATAATAATGCATACGCAACTCTGCGACCTATAATTCTGCATGTAGTATTGAATCTCTTAGGTCTATCTATCTATATATTGCCGGACGCCTTACTCCCCCTACGAGGGTGGCCATACACAGAATGCCCCCAAGCGGACCTATTCCCTGTGAGAGGGACAACCCGAGCCAGTTTAGTGAAGGACTTACAGGATTGACCACTCAATTTAGGATCCGTCCGACTCCGAGTCCCTATGTGTATCTTGTTAGCACTATTTTTCTACAGTGGTGTTCGGCTAATCCATCCACTAACCTGGCTTACCCTTAGGTAAGCAGTGCGGATTTGTATCAGGTTTACTCCCCTAGACAGGTTGCCAACCAAGGCTGACGAGTCCCATCCACCTGGATTTGTATAAGGTTAAATTACATTTCTTAGGTAAAATAGGTTTATATACAGTGTATACAGTATATATATATATATACATATATATATATATATATATATATATATATATATATACAGTATATATATATCGTTATATATATATATATATATATATATATATATATATATATAAGAAAGAAAGTGATCATAATCTGTGACCTTTACCATTCACCTTTACCTTTGAATAACATAAACACAAAATTTGGACAATCGTTGCATTGACCAACCAAATTTGCCAGCAAAATTTGGTGACGATACAGTCATAACCCGTTCAGTACAGTTTTGTCTGTTTCATTTCATAGTTGATACTAAGACAATTTTATTTAGTTTATGAAGGGCCTCCATAAAATTTGCAGGCTTTCAACTATTTCAACCCTTTTTACTACCACAGATCCTTCATAATCTTCACAAAATCATCTAATTATAGCTAGAATACAATAAAAAAGACGTCACCGATACAAAAAGGGTTAAACAGTCTAGGAAGAGTTTAAAGACAATTATCAACACTCTTCTTTTGTTCTTTGACCTTGACCTTTAACATTAAGTATTATACTGTTGTTGTTGTTGTTGTTGTTGTTCCCTAAGCTGCCTGGCCGAACAGCCCCGAGTCCCTGAGGAAGGCCATGGCCATGATCGGGCTTTCCCACAGAGCTCTCATTGAGTGTAGATTGTGTTGTTGGCATATGTGGTTGTGTGAAATGCAGTCCTCTATGATGTGTTTAATGGAATGGGGTGCTGTGTTACATCCCGGGCAGGTGTCGACGACGGAGTCATCCAGTCTCTTCTGATAGCTCAGGAGAGCTGGATGGTGTCCGCATCTCAGCCTGACCAGGTGGACTCTGTCCTCGCGAGGAAGGGAGGATTCGGAAGGATGGATTTCGGGAGGTCGTGCTTGCAGCTGCGTGTTGTCTGTGAGTGAGTGGATGGATCGACGAGAGATATGAGTATGGATGTGCTTCTGGAAGTTGGTTCGGGGTGGACAGGGAGGGAGAGAGGACAGTAATTGTGTGTCATACTGTGTGCTGGGTGTTGTTTTGATATTTCTTGGTGTCTGTGGGTGTGTTGCCATGTAGTTTAGTGGGTGGTCCTGGTTCGTGGAGGCTGCTGCCAGGAATTGAGTGCCTCTCATGTCCAGATGGTCTTTGACTTTGAGGATTTTGGTTTCTTGATGTAGGTGATCTGTAGGTGCAGTAGCTGTGCAGCCTGTAATGATCTTTAGGGCTTTGTTTTGAATAGTCTGTAAGGTCTTATGATGTGTTTCAGCTAGGTTAGAAGCCCAGGCTGGGCTTGCGTATTCCATCACTGATCTTATGTATTGTTTATATACTGTGGAGGTGGTTTCTTTGTTGTGTCCAAATTTTGTGTGACCAAGTGACCTGAGGGCGTTAAGTGTGGGTGTCAGTTTCTTTTTAATGTTTGTGGTGTGCTATTTGAATTTCATATGAGTATCATATGTTACTCCTAGGATTTTGTGTGTGTATGTGTGTGTGTTAGGGGTGTGTTGTTTATGGTGAGTTGAGGGATGTATTCGTGTTCTGTCCAGCTTGTGAGCAGGGTTGCGGTGGATTTGGCTGGGGCTAGATTAAGTCTGTTTGTAGTGCACCAGCCATGTAGTGTGTTGAGATAGGGTTGAAGGAGATCTGTTGCTCTTTTTGGGTCATGGTGTGTGCATGTGAGTGTTATGTCATCTGCATAGGAGGCTAAGTTTATTTGGGGCGTATTGGGTGTAGTTATATCGTGGATGGACAGATTGAAGAGTGCGGGCGATAGGACGGATCCTTGTGGGACTCCGTTTGGAAAGTTTCTGGTTCTAGATGACTGACCGGCAAAAGATATATGTGCACAACTGCCTGCTAGGAAGTGATGTGGCGGCGTCTACGTCGTGGGACCACCTCCCGGAGCTGCCAACCGCGGATGGCTGCCGACCCTCCACGGCTGGAGACAAGATCAAAGACCAGTGGAGGACAACCGGATGCCGGCCGCGGGGAGCAGTCTTCAGGAGCCAAACTGCCACAACCATCCCCTGCCCCTTCCCTGGGGGCACGGGTCCTTGGAGCGGCTTCGGTCGCGCCGGGAATTTCCAGTATTATACTGTAATATAGATATATATATACTGTATATGATTGAAATATATGTTATTTAAGTAAAATGCAACTAACAGTCGTCAGCTTATCGAAAATTGATTTTTTTTATGATTGTCGGGAATTTAGATAAAGAGGTTAAATTGCATATCACTGGTACGTGAAATATCCCCACAAATAGTTATAATATAATTACCAACGACGTAGTCGATGGGTGTAATCCAGTCCCCCACACACGGCTAATTCAATTGCATGAAATGTAGGAATGTTCACATAATACAATATCGATACAATGAACTTAGCTTAGAGGACTGGTGATGTAGGACTGTTGTTATAGATTAATAATTGTAGCACATGGTGAACTGTGGGTTGAGTCAGAGCCGGGGGGGGGGGGGGAGATGTTGCCTGTATGGTGTTGATTGAGAGACTAAAGGGCCGGCGTCCGATCGCTTCGCGAAATTACATATGGCTGCCAGCTCATAATAATTATAACCCATAACTTGGTTTCATGGTACATCTAGAGCTGATGTAGATATTTATACATTACAGTTAATATTAAACCTATACTTAAGAATAAACTACAATACACAAAGAACCAGCCAAAATCGTACAAGCAATACGATACCGCCAAATTCAAATGTCCTATTGGACCTAAAACTGTCGGGATCATTACCCTATTCCCGACATATTGCCCGCCACCAAAAATTATATACAGGAGCTATATACAGAGAACAAAAAAAGGACATCGAAGTCAAAGATCACCTTGTTTGATCTTTGATCTCCAAAGATCCACGGAACTCATAGCCGCCCTCCTTTTGGGAAGCCTGAGGAGGATCATCCTTCTCATCATCAGCTGCCCCACCTTGAGGAGCACTGTACCCAGCACTCTCCCGCGGAGGGGTATCAGTAGAGACGCCAGGACCATCCGGCAGTTCTACATCCTGCTCCAAGGGATATAAGCTTACGACTGGGCGAGTAGTAACCCCCGTCGAAGTTCGTATTCTAGCAACCCTTATAAGACCATCAATGCCCTGGAACAAATCGATAATCCTCCCAAGCTTCCAAAATAACCTAGGACGCTCATCATGAATCAGGACGATATCCCCGATTCGAGGCCATCGTTGATTCGTCCCTTTGATCTTATTAGAGTGACGCTCGCGAAGAGACAGCAAATATTCTTGGGTCCACCGTTTCCATAGATCGTCGGACACCTTGTTTACATACTGGAAGCGACGATGTGTGGCGTCAGCATTGCCGAACGTAGGGTCATGCAGATCATCGTCATTTACGGACGATCTAGGAAAGGTATTAAGGGTTCGTCCACGTGTTAGCATAGAAGGCGAAATGGGTAAGAGGTCATCAACATCTGCTGAGGTATAGGTCAAGGGCCTGTCGTTGACCGACATCTCAATCTCTATTAAGATGGTTTGCAACTCCCGTCTGGTCACCATTGCCCTTGCTAATACCTTCTTCATGGCAGATTTGACGATACCGATAGTTCTCTCCCAAATCGCCCCGAACCATGGTGCACGTGCTGGTATAAATCAACAACCCTTTTCAGTGAGGGTAGCCACAACCTGCGGGTCATCCATTAAACTCTGGAGATATTTAGAGGCCCCGACAAAACAAGTCGCATTATCGCTCATAATAATTTGAGGGAAACCATTGCGGCCTGCAAAGCGTCTTAGAGTAGGCAAAAACCCCTCACTGGATAGGTCATCAATCAATTCAATATGGATCGCTCTGGTTACCGCACATGTGAATAGAACGGCATATACCTTTATGATATTACCGGGCGGTTCTCTAACATGAATCGCTCCGGTGTAGTCTACCCCGGTTACCTGAAATGGTTCAGTCCTTTGTACCCTGAACTCAGGCAAGGGAGGTAGATCAACTGGGGGAGTAAGACTTACCCTGTAATCTTTTATAGATAGTACAGCTATTGTGGATCCCTTTAATTGCTTGTCGCATCTTAGGGATCCACCAACGTTGTCGCATATACGCCAGAACATAATTTACGCCAAAATGTAGGCATGTCCTATGGCATTAGCGAATCAACTGTTTGGTAATCAAATGAGAGGAGCTAAGGAGGACAGGATATTTCGCAGAATCAATAATGTCAGCCTTTTGTATCCTGCCTCTACACTTAATTATGCCTCCTTCCATATATAATCCTAGCTGCCTCATTAAGGTTGAGGGTTTGGCCTTTGACTCCTTGCTCAGGATTTGATGTTCAGTAGGATAAGATTCCTTTTGTACTAAACATATTAGTTTCGCTTCTGCTGATCTCAATTCATGGAGTCTGATATGCTTCGAATCTTCACTAAGAAAAGACCCGTGAGACCGACTTCTCATGTTGTTAATGAAACGGTATATCCATGCAAATACTCGTATAACTTGATCATAGCTGCCGTAACGTTCCCACTCTACCAACTTGTTATCCTGATGTGTAGTACTCTCATTCGAACTACTTAACACATCATCTTGGGGCCGACGTGAAGGATCAGATATGCATTCCCTGAAATCCTGAGGCCATTCAGTTGGAGAAGTAAGCCATGGAGGTCCATGCCACCAAATAGAGGACGACATAAACTGTTGCGCCGAGATCCCCCGGGAAAATATGTCACTGGGGTTATCCCTGGTGCTCACATAGCGAAATTTAGCTGTAGGAACTAAGTTATGTATTTCATCAGTGCGATTAGAAACATAAACAGGTAACACTTTCTGGCTGTGTACCCATGAAAGCGCTATTTGACTGTCGCTCCAGACATAGACGTTATTAATGTGTAGTATGTCTGCATAAGCAAACAGTGTAAACTTTATTAGACGAGCAGACAGAAGCAATGAAGTAAGTTCTAATTTAGGAACTGCAATCTTCTTTATAGGGGCTACTTTGGCCTTCGCTATAGCCAGTGTCGCTTCACTACCATTGCATATGTATATGGCAGTACTGTACGCACTATTACTAGCATCAGAAAAGGCATGTAGATCCACCTGTTGACCACTAATAACCTGACGATTAAGTTGGACCTTGCAACATGTGGAAAGGTCCGACCGAATCAACCGCCAAGTATCTTGTAACTCAGTCGGGAGGGGCGTGTCCCAATCTAGTTTTAGCCGCCACAGTTGCTGTAAAAACATACGAGCACGGATAGTTACAGGCAGCAAAAAACCTAGGGGATCATACAACCTCGCTGACAAGCTTAAGCAGTTTCGCTTGGTCATAAGCTCACTGCCGCATGGGGTGTGACAGAAGGATATACAATCTGTGGTAGTGTCCCATTTGTGGCCCAAAAACTTCACCTCACTATTCTCAGTAGCTAGACCGTCAGAAGCAAATTGACCTTTCAAAAGATCACTATTAGTGGCCCATTCTCTCAAGTATAAATGAGCCTTGGCAAATATATCGCGGATCTCCCAGCATCTCTTGAGCAATAAATCTTTATTGTCTCCAGTGCCTTGAAGATTGTCCACATAGATCCCCTGCTTGATCTCATTCTTGAAGTCAGGATCTAGTCCAGCCTCCTCAAGATGACGCAAGATAGTAGCGTTGAGAAGGAACTGGGAACAGGTCACCCCGAATAAGACGACTCTGAACCTGTAGACCAGATACTCTGAATCTAGATCCATTGGGTCCCGTGGCCATAAAAATCTTGTCGAGTCCCTGTCTTCACGATGGAGTTGAAACATCAGGAAGGCCTTCTCAATATCGGCGACCCATGCAAACTTATGACATCTGAAGCGCAACATAATTTGCGCGAGATCAGAGACCAGGGACGGACCCGTGTACGGACAATCATTCAGGCTATAGGAGCGATCACTGGATTAAGCAGAGCAATCATACACAATACGAACAGGAGTGGTGGAACTGTACTTTTTAATCCCATGGTGAGCAAGGTAATGGATATTATCCCCATACTCACTGAGATCTACTCTCTCCACAAATCCACGTTGTACCTGCTCGTTTAGTACTGCCGCATAAGTCTCGCAATAATTTGGATCCTTGACAAACTGCTTCTGAAGGCCACGTAACCTACCAAGTGCTAGATGGAAATTAGTAGGTAATTTACTCTTGTTATCATTCCAAGGGAGCCTTACCACATACTGACCCCTGCCAGAGTCATACGTTACAGTCTCTTCATACGAGCTTAACGCTAGCTTGGACTCACGATCAAGTTCATGTGGGTCAATTCCAATATTGTCCAAGTCCCATAGCTTATCTATATCAGTACATGTATTATCAGGCACATTTGGCCTAATATATTTATCTATGGGGCTTACTGCTACCTTGAGGACCGTAACCACCTCCACCTGTGTGTCTTGAGAGGAAGTGGCATAGGATCCAGAATTGGCATACCCTTGGATCGTGGGGAGCATTATTAGCTTATCTACCCGCCGATATCCAGGGTGAACCAGGTCGTAGTAATAATCAGCTCCGACCAGTAGCATAATACCATTGTTAGCAGAGAGTTGATCATCAGCCAATTTATAACCCTTGCTTCTGAGATATTTCAAATGTGGTTGAATCTCTGATGCTATATAGAAACTAGGTAGTGTGTCGACCACAACAGCCTTGATGGGACATACCTTTCTTCTATTAACATAGGAAATCTCCACTATATCATAGTCACTGGAATCTATTTCACCAGTGAAACCATGGAGACGCAAATTCTCTTGACACTTGCTGGTACACTTGAGCTGGGGTAATGATGACCGCAGAACGAATGACCTCTGTGAGCACTGGTCAAGTAAGGTGCGCGTCATTATAGTATTATTATTACTCCCCACTACTGGCAGCATCATAGTAGGAAGCAATTGACATTCTCGAGAAGCAGTGGACATGGCACATACTTTATCACCCTCGCTCTTACCTTTCTCATGTGACTCTTTGGGGGTTCTCCCCTTTTCTTTGCCGTCGTGCCGATCAGATTGGGTGCAAAGGGAAAACCAATGTTTCCCCTTGCAATACTTACAAGGTTTGATGTAGGAATTGGTGCAAGTACTGTTGAAGTGGTCTCTTGCCAGACAGCTGGTACCTAACTTAAGCGATTTAGCCTGGCCAATCTTCTGTGTAGCCTTATGCTACTTAGGACACTGGTACCACAGATGACCGTGGACACTGCACAACTTGCAACCTAATGGTATTGGCCTTTTCTGTTTAGGAGAAGTTTGTACCGGGTAGCTGCAGTAGATGGCGACATCTCCACTTGTCGGTAGTGTCCAGTACTCTCCATATTGAAGACTTCAGTCTGGTACACCTGCACCAACGCTTCCAAGTTTAGTGGAGAGTCGCTTAGTTGTCATCTTACGATTTCCTTTAGGGGAGAGGGTATCTTATTCAAGATATTAACACTAAATATTTCCTCCTTGGTGATGGCCATTGTCTCCATAGATCGGAGGAGGCTCTCAAAGGAGGCATAGTACTCCTTTAGGTCCGTCACATCATAGGATGGAGAATCTAGCGTGAAGAAATTAGTAATTAACGCGGTCTTGATGACTTCTTCTCTCCCGTAAGTTCTCTTCAGCAACTCCACTGCAGACTCGTAGCTTGTAGCTTCTAGCTTGTACCCACTGATCAACTTCAATGCCTCCCCTTTCAATTGACCACGGAGATATGTGAACCTTTGGATGGATGTGAGTGTTTTATTATGATGGACGGAACACTCAAAGATATCCCAAAATCCAGTCCAGGTAGCCGAATCCCCGGAAAAGGTAGGCAAAGTAAGCTTCGGCAGGTTAAAACCAGTCGCCTTTGGTGTACCGGTATCCTTAACAGGGGTTGATTCTTGGGTGGAAGATAGTCTGGCTAAGGCTGTATTAACGTCCTCAAAGTACTCAAGATCTGCCGACATTTCTTCTTCCACATCGTCAGTAACTGTCAATAAACCATATACCTGCTGAGCATAATCATCGTAAGTGGCTAGCGATTTAGTAACAGTAGCAAATTTACCCTTAATTTGATCAGTCATGGCACTTAATAAAAATTCATCAAGATCTCTTAAACACCTATTTAAACTTCCCTTCATCTCTCCCTTAAGAATCTTAAGTTTCTTTAAATCTGTCATCGTTAAGTCTATTAGGCTATTAACTCTCTAAACTATAAAGCAAACTATTACACAAATTAATTTAAATTAAAAAATGTGGCAATAGCATTGCCACTCCCAATTTGGAAACGGTCATTAGGCTACTAGCTGCAGTAGGAAGAATTAATTGAATTAATAAGAAATTGACAAGTAGCAGAAACAAACTAGGGTTAGAGAAAGAAGGGTAAATGAAAAGAACCGACTAGGTTTAGTATTAGGCCTAGCCCAGCTGCCCATCCCACAATCATGAGGTCTGTTGGCTGTCAATCACTTAGGAATTAACAGAGACCGAACCCCATGACCGCAATTAGGCAACTAGGCTATAAATTTAATTAAACGAGTCACATGAGAAGTCTCCCCACCGGCAAAATTGAGAAAAAGAGTCTCATAATGACAAAACACAACGAACATCACAGGCCCACCACCTAAGCGTAATGAACAGCTACCACAGACACCTGCAGGCCTAGCCTGCCTATGAGCACGAAATGGTGCCCGACGAAATTACCCCTACCCCAATATCCAGCCCAGCCATCCCACCAAAAAACGCCAAGGATCACACGCCCCCAAAAACCTGGAAACTAGCACCAAAAAAGATAGGGACGCCGCCTAACTGGAAAAAAACAGAGGGAATAAGCCGGGTCTAAACTAGGGAACGGCAGTCGGCCTAACAACGCGAGAGGCGGCAGCCATTTGTAAGCCCACAAGCGTCAAGGAAGCAAACAAAACGGTACTACGGTAAGGAAGCCTTAGGGCTCGAAGGACCATTATTTGTCGGGAATTTAGATAAAGAGGTTAAATTGCATATCACTGGTACATGAAATATCCCCACAAATAGTTATAATATAATTACCAACGACGTAGTTGATGGGTGTAATCCAGTCCCCCACACACGGCTAATTCAATTGCATGACATGTAGGAATATTCACATAATACAATATCGATACAATGAACTTAGCTTAGAGGACTGGTGATGTAGGACTGTTGTTATAGATTAATAATTGTAGCACATGGTGAACTGTGGGTTGAGTCAGAGCCGGGGGGGGGGGGGGGGTGGGGGGGGGGGGGGGGGGGGGGGGGGGGGGAATGTTGGCTGTATGGTGTTGATTGAGAGACTAAAGGGCCGGCGTCCGATCGCTTCGCGAAATTACATATGGCTGCCGGCTCATAATAATTATAACCCATAACTTGGTTTCATGGTACATCTAGAGCTGATGTAGATATTTATACATTACAGTTAATATTAAACCTATACTTAAGAATAAACTACAATACACAAAGAACCAGCCGAAATCGTACAAGCGATACGATACCGCCAAATTCAAATGTCCTATTGGACCTAAAACTGTCGGGATCATTACCCTATTCCCGACAATGATGAAGGTTAACTTATGACCTTGGCCTACGACCTTGACCTTTATGTATGATTATATTATTGTTTGCTTTGATGTAACCCTAGAAAATCAAATAAGTGTCAAATTTCATTAAAGATCATCAGTTAGTTTCAGAGGTATTAAAGGAATAGTTGACCTTGACCTTTGACCTTAATCTTGACCTTCATGACGTCCAAAAATTTAACATTTTAATTTTCCCTTAATGCACAACTGTCTCAACAAATTTTGTGAAGTTTACATGAATAGTAAAGAAATTAGCATATTGACCTTATATATGACGTTGACCTCTGAACTTGACCTATCAAATGGAATTATGTTTATTCTTGTATGACCTTGCTCTAGTGTTACGTCCTGGGATATATAAACACTGGGCTCTTTCTATTGGACTAGGTATGCGGCAACAAGCAACAACGGAAAACGCTAGATCCAACCCTTATCTATAAACCCAGGCAACAAACCACCCTAAACCGTCCAGAGTCCTGCCTGGACAACAAGGTATCCTATGACTCGGTTACAGGGTGCACGCACTATAGACTGCTGATAGTCAAGCAGGCTATATAAAAGATCACACAATTAAGTTGACTTAAAGCTTCAAGGAAAAGATAGATAACGGAATTAAATTGCAGAAACAATTTAATAACAAAACTAGAAGAAAGTACATTTAACGTTACGTTAATTAATACAACTAATCACCCCTGCGTGAAAGAAGGTGAAAGCAAACATTCCTCAAAACATCGTACAGGTAGGCAAGATGCAGGTTTCTAAACTGCATGCGGCCACTGTAGGATCTGATGCTTAGCAAAGAAAGTAAGTTACGGATTTAGAGAACTCTTATCTCATAAGCAGGAATAAATACTAGGGATAGGCCATACAGTAAATTAAATAAAGGCAGCAACTCGCAACATAACCACATACAGGGGTGCTTCTCACTCTTAGTCAGGCAAGCCTGCTCGGACAGAGTCTCTAAGCCACACCCTGACTCACAATGCTCACAAAGACGGTAAACTGTGGCACAATAACAAGCATACAGATATAATAAACCGCTAGCTGTTAATCTGCCAGGCGGCAGAGGTCTAGCCGGAAGGATATAGGCTTCGGATACCCGGGCTGAGCCACCTGCTCTAGCCTAGGGACGTTCCCAAGTCTGTGCGCCAAATTACTCTAATTGAAAGGGTGCTCTCTTGAGAGACTCAGATCCCAAGTATCTGACTCTCTCCTGGCGACCCTAAAACAAATGCAAGACGTGCTAGCGCAGTGCTGAGTGGACTAGGCAAGGGCCCTCACACAACACAACACTAGACACACAGGCACACAGACAAGAAAATGCCCCCGGACTCCCACGGGTATCCTAGTAAAGTCGTGCAGGTCCACAGGACTCGCACCAGCAGACTTTACTTAAAGGATCGCAAAAAAAAATCCCCTCCGGTCTAGCCCCTGCTCACCTGCCACAAGAACACACTAGCAAGCATGAAACCACCAAATATGAGACAACAAAAAAGCTTCCTAGGTCTCATTAACAATTACATCTCTGCATAAGGCCCAAAATCCTATCTAGTTATCTGAGAGCTCGTCGTTAATACAATGATAGATATAAGGTCTATCAAGCGGAAGGGGTGATTAAATAGACTGGTGAAGTAGTGGAAACAAGGTATACAAAGTAGGAGAGAAAGTTTCTAAGTGGGGTTGAGAGGGATAGATATCAAGGGGGTCCGAAGGGTACGACAGTGAGGTGAGCTCTGAGTCTTGAATCTGTCTGGACCCCACCCTAGGCATGCGAAATACATCCCATGCTTGGCAACACTCAACACCGTTGCCGGGTCAAAATTGTCTACCCCTTGCGTGAGTCGAAACTAAGCCTAACGTTGCGATTAATTGGCAACAATCAGGCTCGTCCCAAGCTAGTCTCTCCGCGCCCGCGCGAAGCAACGTCCCCCAGCCGGTCTCTCTCTCCTGCTCGTCTCCTCCCAGTCTCACTAGACTTACATCTTATATATAATAATGAAACAATCAACTATCGAGAATAAAATATACTAAGATGCGTTGGTTAAGAATAAGGACAGCTTCAAGCTGTGAAACAACATAAGAATATCCCAGACATTAGTTACATTGTCGTAGGATATATACTAAGGAAAAGCCGGCCGGCCGGCTGCCGCCAGCCGGTTTCTAAACGGCTGGGCAGCCGACCCTCGCGCATGCCCGCACGTGGCTACTATGCAGGAGCGTCACACCTCCCCCAAGATATAAGACACTTGACTATGTTCTTCATATCTAACAGAAAGTTTCTCATAGTACCACACACTGTTGCGACACAAGGCACTATATAAAAAAAAATAAAGACTGTTGCACTCCACCGAGCAAGTTCAACTAACTTAGCGACAATAAGCGAAAACATTCAACTTAGATACTGCCACAACATCTGTGACGCTCCTGCATATTAGCCACGTGCGGGCATGCGCGAGTGTCGGCTGCCCAGCCGTTTAGAAACCGGCTGGCGGCAGCCGGCTGGCCGGCTTTTCCTTAGTATATATCCTACGACAATGTAACTAAGGTCTGGGATATTCTTATGTTGTTTCACAGCTTAAAGCTGCCCTTATTCTTAACCAACACATCTTAGTATATTTTATTCTCGATAGTTGATTATTTCATTATTATATATAAGATGTAAGTCTAGTGAGAGTGGGAGGAGACGAGCGGGAGAGAGAGACCGGCTGGGGGACGTTGCTTCGCGCGGGCGCAGAGAGAGTAGCTTGGGACGAGCCTGATTGTTGCCAATTAATCGCAACGTTAGGCTTAGTTTCGACTCATGCAAGGGGTAGAGGATTTTGACCCGGCAACGGTGTTGAGTGTTGCCAAGCATGGGATGTATTTCGCATGCCTAGGGTGGGGTCCAGACAGATTCAAGACTCAGAGCTCACCTCACTGTCGTAGCCTTCGGAACCCCTTGATATCTATCCCTCTCAACCCCACTTAGAAACTTTCTCTCTTACTTTGTATACCTTCTTTCCACTACTTCACCAGTCTATTTAATTACCCCATCCCCTTGATAGACCTTATATCTATCATTGTATTAACGACGAGCTCTCAGATAACTAGATAGGATTTTGGGCCTTATGCAGAGATATAATTGTTAATGAGACCTAGGAAGCTTTTTGTTGTCTCATATTTGGTGGTTTCATGCTTGCTAGTGTGTTCTTGTGGCAGGTGAGCAGTGGCTAGACCGGAGGGGAGGCTTTTTGTGATCCTTTAAGTAAAGTCTGCTGGTGCGAGTCCTGTGGACCTGCACGACTTTACTAGGATACCCGTGGGAGTCTGGGGGCATTTTCTTGTCTGTGTGCCTGTGTGTCTAGTGTTGTGTTGTGAGGGCCCTTGCCTAGTCACTCAGCACTGCGCTAGCACATCTTGCATTTGTTTTAGGGTCCCCAGGAGAAATCAGATACTTGGGATCTGAGTCTCTCAAGAGACACCCTTTCAATTAGAGTAATTTGGCGCACAGACTTGGGAACGTCCCTAGGCTAGAGCAGGTGGCTCAGCCCGGGTATCCGAAGCCTATATCCTTCCAGCTAGACCTCTGCCACCTGGCAGATTAACACTTGGGGTTTATTATTTCTGCATGCTTGTTATTGTGCCACAGTTTACCGTTGTTGAGCATTGTGAGTCAGGGTGGCTTAGAGACTCTGTCCGAGCAGGCTTGCCTGACTAAGAGTGAGAAGCACACCTGTATGTGGTTATGTTGCGAGTTGCTGCCTTTATTTAATTATACCTATGCCATTATACACTGTATGGCCTATCACTAGTATATTCCTGCTTATGAGTTAAGAGTTCTCTAAATCCGTAACTTACTTTCTTTGCTAAGCATCAGATCCTACAGTAGCCGCATGCAGTTTAGAAACCTGCATCTTGTCTACCTGTACGATGTTTTGAGGACTGTTTGCTTTCACCTTCTTTCACGCAGGGGTGATTAGTTGTATTAATTAACGTAACGTTAAATGTACTTTCTTCTAGTTGTTATTAAATTGTTTCTGCAATTTAATTCCGTTATCTATCTTTTCCTTGAAGCTTTAAGTCAACTTAATTGTGTGATCTTTTATATAGCCTGCTTGACTATCAGCAGTCTATAGTGCGTGCACCCTGTAACCGAGTCATAGGATACCTTGTTGTCCAGGCAGGACTCTTACGGTTTAGGGTGGTTTGTTGCCTGGGTTTATAGATAAGGGTGGGATCTAGCGTTTTCCGTTGTTGCTTGTTGCCGCATACCTAGTCCAATAGAAAGAGCCCAGTGTTTATATATCCCAGGACGTAACACATCTTATACAAAATTCTACACGTTATAAAAATAAAGAGTTTTTATAAAGTTTTTTGCTTTTTTTTATTTGTTTTTGGCGGCTGTACTTACAGGGGCAAGCCTATTTTACTCCACTCTCAACACCCACTGACTGAACGGCGAGGGTTCTCCTGCAAACAAACCCTCCCGTGACAAACAATCAGCCAAAACATTATCAGTGCCCTTAGCATGCCACACATCCAACTTGTGTCCCGGCAGCAAAACAACACCTGGCACTGATTAACTGCCCAGTTCATCACAAGACTGGCATTTCTCTTCGCTCTTTCCGGCAACGGGGCCTGCCAATAACCTTTCACTAGTTCTACTTTCGTGATAGGCGATGCAGCCCCGAGGCGGTCTATGGTGTCGTCAACTCTCGATAAGGCTTCCCCGCCGATACCGTACATGCGCACCCCCGCATTCCTTGTGACGACATCTGCCTGCGCAGCATCACCGCTTTTAGCGACATGGCCAGATACAGTCGGTCTATGGTAGGGCTGTTGCATTAGACTAGAGCAGCATTGGGAGGCTATGCGACGACCGGGCACAGCCACTCCACCCTCACCAATCTGCTCAATGTCCTCCTTTTGACCACCACCCTTGGCAGCCATGGGTCGACCCTGACCTGGCAACCATGCCAAAGCTTCGTCGCCCACCTTGAACCACCGAAACAACGAGGCTAACGGTCTTTCAACATTCACGTGACCTGCCCGCGGAACATCTTGCACCGCCCGAGTTGTGAGGCTCAGGGGCTCGGCACGACCAGTGGGGTATGAACCGAGCTGGTGCTGGAGCGCTGCACACTGCTGCTCAGGCAGGTGCTCTAGCGCTTCCACAGCCACCAGACTCGTGTCCCCCGCCCACTGCTCCGCCGAGACATGACAAGCCCTACTCTCCTCTACCTGTGCCCTACTGCCCCCCTCTCCTTCTCCACCTTGGCCATGGCAGACCAACGCAGGGACAGTAGGCTGCTCAGGTGGTTGCCTCACAAACTCCTCCAACAGGTTCACATGACATGTTTCCCCGTCCTCGTGTTTGATCTTGACAGCACCATTACCACACTTCTGAACTTCCGGATCCTCCAACTGCAGTTTACAAATATCTGAGGGAACCAACCTGTCTAGATGCTTCCGAAGCAACCCAAGTCCTCCCCCAATATCAAACTGAGCAACCCTTTTTTCTCTCCGTGTGCAACGTTGCTGCCTCGGAGTCTCTTCCTGCCCTACCTCCTCACTAGCTGTGACAGGTCCTGGGGCCTCTCCAGACTCTAACATAGGTGCCAATAATGAGTCACCAAGTAACACTGCCGGCTCAAAACTCTCCAATTGACCAACACTTCCCGTTTTCTTGTGACCTTTCCTCCGCGGTTTGATAGACTGAGGTGGTGGCTGCAAGGCTCCGGATGTCTGAGAACGCGTCACAACACACGCCATGGTTTGTACGCTACACTTCTCAACCCACTCCTGTTCCTCCCTACTAACGTCGGCCGCCTTCTCGGCAACGACCAAGGGTGAAACCTTAGAAGCAGGCACCGCAAATTCGTTGCCGAGAAGGAGGTCGACGCCCCCAACAGGCAAGTTCTCTACGATTCCGACATCCAGCTCCTTCGCCACACCACCCTCCTCCAGCTCCATCCGCACCAGCGTGTAGGACTTCGTAGCATTGATCCCCTGAACTACCACCACCCGAGCAGCGTTAATCGGCCTACCAGTAAAGTTCTTTAACAAGGTCGGAGAAGCCCCAGTATCACGCAATAGCTTAACTCCTCGCCTTTCGCCAGCCCACCTCACAAAACCATGCCCTCTATGACCCCCAAAGACGTCGCGGACAGGGTTCGAGCCTTCCGGACTCTTGAACACAGGCTGTGTCCCAACCTCTGACGAACTACCCTTGGCAAACTCAGAAGATATAGGCGACACCCCTATGCTGCGGGCCAATGACACAACCTTGTTTGGTGGCTTGTTCGGACAA
Organism: Paralithodes platypus; assembly: GCA_032716605.1. Lineage (NCBI taxonomy): Eukaryota > Metazoa > Arthropoda > Malacostraca > Decapoda > Lithodidae > Paralithodes > Paralithodes platypus. Next base: position 16,230,101 of record CM064568.1, on the reverse strand, counting down.
GCATTTGCAAAGTGACCCTCCTTGTGACATGCAAAGCACTCTTTACTCTTTGGATTCCCTTGGGAGTGGGAGGTACCATTAGACTTCTTATACGGGACGGTATTTGGTTTATGTTCAGTTTTATTGTCAGTGCTACCTGGTTTTGTGTATTTATGTGTATCAAAATTCTTGGGAGGGGAGGGGTACGATCCTTTGCACCCGACTCACTCCTAGCTGCTGCTTCGCACCCTCGAATTAATGACAGTCGGAGGTCAGCCATTTCTGCTGCCTCCTGGAGAGTTCTAGGATTTGTTTCCTTTATATTTAATGTTAAGTCCCTGCCTGTGCACTTAAAGAACTGCTCCAAGAGAACCAACTCCCTCAACTCCTCAAAAGTAGCTGCCCTCTCAGAACGCAGCCAATGTCGTAGTGCATCAGACAAGTCCCGGGCATGTTCTAGGAAGGTACTATCCTTGCCCTTAGTAACACCCCGAAACTTCAAGCGGTAAGTTTCTGGTTGTAACTCATAGGCCCGTAGCACAGCCTTCTTTAGCTCATCATAAACTAAACAGGACTCTAAAGGTAGTGCATCATACGCTTTTAGCCCCTTTCCTAGGAGTCTTGATGAAACTAATGCTGCCCACTTTTCCTGAGGCCACTGGTGTTCCTGACACTTCTTCTCAAATCGCATAAAAAACTCAGTCACACATGATTCATCGAACACAGGAACTAGTTTAAGCAGGTGCGACAATGATTGGTCCCGATGTCTGTTACCTCCCCCAATATTTCGCCCTGTTACCTCCACTCGAGATCTCTCCAGCTCCCTGTCAGCCCGATACCTAGTAAACTCTGCCTGCAGTTCAGCCTCTCGTATAGCTGTTCTCTCTGCAGCCTCAGCCTGCACATTAACCTGTCTTTCGGCGGCCTCAACCTGAGCTCTAGCCTGTCTTTCGGTAGCCTCAACCTTGGCCATCTCAAGCCGAAACAACAAATCTGGAGTCAACCCTTGAGGAGGGGAAGGTGCATTTAATGGAGAGGGTCCCTGTGATTGAATTCCACGCTGCCATTGACCATCAACTTGGGGGTATGTACTAAATTCAGGCACCCTGACGTTTGATACGGGGGTAGAGTGGAGGGGGGGCTGGGGACCAGGGCCCCCAGTCACCTCTCCACCCAGGTCTCTCCCTTCTAAACCCAATATCAAAGTCCTCAGGTGATCTTTCCTCATGCCACTTAAACCCTGGTGACCCTGAAGACCAGCCACACACTTTAAGCCATACTTATTCAGCTTCAACACCCTGGCAGCGGTAAGGGGCACCTCTAAAAATCTTCTAGCACCCTCCTCGCTATCGACTAGCCACTCTACAGGTCTTTCTCCCTCCGAGCCTGTATCGTGACCTGACCCATCACTGTGTTCTGATGTATTAGACATGTTTGTGCACTGCAGTAATTATCACGGTTATAGAAAGTGCCTTATCTCCTATGCAAGTATGTATATACTAATGTTATTTAAAGTCTTTAATGGGTTATATTGGTTGCTCCTAAAAAATACTCTATGTCCACTGTATTCCTCTAATCATAAGGAATCTCAAAACAAATGACCACTATATTCCTCTGTTCAGTAAATCCTATGCAAGGTCGCCATTTGTTACGTCCTGGGATATATAAACACTGGGCTCTTTCTATTGGACTAGGTATGCGGCAACAAGCAACAACGGAAAACGCTAGATCCAACCCTTATCTATAAACCCAGGCAACAAACCACCCTAAACCGTCCAGAGTCCTGCCTGGACAACAAGGTATCCTATGACTCGGTTACAGGGTGCACGCACTATAGACTGCTGATAGTCAAGCAGGCTATATAAAAGATCACACAATTAAGTTGACTTAAAGCTTCAAGGAAAAGATAGATAACGGAATTAAATTGCAGAAACAATTTAATAACAAACTAGAAGAAAGTACATTTAACGTTACGTTAATTAATACAACTAATCACCCCTGCGTGAAAGAAAGTGAAAGCAAACAGTCCTCAAAACATCGTACAGGTAGGCAAGATGCAGGTTTCTAAACTGCATGCGGCCACTGTAGGATCTGATGCTTAGCAAAGAAAGTAAGTTACGGATTTAGAGAACTCTTATCTCATAAGCAGGAATAAATACTAGGGATAGGCCATACAGTGTATAATGGCATAGGTATAATTAAATAAAGGCAGCAACTCTCAACATAACCACATACAGGGGTGCTTCTCACTCTTAGTCAGGCAAGCCTGCTCGGACAGAGTCTCTAAGCCACACCCTGACTCACAATGCTCACAAAGACGGTAAACTGTTGCAAAATAACAAGCATACAGATATAATAAACCGCTAGCTGTTAATCTGCCAGGCGGCAGAGGTCTAGCCGGAAGGATATAGGCTTCGGATACCCGGGCTGAGCCACCTGCTCTAGCCTAGGGACGTTCCCAAGTCTGTGCGCCAAATTACTCTAATTGAAAGGGTGCTCTCTTGAGAGACTCAGATCCCAAGTATCTGACTCTCTCCTGGCGACCCTAAAACAAACGCAAGACGTGCTAGCGCAGTGCTGAGTGGACTAGGCAAGGGCCCTCACACAACATAACACTAGACACACAGGCACACAGACAAGAAAATGCCCCCGGACTCCCACGGGTATCCTAGTAAAGTCGTGCAGGTCCACAGGACTCGCACCAGCAGACTTTACTTAAAGGATCGCAAAAAAACTCCCCTCCGGTCTAGCCCCTGCTCACCTGCCACAAGAACACACTAGCAAGCATGAAACCACCAAATATGAGACAACAAAAAGCTTCCTAGGTCTCATTAACAATTACATCTCTGCATAAGGCCCAAAATCCTATCTAGTTATCTGAGAGCTCGTCGTTCATACAATGATAGATATAAGGTCTATCAAGGGGATGGGGTAATTAAATAGACTGGTGAAGTAGTGGAAAGAAGGTATACAAAGTAGGAGAGAAAGTTTCTAAGTGGGGTTGAGAGGGATAGATATCAAGGGGGTCCGAAGGGTACGACAGTGAGGTGAGCTCTGAGTCTTGAATCTGTCTGGACCCCACCCTAGGCATGCGAAATACATCCCATGCTTGGCAACACTCAACACCGTTGCCGGGTCAAAATCGTCTACCCCTTGCGTGAGTCGAAACTAAGCCTAACGTTGCGATTAATTGGCAACAATCAGGCTCGTCCCAAGCTAGTCTCTCCGCGCCCGCGCGAAGCAACGTCCCCCAGCCGGTCTCTCTCTTCCGCTCGTCTCCTCCCACTCTCACTAGACTTACATCTTTTATATAATAATGAAACAATCAACTATCGAGAATAAAATATACTAAGATGCATTGGTTAAGAATAAGGGCAGCTTCAAGCTGTGAAACAACATAAGAATATCCCAGACATTAGTTACATTGTCGTAGGATATATACTAAGGAAAAGCCGGCCGGCCGGCTGCCGCCAGCCGGTTTCTAAACGGCTGGGCAGCCGACCCTCGCGCATGCCCGCACGTGGCTACTATGCAGGAGCGTCACACTAGGCATTCAGAATATGCATGATATGCCTAATGAGAATCTTACATTAAATAAGAAATACTAGTAAAAATCATATAGCGACCTTTAACCTTGACCTTTGACCTTGACCTTCGACCATAAAATTTCTTATCAAGGATTTAGTTAGCTTAACAGCATTGTTCGTATTAACTAACATTATGAATATGGTGTAGCCTAATTTGTATAAAAAACTTATTGATTACAAATAGTGATCATATACTGTGACCTTTGATAAAAGTGAAATACATATATTTGAATAATCGTCGCATTGACCAACTGAATTTGCCTGTATAATTTTATGACAATACATTAAACAGTCAGGGAGGAGTTTAGGGAACATGATAAATACTCTTATTTTGCCCTTGCCCTCTGACCTTAACTATTACAATATTTATGTGAAATTTGATATATATTAGGCTATATTTAAGTAATAAGCCATAACACAGCCAGTTTTCTAAAATTTGAGTAATCTTTTTTAATAAATACCGGTAATAATAGTTGACCTTTGACCTTGACCTGTGACCTATATGTAAGAGTGCATTTTTGTTTGCATTGACATTGCCCATGAAAATCAAATAAGCATGCCTAATTTCATTAAAACATCAGTTAGTTTCATATATATTAATAGAATAGTTGACCTTGACCTTTGACCTTTATCTTGACCTTTATATGTCTCAACATATACATGGTAAGTTTAGTGAGAATCTAACTGTTAATATAAGAAATACTAGTTAAACAAATATTTTGACCTTTGACCTTACCCTTCAAAATATTTATCCAAAATTTGGTCAATAAGATATCGAGGTTACCAGTAACTTGTATAGTGAAAATTAAGAAATGTGAGTAAAAACTAAGACACATGAAATATTGACCTTATTTTTAACCTTGACCTTTGACCTTAACCTTTAAGTTAAATTGAAAATTTCTTTTTGACTGACCTTCGCATTGACCAAATGAATATACCTGTGAAATTTGGTGAAAATCTATTGAACGGTCTAGGAGGAATTACCGGACGGACGACGGACGACGACGGACGACGACGGACAAGCTGAATTGTGGTGCACAGTATACGGGCGGGACCTGTGTGTGCCGTAATCTATATTATTAAATCAGTTCGTGTGTCTGTTTGTCTGTCTGTGTGTTCTTAATAGGCGGCCGCAGTTTTGGACCTGGGGAGCTGAAGCTTTGCATGTGGGTGTCAATTGACCTGGGTCAGGTCATAGAGGGGGCGATGCCACGATCGGAGGTCGTTTCGAAGCCGAAATTGAAAACAAAAATAAAAACAATTGAAAAAGGGCCGTTTGGGGCAGAAGGAGGCCTCCGATCGAAAAGGTGTATGGAACGAAAGTTGTTCGCAGCCCCCCAAAATGTGGGTACGGATGAGGTCAGATCCAAAATCGGAGGTCATTTAGCGGCCGAAATCGAGGTCGCCGTTTAATGAGGCACAGGGAGGTCGAGGCCGGTGATGGTAGTAGTAGTATTGTGATGATTGTGGTAGTAGTGATTGATGATGGTGATTATGGTAGTAGTAGTGGTGGTAGTAAAGAGGGTGATTATGGTGGTACAGTATCTATATTATTAAATCAAGAATACCATAGTATACCATACCATACTAGAGGCAGACAGGAGGTCTAAGCTAGAACAGTCCCCCCCCCCCCTTTGTTTAGGAAAAATAGCTTTAAAACTAGACTTTCTGCCTTCGAGCGGCTTCCTAATAGCCGTGAGGTGATTCCTTAATGTAATAACTGGCAATGATCTACTTTCGAAAAGATAGTTCAGATATTTAAAGACTAAAGCTACTGAGGACTGTTGTTGGTCAGTTTCTGTGATCCAGGTAGTAAATGCCTTCCAATGTGAGTGGTACTGTCATTGGGTTGGTTCATTGTATTGATTAATCAACTTGTGAGTCACGCTTTTCCCAATTTTTGTTAACCACTTAGCCTTCTGAATGTCCATAAGGCAAAAGTTAGTGAGGTCTTGAGGTTTCCAATTATGTCTAAATGGAAGTACGAGATCGGGAGTGACACCGGGTTCTCGCACCACGTCTTCAATTGGTTGTACCACACTTGGGCCAGCCACAGCGGCGCAATCATCGAGACCATGCCCCGATAATCGCGTAGTTTGTGAACTACTCTGCACATTAAGGATGCGTCTGGAGGCAGAAACATATAAATGGAGCTCCATTTGTTCCAGTCCACCAGAAATGCGTCTGGTCCTCCCGCCTGGGTCTGACTCCGGCATGTGAGGAACTGAGGCAACTTGTGGGTTGACTCCGACGCAAACAATTCACTTGTGGAAGGTATGGCTCGGCAATAATTTTTTGGAAAACGGTTTGCTTGAGAGGCCATTCTACTAGGGTGCTCGGTCTCTGAGACAGAGCGTCTGCCGAGACATTTGCTACGCCGGGAAGATATGTTGCATGAAGATATATATCTAGTCTTGCAGCTAACAGAAATATTTTTTCCGACAACCCTTGTAACACTCATGATCTCACTGACCCTTGCTTCTGAATGCATGTTACTGCAGTCAGATTGTCCATCCTGAAGGCTAAGGACTTTCCCGCCAAACTTGAGCCATGCTCCTTTAAGAAAAACAAGGGGACTAATAGCTCTGTGGCAATTATGTGAAGGTCTTTGTACCTGGACCATAGACCCTGACCTTGATGGCCCAGGTTCGACTGATACCCCCATCCCAGGGTACCTGACGCGTCTGTGTCGATCCAGACCGTCGGCGGAGGAGTTTTCCATGTCAAAGAGGACTGTAACAATTCTGGCTTCGCCCAAGCCGCCAGCAGGTTGTGGATTAATTTCGGGATTCGCCATAGTGTTTCCGCCGGCAACAACAGAATGCACTTGTTTCCCTCCAAAATAAGCCTTTTGACCCTTATGACCTAACGGAACTGTCAACTTGATCCAGTTGAGTGAACCCACCCTCCTCACGGTGGTCAGAGAATGCAGAAACCGAAAGAGTTTCTTGCGAAATCTCTGACGGTTGTCTGCACTCTGACTCAGAGTAAGAAGTTCGGTGTCCCACTGGATGGTCCTCGTCGGATTCAAGTTGGACTTTGCCAAGTTCACTTTGAACCCCAGGGCAGTTATATGAGTCATTACCCTTTGTAAATTTTGAAGTCATGCTATTTTGGATTCTGCTACTATTAGCCAGTCGTCGAAGTACCATAATACCATGATCCCCTGTTGCAGCAATGGTAGCAGAGCTTGTCAGACTAATTTTGTGCAAATTCGAGATGTAAGATTTAGACCAAAGGGCATCCTTTGAAAAACAAACGTCTGATTCCCTTGGCGCAAAGCCAGGCACTTTTGAAAGTGTCTGTTTATAGGGACATGCCAGTAGGCATCTGTCAGGTCTATGGAACACATCCAACCTCGCGGCGGCAGTGTCAGCCTGATCTGATTCACAGTCAGCATCCTAAATGACTGATTGTGAATATAGCAATTCAGAGCAGACAGGTCGGTGACCGGCCTCATCTGAACGCTGTCCCTTTTTGGGCACCGAGAATATTCGGGAAGTGAACACGGGTTAATTGGACGGTACTGGGACAATGATCTGCTTGATTGCCATCTCCCGGATGACTGATACCACCTCTAAATAAACACAAGTTAATTATATGGGAATACGTAAGCGAGGTCACCGGGACCATCTCCATGAGAGGCCCTTGTGGACCACTGTCCTTGCCCATGTTCGCCGGGCCATGCCCGGTAACATACCCGAAAGTTGCCAGTCTCTAGACTGGCATTATCCGGCAGAGGTACTATCGTTTCCGACTCGCCTTGAAGCGGCCCTGGGAATGAGAGAGCTTCGTGATGTCTCAGTTTTTTGGTTGGGAGGAATTTGACTCTGACTGACTGGGAGGGGGACGAGAGGCTTTGCTATCATTGCTACCGGACTTGATCTTTGACTGTCACCTGAACCATTTTCCTCTACCCCTCGACTGACCGCGGCCTCTAGCTGTGCCACTGCTTCCTGGGCTAGGGTGCGTTTTTGATGGCTGCGGTGACTGAAACTGGCCACGAAATGGACCCATGTTAAATTTTGTATTAAAGGTCGACTCACTCTTCGGCTTGGAAGTAGTGGCATGGTTAGAGTCCAGTAAACGATTCACTGTGCGCCAAGCATCTGTGAAGGCAATAGTTTTAGTGAACACATCAGATAAAACCAACCTACGACCTATATCTACCGGTAGCTTCTTTACCATGTACACTCTCAGATCTTGGTGTACCCATGTGTAATGGGAAGAAATTGTATTTCCCCCTTTTGGTGTGTAACAGGGGGATGATGTACTTTCCCTTTTAGTATATTTTGTAAGGTTTGACTTAACTGTAAGACTTTTTGCCCTTCATTCACTCTTCCCTATATTTAAGGGAAATCTATCTTTTAACAAGGGTTAAGTAACCCTTGTCTATGTAAAGAGGGAATTAGCCTAGATCAGGAGGAGAACTAATATTCTCAAATCTATCTAAATACTTTCAAGCCTAATTTATCCTGTCCCCCTTTTTGTTATTCCATGTAAAAGTCTTTCCTTTTCGAATTTAGAGTAATGCTCCCTTGTGTACAATACCACCATTATCCTCTCCAAGCCACGTCATCCTTAGTGGTCAATGCTCTCACTGCCGTGACCCAGCCGTTACATTGTGTCCACAACCTCTAGACTCTTTCATCATTCCCCGCTTCTTCTCCGAACTTAGGCTTCCTTTCTCTCAATTCAGAGGGAACCAGTTTGGGACGGAGTCGATGCGATGCTGATGGCGGAGAATCGGAGATTCACCCCTCCCATCGGCTGAGGGCAGGATGCTGAACTCGTGTACTGTACGAGGGTTCAAGGACCGCAGGAAGCCGTGTGATTACCCCCCATCCGCCTGGATACGGTAGGCCGAAGAGACCTAAAGGCAAACCTGACCTGTACCGGCGTCACCCAAAATTGGGAGTATGATAATGAGAGGAATGGGGCGGATACAGACAGCAAGATTCGAGCCCTACTCCTAGGTTAAGAGACTGTTCCAGTACAGTAATGGATATGTGTGTGGATAGGTTAACCCGGGAACTGCGGGAAGACTCTTAAGAGTTCCCCCGGCGGACTGCGGGAATACTCTAAAGAGTCAGGGAAAAAAAAAATCAATTTTAAACACCGATTTATTTATTTATTTTTTTATTTTTTTATTTTTTTTTCCCCTGGGCCATGCAAAATATCACTCCTCTACCTCCCCTCCTTCCCCACTTTCCTCCCCTCCTTCAGTTATCACCTATTTTCCCTGTTATTCCCTTATTCTGTGGTATATTTTCGTGCTAACATTAGCGAGTTGCAAGCAGGGCATTGTCGTCACTATTAGCAAGCGAGTGCAAGAGAGAGAGAGAGAGTATCGATCGACAGTGTCTCTCCAGCCTTGGGGAAAATTGGCGGGAAAGGAGATTGCCTCAGCCATACATTATGTAACTCCCGGCCTGTATCGCCGATTTTGACCATCCAAACGCTGTTTCCACTTGTTTTATTGTTGTAACAGGTTAATACCTTTATAATCAACCTATAATAGGCGCATATGGAGAAGTATTAATGCTATTTATGGTAAAATGAATATTTTAGTGATGGAAACAGCTCAAATATGTCAGCACAGGCAGAGGTGTCTAATACCACCCATGCACACTTCAGAGGTTAAGTGTGTAGATATAAGTAGATATTGTACCAAGGTCAAGAGTTTTGTAAATGGTAAATGTTCCTCATATTAATATCAAGCTTAAGATTACTGCAACATGTTTGTATCTATCATCCCGTACCTATTTGGATCTAAATGTGTTGTCAGGATGGTAAATCGGAACCGTCAGTATTAAATTGGTCTAAGAATAGTACCAGTAGCCTAACCGAGAGTTAAAGTCTTGTCAACCAACCGTGAAGGTGAAGTTCTTGCTTGGTCTTTGATAGCCTCCGATTTATCCTACTGTCCCAATTAATGTACCTGAATAATGAGCATGAGTCACGATTGCATGAAGAATAAGAAAACCACAGGGATGGCCAGTTCACCTGAAGGTGGGCGATCAAATAATTAGAATGAATTACCGTCCCCCAAAACATCCTTATGTGATATCTAGAAAGTAAAGAATATGCTAGGTCTCAGTGGGGTTTTTGTGGTTCTTTGGGCTTATCATCGTGCCAGAGTTGCAGCCTTTTCCCTTCCTCGAAGGATGTTGGATGTGGTTCAACCAAACAGGGTTGTCCTCTCATTAATTAGAATGCAGTAACGGGTTTGTCGTCAATCTCTTCCTTTCTAACCTTTAGTTTCTATTTTCCACCTTCGCAGCTTAACCCTTATTTAGCGGCGAGCAACATAAGTCGAGTTAAAAAAAGCTGGACTATGTGGCGGCGCTCGACATAACTCGAGTGGCAATTTCAGCACGTAATGTGGCTGAGAGAGAGAGACAAGTGGTGGCAGGAGACTAGCGAGCGTATGACTACTCCAGACCACCGCGGCGAACCTACTGACACAAATCTCAGCTCCCTCCTCCCTCTCTCACTCGCTACATACTCAATTATGTACTGAAAGTACCGAATTACCTGCTTTTTGCACTCGCGTTGCACGGTTATTGCAAGAAAACTATCCATCATACAAGGATCGTTATGGTGTCATTCGAAAGCTCTGTTTATGCCCTTTCAGGGATAGGTACTTGTTTTACGTTCTGGGTCTTATTTAGGCATGAAAATGATCACGTAAACAGCCCTATTTTGGCTAAAAACACCCCGCTGTGCGGTACACATAAATAAACCGCATAGGCCGCTCGTAAGGTGTTAATCCTTCTTTTTCGCTCTCTCTCTCTCTCTCTCTCTTGTTTGCAGTAGAAGGGAAAGGGAAAACTGATACCCCCCCCCTCCCCCGTTACAGTGGTGTGCAGCGGTGAGATTTCTTTAGGAGTCTATGGTTTGACATGCTCCTGTTCCGTTCAGGGCTCCTGAATTAATCCTGTACCCTCCATAGAAGAGACTGTACAGTACTGGTTCTTACACTTTCGCTCGGGTGTTTAGAATTAGTGCGTTGCAGTTGTCCTTTTCACGCTACCAACCCGTGAAACAGTTACTACAAACAGTATTGGCCATGCTACCACATTTCAATATGGTTAGTGTAATATTTCAGGGAATGTTTAAGTGCAGCAGATACCAGCAAGAGTCACAGTGACTGTGAAGGAACCACAAAGTTGAGATAGCGTTGGTTAGTGCTTCCCGGTCATTAGTTGTCTATCAATTGTCCTTCTTCCTATCCCAGATGGAGATTCCTAATCTAGAGCCAAGGCACGTTGTGCAAGACGCTTTAGTCAGGAGGAATGAGGAACAAGGAAGTGAAGTGTCAGTGGAGGATACGGACAGTTCCCGGTTTGTCACGGTCGACCAGTGGGAGGAAGGTCAGAGTGAAATGGACCAGATAAAAGCCGTACTAGAACAATTAGTCGGTGGAATGTCAGCATTGGCAGACCAAATGCGAGACGTGAGAGACCGAGAGATGTTCCAGAGCCCAACTGGTACTCCACAACCAACCCCCAGCATTGAGAGCCTTTCCCCGCCTCCGCCTCTTGCCTTTGCGGACCCTCTAAAATCTTCAACCCCAACACCTCCGGGTCCTTCCCCCCCTCCAGTACCCTTGATTCGTAATCCCCCAGTCTCACCCTCCCATTCTTTTTCACACCCCCCAGCTCCCCTCCGTCAGCTCTACCCCCGACGTAGTGAAGGGATTAGTTCCCGAGATGTACCCCTGCTTCACATGAATGAGTTACGATCCTATATGGCTTCCACTAAGATTGAAGTCTTTCATATGCGGATCGAAGCCTGTATGTCCCGTGACGAGGCAAGGTTGACCCTGGCCAAGTTCAAGTTGGATTCCGACCTGGCTATTCTGGTACAAGTAGAGACAGCTCAGGGAAAGTTAAAGACCTGGTCCGAGTTCATCCAGTTCCTGAAGCAGTTCTTTCATAAGACACCAACAATGTCCGAGTCGTTCCGAGAAACAGAATAGAACATATAATATTATGTCATCTCAGAAGATCCTTATGATTACGTCCAGAAGATGACGTATAGCTATAGTGTGATCCAGTCAATGTTCCCAGGGGAAACTTTACCCCCATGTGACCAGTGGCTTATAATAACACTCCACGCGACCCTCCCCTCGTCTGTTAAGCAACAGGTGGATCGATACATGCCTGTTGAGATACCCCTGAAGGAGTTCCTGAGGCACATGAACCTTGAACGTCAGCTGCAGAACCATGCGGAACGAATGGTTGCAGCAGGACGAGTTTGTGAGGTAATGAAACACCATGCCCCAGTGACTACCCCACCTCCCAGCAGTAGCCAACCTTCCCTGACGACCCCACTTCTTCCACCAACGGGAGTAGACGATAGATTCATCTGCCTCCAGGAGTCTCTGACGACCTTGTCACAGGATCTCCAGAGATTAGCACGAAGACCTCAGTATACAGGATGCCCCTTCTGTAGAACCAAGGAGCACAACAGGGCGGATTGTCCCCTCCGTCCCCCACGTTTAACATGTTTCGACTGCCTGAGAGAGAATTGTAGACATGGGAGACCTGACTGCCCAGGGCGAGAGGGTAGAGCAACACGGTGACTCGAGACCTCGAACAAATCTCCAACCATTTTCCTCGTAGTAAACCAGAGATCGTGTCGCGCCATTTTAGATACCGGTAGTGAGCTCACGCTCGTTAAGCAGTCCTTGGTGATTGAGTTGGGGCTCCCTATCTCTCTCAGCAAGAATATTCCCTCCCTCGTTGGAATTACCGGTACCTCCCTAAGGATTTTGGGCACAGTCTCCCTGGCGGTATGCGTAGGAATGTCCCAGACAATACAGCACCTGGCGGTGGTGATCCCAGACGACTATATTATGGACACTGACCTGCTTCTTGGGGTCGATCTTTTGGGTCGCTACCCTATGTTATGGAATCATCCACATCAGACGCTACGTTGGGGGGATGTTACCTACGACATCCATCATGTTATTACAAGCAAAAGAAAAGCGAGATCTGTTCGCCGAGTCAAGGCTACACTCCCTGAGGTGAAGCCCCTGAAAGAAAATTGCATTCGGCTCCCCCGTCGAATGGTAATAGGTCCTTACCAGACTGTCATGCTCCCTGTTATTGTTGGTGAGGACATAAACAGCATTCTTGAAATTCAGCCCCGGAACCCTGCTCTTCAACAAGAACTTCCAATATGTGTGCGAGTTACCAGTGAAGCCGAAGTCTTTCTCCCTTTCGCAAATCCTTCCCGTGGGAGAATGGTCCTGAAGCCTGGCACCCTCCTAGCCATGTACGAGAAACTGGCAGAGAGTCAGATTCACGAGGTACCCCAGTGCATGAAGACCAAAGTCAGCAATGCTATGCTACCTCTGACCTGGATCAGCCCTCCTCCTCGGGGACCCGAGAGGAAAAGTTACAGTCTTTGATGGACAAGTGTCAATGGGACCACTTGGAGGATGGTCAGAAGGGTCAGCTGGGGCATGTTCTCAAGGAGCATAATTCGATTTTCATCTTGAGTGAACACGAATTAGTCAATATGAATGTTCCCCCGGCCCATATTCATGTTTCAGACCCTACCCCTACGAGAAGCCCTTTGTATAGAACCCCGGAGAAAGCAAAGCCGATTCTCGCACAAATGTTGAACGACATGTTGAAGAAGGATATCATCGAGCCTTCAACAGCGGCCTGGTTGAGCCCTATAGCCTTAGTTGCTAAACCTGATGGCACCAAGCGCATGTGTTTGGATTATCGTCAGGTCAATACGAGACTACAGGCCGACATCCAGCCACTGCCCAGGTTAGATGAGTTAGTGGAATTGACTACTGGACACAAGTATTATGCCACGCTGGATCTCAAGGACGCGTACTACCAGATTCCCCTATATGATGAGAGCCGAGATCTGACGACTTTCAGCGATGGAGTAGCGTTATATCGTTTCAAGCGGCTACCTTTTGGGCTCAGTTGTAGCCCGGCCATATTCACACGGCAGATGGGTTCTGTCCTGGCTCCCTTGGCAAAGGAAGGCTGGGTCAGAAACTATCTGGATGATGTGCTGCTATGGGCACCTAGCTTTGATGAGCTTCTGACTCGTCTATCTACTCTTTTCAGTCACTTTGCCACGATGGGCCTGAAATTGAATCTCACTAAGTCCCAATTTGCGCACCCTGAGGTAAAATTTCTGGGCCACCTAATTTCTGAACAAGGATGTAGACCAGATCCGGAGAACGTCGAAGCTGTGATCAACATGAAGTCCCCCTCGAACGTCAAGGAAATACGTCGATTTTTGGGCATGGCCGGTTTTTACAGGAAGTGCATTCCTCAATTTGCCAAATTTGCAGGTCCCTTGACTGAGTTAACCAAGAAGTATGCCCAGTTTGAATGGTCCTCGGAGTGTGAAGAGGCGTTCCAAAAGCTGAAAACCTTGTTAGTTAGGGCACCAGTTCTAGTGAAAGCGGACATGCATCGCAAGTTCCTTCTGCATACAGATGCTTCCGGTACCCATGTGGGCGCAGCTTTGATGCAACCTCAGTCAGACGGCACCCTGCGGCCCGTGGGGTACTTTAGTAAGAAATTGAAGCCCGCTGAAACTCGCTACTCCACCACTGATCGTGAAGCATTAGCCGTAGTATTAGCATGTAGACAGTTTCACCACTACTTGTGGGGAGTCCGTTTCAACCTCATGACGGATCATCAGCCATTGGTGTCGGCCTTTACGAAGAAGACTAAGTCGGCTCACATGAGTCGGTGGAGTCTAGAGATGCGAGAGTATAGGTTTGACATCAGTTACAAGCCGGGTCCTAAGAATTATGTTGCTGACCAGTTAAGTCGACCCGTGAGAGCAGTGAGGTGGGAACAGGATCAGAAATGGTTAGGTAAGACCAGCGCCAAGATGAGGGAGTTGCAGTGTCAGGAGGCCCGATGGAAGGATCTCATAGTTTTCCTCGAAGGTGGGGCCTTACCTAAGCATCGCTATCCTCGAACTGCGCTCGATCAGTTTGTAGTGGACCATGGAGTCCTTTATTTTGTAGTGGCTAAGTCGGACGGAAGTCTGTATTACCTTCTGGTCGAGTGAGCTGAAGAAAGCTGCGTTGAATTTGGCACATGACCAAGAGTCTGGTCATCTGGGTAGATTTAAGAGTATCATGAAGGCCTAGTCGCTGTTTTACTGGCCTAATTTACTTAGTGATGTAAGTACTTATGTTTGGGAGTGTTCGGTCTGTCAGCAGTATAAGGGCACCCAAGGACTCCAGCAGCGCTGGCAGGAATTGCCACCCGTTAAGCAACCTATGGAGAGCGTCAGTGTTGATCTTACGGATATGACGGCAGGAGCCCAGGGGTATCGTTACATTCTGACAGTAACCGATCACTACAGTAGATTTGTAAGGTTCTATAAGTTAAGGTCCAAGGTCTCGGCGGAGGTCTGTGGGAAGTTCCGAGAGTACGTATGTGATTTCGGTTCGCCTCAGACCCTCCTCTCTGATAATGGTGGAGAGTTTAACCTCGCAACAGTTCCGAGATTTATGTACTTCATTTAATATTAAGTTGGGATATGTGACTCCTTATCACCCGCGTGGCAACAGTGTGACCGAACGGATGCATCGGACATTAAAGACGGTCTTAGCAACCTTGTGTAAAGGGCACCCCTTAAGGTGGCCCCAGTATGTGGGTGAGTGTCAGCGAATCTTGAACAGCGCAGTGCATACCACGCTAGGAGAACAACCTCATTTTGTGTTCTTTGGTCGTTACGCTCCCCGACAATTAGGTGAAGCGTTACCATCAATAGAAAATGAGGAACGCCAAGAGGCTATGTCCGTCGCGAGAGAGGTCCTGGGACAGACCTCACTGACCATGGCCAGGAAGTTTAGAGACGTGGCTAATCGAAACCGCCGGAATGAAAAGGTCAATGTGGACGACATGGTATGGATCAGGAACGAGAATCCTCTACCAGGGACTAGCCAAAAGTTGAACGCAAAGTGGGTAGGTCCCTTTAGGGTTACGGAAGTAGTCCGAGACGGGGCTGCGTATAAGCTGCTAAATCCCTATACGGGTGTGTTTATGAAAAGGGCCGCTGAGAAAGTGAAACCGTTCGTGGGTGAGGAGTATTGGCAGGTAGAGCAAGTTGAAATGCCGGTTGAGGAAGACTATCAACCTGAGATTTTAGCACCCAGAGCCCGTCAGCCGGCCCGGCGTTATATAGAATCTTGTTAGAGTGTACAGTAGAATCCCTGTTGTGGGTCGTCTTGTTGTGTACTCCCCTGTGGCCCCCGCATGTTTATATAATCTTTCCGGTCAAACCCCCGTGCAGCGAAACTTTAAGAGACGTAGGTTCCCGGGTTGTGTAGAACGTCATACAGGTGATTGGAACTAGGGTGGTGGCGTTCCCATCAGGACATGCTGTTGGCTCTGAGTACCTTTATGGTTGACTGGGGTTATATTCCTTTCGTCCCGAGGCTCAGCCAGCGCACAGAGTGTGAAGGGACTCCCACGATACGGGCATCCACGTTGCTCTCTAGTCTGGTCACCTGGGGTTTTCCAAGCAATAAAGGGGTGGAGAGAGGCTGTTTCTACGGGGACAAGATAGTGCCTGGTTGGCACTCTCCTGAAAAGGAGGGACACTTTATAGAGTGGTGAGATGCGGTCTCAGGATAATAAGACCGCATCTCTAGCTGCCACTAAACCAGCAGTTCAACCCATGCAGCAGTTCTAAAACCTTTTCTTATATGAATCATCCTGGACATGCCATTTCTCATCCACTTCCTCCCCCACCAGGAAGTGATCCCCCCATCTTATAACAGAATCTGCCCGGGGGCATCTAGCTACAAGGTACAGCCAGAGTCCAGGCGCGCCACCCCCAGAGCTACAAGGACATAACCACCACACGCCAAACGCCCTTGATCCTCTCAAGCCGGGCGCCTTAAGTAGGGGCAAGAAGATTGCCTTATACTCACCCAGCCTGGACATCAGTAACTAAGCTTGCCATTTGGTATTATTTAGTTCAGGGTAAGAACAGCCAGAGATAGCTGGTGTTCAACTTGTCAGTTGTGTGCTGTGATTGAAGATCTACCAGGTCGGGTTCCCCCCATCAGGAAGAGGACTAGCTTGGGCAACCCACTTTGGGCTCCCCCTTTCTGGCCTTCGATGCGGTGCACAAACCAAGTACCAAAGGATTCCTACCTTGTTTTGTTCAAGGGATTATGAGGATAGTGTAGTAACTTGAGATCTACCAGATCGGGTTCCCCCCATCAGGAAGAGGACTAATTTTGGGCAACCCACTTTGGGCTCCCCTTTCTGGATTCTCTTTTTTGCTACATGGTTCTGATAGTTCCACGAACTAGCAAGGAAGGAAGACACTTACCTTGACCCCCCTTAGACTACCTATAATGTCACTATCTAGACTGCTTGCCACTCTAGGTAGATCATTATGCTAGTCACCCTAACCCCCCAAACCTTGTAGCAGAACTCCAGCATATCCTTTGGGGATCACTGCACTGTGGGAGTGCAAGAGGAACCTGGTTGTCCCGTGGTAGGCGCCAAGGTCTAAGGAATCATCTTGTGACTCACCCTGGACCAGTAGCTGGAGTCATCACGCCCAGCCGCCCCCCCCCCCTGGACCAACTTCCGGAGTCATCACGCCCAGCCGCCCTCCGTACTACTGGATCCTCCCTCGATCTACGGGCCCTCCTCTTCACTACAGCTCTCCTTTAAGTGCTTTTGTACCGTTTATGGGTATAGAGTTGACTCAGGGTTGTGGTAGAAGTTATCTTCAGGGGTTCTCATTAACATTACGTCTTGCGAGAGGTCTTTCTTCTCCCTACTTAAATTGACGTTAATTAGCCCACTTGCCGGGACCCATTATACATACCTATCAGGGGATCCTTATATATGCACCTTCCCGGGTTATTGGTCTCCCATAGCCCGACAGAGGGGGCGTGCTTATATAAGACCCATAGCATCAAACACAAACACATATTTGCACGTAATCTAGTCCCTTTGTATAACTTCTAGCCTAATTCATTTAACATTCTGTCAGGTTCATAACTCGAATAGATTTCACTCTATCTCAGCTCCCGACGATTGTTGCCTCAGCCTTCAGCACCTTGCTAGTACACAATTAGAGTTAAGGATTAATCTTTGCAAGGTGAGATCTAGCACACATATAGTATTAATATCATTTGTGAGCCTTTCCGAGCCCACTTCATTGTTGATGACCACTTGGCCATTATTGCTTTAGAGTCAGTTAACGTCACTATATGCCGGGGACATCATTGCATGATCCAGACGGCATTTGCCATTACTGCACTCGTCTTTTGTTGAGATCCTCTCTGAGATCTATTTGGGTAGGAGGTGTACCTCCACCATTTTGGATACCTTATAATTGTATCCTAGGAGTATTATTATTACCTTGAGTCCGGACCCATTGTCCGACTCCTATTGCTTACTTGATAACCTGAGAATTGTATGTCTTAATTATTCTTATTGTTGTTGATGATCTCCAGGTTACCGGTATAAATTATATGTCTTGCTCCTCCATGAACCAGGTGTTAAACTGAATAAAACCCATGTTAACTTGTTACCTGTGTGCTTACTATCCTGCCGTGTTGTCTCTTTATTTAAAGTTTAAGGTATACCTATCCAGTTAGAGAGCTGCTCATTGTACAAAGAATATCTCGCGTTCCAATTTGGACCGGGCATAACACTGGTGACAGCGGTGTCTCTTTCTCGAAGGTAGCCTTTCAGGTTTTTCCTGCTTTAAATATTTTGAGAGTATGACGACAGGGATAAGTAGTCAGGATGGCAGGGAAAGCACTGGATATTATTCCTTTCAGACCAGAGGAAACTGACATTACCACCTATTTAGAGGTTGCCAAGCCAGTGCTTGACATCATATTTAAAGATGAAGTTGCCCCTAAAATACATACTGTAGTCATGAAGCTAGGGCGGTCTATGGCCCTAGTTTCCAGTTATGTAAAAGAGAACCCCGGAACGACCTGGGAACAGTTTGAAACATACTCTAAAACTGCCATTAACCCCGTCCTAGGTACTGTAATAGCCGACCAGCAATTTTACGCCATCACCTACGACGGGGACCTTGACGCCACCATCAGCAAGCTTACCAGGCTGGCTTCCACCGCAATCACAACGGCTACAGCTGCAGAGAGGAAGGAGAACGTCCGCCGGACCCTGATGAGGATCCTTCCGCGTGCAGTCCGGGACCACTTTGCCATCACAGAACCGGCCGGATATGATACAGACCTCCCTATCATACGCCGTATTCTGGCCCTGCAAAAATCCCAGGAGCAAGGAAAGATCGCGGGTATCCAACGAGCTCCCACTAAGCCACAAGGAGCTCATTCCGGACCAACCTACCACCCTAGCCGCAACCAGGACAAGCCGGAAGAATGGGCCAGAGTCAAGCCTGGAGACTGGAAGCCCTGCGGGTCCCAGTGCCCTATTAATGGGTTGAAGAGGTCTTTTGCCGAGTTGCTGGCCAAACGCTCGAGGGTTCCACTGTTCTGGGGACAGATTCCCTGGCTGAAGCCCTCCAGAAGAGTTGCCACCATCCTAGAAGACGGCACCGCAGGAGCTGAGGACTACGACGAGGTTGGTGACCCGGACGACCACAGTACAGTCGAGCCGGAAGTCATCAAACCGGGTTTTTAGACCGCCCCCGCCCACCAACTTGCAAACTTGCGGGGGCTCGAGATAGGGGCAGCTATGATATGATAAAGCCTCCCATTTACACCCACCTGACCATCCAGGGAGTCAACTCTCGACTCCTTGTCAACACCGGAGCTTCAAGATCCTGTATTTTGTCCTCTTACCACCAGAGACATCACAACACTTTTGGACCGATTCAACACTCGTCCACCACCCTCATTGATGCCAACGACAACCTTATTTCTAGTACTGGCATCACGGCCCCACTGTATGTGGCCACCCCTCAACCTAACCACGGCCATCACCACGCTTTCATGGTATTTCCCTCCCAAGAAACCACCTACGACGGATACCTGGGATTCGACCTTCTCACGGCCCTCCGCACTACTATCCAGTGTGTTGAAAGAAGATTGTTATTTTCCACCAAACCCCCAGGACTCACCACTCCGAAGATTGCCACACCGCTCCATGACCCTCCTCAAACCTTGAAAGCCATCCGTGTTGCATCGGCCATCACCATTCAACCCATCACCTTGCTGCCACATCATGAACATTGGGTACCCATCCATCCAGCCCTCAATGGAGAACTCATTCACACTCCCTCTCTTCAGAGCCCTTTTGACAGGGATTGTCTCACTGCTCCTGCCATTTTAAAACAAAATGCAGTAAGAATAGCCAACATCTCCAACCACCCTATCACCCTACTCAGGGGTCTCACCATAGGAGAACTAGAGACTTATGAAGACCAGCCTTCAACCGACACCACCACCTCCATTCCTGCATCAACTCCATCACTCCCAGACGTTCCTACTCACCTCACCCCTCAACAAAAGGACGATCTGTGCCAGTTAATGGCCGAATACCAGGACATCTTTGCCACCAACTCCCAAGATGTAGGCCACACCCATGTCCTAGAACACCACATTCACACTGTTGGACCCCCAGTCAGACAGGCAATACGAAGAAAGAACCCCCTTCAGCGCCAAGAAGAACAGAAGCAAGTTGCAGAGATGTTAGAAGCTGGCATCGTCAACCCCTCAACTAGCCCTTGGTCCTCTCCAATGGTACTGGTCAAGAAGAAGGATGGGTCATCTCGATTCTGCATCGACTACCGACAACTCAACGATGTCACCATCAAAGATGCCACCCCACTACCACGCATCGACGACTCCCTAGACTCCCTCTTAGGGGCCAGATGGTTCTCCACACTGGACCTGCAATCCGGATACTGGCAGGTCCCCGTCGCCCCCACCGACCAAGAAAAAACAGCTTTCTCCACCAGCCAAGGGAAGCTTTACGAGTTCTCAGTGCTGCCATTCGGATTATGTAACGGTCCCGCCACCTTCTCCCGACTGATGGAATCCGTACTTCAGGGATTAACTTGGGAAACATGTCTGGCGTACTTGGACGACATCATAGTATTTGGTCGTACCTGGGCAGAACACCTCCAACGCCTCCGCCAAGTTTTCCAGAGGATCCGACAAGCCGGATTAAAGCTGAAGCCTACTAAATGCACCATGGCTCGACATCAGGTTCCAATTCTTAGGACATCTGGTGTCAGAAGAAGGACTTGCACCTGACCCCAAGAAACTCCAAGCCATCCAGGAGATCCAACCCCCGAAGTCAGTAAAAGGAGTAAGAGCTTTCCTAGGCCTTGCCTCCTACTATCGGAGGTTTGTGAAGAATTTCGCCACCATTGCCAGACCTCTACACGACTTAACTAGGAAGGAAGAACCTTTTGTGTGGACCCCCGACCGTCTCGAAGCCTTCACCTCCCTCAAGGACCTACTCGTGTCTTCCCCTGTCGTCTCTTTTCCGGACTACCAACTACCCTTTAGACTCTACACCGACGTGTCCCTTCTCGGCGTCGGTGCAGTCCTCTCCCAAAATCGAGAAGGACGAGAGCACATCATTGCTTGTGCCAGCCGGACCTTAACCCCGGCAGAAACCAACTACCCGGTAACTAAAAGAGAATGCTTAGGCATCGTTTGGGCCCTCCAACACTTCCGGGCCTACCTAGCTGGCGTCAAAATCACCATCATTACTGACCACCAAGCCTTACAATGGCTCAGGAAATCTGACTCTAAGAATGCCCTAACAGTCCGTTGGCGAGAATCACTTGAGGAGTTTGATTTTGAGATTTCCTACAGGCCGGGAAAACTCTATACCACTGCAGACGCCTTATCCCGGCTCCCACTGGCACCAGAACAACTCAACGCCATCCAAGAACCTCGACTACCACCTACTACCACTCCCCCTCTCATCCAGGCCTACCTCTGGAACGACAAACCAACTTGGATCTCCACCCGACTTTTTGGCCTCTTACAAAGAAGGGGTGACGCCCTCTTTACCCCAGAAGGTCAGATCGTACTAGGGCCTGAGGATGCTGAACAAATTATGTCTTCCTTGCACACCAACAACGGGATCCATCTAGGCCAAAAGAAGTTGGTGAACACGTTCAAAGACATCTACTGGACTCCTCGCCCCTACACCACGGCCAAGAAAATCACTGAAGCTTGCCGTGCCTGCACCCTGGGAAAAGACCAAACACGCACCCCAGGACCTTCCGGCAAACTCATCGCTTCTAAACCCTGCCAACATTTGGCAGTGGATGTCATGGGACCTCTACAAAACGACAGGGGATACCGCTACATCATCACCTTCGTGGACACGTACTCAAAATACGTGATCGCCTGCCCTGCCAGAGAACACACTGCTATGGCCGTCACCGAGGCATTATTACAACATGTCTTTGCCTATTTTGGATTGCCACAGGCAATCCACTCCGACAATGCCCCTGAATTCACCGGACAAATTTGGACGCAGATCTCCGAAATGTTTGGATTTCACATCAGCCACTCTTCACCCTACTGGCCAAAAGGAAACTCCATCTGCGAGCGATCTCATAGAACCATCGCCAATCAAATCCGGACCCGCCTCCAACAGATGAACTCATCGGACTGGACCAGCCAAATTCGCATCATACAATGGGGAATAAACACCTGCCCCAGAGACAACGGGATCACCCCTCATGAGATGGTTTTTGGGAGCCCACCTCTCCTCATACCACTACGTCACCTAGCTGCCCCTACTGAGGCCTCACCAGGTCTAAATACCGACCTCGTCCACCTCAGGAACCGCCTACGTCAGCTCCAGTTTACCCAAGATCTCCAGCCTGATGAAGCCCCCAAGAACAACCCTCACCAAGTAGGCGACCAAGTCATGGTCGCCATCTTACCTGTACCCTCCAAACTGAAGCCACGGTACAAGGGTCCATTTGAGGTCCTTAGGATCCCAACTGTTTCCAGGTCATAATTAACTATCATGGGGAATCTCGCACTTATAGGAATAGGTTTGTCAGAAGGTTTCAACCTATTAATAAGAGTATTACTGTTGTAGCTGAGCCTGATCAGGATGTTGACTGTACCCCTGTTTCAAATCTTCACCCTCAAATTCCTGTCTTTCCGGACATGTCCCTCTCAACCATGCTGTCCCTCTCCCTCCACCTCTTTCCACTCCCCCTCTCAATTCTCCTTTGCCTGCCCTTCACTCTCCTGTACTGCAACCTCCTGTCACCCTTCCCACTCGCCTCACCCAGTTCACCCCTTCTCACCTTCCTAAACATCGACCTCCTCCTGTTCTCTCTACTCAAACCCAAACTTCCCCCTCTTCTCTTTCACCTCCTGTCACCTTCACCCCTTCCCACATTCCTAAGCCCAAATCTTCTCACATCTCCTCTCCTCTCGTTTCACCTCCGCAACCTCCTTCTCAACCATCGCCTTTAATTAACCTTGCCACGTCTAGTCTTCCCCCCTCGCCACCACAACTCACCAACATACCCCCCACTTTGCCTATAACCCCCAGCTTCCGTCCTAAAATCCCCTCACCTACTCCTCCTATCTCTAAAACCCTACCTTCTTCTCCTCAATCTATTTCCCCTCCTTCTCAACTTCCCAGGCGAAAAACAATATCCAAATTTCGCTCAATGTCACCTCTAACTCCATCTCCCCCATTTCCCAGACTGCCTTCTCATACCCGCTGTGGAAGATCTGTGAAGCCACCCACCAGATGGGAACCAGCCCTGTCCCACCCTAAAGCGAGAAAGGTTAAGGATCAAGCGTCTTCAAGCTCCTCCCCCCAGCCTGGTACTTCGGCGTCCGCACCAAGCTCCTCCCCCCAGCCTGGTACTTCGGCGTCCGCACAACCTCATGACCTGGGCCAAGCCAGGCTCTCTGTCATCACTCTCCAACCACCTCCAGCCACGACAACGCCCTCGCTGACGACCACCACCAAGATGCGGATTGACATGATAACCCTGACGCTGAAGGACTCCACCAAAGTAATCAAGTCACCTCACCAACTCCTCGACCATTTGAGGTACTATGACTCCTCTTCTCTCCTCACCCTCACCGGAGACAAGATGGCCACCCCTAACAACCAGGGAGTCATTTATTACCACTTCCTCCAGCACCTGACCCCTGTCTATGAAGATAATACTTCAAGACATTACCAGCTCCAGTCCCGGGGTCGTGACTTTTCTCTACCAGACGGTAGTGAGATGCGGTCTCAGGATAATAAGACCGCATCTCTAGCTGCCACTAAACCAGCAGTTCAACCCATACAGCAGTTCTAAAACCTTTTCTTATATGAATCATCCTGCACATGCCATTTCTCATCCACTTCCTCCCCCACCAGGAAGTGATCCCCCATCTTATAACAGAATCTGCCCGGGGGCATCTAGCTACAAGGTACAGCCAGAATCCAGGCGCGCCACCCCCAGAGCTACAAGGGCATAACCACCACACGCCAAACGCCCTTGATCCTCTCAAGCCGGGCGCCTTAAGTAGGGGCAAGAAGATTGCCTTATACTCACCCAGCCTGGACATCAGTAACTAAGCTTGCCATTTGGTATTATTTAGTTCAGGGTAAGAACAGCTAGAGATAGCTGGTGTTCAACTTGTCAGTTGTGTGCTGTGATCAAAGATCTACCAGGTCGGGTTCCCCCCATCAGGAAGAGGACTAATTTTGGGCAACCCACTTTGGGCTCCCCTTTCTGGATTCTCTTTTTGCTACATGGTTCTGATAGTTCCACGAACTAGCAAGGAAGGAAGACACTTACCTTGACCCCCCTTAGACTACCTATAATGTCACTATCTAGACTGCTTGCCACTCTAGGTAGATCATTATGCTAGTCACCCTAACCCCCCAAACCTTGTAGCAGAACTCCAGCATGTCCTTTGGGGATCACTGCACTGTGGGAGTGCAAGAGGAACCCGGTTGTCCCGTGGTAGGCGCCAAGGTCTAAGGAATCATCTTGTGACTCACCCTGGACTAGTAGCTGGAGTCATCACGCCCAGCCGCCCCCCCCCCCCTCCCCCCCCTGGACCAACTTCCGGAGTCATCACGCCCAGCCGCCCTCCGGACTACTGGATCCTCCCTCGATCTACGGGCCCTCCTCTTCACTACAGCTCTCCTTTAAGTGCTTTTGTACCGTTTATGGGTAGAGAGTTGACTCAGGGTTGTGGTAGAAGTTATCTTCAGGGGTTCTCATTAACATTACGTCTTGCGAGAGGTCTTTCTTCTCCCTACTTAAATTGACGTTAATTAGCCCACTTGCCGGGACCAATTATACATACCTATCAGGGGATCCTTATATATGCACCTTCCCGGGTTATTGGTCTCCCATAGCCCGACAGAGGGGCGTGCTTATATAAGACCCATAGCATCAAACACAAACACATATTTGCACGTAATCTAGTCCCTTTGTATAACTTCTAGCCTAATTCATTTAACATTCTGTCAGGTTCATAACTCGAATAGATTTCACTCTATCTCAGCTCCCGACGATTGTTGCCTCAGCCTTTAGCACCTTGCTAGTACACAATTAGAGTTAAGGATTAATCTTTGCCAGGTGAGATCTAGCACACCTATAGTATTAATATCATTTGTGAGCCTTTCCGAGCCCACTTCATTGTTGATGACCACTTGGCCATTATTGCTTTAGAGTCAGTTAACGTCACTATATGCCGGGGACATCATTGCATGATCCAGACGGCATTTGCCATTACTGCACTCTTGTCTTTTGTTGAGATCCTCTCTGAGATCTATTTGGGTAGGAGGTGTACCTCCACCATTTTGGATACCTTATAATTGTATCCTAGGAGTATTATTATTACCTTGAGTCCGGACCCATTGTCCAACTCCTATTGCTTACTTGATAACCTGAGTATTGTATGTCTTAATTATTCTTATTGTTGTTGATGATCTCCAGGTTACCGGTATAAAATATATGTCTTGCTCCTCCATGAACCAGGTGTTAAACTGAATAAAACCCATGTTAACTTGTTACCTGTGTGCTTACTATCCTGCCGTGTTGTCTCTTTATTTAAAGTTTAAGGTATACCTATCCTGTTAGAGAGCTCCTCATTGTACAAAGAATATCTCGTGTTCCAATTTGGACCGGGTATAACAAGTGGTATAGTGATTTGTTGTTGAAGGAAGGGACGCCCCACAGGCAGAGTACAGTACAGTAATGTTTCAGATTCTAAGACGTTGGGAATAGGGACTCCGAGCTCTGTGCATGGTAAGATGCCAGGCGGATCAGAATTTCTGCTGTAATAAGTTAAGCCGGATTAATTTGTAACTGTATAATGTTATTGTTGATGAACGAGTGAATGAGGTAAAAAGTCTTCCAAGGAAAGGTAGAGCTGTGTAATGGAAAAAAATTGTATTTCCCCCTTTTGGTGTGTAACAGGGAGACGATGTACTTTCCCTTTTAGTATATTTTGTAAGGTTTGACTTAACTATAAGACTTTTTGCCCTTCATTCACTATTCCCTATATTTAAGGGAAATCTATCTTTTAACAAGGGTTAAGTAACCCTTGTCTATGTAAAGAGGGAATTAGCCTAGATCAGGAGGAGAACTAATATTCTCAAAATCTATCTAAATACTTTCAAGCCTAATTTATCCTGTCCCCCTTTTTGTTATTCCATGTAAAAGTCTTTCCTTTTCGAATTTAGAGTAATGCTCCCTTGTGTACAATACCGCCATTATCCTCCCCAAGCCACGTCACCCTTAGTGGTCAATGCTCTCACTGCCGTGACCCAGCCGCTACGTTGTGTCCACAACCTCTAGACTCTGTCATAATTCCCTGCTTCTTCTCCGGACTTAGGCTTCCTTTCCCTCCATTCAGAGGGAACCAGTTTGGGACGGAGTCGATGCGATGCTGATGGCGGAGAATCGGAGGTTCACCCCTCCCATCGGCTGAGGGCAGGATGCTGAACTCGTGTTCTGTACGAGGGTTCAAGGACCGCAGAAGACGTGTGATTACCCATCATCCGCCAGGATATGGTAGGCCGAAGAGACCTAAAGGCAAACCTGACCTGTACCGGTGTCACCCAAAATTGGGAGTATGATAATGAGAGGAATGGGGCGGATACACACAGCATGATTCGAGCCCAACTCCTAGGTTAAGAGACTGTCCCAGTACAGTTATGGATATGTCCCAGGTTAAGTGTGTAGATATAAGTAGATATTGTACCAAGGTCAAGAGTTTTGTAAACGGTAAATGTTCCTCATATTAATATCAAGCTTAAGATTACTGCAACATGTTTGTATCTATCATCCCGTACCTATTTGGATCTAAATGTTTGTCAGTATGGTAAATCGGAACCGTCAGTATTAAATTGGTCTAAGAGTAGTACCAGTAGCCTAACCGAGAGTTAAAGTCTTGTCAACCAACCGTGAAGGTGAAGTTCTTGCTTGGTCTTTGCTAGCCTCCGATTTATCCTACTGTCCCAATTAATGTACCTGAATAATGAGCATGAGTCACGATTGCATGAAGAATAAGAAAACCACGGGGACGGCCAGTTCACCTGAAGGTGGGCGATCAAATAATTTGAATGAATTACCGTCCCCCAAAACATCCTTATGTGATATCTAGAAAGTAAAGAATATGCTAGGTCTCAGTGGGGTTTTTGTGGTTCTTTGGGCTTATCATTGTGCCGGAGTTGCAGCCTTTCCCCTTCCTCGAAGGATGTTGGATGTGGGTCAACCAAACAGGGTTGTCCTTTCATTAATTAGAATGCAGTAACGGGTTTGTCGTCAATCTCTTCCTTTCTAACCTTTAGTTTCTATTTTCCACCTTCGCAGCTTAATCCTTCTTTTTCGCTCTCTCTCTCTCTCTCTTGTTCGCAGTAGAAGGGAAAGGGAAACTAATACCGCCCCCCCCCCTCCCCCCTCGTTACACATACAGCTTCAAATATAGCTGTGCGGACATCCCCTAGAGACTGAACAGAGTTCTGGAGTAAGATGCGCCTGGTGAGAGATAGTACCTTATGAGAGCTAGTATCTGTTACTGACTCAATCGTTCTGGCTAATGACGTCACAAGTTGACGACTGAGTAGGAACTGCGATAGAAGCCTCCAGGCTTTCTGTCTCATTTTAAAGTCTTTATCAGTTTGGAACTGAGTATGAGAAGAAAAGGGTTCTACTAACTAACACAACAAAAGTTTATCCTGATGTGGCGGCGTCTACGTCGTGGGACCACCTCCCGGAGCTGCCAACCGCGGATAGCTGCCGACCCTCCACGGCCGGAGACAAGATCAAAGACCAGTGGAGGGCAAACGGATGCCGGCCGCGGGGAGAAGTCTTTGGGAGCCAAACCGCCACAACCATCCCCTGCCCCCTCCCTGGGGGCACGAGTCCTTGGAGCGGCTTCGGTCGCGCCGGGAATTTCCACACCTCTCACACCACACACACACATTACACAGTTTTTCCTACACCGAGAAATGACTCTCCGGCTGTCATTTCTCGAAGACTTCTTCTAGCCGGAGACATTGAGAGCAACCCAGGACCCACCTACCCATACACAGGTCCAACTTGCTCAAAACCCATCACTTTGAGTCGCTACACTAAGGGTTCAGTTCTCTGCAATTCATGCGGGAACTGAACCCACTTCACCTGCAAAACACTTGCCTCCAAGAAACACTACACGAACACCTGGACCTGTTCTTCATGCCCCTCCCTCTCCCAGTCAAATCCCTTGCCTAAAACTCTTCCACCTCTCCTCCCCAACCCACCTAACCTTCCCATATCATCCTCTCCTCTCCCTAACCCACCTAACCTTCCCATACCATCCACATCCTCAACTCAACACACCACACCCCATCCTAATCCATTCCAACCCCCATCTCCTGCACCCCAATCCCCACCCCCACCACCACCTCACCCATCCCAACCCTCACCCCCACCCCATCTTCGTGCAGCAGCACCAAACATACATCGTGCACATAACATTAACATTCTCCAATTGAACATAGATGGCATCAACACAAAGAAACACAAACTCTCACACTTCATCAAACAACACAACATACACATTGCCATCTTACAAGAAACAAAACTCCGCACAACACAAAAAACACCTACATTTCATGATTTCACCACCATCAGACAAGACCGGGCCGTCGGCGGCGGCGGTGGACTCATCACCCTGGTACACAAAGAAATATCATACATAGTCACCAGTGTACATACCAAATCCCTCCTCCCCCCATATGATAACACAACAGAAATACAATCAATTAAAATACAACTCCAACATAACCATCATAAACACAAACATCCCTCCCCAAACATCCCCTACAGTACCAAATGAATACAGACCACACTTACAACACATCACTAACACCCCACACATCATCCTGGGTGGTGACTTCAACGCCAAGACGTCGGCCTGGTTTGTCGACAACCCTGACACAGACAGAGGGCTGGTACTACAAAACCAAACTGATAACCTCATCATCCTTAATGACATCCATCAACATACCGATATTCCCCACCAAGCCCTCTATAATCCACCATCTCCAGAAATCACCTTTTGCTCCTCAGAACTCGCCCCCACAACATCCTGAAGGGTGGTCAGAACCTTAGGTTCTGACCACCTCCCGATCATTATCACCACCAAAACCAGACTCACCCCAGCTAGCCACAAACACACATACACCAATTATAAAAGAGCTAACTGGGAAGCATTCACAAATGAGACAGAACAACACTTCACAACTCTAAACAGTACGCCCATCACTAACATCAACAATGCTGTACACATACTCAATAAAACTATCCAAAACGCTGATAAGAAACACATTCCAAGAGGTAACAGAAAAAGACACAACCCCAACTTCACACCAGAAATTCAAAACTTCATCAGACAACGCGACATACTGAAACACTCCCCAGCACCCCACACACAAGACATCACACAACAAATCCAAGCACTCAACACCCAGACTAACAACAAAATACAAGAACAACAAAAACTAAATTGGAATAACTTCCTACAAACACTTGATCACAAAACAAACCGCAAAAAACTCAACAAAACACTAAACAGCATCACACTTTCCAACAGCAACACAACACAATCACATTCTGCAATCACAACAACAGACTCTACTCCTTCATGTAAACAACAAGCAAACACTCTCATCAATCACTTCTCACATGGCAGCCACCTAAAACCGCACAAAGACGACCGACGTGTCATCCGACGTAAGAGACAATTCCCCACAGACCCTGACTATACACCCTTCACCAATCACCAGATAAAGCATATCATCAACAATCTCAAGCACTCACCCGCCTGTGGCCTAGACAACATAAGCAACATACACCTCAGACACATGGGACCACAAGGCATACAAGCACTCACTAACATATCAAACTACAGTTATTCACACAACACAATACCAGACATTTGGAAGCATGGTATCATCACATTCCCCAAACCCAACAAAGACCCCACGCTACCCTCCTCGCACCGCCCCATCACACTCCTTTGCACCCCCTCCAAAGTCATGGAACGCCTAGTACTACAACTAATTACACCCGACCTACCCCTAGCTCCAACACAACATGGCTTTGGGCCACTACACTCCACAAACACACTTCTCACAGACCTTACACAAAGATCTTTTGACGGCATCAACTCAGCTAGACCACCACACAGATCACTATTAACCACACTCGACATTAGTAAAGCCTTCGATGCCATCCCCCGCCACAACCTAACAAACAAAATCTACAACACAAACATGCACAACAACACAAAAAGGTGGCTGGCCAACTTCCTAGCAGGCAGATGTGCGCACGTATCTTTTGCCGGTCAGTCATCTAGAATCAGAAACCTAGCTGATAAAACCTCCGACCGAGACTCGCCAGCCTGGGCAGCAGTGTCGTGTGTACTTATTTGTGATACAGGAACACGGGGCAGAACCTCCACACCCATGTATAGGCGTTGTTTTCAGTGGCTCAGTCCGGTCGCGTTTTTTATTTTATTTTTTTCTATGTGAAAGAGGGAAACAAATGGCATAACTACCTGCAGCAAGTGTCTCCCCCAGATTTGAAAGAGTGACAGGGCTAAACTCAAGGGACGTTCGAGCTAAAATACCTGGACACACGGAGTTTGAAGCATTTTAAGTCATAGAAAGAGGGAAAGACTGATTCTGGGAGAGAGTTCCAAAGCTCAGCTGTTGAATAGAAGAAAGTCTGAGAACAGCGTTTCACTCTTGGGTTGGAGAACTGCACAGAGTAGGGATGGGATTGTGTTGCAAGGTGGGTACTACGTACCCTACGTAGGCGAGGTGGTATACACTGGGAAAGCTCCGAGGAACACTGATTATTGTAGTAGTTATAGAATAGTGAGAGAGATGCAACATTGAGGTGAAGAGAGAGAGATTGCAGATAGTTGGTGAGTGGACATGAGTTAATGATACAACAAGTTTTCCTTTCTACTTTGTCCGGAGTGCGGTGTGAGAGGATTCTCCCCACACATGTGAACAATACTCAATACAAGGACGCACTGTGCCCCTTTACAGAGCAAGAAGCTGCGCAGCGGTAAAGAACCCCTTGAGGCGGTTGAACACACCCAGCTTCTGGGAGGCTGCCTTAGCAAGACTGGTAATATGGTCCTTCCAAGTGATAGCAGAAGAAAAAAACACACCGAGAATATTGAGAGAAGATGAAGGATTGATTTTTGTATTGTTGTAAGGGAAAGTCCTCTTGAGATTCCGGACGGGTAGTATGATGGATAAATTGGGTCTTGGAAGCATTAAATGCAACAAGGTTTTCTCTACCCCAATTGGAAATAGTAGCTAGATCAGAAGATAAGTGTTTTATGGCTTCATTACGTTTGTTTTTGAGGGACTGCTGACTGGGGTGTTCTTGAAAACTAATTGAGTGGTGTAAGGCAGAGTCGTCTGCATATGAATGGATGGGACGGGATGTACAGTTGAGAAGATAGTTTATGAAAATTAGAAAGAGAATAGGAGACAAGACAGAACCCTGAGGAATACCGGAGTTGATAGGATGAGGAAGTGAGCGATGACTATCCACAACCGCAGCTATGGAACGGCCGGAAAGGAAATAAGAGACAAAGGCACAGATGGAGTGATGAAAACCGAAGGAGGGTAGTTTGGAAATTATAGATTTGTGCCAGACTCTATCGAAGGCTTTCGATATGTCTAGTGCAACAGAAAAAGTCTCGCCGAAGTTCCGAAAGTTGGATAACCAAGAGTTAGTAATATATGAAAGAAGATCACCAGTAGAGCGACCCTTAAGGAAGCCATTCTGGCGATCTGAGAGCAGATTATGAGAAGAGAAATGCTTAAGAAATTTTGAAGCATTAATAGTTTCAAAGACTTTAGAGATACAAGAGAGGAGAACAATTGGACGATAGTTGGAGGGTTGAGAGCGGTCACACTTCTTTGGGACAGGTTGAATGAGAGCAAACTTCCAGCAAGAAGGGAAAACGTTAGAGGAGAGGGGGGTCACTATGCTATTTAGTTCCGCTCTGGTGACGGATCAGCGGGAGAGGGCGACAGCGTTTGTGTGCAACTTCCCTGGTCTGTAGTGGATTTCAAAATCGAAATCCTCCAGGGTATCCCGCCAGAGGACGAGGAGAGCATAGGTGGTCTCCGATCGGCGTAACCACTGCAGGGATTGATGGTCAGTGATAATGTCGACTTTGGTACCCAGGAGAAAAGATCGAAAATGATTCAGTGCCCAGATGACACCGATGCACTCTCTTTTTGTAGCGGCATAGTTGCGTTTTAGGGTGACACTGGTGCAGGCGATGATATGTTCGCGTGCCTCCTGTACCTGAACCAGGACAGCTCCTATGGCGTACAATGACACGTCCGTGTACAGGCGCAACGGCTGTGTGCAATCAGGAAAGGCAACGGTAAGGGTTTGGATCAGGTGTTGCTTGAGGGTCTTGAAGGCCTGGTCCCTTTCCTTGGTCCACTCGAAGGGCTTGTCCTTCTTGGTGAGCTCGTGAAAAGGGCGTGCAATGGCTGCAAAGTTCTTCGCGAACCTCCGGTAGTAGGTGGCGAGTCCCAGGAACGAGCGGATACCCTTGACAGTACGGTGGGGTGTTTGGGATGCGATGGAGGAGAGCTTGTTGGGGTCTGGAGAAATGCCTTCTGCCGAGATGACGTGGCTGAGGAATCCGACGGAGGTACGAGCCACCGAACATTTAGTCGGTTTAAGCTTGAGTCCAGCCGCTCATATCCGTTCAAGGTCTTGTTGCAGTCCCCCAAACACGGCAAGAGGTTCGTAGTGGCATTTGTTGACGTATACTCCCGCTTCGTGGTTGCATTCCCTGTAAAAGAACACAGCGCCTCTACAGTAGCAGAAGTCCTCGCCACCGAAGTATTTGCTAACTTCGGCCTTCCTGCAGTGCTACTCTCCAACAATGCCCCTGAATTCTCTAGCCAAGTCTGGGAACATTTCTCACAAATCTGTGGCATTAAGGTGTCACACTCATCTCTCTACTGGCCACAAAGGAAACTCAGTTTGCGAGAGGAGCCACAAGACCATTAACAACTAGATCCAGACTCGCCTCATCGCCCTACAATCCCAGGACTGGTCGGCTAAACTGAAGATGATCCAGTGGGGGATGAATTCGGGCCCCAGAGAAGACGGCATCACCCCTCATGAGTGATTATATGGCGTAGCACCCCTGCTGCTACCCTTCTGAAATCTAGCAAAAGCCACCCACCTCCACCGACCCTCTACAGCACCTCAAGAACGTGTTACACACTGCCCAAATCTGCCAGGAGGTAGCCCAAGACGCCACACCCCCCCAGAGCCCTTACAGCGTGGATGACCAGGTCATGGTGGCCAAGCTGCCCATCTCCAACAAGCTGAGCCCCAGGTACGTCAGGCCTTACAAAATCACCAAAGTCCCCAACCCATATCGGGTTATCGTAAATTATCATGGAGAGTCTCGAGTTTGCCGAAATCGCTTTGTGAGGATTTACCCTCCTCTGACTATGGACAGGGGCAAGGTCATGCTCCCGCAAAACTCTAGATCAGCCACCACACCACAGCTCGACTTGCCTCGCCGCCATCCCCGCCGTGAGTTACAAGCATCCTCACCTTCCCCACCATCACCCCATCCCTCTAGATCCCCTCCCTCACCACCCCTATCCCCTTCATTTTCATCCCCTTCAGTTCAACCTTCTCCCGTTCAACTTAATCAACGCCCTTCAACCCATTCTCTTCCAAGACGTCTTCCCCCTTCTTCAGCCCCCACTTGCCAAAGATATTCCTTTCGCCCTCGCTCTCAGCTCACCCTTCCACGCCGGGTCATACCCCAACATCCTTTGATCACCCCACCTCCTAAACTCAAATGCCCTCGCCCTTCCGCTACCCACAGACCTCCCTCACCTCATCTACCTCACCACCTTTGCCAGCCACTTCGTCAGAACTCTCACTTCCACCTCCTCAAACTTCACAATCCTCACCTACCACCCTTCTCCCACTCGCAGGCAAATCCCTGTTTTCCCCGCACCTTCTTCTTCCACACCCTCTACCACTACTCCCCTCACCCCTAGCTCCCAGCCTTTTTGCCTTCCATCCGCACCTCTGTCACCTTCTTCCTCTTTTCATCCCTCACCCGTTCACACTAGATCGGGCCGCCTCTCGAAACCCCCTACTAGTTTTTCTCCAAACTCTACCTTATCTCCAAGCTCTCCACCTTCTCCTCTACCTGTTCATACTCTACAGTCACCTCACACACTCCTTAGGGCACCAGCACTCAGAATAGCGAGTGCAACTAACACAACTCGACCTACCCCAACCATCATCAACCGCAGATCACCTCAAGTGAAGTCAACCACTACCTTTGCGTCCTTAACCCTTAACCCGGCAAGCGCGATAGGCCTCACGGAAGGCTTCCTATAGGGAACGCGAAAGGCCTCACGGAAGCAGGACCATAAAAAAAGCCTTCCATAAAAAAAAAGGGCCTATCAAAACAAAGGAATTTGTCTCTAGGTGAGATAATTCCCCTCCAGTACTCATCCATGTAAATCTCACCCACCCACCTCCCCTCCTTCCCCACCTTATTCCCCCCTCCCTCCCCTCCTCAATTATCACCTATTTTTCCTCTTATTATCATCATTTATCGGTTATTTTTCTCTCCCGCGATAATGTAGCACAAGTGGGTTGCATAAAAGATCGTTATGCAACACCCAGACACCGGCACACACCGCCCCGCTCTCCTCAGTTGACTCCCAGACAGCGAGAGGGGAAGGCTGCCTGTCTCTCTCTCTCGCCTGAGATTATGACCGGGTGGCCAATATCTTCGTTTTTCACCACCCAAATGCTTTTCCCACTTATTTTAGCACTCTTGAAGGTTCATATATACATCATATATGTAAAATAAAAGCATACCGAAAACAAATAATGGTTTATATTGTAAATATAACGAATTCTGTCAGAATCCTGGGCTAGAAATGCACAAATAACTACCCTAGCACCTACGTCTATATCGCGCTTGTCAGGTTAATTAGCGGCGAGCAACATAAGTCGAGTTAAATAAAGCTGGACTATGTGGCGGCGCTCGACATAGGTCGAGTGGCAATTTCAGCACGTAATGTTGCTGAGAGAGAGAGACAAGTGGTGGCAGGAGAGTAGCGAGCGTATGACTGCTCCAGACCACCGCGGCGAACATACTGACACAAATCCCAGCTCCCTCCTCCCTCTCTCACTCGCTATATAAGGAATTGTATCGGGAAAGTGGCTAGTTACATGCTTTTTGCACTCGCGTTGCACGGTTATTGCAAGAAAACTAGCCATCATAAAAGGATCGTTATGGTGTCATTCGAAAGCTCTGTTTATGCCCTTTCAGGGATAGATACTTGTTTTACGTTCTGGGTCTTATTTAGGCATGAAAATGATCACGTAAACAGCCCTATTTTGGCTAAAAACACCCCGCTGGGCGGTACATATAAATAAACCGCATAGGCCGCTCTTAAGGTGTTAAACAGGCCTATAACAGGACCTGTAAGAGCAAGAACCATCACTTTCAGCTCAGCCACCACCAGCACAACACCTCTTCGAGACGCCCCACCAACCTTCCACAACATGCCGTCTCCAGTTAAGGCTACGTTACCTGACTCCAACTCTGGCAACAACCCTGGCCTCCCTTTCATCAAAAAGATGAAATGTGGATAAGAAACCGGCCCCTTGTCCACCATCAGGTTTCAAGATGATCTGGAAATGAGCCTGGAGTACACCCACACCACCTCCTACCTCACGGTATATGCGAACACCTCCAGACAAGCAGACGCCCGCTCCCAAGCTTGGTGGGCATATCTGGAAGGCTGCCACAGTTTTTCCCGCCAAGGAGACGTCTGGTGCTTCAAAATGCTGCCACGAGGTCGTGGCTTCTACCCCGGGGAGGAGAGTGAGATGGGGGATAAAAGCATCACAGAAAATAAAGGAAGCAACGAAGCCCCACTAACAACGACAACTCCTACCACTCCACCAAGGCTAAAAGGCACAAGAGCCTTCTCACCACGTCCTGCTCAGGTCGCCAGCATCACCTCGCCTCTTCCCCAGACCCAAGGAAAAGACATACGGATAGGAGTCTCCACAGACAGCCATATAACAACGAGAGATGTCCAGCTTAAACACCAGGAAGGAAAAATTAAGACAAAAACACACCACATGCCCATCTTGCCCGGAGACGCACCACCGCCGTGGCGCGATTTCCGAGAAGGGCTACCGCCGTCTACCCAGACTCTCCTCCAAGCACATCCACCATTCAGTTCAAACCGAGATGTCTAAACGGGGGGAACGACGGAATTGGTAAGACCTCTCCAGCCCACCTCACTGTCAGTACAGTTGGAACAATATCCTTGACCGCACAGGCAGGCTAGGTATCTTGAAAACTTTGGCTAATTACCGAGAAAATCGCCTTGAGGGAGTAAGACTCTGATGGAACTACTCGACGGATTTTTCTCAAAGATACCTTGGATTTACACGTATCCTTATTGAGCCACACTGGTGTAACCCAACATCGAGAACATTGCCTTGGTATAGGAAATACTGTAGCTAGAGTATGCCGCACTGGCCACGCGCTTTAGCTTTAGTTAATCTACAAACACAGTAAGGCTGGTTGGAAGAGCGTAAGACACTGGTGAAACGGCTTCCTTCTAAGTCAGGACTTGTATTGGAGGGTGTAAGACACTGGTGGAACAACTCCCTACTTAGTCCTTACGATACGAGAGCATAAGACACTGGTGGAGTGGCTCGTACTCGTAAAAGACCAAAAATTCCATCATATAAAGTTCTTCCCAAGACTTCTACAGAAGTCTAGGTCAGGATTGTAGTGGAGGGCATAAAACACTGGTGAAATGACTCCCTACTTAAAGTCCCATGATACGAGAGCTTTACGCTCTCGTATCATGGGACACTGGTGGAACGGCTCGTTTTCATGTAACATCTAAACATCAAACTCTTCAGAAGATCATCGAGGAAGTCTTCCCTACCTCCTGTCACCGTCACACGACAAGACCACCACCACGGACCATGACGTCGTTGGGAGTGCCACGCAGCCGCATTGGAATCTGCTCAACATCTTCCCCTTGAGACACCTAAAGGATCCTTGATCGTGCTGTTATAATATTGCCTATCCATGTCTAATGTAATTCTGTATCTCTATACACATGATCAATGTTGAATAAGAATAATCTATGTTTGTACTCTGTGTTATATTATCCTCTATTACCTTCCTGCTTGAGTTATTGTGTGGTCTCATCTTCTCCAGTCGAGTAAGAACCTCTTTATTGAAGCTGAAGCCTTTTTCCTTGATTGATAAGGAAGTGAGCCAATTTGAAGCCCCCGTGTATTGTGCCATCTCAACTCTCATGTTCAGTTCTCCACTACATTCGGTCTAATTTGTCCTAGGCTATGTTTCTGTCTCTCTTCTCTGCTCTTCGTAATTTCATGTCTTGCATTTCGTTGTTCATCTTCGTCTACCTCGTATAGCGCAGCCTCCACTGGGTTTATGATCCCCATACCTCTGAACCTTCGCAGAAAAGCTAATGGATCTCTTAGCACATGCGTGACACCTTGCCTCTCTGTTAAAGCAGGTAAGAATGCTTTTCTGATTACTTCTTCCAATGGTTGGAGTATCGGTCTAATGTCAGGCACTGTTCTCATAAGAATGGTCCATCTGTGCTTAACACCATATGTGCAATCAGTTTATGCAGCATGTGGTTCAGATTTTGCAATGTCTGCCAGGGTTCTCACTTCCTTTACCCATTACTCTACCTTTTTCCGTACATACTGTAGACTCTCCTGCATTCCTCTGTGCCTATTACCGCTCCCAAATGGCGTTGACCCTCCTTTGTAATATTCACTCCTGTCCCATCAAAGATTTGCACCACTTCTTCATACTGGTCTTCTTTCACAATTAGTGCATATTTACTAGGATTAGGATGGTACCTAATAACTGAGCCAACCGATTTTCCTCTCCGCCACCATTCTTTGAGATCCCTTATTCTTCCTGTACCTGTGAAGTCATCAGCATATGCCACTTGTTTCACTCGGGTTTCCTCATGTTTTATTTTCTGCTGAAGAATAAAATTATAGTACCAGAGTGTACATTGCCATTACCACTGGATCTCCTTGCATTGTTCTTTCATTTGATTTGATAAATGTATTTTCTTCCTTCGTTGTGCTTCCCACTATATACAAGTTAGCTAGCTCCTTATAAGTGTTTTCTATATATTTTGCAAAACTAGGGCATTTGATTTTGATGTTGTGAATAGCTGCCTCCCTATTAATGGTGTTAAAGTCATTTTTAGCATCCACTAGCAGAACCAATTCACAATCTTCCTCATCATACACCTTCCCCATTGCATGTATTGCTGCTTCTCCTCCGGCTTGCTGTCCTGCACATACTTGTAAGTTGCCCAGTGCTCTTTGTACATCTATTCAAAATACAGACATGATTGCTTTTCCTATAATCCATCTAAGAACTTTCCCAACGCCTACTGGTCTAACTCCTGGATTCTTATTTAAAGGTATCAGGCGATATGCTGTCAGATCTTCTATGTTCACGCATGGTGATGATGCAAGTTTTTTCGCAAGCATTGCTATTGCTACACAAAGGTAACTAGCTGCTGAACCAAATTTGTTTTGACTTAGGAAGATCCTCCAAGTCTTAGCATCTATACCTGATGGACCTGCCCCTCTCTGTGTTTTCAGTGCATTTCTCCATATGAGGTGTTACGACCGAGACTACGAATAAAACAAGGGCACTTAATGATTGGACTAGTAATAGGGCACTATGCAACAACGGTACGCTAGATCCAAACCCTCGAACTTATTTGCCGGCGAACAAAACACCTATACCCTCCAGAGTTAATCTGCGATAGCGGGGTATCCTTAACTGGGCATAAATGTACTCTACTTCAGGCTAACCCACACTGGTATAGCCTGATAACAACAAAATGCAAGTTACGTTAAAATGCATAAAAAGGAATCT
The DNA here is from genome assembly GCA_032716605.1 of Paralithodes platypus. NCBI lineage: Eukaryota > Metazoa > Arthropoda > Malacostraca > Decapoda > Lithodidae > Paralithodes > Paralithodes platypus. The sequence continues at coordinate 16,191,038 of CM064568.1, read as the reverse complement.
ATGGAAAGATCAATTAAATCACTGCAAGAATTAATACAATAAAAAGATGCTTCAATACAGTTACTCTAAACAACAATAAACTCTTCACTCCTATCTGAAAGAAAGTGAAGTATAGTCCTACAGCATAGACCTGGAAACTTCTGAAGAAAGTCTGATGCTCATAAGATGCTCGTATCTTAAACTATATAAAGGCAGGAGGCAGGACACCACACGTGTAAATCGAATACACTAAAAGATAGGACATATAATGTTAACTGACATGAGAATACTATAAATGCGCAACGGTAGCAATGCTCGACACTAAAAGAAGTACTTCCTCATCAACGAAACAGTCTGCTATGGTTGTGCGAATCAACAACAACCTAGACTAATAAATGCTGTGAATAATAATGCGTACATATCAAAGAGCTTATATTAAATACTAACAAGTGTCTACTCGATTAATAATGTCTAGCTGGGATACTCTAGGTAAGGAACAGGGGTTAAGCAAGACAGGCTCGTAGCCTAGCGATGTCCTTAACACCTTACGAGCGGCCTATGCGGTTTATTTATGTGTACCGCCCAGCGGGGTGTTTTTAGCCAAAATAAGGCTGTTTACGTGATCATTTTCATGCCTAAATAAGACCCAGAACGTAAAACAAGTATCTATCCCTGAAAGGGCATAAACAGAGCTTTCGAATGACACCATAACGATCCTTGTATGATGGATAGTTTTCTTGCAATAACCGTGCAACGCGAGTGCAAAAAGCAGGTAATTCGGTACTTTCGGTACATAATTGAGTATGTAGCGAGTGAGAGAGGGAGGAGGGAGCTGAGATTTGTGTCAGTAGGTTCGCCGCGGTGGTCTGGAGCAGTCATACGCTCGCTAGTCTCCTGCCACCACTTGTCTCTCTCTCTCAGCCACATTACGTGCTGAAATTGCCACTCGAGTTATGTCGAGCGCCGCCACATAGTCCAGCTTTATTTAACTCGACTTAAGTGGTGAGCCTCTTTTTAAGGGTTAAGACTGCATCCTTTAAGTTACGTTAATTGACTAGGGTGCTCTCTCGATAGACCCAGATCACAAGTATCTGGTTCTATCCTGGCGACCCTCAAAAGACAAGCAAAGAGGCAGCAAAGTGTGGAACTGGTACAGGCCAAAACCCTCAGTCAACACAATGCTGCACTCGCAAAGGACACAACCGAAAAGACAACCCAGGCTACCACAGGACCGGTCGAAGTCGTGTAGGTATAAGCAAACCGCACACACATCGGAGACAACGACTACAGTTACCTTAACCCAGTCTAGCATTAAATAAAAGAGCAGAAACACTAAATCAATAATGGAGACACACAAAGTTCTTAACCTATACTAACTAAGAACCCTTAAACCTATTCTAAGTACATGTAAATATCTCTGAGGACGGCGCATGCAATACAATGGGCCGGCTATGAAAACCGTATGCAGAACCCAAGGGGATAAGTAATTGAATAAAGGCGAGAAGTAATGGAAAAGAAGAAGTTCAGAGAGAGAAACAGTGATAAAGGTGGTGATCGGGGGAGAGTATGCAAAGGGATGTTAGAAGCACGCGCGCCAAGCCTGTCCTGACAAGGACAGCTCCTGGGGACCCTCATGTAGGAGGCAAGTTACACAGGAGCCCGCAAAGGCGCGATGGTCGGCCAATCACGAGCCGAGACGTCACAAGACAGCAGGTGTCACGTGACACAGCACCCGCACCTACAGACACTCACTACCATCTCGCTCTGAAAGTCTCTCTCATTCCCATGCTGGTACTATCACCACTACTATTGATATAAAATACAACCCGTTGTCACAGACGAAAACAAAGACCACCACTGGACTGTCTGTGACAATGCGATTACAAGGAAAGAAAGAACAACATTCTCGGGTAACTGTAGCCCATTTCGATGTTCCTGGCGAGCGCTAGTGGCTAACGAGAGGCGATTCTGCCCACGCTGGTAGACGTCACACCCCGCCCAAGATATGGGACGCTCAACATGAGGCGAGCACCATATCTGACAAGGCAGAATGCCGACAAGACACATCACACCTAGCCACTCCACCAGAAATGAAATGCATAGCTCAATTCTTATATAAACAACATATTGGCATAAAGAAAATCTTATAACCCCTCCCAAACACAATAGTATAATTTTAGCCTGCTATGCTCCCTGAGCGAATTCACAGAGCCAAGCCTACTAAGTGAAAGACAGGTTCAACTTAGGACTTTAGCTATAACATTGGCAACTTACAATTAACTATCAAAAAGAAATAGTTTTTATGTGATTTTTGTATTTAAATTTTAATGTTGTTTTTGACGGCTGCTCTACAGGGGCAAGCCTGGATTTCTCCACTCAAACACACACTGACTGAATGGCGAGGGTGCTCCTTAAGACATTCCCTCCCGTGACAAACAATCAGCCACAACATTTTCAGTGCTCCTAACATGCCACACATCGAACTTGTGTTCCGGCAGCAAAACAACACCTGACACTGATAAACTGCCCAGTTCATCACAAGACTGGCACTTCTCTTCGCTCTCTCCGGCAACGGGACCTGCCAATAACCTTTCACTAGTTCTACCTTTGTGATAAATGAGGCAGCCCCGATGCGGTCTATGGTGTCGTCAACTCTGGGTAATGGATAGGCGTCTGTCAGGGATAATGCACCCACACTCTTGCAATCAACATACACACGGATCTTGCCACTCAACTCAGGTTGCAAACTCACTGGCAACGACCACTCACGATATCCCTTATCCCTCAGACCCTTTTTCCATAATTATGTAGTCTAGCTCTGCTTTCACAACAGGCTGTCGAGCAGGATTTATACGGTAGGGAATTAACTTGAGCCTTGCACTGTCTCCAGCCTCCATGACGGATTCTACCCCGTACATCAGGCCTGGAGAAGCAACAAACATGCGGACGTACTGCCACCGCCTAGTAAACAACTTCACTTGGCACTTAGGAACAAGAGGTTGCAACTTATCTCGAAGAACAACATGCTCATTGCCCTCCCACAACCCAGCCGAGACTGCAGCTTCTAAACTATAGTCTCCCTCCTTCTCCACCTTCGTCCCTAGAACAGCCAGGTCATGAGAGGGACAATCCGTACCACCTGGGCAGTCACTCCCATAGTTCATAATTGCTAAGGCTTCCCCGCCGATACCGTACATGACTACATCTGCCTGCGCAGCATCACCGCCTTCAGCGACATGGCCAGATACAGTCGGTCTATGGTAGGGCTGTTGCATATTACTAGAGCAGCATTGGGAGGCTATGCGACGACCGGGCGCATCCACTCCACAGCCAACCTCACCAATCTGCTCAATGTCCTCATTCTGACCACCACCCTTGGCAGCCATGGGTCGACCCTGACCTGACAACCATGCTAAAGCCTCGTCGCCCACCTTGAACCACTGGAACAACGAGGCCAACGGCTGACGAACACTCAAGTGACCTGCCAGCGGAACCTCGTGCACCGCATGAGTTGTGAGGCCTGGGTGCTCGGCACAAACAGTGGGGTATGAACCGAGCAGGTGCTGGAGCGCTGCACACTGCTGCTCAGGCAGGTGCTCTAGCGCTTCCACAGCCACCTGACTCATGTCCCCCGCCCACTGCTCCGCCGAGACATGACAATCCCAACTCTCCTTCAACTGTGCCCCACTGCCCCCCTCTCCTTCTCCACCTTGGCCGCTGCAGACCAACACAGGGACAGTAGGCTGCTCAGGTGGTTGCCTCACAAACTCCTTCGCCAGGTTCACATGAAATGCTTCCCCGTCCTCGAGTTCAATAGCTCCGTTCCCACAACTCTCCTCCACCTGGGAACAACTCTGTCGCGGAGTGCCATCACGCCCTACCATGTCCCTAGGGGGGACAGGTTCTGGGGCCACTCCGGAGCTCATCTTTGGTGCTAATACTGAGTCGCCAAGAAGAGCCGCTTGATCAAAACTCACAAAACTTCTCCCAACTTTAGCTTTCTCCTTCCGACCGTTCCTCCGCTGGTCTAGAGACTGAGGAATAGGCTGTGACACCTTAGATGCACGAGATCGGGTGACAACACACGCCATCTGCTGTAATTGAAACCTCTCGACCAACTCCTGCCCCTCCCTACTCACGTCGGTCGCCCTCTCGGCAACGACTAAGGGTGGAACCTCAGAAGTAGGCACCGCAAAGTCGTTGCCGAGAAGAAGGTCGACGCCCTCTACTGGCAGTTTCTCTACGATTCCAACATCTATCTCTCGTGTCACACCATCAACCTCCAGCTCCACTCGAACCAACGGGTATGACCGTGTAGCATTAAAACCCTGCACCACAACTACCCGTGCCGTGTTTATAGGTTGGCCTGTAAAGTTTTTCATCAGAGTCTGGGATGCACCTGTATCACGCAACAACTCCAACCCATGCTTGCAACCAGCCCAACTCACGCAGCCACGCCCTCTATGGTCGCAAAAAGCATCGCGGACAGGTTTCAAGCCTTCCGGACACTCCTTCACTGGCTGTGCCCCCGCATCTGGCATATCACCCCGGGTAAATGCAGAAGACCTCAGAGACACCCCAATGTTGCTAGCCAAAGACACGACTGCTGTAGGTTGGTTACTAGGGCAGGAACGTGCAAAATGCCCCTTGTTATGACACTTAAAACACTCTACTTCACCCTTGGACTTCCCCTGAGGTGGGGAAGGGCCCTGACCTTTCTTAAACGGGACGGTTTTTGGTTTGTGATCAAAATTAGTATCATTGCTCTTACTTTCGTTATTAAATGTTGCATCACTGACTCGGGGGGGTGGAGTGTTGCGCCCCTTGTTAACTGCATCGGTCCATTGTGCAGACCCGCACCCACGAATCAGCGATACTCTCAGGTCAGCCAACTTAGCTGCCTTTTGTAGAGTTTTAGGTTGTTTCTCTTTGAGGTTCAAAGTCAGGTCGCCACCTGTGCATTTAAAAAATTATTCTAGAAGGACTAACTGCTCAATCTCTTCGAACGTCGTCACCTTCTCTGACCTCAGCCAATTTCTCAAAGCATCAGACAGTTCCCGGGCATGTTCTAGAAAAGTGCACTCACGACCCTTCGTAACACCCCATAACTTCAACCTATATGTCTCTGGTTGTAACTCGTACGCCCGCAGAACAGCTTCCTTCAATACCTCATAATCGATGCAAGACTCCAAGGGCAACGCATCATATGCCTTGAGTCCTTTGCCAACCAACCTAGAGGAAACAAGGGCTGCCCACTTAACCTCGGGCCATTGGTGCTCCCGGCACTTCTTCTCAAAACGCAGGAAAAACTCGGTGACACCCGACTCGTCAAATGCAGGGACTAACTTAAGAAGGTGCGATAAAGACTGCTCAAGACCTCGATTCCCAGAACCGAGACGCTGCCCTGTCGACTCCACCCGAGACTTCTCAAGCTCTATGTCTGCACAGTACTGAAGCTCAGCCTCCCGCTGCTGCTCCTGCTGCCTGAGCTCAGCCTCACATATGGCCTTTCTCTCCTCAGCCTGAATCCTAAGCTGTTGCTGCCTGAGCTCAGCCTCATGCTTTCGTTGCTCAGCGTGCTGGTTAAGTTTGGCGAGTTCGAGCTGAAACAACATCTCGGCACACAAACCTTGAGGAGGGGGTGCTACTATTGGGGACCCACCCCGTGAATCACCTAGAGGCATACCCAACCGCCAGCGGGTATCGGCCTGCGGGAACGTACCCGGATCCGGAGCCCGAGGGGGCGTCATGGTAGGAGTCGAGTGGAATGGGGGCTGGGCCGAAGGTGCCCCAGCTCCCGCTCCACCCAAAGCCCCACGCACCCCACCGAGCACACAGGTAACCAGCTCACCTCTCGACAAACCGCTAGTACCGGGAAACCCTAAGACCGTGGCTACACACTGCAGTCCGTACTGGTCTAGCCCCGACACACGATCCGCTGACACAGGCTCCTCCAAAAATATCCGAGCATCCTCCTCACTGTTCACCACCCAAGCGCCCCTAGACAACTCCACCTTCTCCACCTCCTCGCCTGCTTCCCGTACTGTGTCCTCACTGTGCATTGATCCGTCGTTCGACATAGTGTCCACCGGAAATCCTCAACGTTTATAAAAAAAAAAAATTACCTAAACTCTCATGTAGCACTATTCACTCAAAAAAATGCTTGAAGACAACTCAAGTGCTATACTACGTTGCCAAAAAAAATTCCACGTTTCCAAAATATTCCTCAAAAACAAATGTCCAAAAATCCTGCAATTATTTCTTAGTTCACTAAATCCTAGACTAAGGTCGCCATTTGGTATGACGACTAAGATAAGATACTAGGCAAGGTCGCCATTTGTTACGACCGGGACTACGAATAAAACAAGGGCATTTAATGATTGGACTAGTAATAGGGCACTATGCAACAACGGTACGCTAGATCCAAACCCTCGAACTTATATGCCGGCGAACAAAACACCTATACCTTCCAGAGTTAATCTGTGATAGCGGGGTATCCTTAACTGGGCATAAATGTACTCTACTTCGGGCTAATCCACACCGGTATAGCCTGATAACAACAAGATGCAAGATACGTTAAAATGCATAAAAAGGAATCTATGGAAAGATCAAATAAATCACTGCAAGAATTAATACAATAAAAAGATGCTTCAATACAGTTACTCTAAACAACAATAAACTCTTCACTCCTATCTGAAAGAAAGTGAAGTATAGTCCTACAGCATAGACCTGGAAACTTCTGAAGAAAGTCTAATGCTCATCAGATGCCTGTATCTTAAACTATATAAAGGCAGGAGGCAGGACACCACACGTGTAAATCGAATACACTAAAAGATAGGACATATAATGTTAACTGACACGAGAATACTATAAATGCGCAACGGTAGCAATGCTCGACACTAAAAGAAGTACTTCCTCATCAACGAAACAGCCTGCTATGGTTCTGCAACTCAATAACAACCTAGACTAATAAATGCTGTGAATAATAATGCATACATATCAAAGAGCTTATATTAAATACTAACAAGTGTCTACTCGATTAATAATGTCTAGCTGGGATACTCTAGGTAAGGAACTGGGGTTGAGCAAGACAGGCTCGTAGCCTAGCGATGTCCTTTTTTTTTTTTTTTTTTTTTTTTTTTTTTGTATGTGATTGAGGGAGGCAAAAGGCATAACTGCCTATAGCGAGTGCCTCCCCCATAGTTGAAAGAGTGACAGGGCCAAAATCAAGGGACGTTCGAGCCAAAATGCCTGGACACACGGAGCTTGAAGCAATTTAAGTCATAGGAAGAGGGAAAGTCTGATTCTGGGAGAGAGTTCCAGAGCTCAGATGTTGAGTAGAAGAAAGTTTGAGAGTAACGTTTCACTCTTGGGTTGGAGAGTTGCACAGAGTAGGGGTGGGATTGAGTTGCAAGACGGGTACACGTGCCCTACGTAAAGGAGGGGTATGCACTGGGATAGCTCTGAGAGGAATGATTATTATAGTAGCGATAGAATAGCGAGAGAGATGCAACATTGCGGCGGAGAGAGAGAGATTGAAGAGAGTTGGTGAGTGGACGGGAGTTAATGATACGAAAGGCTTCCTTTCAACTTTGTCTAGGAGAGCGGTGTGAGAGGAACCTCCCCACACATGTGAACAATACTCAATACAAGGGCGCACTATGCCCCTGTACAGAGCAAGAAGCTGTGCAGGGAAAAGAACCCCCTAAGGCGGTTGAGCACACCCAGCTTCTGGGAGGCTTCCTTAGCAGACTGGTAATATGGTCCTTCCAAATGAGAGCAGAAGAAAAAGAGACACCAAGAATATTGAGAGAAGATGAAGGGTTGATTTTTGTATTGTTGAAGAATAAGGGATAGTCCGCTGGGAGATCCTGACGGGTAGATAGATGGAGAAATTGGGTTTTGGAAGCATTAAGTTAACAAGGTTCTCTGCCCCAATTGGAAATAGTATTTAGATCAGAATTTAAGAGTTCTATGGCTTCATTACGTTTGTCGTTGAGGACTGCTGGCTGGGGCGTTCTGAAAAACTAATGGAGTAGTGTAAGGTTGAGTCGTCTGCGTATGAATGGATGGGAATTAAGGTACAGTTAAGGAGATCATTTATAAAAATTAGAAAGAGAATAGGAGATAGGACAGAGCCCTGAGGAACACCGGAGTTTATAGGGTGAGGAAGTGAACAATGGCCGTCCACAACCGCAGCTATGGAACGGCCGGAAAGGAAATTAGAGACAAAAGGTACAGATGGAGGGATAGAAACGAAGGAGGTAGTTTAGAAATTAAAGATTTATGCCAGACTCTATCGAAGGCTTTCGATATGTCTAGTGCAATAGAAAAAGTCTCACCGAAGTCCCGAAAGGAGGATGACCAAGAGTTAGTAAGATATGAAAGAAGATCACCAGTAGAGCGACCCTTAACCCTTGAAAAGCGGCTCACCACATAAGTCGAGTTGAAAAAACTGGCAAAAAACGGGTGAAAAAAGGGTGGAAATCGAGTGAAAATGGGTGGGATAGTAATGATCCATACGTCCGACATCTGTGGCCTCCCGGCCCACACTAACTCCACTTCCCCCACCGCGCGGGAGGATGACAGTGTAACCAATAGTTCGCTAAAAGTGAGCAAGGTAGCAAAATCAGCTAAACTTCCATCTTCGAGGTAACACTGTCAGTGCTCCACGAGTGCTACGTAGCTGTATGTGGCGTCATTGTGTAGCGATTTCCACCTAGTTTTTGGCGCAATACAGTTCCTTTCATACTGATGGTTGATATAGCAGTCAGAATGGCCTGAAAAGGCCCAAAACGGCCACAGAGGACCCGCTAGACTAGGGTTAAGGAAGCCATACTGGCGATCTGAGAGCAGATTATGAGAAGAGAAATGCTTAAGAAATTTGGAAGCAAGAATAGTTTCAAAAACTTTAGAAAGACAAGAGATAAGAGCAATTGGACGATAGTTGGAGGGTTGAGAGCGGTCACCCTTCTTTGGGACAGGTTGAATGTGAGCAAACTTCCAGCATGAAGGGAAGATGTTAGAGGATAGACAGAGACGAAAGAGTTTGCCTATTCAGGGAGTCAGCACGGAAGCACAGTTTTTGAGAACAACAGGAGGAACACCGTCCGGACCGTACGCCTTATTAGTGTTAAGCCCAGAGAGGGTAGAAAGTACATCTTTAGAAGAGATTAGGATATTAGGCATAAGTAAGAGAGAGGAGGGCGGAGAGTTAGGAATAGCACCGGAATCATCCAAGGTGGAGTTTCTAGCAAAAGTTTGAGCGAAGAGTTTAGCTTTGTCAGAGGAAGAAGTGATGGTTGTGCCATCAGAGTGGGAAAGGGGAGGGAAAGACGAGGAAGAGAAATTGTTGGAGAGGTTTTTTGGCTAGATGCCAGAAAGCTTGGGAAGAGCTAGAGTTGGATAGTTCAGTGCATTTATTATTGATGAAAGAGTGTTTGGCAAGTCGAAGAACAGATTTGGCTTGATTCCGGGCAGAAACATATGAAGAATGAGAGTCTTGAGTTTTAAGGCGTCGGTACCGTTTGAATGCTTCCTCCTTATTGCGGACAGCAGTAGAACAGGCGTCCTTTGAGTTACGTTAATTGACTAGGGTGCTCTCTCGATAGATCCAGATAACAAGTATCTGGTTCTATCCTGGCGACCCTCTAAAGACAAGCAAAGAGGCAGCAAAGTGTGGAACTGGTACAGGCCAAAACCCTCAGTCAACACAATGCTGCACTCGCAAAGGACACACCCGAAAAGACAACCCAGGCTACCACAGGACCGGTCGAAGTCGTGTAGGTGTAAGCAAACCGCACACACATCGGAGACAACGACTACAGTTACCTTATCCCAGTCTAGCATTAAATAAAAGAGCAGGAACACTAAATCAATAATGGAGACACACACAAAGTTCTTAACCTATACTAACTAAGAACCCTCAAACCTATTCTAAGTACATGTAAATATTTCTGAGGACGGCGCATGCAATACAATGGGCCGGCTATGAAAACCGTATGCAGAACCCAAGGGGATAAGTAATTGAATAAAGGCGAGAAGTAATGGAAAAGAAGAAGGGCAGAGAGAGAAACAGTGATAAAGATGGTGATCGGGGGAAGAGTATGCAAAGGGATGTTAGAAGCACGCGCGCCAAGCCTGTCCTGACAAGGACAGCTCCTGGGGACCCTCATGTAGGAGGCAAGTTACACAGGAGCCCGCAAAGGCACGATGGTCGGCCAATCACGAGCCGAGATGTCACAAGACAGCAGGTGTCACGTGACACAGCACCCGCACCTACAGACACTCACTACCATCTCGCTCTGAAAGTCTCTCTCATTCCCACGCTGGTACTATCATCACTACTATTGATATAAAATACAACCCATTGTCACAGACGAAAACAAAGACCACCACTGGACTGTCTGTGACAATGCGATTACAAGGAAAGAAAGAACAACATTCTCGGATAACTGTAGCCCATTTCGATGTCCCTGGCGAGCGCTAGTGGCTAACGAGAGGCGATTCTGCCCACGCTGGTAGACATCACAGAGGTCATATATCACAGGGCCCGGAGGAACATATTCCCTTTCTAGTTTGACCTCATCACTTGCTGGTGTTGTTTCTGGGTGTTTCTCCTCAAGCAGGTCAAAGAATTCTTGTTTCACTTCAAGCACCCCACTTAAGTCTTTCCCAGAGACTATTCTGACCACCTGTGCCACTTTACCAATCCTCATGCTATTTCCCACTGATCATGCTATATTATCTGGTTTACTCTTCCTACGTTGCTTTGCTTTCCGTCACTGCTTGATTGCTCTCACTTAGCTAAGAATTGTGTCTAACTCCCTGTGTTTCCACAATTCCAATCTCTGTTTCAGTGCTTTAGTGTTCTCATTCAGTTTTGCCTTTGTTTGTTTTTTTTTGTTTTTTAAAGGAACAACTGAGGAATGTAAGTAGCTATCTTGATTGCCATGTGCGCCAAAGAGGCATCCTGAACATAACATAGAAGCATTCGTCTGAGTTCCCCCAGCATGTCTTTTGCGGCCTCACAAATCGGTTGTTCAAACATATTATGTTGCCATTGTATCACTTCCGTATAAATTTCATTCACTAATGCTGTGAGTCTGTCACCAGAGTGTCCCATCCATTCACCACCATTCAAGTTTTCATTACGGGGTAGTTCGTTCTGTTCACGAAATTCGATAATCTCTCTCTCATAAAATTAGTTTACACCATGTTCATTATTTTGTTCCACACCTCTGTTGACTTGCAAATTAATAATTCCTGCATTTTCTTCTGCAATCTGCGGTTGTTGATTGTTATTACCTGCATTTACTCTAACAAGGCTTGCTTGTACATACATCCCCATTAATTACAATGTCTCTTTCAAGGTTCATTTGTATCGCATCATTCACTGTATTTCGTCTTTCAGAAGGATTATTCCTCGACTGAGACCGAGTTAATGCCATTTTGGTTTATTAGCTTATTTTTCTACCTACGCCCTAATGCTTAATCTATCTATTCTTACTTCCTAAGGGATGAGCCTCTGTCCGATAAAGGTAAAATTGTAAACATCCTATGAGTAGCAATAGAAATAGAAAGAGTAAGAACAGTAATTTAATTCACAAAGGATAATGCAGTTTCAGAAAATCAGGCTATAAGACAGTGACTAGAGAAATACAAATCAGTGATGTATAAACATATATTAAAGGAGAAGATACTGTGAAACAAAATGCAAGGAAATTATATATAACCTAACTTTGATGTGGGTAAGAATGGAACAGGGAAGCAACCAAGCTTGTCGCGTGACTTTATGTATGATACTAAACTACATGTATTCCGTTGCAAGGAGACTGAAAATGTTATTCGAGATTTAAATGTACACGAATAAATATATAAGCGTTATATTGACAAAGAAAACGAAAAAAACGAGTATTGTAGTGACAAAAGAAATACACTATTAAAAGAATAAAAAGACAAGAGTCAAAATAGTGCTAAAGATTAAAGAAGAAATTGTTAGAAATCAGCCATTAGATTGAGAACAAACTCCTGGCTCTCAGAAAGCACCCATCATAACAGCAAATTATACCTTATTTTAAATAGTATATATACTTAGTTATTAGTTCATTAGATACATTCTCACATGAAATATACCTCTTCCAGTCCGATGTAAGCAATCTAATTTACACAACACCTGTAGAAAACCATATGAACCTGGTGAGTTATCTGCTCAACAGGTGGCGTTGTGTGTGTGTAAGTGTGAGAGTCCGAGTGAGACAGTGAAGCACGGAAACGAGGTGGCTTCAGAGATGGGGTCGTTTCGGGCCATGAGTGAGCACCGTGCCTCATGTGAAGGCAAGATGGCAGGTGCTCGTTGTATGTACTCTACGTGCTTCACATGTCTCACTCCCTAGACTGGAACAAGACCTCACAGGCTTCACTGTTCATTGTAAAGCGGTGAATGTTAAGGCTCTCAGCCTATGCCCGAGAGGAAGTAAGTTGGAATATAGAAAAAAAAAAAAAAAAAAAAAATGCAATCAATTATATTTATTTAGTATTATTAGTATTATTAGTATTATTATTATTATTATTATTATTATTATTATTATTTGTTATTGATTAAGAGGGTTCTTAGTTAGTATAGGTTAAGAACTTAGTGTGTCTCCATTATTGATTTAGTGTTTCTGCTCTTTTATTTAATGCTAGACAGGGATAAGGTAACTATAGTCGTTGTCTCCAATGTGTTTACGGTTTGCTTATACCTACACGACTTCGACCGGTCCTGTGGTAGCCTGTGTTGTCTTTTCGGTTGCGTCCTTTGCGAGTGCAGCATTGTGTTGACTGAGGGTTTTGGCCTGTTCCAGTTCCACACTTTGCTGCCTCTTTGCTTGTCTTTAGAGGGTCGCCAGGATAGAACCAGATACTTGTGATCTGGATCTATCAAGAGAGCACCCTAGTCAATTAACGTAACTTAAAGGATGCAGTCTTAAGGACATCGCTAGGCTACGAGCCTGTCTTGCTCAACCCCAGTTCCTTACCTAGAGTATCCCAGCTAGACATTATTAATCGAGTAGACACTTGTTAGTATTTAATATAGCTCTTTGATATATACACATTATTATTCACAGCATTTATTAGTCTAGGTTGTTGTTGAGTCGCACAACCATAGCAGACAGTTTCGTTGATGAGGAAGTACTTCTTTTAGTGTCGAGCATTGCTACCGTTGCGCATTTATAGTATTCTTGTGTCAGTTAACATTATATGTCCTATCTTTTAGTGTATTCAATCTACACGTGTGGTGTCCTGCCTCCTGCCTTTATATAGTTAAAGATTAGATACGAGCATCTTATGAGCATCAGACTTTCTTCAGAAGTTTCCAGGTCTATGCTGTAGGACTGTACTTCACTTTCTTTCAGATAGGAGTGAAGAGTTTATTGTTGTTTAGAGTAACTGTATTGAAGCATCTTTTTATTGTATTAAATCTTGCAGTGATTTAATTGATCTTTCCATAGGATTCCTTTTTATGCATTTTAACGTAACTTGCATCTTGTTTGTTATCAGGCTATACCAGTGTGGGTTAGCCTGAATTAGAGTACATTTATGCCCAGTTAAGGATACCCCGCTATTGCAGATTAACTCTGGAGGGTATAAGTGTTTTGTTCGCCGGCATATAAGTTCGAGGGTTTGGATCTAGCGTACCGTTGTTGCATAGTGCCCTATTACTAGTCCAATCATTAAGTGCTCTTGTTGTATTCGTAGTCCCGGTCGTAACAGTAGCAATACACACTGGCACCTTTCGAGGCTCACTGTGGAGAGATAATTAATCACCCTTGTAATTGAGCACCACCCCGCTCTCTCCTCACGTTTTACCCTGCTAAGTCAAAGTTCTATATCTGCTCAAACAGGCGAACAAGAAATATCAAATGGCAGCATATATGTGCTCAGGCAATGCAGGGTACCTTTGCAACCAGGTCCAACAATGGTTGTGACCCAGGTGAAGACTCTGCCAGCCTCGGGCATGTTGCTCTAGGGCCGATTACAAGGGATTTAACAAGTAAGAATTGTACGTTAAATTACAATGATGCAAAATCAATCAACATGCCAATTAATAAGTCATTCGATATATATATACCGGTATATATATATATATATATATATATATATATTATATATTCTCATTTAAACAGACGAGGTTAAAGGCAACAGCAGTTTCAGCATTCAGTATTTTATTGTTACAGCTTTCAATAGTTCTAACAATTTTCCTCTGGGGTTCAGAGATGATGTACAACAGGTTAGCAAAATTCATGGTGGATCCAACGTTTCACAAGTAAACATCTTGCATCTTCAGGGAATGGGCAGGTAATGATTAGAATAATGAATGAATGAATGAATGAATATAGAAAAGGTGGGTGAGGGTGAAAGAAGGGAAGTTTTATTGGTTAAGTAGGAGAGACAGTGATAATAGTGGGAGAAATAGGGTGTCGGGGCTTGACCCAACGTGCGTGAGTTGAATAATTGAGCTGGGGTTGAGTTGATTTAGTTGGAGAAGTTACTTTAATGAGATTCAGGATGGCTTGCCAAGAAGGGGGCAAGGGATGGGGAGCAAGTTAATTTTGGGTGGTATAAAATCGAAAGTGCTTGCATGTTTTGGGGTTGTATTTTTGGGTGGTAGTATTCGAAAATGGTATAGGGGGAGGTAATTTTGGGTGGCATTGAGTCAAAAGGGGTACTGCTGGGGAAGTCTGTCAGTGGCAGAACCTGTAAGAAGGCTGTACTGTTATTATTATAGGAGTTACGTTAAAAGGTTGTTGTCTTGTACTTTGTCTGTGAAATTATACATTTTAATGGGAAGTGAAGCTAGTAATCTAGGTCAGGAGTGGTAGGGAGGCTGGACTGTGGACGAGCCGGCATGACCCACCTCCTCTACCAATCCTGATTTTAAGTGAATATTGGAATGGGTGCCTCTCTGTTGTTGGGGTGAAGGAGGTTTGACAAGGGGCGGTGTAAAATTATGTTGAAAATTTGGATGAAGTTATCATGAAAGGTCTCAAGTTTTATAATTTGTTTTTCTGCTAATTGCTGCCAATAAGTATTTAGAGGGGGGATGTGGGCTAGATTGTGAAGATGTTGTGCCGTCTGGAACTCATACCACTGAGTCCCGAACATCCACCTCAGTGCTTTATTTTGTATTCTTTGATATTTTAGTTGGTTGGTAGGGGCCGAAAGTGAAATGCTGAGTGGGACGTAGCACAAAAGAGGTCTTATAAGTGCTTTGTATAAGTGAAGCTTGGTTTTTATTGAGGCATTTCTGAAACGATAGATGGTTTGTAGTGATTTTGATGCAATGGCAATGGAAGTTTGTGCTTGTTTGTGGAATCGGATGTTTTTGTCGAATGTGAGGCCGAGTACTTTGTTTGTGGGAGAGACATTTATTTGTGTGCGGTTAGGGACAGGTGCTCGGGAGTTCTGGAATAAGGGTCTTGGGCGGAGATGTCCCTTGGCAAAGTATGTGACGTGTGATTTTTGAGGATGAGCCTGAATCCGCCATTTTTGCTCCCATTGTGCTACTTTGTCAAGTTCTCTTTGAGCTCTGTTTGTCAATGCGTCTATTGTGTCTGCTCTTATTATTTGTGTCACATCGTCTGCGTACATTACTGTGAGAGAGTCATTGTGAGTGGGGTTGGGAAAGTCATTTGTGTATAGGATGTAGAGGGTAGGAGCGAGCACTGAGCCTTGAGGTACGCCTGCGTTTAGTGGAAATGAATCTGAATAAAGATTAGAAAACTTAATTTTGGCTGTTCTATTATCCAAAAAGTTGCAGAGAAGTTTCTGAGTAATTAATGGGAAGTTGAAATTTTCGCAGATTTTGTACTTCAAGCCTTCGTGCCACACTGTGTCAAAAGCTCGTTTTATATCTTTTGTAATTAAGGCTGTCTTGTTTTTTCGTCTGGACTGTTTGTTTATGTGAAGGTAGTTTGTGATAATGTTTAGTGCTTCTTGTGTCGATCTGTGTTGTCTAAAACCAAATTGCATGTTCGTGAGGAGTCCTTCGTCTTCGAGAAATAGTCTGAGTCGGTGGTTTATGATACGTTCTAGAGTCTTCCCAAGAGTCTCAAGTAGACTAATGGGCCTGTAGTTTAGTGGATTAGTCTTGTCTTGGTTTTTCTTGGGAATTAGGATAATAGTCGCTGTCTTGAAGCAGACGGGAAAGTAGCCTGATGCCAGGATGGCGTTGTAGAGGTGAGTGAGTGCTGTTATGAAAGTGTTAGGTAGGTGCTTTACAAGGTGGTGATTAATACCCGTGGCACCAGACGCCTTTCTCCGTGTTTTAGACAGGATGAATTTGACTTCGTCTGGCACAATGGGAGCAGTGAGTATGTTTTGAGGGTCAAGTGTGTTTAGGTTAATGTGTGTGTCATGGGAGATGTTGTCAGGGATGGTAGTGAGATGTTGTTCTATATTGTGGATGTGTTGTTCGGCAGGCCTTTCAATGGGGTGTGGGTGGTATACTTGTTGCCATGTCTGTTTAAATGTATCTGTGATAGCCCTAGGATCAGTAATTTTGTTGCCATTAACAGTGAGGGAGGATGTTCTGGGAGTGGTATTACCTTTTAAACGTTTTATATGTTGCCAGAATTCCCAGGGCTTAGTTTTCCTGTTTTGTTCTGCTGAGTGTACTAGGTGAGTCCAGTGAGCATCATGATCAGATTGCAGGCTGTTAAGGATGTGAGTTCTGAGGTTGGAGAGATCGTAACGTACTCGGCCTGGTATGTGGTTGTGTTTGTTTTGTTCGAATCGACGACGATAGCATACTAGGAGTCGTTGTGTTCTGATGGAGGGTCTGAAAGTGTGTTTGATTTTGTATGTAGTTTTTGGGATGGTTGTGTTGGCTGCATTTATGATTTTGTTCTGTAGGTTCTCAATTTGTTGGTCTATGTGTGTGTGTAGTGTTGTCCCTCATAGTCGTGTATGTAGTTGTCTTCTGATAAAATGTTTTTGAATTCTTCCCAGTTTGCTTGTGAGTAGTTAAAATGAGATTGACATGGGACTTGAATTGGGTTTGAAGAAATTGACATGAAAACTGGGATGTGATCTGATCCTGAAAGTGGCCCTGGGGAAATATCATGATGGAATATATTAAAAGCTTGGTTTGAAAAAATTAAGTCAGGTTTACCATTACCGTTTGGTGTGAAAACTGTGTTGAAATCTGGGCCTTGAAAAGTTAATCTTTTGTGGTTGTGTAGTGCTAATAGTTGAATTCCACATTGATTAATGGTATTATGTTGGAAAGCTTGGTGTCTAGCGTTAAAGTCTGCAAGTATAAGTGTAGGTGCATTGTTATTGAATAAGGTATTTAAGTCTGTGTATGGGATGTAGGTATTGGGTCTGACATATGTGGTGGCAACTATGAGGGGTCCGAGTGTTGTGTGTGTTTTAACTGCAAGGAAATGCTTGTATGTCCAGTCTGTGATGAATTCGTGTTGAATGGTGCTTTTTATCATGATTGCAACTCCATCGTTGGCATCGCCGTCGGTCTGTCGTGTTGTGTAACCAAAGAATCTAATTTTATGTGTGTTGTACGTACAGGTGCTGTTAATTAGTATTATGTCTGGGTCATTATCTAAAATTAATTGTGTGAGTAGGTGTCTGTTATTGTAGTAGTGTCTTATGTTGAATTGGATGACTCTTAACATGATGGGGTATCGTGAAGTGAGCTATGTGTGGGGAAGTGGGGGGATGGTGGGGCCCGGGTTGGAGAGGGAGAGGATGAGGAGCGGACTCCTCCAAAAGATGGAGATTTGGAGGTAGATTTGGTGTTTTTTCTTGGGGTTTCGACTTTACGTGACTTTGACCGAGAACGGTTTAATTCAGGGGAGGATATCTCAGCTGGACTGGTGGGTTTTCGTTTTAGAGGAGATTGGGGAGGAATGGTGGGCGTTTTTGGTGTAGGTGGGGGTGGGGGAGGCATGAAGGATGTTAGGGTAGTAAGGTTAGGAAGGTCAGGGTCAGATGCATTGAGAGTTGGGTCAGTGACATTTGTGAGGGGGGGGGGTTTGGGCAGGGAGATCTCGAGGTTCATTTTCAGTGGTGAGAGGGATTGACATTTCAGGGATTTCGTTGGCGCTTGGGGGTTGAGGAATAGGGGTAGTGGAGGATGAGTTGGAGGTAGAGGTTGAGGGTAGTGGAATAGGAAGAGGAGTGGCTGAGAGAGATGGATTGTGAGAGTTCTTGCTATGCTGGAACCAAGACTCAGGGATCATGATGGCAGGGAGATTGTGGGCAGTCAGGCCATCATTTAGTAGCTTGTTAAACTGTGGGGTGACTTTTTGGTTCGTGAGGTGGAGTGCAACATTAACAAGGACTGAAGTTTGGGCGAATATTTCACGGTTGAACAATGGGCCGGGAGGATTGATGTTGGGTGGGGTAGGGGGGGAGGATTGAGGGATGTGTGAGGTGGTCGCTGAAGCATATGATTTGGCAGTGACTGGGTGGGATGAGAATAAAGGACGTGTTTGGTTGGGATTGGTTGGAGTGGCCTTTGCGTTTTTTCTAGTGTCTTTTAAGACATTGAGACGGAAGGGACATTCGGCACTGATTGCAATGTGAGGGCCATTGCAGTTTGAGCATTTCAGAGTGATTGAAGAGCAGGTGGTAAATGAGTGCCCTGACTCAGCACAACGAGAGCAAGTTACTGTTTTTTGACATTGGGCTGTGGGATGTCCGTAAGCATAACAGTTATAGCACTGCCCGAGATTGATCCAGGACTCAGGGGTCAGAAAATCAGGCGGCAAAATCACATGAAATGATTAGAATAAGGACAAAGCAACATATTTATACAAAATTCGAGGATCAAGAATAGGTAGGTGGGCGGAGCTACTGGGTGTGGGGTGGCTGTTCATTGGTGGAAGGCAGTCTATTCGCGAGACGGGCACTACATCTTATCGGTGGTTGGTTGTTGGCTGTGGGTGGCTGTGATTGGTTGGTGTTGTCAGTTGTGTGCTGAGCGCACCCAGTAGCTCCGCCCACCTACCTATTCTTGATCCTCGAATTTTGTATAAATATGTTGCTTTGTCCTTATTCTAATCATTACCTGCCCATTCCCTGAAGATGCAAGATGTTTACTTGTGAAACGTTGGATCCACCATGAATTTTGCTAACCTGTTGTACCTCATTTCTGAACCCCAGAGGAAAATTGTTAGAACTATTGAAAGCTGTAACAATAAAATACTGAATGCTGAAACTGCTGTTGCCTTTAACCTCGTCTGTTTAAAAGAGAATCTATTACCTGGCTATACTAACATATATATATATATATGTATATATATATATATATATATATATACAGTACAGTATATAGGTTAGCATAATATATAAGAAAATTAAGAAAATATATACATAACACTCTATGGCCTAGAGATAAAATATTTCCTGCCCATCTTAACTACGGTGTTATGCTTATTCTAACAGACAACCATATTATAAAGCAACATCGGAGCTAAGTAGTCTGACACACGCTAGTTACAGCGCCGAGCCCAACAGTTCTTTGCTGAGCTGAAACAAATGGAGAGGCGGCCCGCTGACAACATACTAGAGTTTTAATGTATAATTCGATAATGGTGTCACAATAAATAAATAATTATATATATATATATACATATATCAGAGTTGGGTCAGTTAAGTTAATTAACTTTAACCGATTAAGTTAGTTAACGTTAACTTAAGTAGCCTAGTTCATTTTGATTTTTGTTTAACTTAACTTAATCGAAATTTCTCTAAATTAATTGATCAATTCGATTAAATTTCGATTAATTATCAATTAATTCTCCCCATTTAGACTATGCTCTCCAATTTTGGTGCCCATATTACAGAATGGATATCGACCCTTTAGAGGCAGTCCAAAGAAGAATTACGAAAACAATACATAATATTAGAAACTTATCGTATGAGGAGAGGTTAAAAGCCTTAGGCTTGCACTCACTAGAAAGACGAAGATGTAGGGGAGACATGATAGAGGTATTTAAATGGATAACATGTATAAATAAGGGTGATATAGGTGAGGTATAAAAGCTAAAGAACGGCGACATAACCCGCTCAAATGGTTGCAAGTTAGATAAGCTTAGATTTAGGAAAGATATAGGAAAGCACTGGTATGGGAATAGAGTTGTTAACATGTGAAATGGACTGCCCAGAACAGTGATTAGCTTAGGAACTGTTGAAAGTTTTAAGCGTAAGTTGGACTCCCATATGGATGATATGGGTTGGGTGTGAATGGGAGCTGCCTCGTTTGGGCCGTATGGCCTTATGCAGTTTCCCGCGATCTTATGTACGTTCTTTGTACTAGATATGGACATAGCATTTCAGACCACTGGTCACCCTGCCACTCCTACGGTCTATATACTGCATAGTGACCTCTCTCTCTCTCTCTCTCCCAGCCTCGACTGTCAGTCTGTCAGTAATTGCATTTTAATTACTGTATGTCAATAGTGGGTGGGTATTTTCTCTTTAACTCAGCTAAAATGAGAGAGAGAGAGAGAGAGAGAGAGAGAGAGAGAGAGAGAGAGAGAGAGAAGCCGGTCGATAATGATAAATAAAATAAATTAAGTACGATGAAATATTGTATAGTCTATGGTTGCTTTTAAAATGCAAATAAAGTTGATATAGTATTCAGAAGGATAATTACACTATAGATACACAAAAATAAGTTCAAATGTTATCAAATGTTCAAGTATATATAGGATATGTGTTCGTATGGTTCATGGTAATATACAGGTATCATACAGTTATTGACAGTAATAATAGATTAACTAAAAAATTAACACATGGATGACATTAATTTATATTGCAACAGATACAATACTTATGTAGCTATAGATCAACTACCCTAAATATAACAGCCGTAATAGATTGATGATTGGGCTGTAAGAGAGAGAGAGTGTTTGAGTGTATGTGTGTGTGTGTGTGTGTGTGTGAGAGAGAGAGAGAGAGGGGGGGGGGGGGCATTCGTAATGTTTTAACGATGAAGATAACGAATATGGGATGTGCTTGAAACATTTAGGTTTTGCACCAAGGTAAATTTGGAGGTGGAGTTAGTAAATACACACACACACATCATCAAGCATATTTCCACATACATGACAGATATGCGCACACATACATATCTATTTCTACTCACCTTTCACACACGCTTGCAAGTCTTCAAATACCCCTAGACAAAATTAATAATAATAAAGTATTGTAATTTATGTTACACGTATTGTATTCATTGTGGTGTACCACCTAACATAAGAATAACGTAGCCTAACCTAATTATTTTGGTCGTGTTTGTCCTGTCCGTCCTACTCTGCAAAGAAACTCAAAGATAAAGCACACGCATGTTGGGTGAAGCCCTGATGCTTTCATCTCCTCCTCCAGCTCCCTTCCTCACCTCCTACTACTTCCTCTGTCCCCTTTCATGCTTCGAGACATTAAAGTCATAAAAATAAATTATTGTTTGTCTCAACTTCCCTATATTCATGTCATGTCATTCTACCTTTTCTCTGTTTACATACATGAATAGACGAAAGACAAACACAAATAATTGAAGACAATATCCATGGCATCCTTCGTTCATGAGAAATATTATGCTTACATAACCTTACCGATATCATGCTAGTTTATTGTTTACTCTAACATTAACTAACATGAACTAACCTATTTCAATCTAACCTAATATTTAAATGGTATTTATGTAACCTAACCTACAGTATATGAACCGAACCTATGGAGCCTAACCTTGCCTAAATAACCTTACGTAAACTAATATATCCTCTATTATACAAACCTCAGTTCATAAAGATATTACATGAAAATTATGAATACATTGATTATGAACATGATATTATTGACGCAGAATCCTTAGAGTATTAAACAACCGAGCGCGCCAAATATCTTTCACCATATACTAATCATAGTCCACATATACAGGTATATAATTATGGACTATGATACTAATGTGGGGTTATTGCTGGAGGTAAAATTTTGTCCCACGTAAAGTAATTCGACGGCAGATTTTATCTTTAACTCGAGATATTTGGGGTGTACTTCTCATCTTTGTGTCAATTCATTAAGATTCCTTTTGAGCTTCACCGACATTTTCTCCTGGACTAACTCAGGACATTAAGGACTGTACTGGAAGAATGCAGCTGCCAAGTACAAACGTCTTGCCTCAGTTGCCATGTATTACATAAGTATGCCAACATTATCTTCACCAGTGGAACGATTATTTTCAGTTACTGGCAAGATATTTCGACCTGAGCGTAACAGGCTAAGTTTGAAACTCTAATATTCTGCAAATTGAATGAGTATGCTTGATTACTATGACATAAGAACATAAGATGGGAGTCTGCAGAAAGCCGATTGGCCTACAGAAGGAGGATCCCCCTCACACCCAACCCTAATTATAAGGCATAATTATAGGCCCAACTCACTAACACCATGAGGACCGACCTCACCAAACGGTCAGAGGTCGTCATAAGTCTGCAGAGAGCCGATTAGCACACATAAGGCAGATCCCCCTCACACCCAACCCATTTCGTCCATGTTTATATAATTTTATCTTAAAGCTCTCTGTCGTTCTTGATCCCAGTATAGCACTCGGTTGCCTATTCCACCTATCTACAACTCTGTTATCAAATTAATATTTGCCTATATCTTTTCTGAAACTAAATTTATCTAACTTAAAACCATTTGTTCGAGTTATTTCGGTATTACTGAGCTTCAGTACATCTTTCATGTCCCCTTTATCTATCCCATTAACCCACTTGAACATATCCCCTCTAACTCTGCGTCTCTCTAACAAATGCACGCCTAGTTTGTTCAACCTTTCTTCATATGGAAGAGTTCTAATATTATGGATAATTTTTGTCATTCTTCATTGTACTCTCTCCAAGGAATCTATGTCCATCTGTAATAGGGCGACCAAAAGTGGACAGCGCAATCCATATGTGGTCTTACTAACGCTAGATAAAGTTTTAAGATTACGTCTGCAGTTCTATTACTCATACTTCGAGATTTAATCTGAGAACTCTATTTGCCTTATTTCGAGCACTAATGCATTGAATTCTAGGTTTCAAATCACAGTTGACGATGACTCCCGAATTGTTTTCATTTTCCAAGTTTTTTATATTCACGTTATCTAATCTATATCCTGCATTTTCTATCGATTTCCCAAATGTTACTACACTGCATTTATCTACATTGAACTTCATGCATTTATCTACATTGAACTTGACTAACGTAAACTAATGTATCCAATATTATACAAACCTAAGTCCATGTAAATATAGTCTTGGGGTACCTGAATCTATCTCATACCGGTATCTTAGATGTTAGTTGGCTTGACAAACAAATTATCTGTATATAAATATATATTGTGTTGATAACTATTGTCTTTTACCTGCTTACTACGGAAGGTCCTACTTAAGCTGAATAAATCGACTAAGAGTGCCTGGAATATCATAAATTTAATTATTGTATTGAAGAACAGTTCAGACTTAGTCTTTGACTACAGTGCATCAATTCCTTCCTATTCAAGTAATATGGTTTACAATTTATACAAATCAAATATGAAACTGTACTAAATTGGTTAACTCCTTGATTGTCAGAGGCTTTTCCTGGGCGTAATATAGTTGTTTTATGTTTAAGTGAAAAAAGAATGCAATGTAAAATAATGTGGAAAGATTTACTCCAGTTTTAACTTCTTTATAAAATTAGTCATTCCTAACATTAATAAAACTGCCTAATGTTATCCAGAATATATTTATAAGGACGTCATTATCATGAAGAGGTTAATATGGAAAACATAAAATATATTAGACTGTCATCTTCATACAAGAGGAAAATACACATAAACAATAGTAATCCTGACTAATTACAGTAAAATCGGCAAAATATAATAAACAAATGTTAAATCCACCAAACTAGTAAAAGTTAATTGACCCAACTCTGATATATATATACAGTATATATATATATATATATATATATATATACCGGTATATGTATATATATATATATATATACAGTATATATATATATATATATATATATATATATATTTTCTTTCAGGCAGGTGAGATTAAAATAATAGGCACAGTTTGCATTATTGAGTTTTTTATTGATACTCTCAATTTTTCGTATAGTTTTTCTGGTATTTTCAGGAAGTTGGTAAAGGAGGTTTGCAAATGGTTCCGACGTTTCAATGGGCGCAGCCATCATTATCAAGGAGAAGTGAAGTTAGAAGGTGATAAGTCGAGTTTATATAGGCGATACAAGATCAAGAAAGGGATTATTGTGTGCTAGCTGCACGCTGGTTGGCTAACCTAAGACTAGCTCTGGTAGGCTGGCCGGACGCAGGAGTGGGCGGGGCCTCTGCATCGTTCATCTGCGTGTGTGGAGGGGGCATTCCTGGGGGCATCATGGGGGGCCTCGCTGTGGAAGGGCGTGCCGAGGGTAGGATCTGGCTGTATTCCGCTTGTGTGTTTAAAGTAGGTTGGTATGTTTGTATATATATAGCTTCAAGAATGAATAGGCGGCGTGAGTCTATTTCTTTATCAAGAATAGAGGTGTGTTTATCTAAGTCGGGTCTGGTGAGTTCCTGATGGTGTGGGGATGTGTAGTAGTGGTCCTTGATAGCTCCGGCTTGAAGGTGGAAGGTAAGGCGACGTGACAGACGAGTCCTTGTCAAACCGACATAAGTGTGAGGTCCACAGTCCTCACTGTTACAGGTGTGTCGGTATATGACATGGTCCTCTTGTGACGGTTTCTTAGCGGTAGCCGGGCTGTTGCGAATGACTAGTTGTGATGTTTTCCTCGATTTGTAGTATATGGTGAGTTTAAGGTGTTGGTCAGGGTTCGTAGTTTTAACGTTGTTGCTGATAATGTCTCTCATTATGTTTCCTTGATGTCCTCGTAAACAACAACAACACCTCAGGCTTTACCACCACTGTCTACACCAAACCCACCAACAACGGATTATGTCTCAACGGCGAAAGTGAATGCCCCCAGCGATATTTACGATCCACCATCGCCGCCTACGTCAGGAGAGCCCTATCACACTGCACCTCCTGGCGAGACACTCACAAGGAACTCGAGAGGCTCACCCAGGTGCTTGTAAACAATGGGTACAGTAACTCGGACATCGCCCACACCATCAACAAACACCTTGAAACATGGTACAAAAACGACATGCCTACTAATACAAACACTGAATACATAAAAATTTACTATAAAAAACCACATGTCCTCAGATCACAAAACAGACGAAAACATAATGAGAGACATTATCAGCAACAACGTTAAAACTACGAACCCTGACCAACACCTTAAACTCACCATATACTACAAATCGAGGAAAACATCACAACTAGTCATTCGCAACAGCCCGGCTACCGCTAAGAAACCGTCACAAGAGGACCATGTCATATACCGACACACCTGTAACAGTGAGGACTGTGGACCTCACACTTATGTCGGTTTGACAAGGACTCGTCTGTCACGTCGCCTTACCTTCCACCTTCAAGCCGGAGCTATCAAGGACCACTACTACACATCCCCACACCATCAGGAACTCACCAGACCCGACTTAGATAAACACACCTCTATTCTTGATAAAGAAATAGACTCACGCCGCCTATTCATTCTTGAAGCTATATATATACAAACATACCAACCTACTTTAAACACACAAGCGGAATACAGCCAGATCCTACCCTCGGCACGCCCTTCCACAGCGAGGCCCCCCATGATGCCCCCAGGAATGCCCCCTCCACACACGCAGATGAACGATGCAGAGGCCCCGCCCACTCCTGCGTCCGGCCAGCCTACCAGAGCTAGTCTTAGGTTAGCCAACCAGCGTGCAGCTAGCACACAATAATCCCTTTCTTGATCTTGTATCGCCTATATAAACTCGACTTATCACCTTCTAACTTCACTTCTCCTTGATAATGATGGCTGCGCCCATTGAAACGTCGGAACCATTTGCAAACCTCCTTTACCAACTTCCTGAAAATACCAGAAAAACTATACGAAAAATTGAGAGTATCAATAAAAAACTCAATAATGCAAACTGTGCCTATTATTTTAATCTCACCTGCCTGAAAGAAAATATCCTCCCTGGCTACACTAATATCAATATATATATATATATATATATATATATATACAGTATATATAATTTTGTGTTGGGATAAAGAACTACTGCCTTGGGAGCATATTTCCTTTTTGAGAATGTTTAATATATTGTGACATTGATATGAAGTATTGATTAATTAAGAATCCTGCCATTAGTAGTTAAGAAGTGGTAGAGATTAGGAGTGCAGAACTTGGATTAGTGTTAAGAGTAGTGTACGCGGCATTCTCACGTTGATTAATACTTTTTTAAGTAAGTAAGGGGATTCATAAAAATACATATACTCTGTAAAGTCTCTTCAACACTATGCAAAACAAAAATAATTAAATTAATGTTCATGCAGCAATGTTGTCCATTATTCTTATAATAATAATTTGAAATTTCCAATGTGGCTAAATTAAAAACTGGAAAACAGAGAAAGCCTGCCCAGGCCCCAATGAAGAATAGCCGGCCCATATTTCAAAAGTGGTTGTAGTGGGATAAACAAAGCCGTCTGGAGCCAAAGACTGCCAGCCATTGTGAGGGGCCGGGAGACTCCTCTTGGCGGCCGGCCAGACAGCCCTCTCTTTTACCTCCAATCCTTCACGAGTGCTTGGCATGATTAGTCTTCCTCACCACGCTGAATTGCCCGGATAATTTCATCACCTCGTGTTTTTTGTTCTCTCCCTCACTCTGTCTTGAGGGATGGTGGGTGAGGAGAGGAAGTCTTTCACCAGCAGAGTGCTGGGAGATGCTAAAACCAGTGACATATGAGCACTTATCACGGTAATATTGATTCCACAAGCCTGTAGTGAGTGTTCCTTCTAATACAACAGAAGTCAATTAAATTGAAGGTGCAATTGTGTTACAGAGACCAACCTGGAGAACACGGGCCTTTTTAAGGATTTCAAGTCCTAGGAAGAAGGAAAGATTGTCTGAGGAAGGCAGTTTCAGAGTTACTGTATGTAATTGATAAAGGTTAGAAAGAAAGCTAATGATATGGAAGAATCCTGAGGAACACCGGAGTTGATAGGCTTGGGTACAAGCGATGGTCATCCACAGAACCAGCTTTGGATCAGCCATAATTTTTTTTTTAAATAAATTAACCCAAGGGCTACGACACTCTTTTGGGAAGGTTTTACTGGGCGAATGTGACATTCGTTCCGGCAGATACCACATTAAAAACAAAAACAAAAACACACCCCAGAACCAGTGAAATGGAAGCAATATGTGAATAGATGGTATATCTCTTTAACACCACCTCCTCTCCTCCCATTACATTGTGTCTAACCCTCCCTGGATACTTCCTCTTTGCACCTATTTTCTGGTTCTTCAATGTTCACATGCTTATTATACAAGTAAAATACGTGCATATGAAGCAGCATGATTGCTTCATATGATAAATATATATATTTTTTTGTCCGAATTGCCCTTTAAAGACGTTACACGAGTGGTACTTTCAGAAACATGTCTGTCGCAGCTGCCGACTTACCTTTAAAAGAACAGTTTAAAGGTGAATTACGGAGACAAATCCTTGCTGCAACTAGTAGTTTACAATGTAGTAATGATTAAGATAAGTTGCATTACTGAATGTCATGTTGATATAGAAAACATTATAATGATACATAATTATATACAATAATTATTTGTCGGGCGAGTAGTGGAATACGATGACAGAAAACAGATGGGAGAGAATGAGAGTGTTGACTGGCTAGCAGGCTCGTGACGAAAGTTGACACCACGAAGATTCAAAGACAAACCCACATAATAAAGGTGGAATGATACCTTCTGTTACATTTATCTGTGTAACTGTGTGGTGTTATAATTTGTTTAGGGAAAGTTCAGTAAATGCAGTACAATAGTAATATTTTGATAAATTATGTCTTGCTTGAAGCCAGACTTGTCTTGCTCTTTCCATCATGTTTTAGAAGCATCCTGATAAATTATCTTTACTCATATTAGTGATATATATATAAGGAATTAGGTCTAAGCATCACACCCTGGTACTACCTTATACAAACTGCCTCTCAAAGCATTCATTTGCTTTGGTGTAGAAATGTTCTTCCAAGAAACTCGTAACATTGTGTCTAGGCCTATACACAAACACCAATGAGTCAACATATGTGGCCTATCAAATTAAATAATCAGGTCTCCCAAAATTCATTTTGTATACCTTAAATGATCTTAACCCCTTACGGACAGGGATGTTTGTAACTTCTACTACCTGCCAGGCGGGCATATTTACCCTAAACGAGCTTCATTCCATGCTCTTTTTCATGCATAAACAAGAGCCAGAGCGTAATACAATTATGTATCCGTGAGAGGGCGATAATAGAGCTTTCCAATGACACCTGAATTATCCTTGTACGACAACGGGTTATTCTGTAGCGATCGCGCAACGAGAGGTGAAAAACCCTAAAATACGGTAATTTCCCCAGTTTTTTCCTGACGAGGCCGTGGGTGTGGAATGTTGCAGAGGTGGTGTCAGTCGCGGCACTAGGGCCGTGCCGAACGGAGCCCGCCTATCGTCCTCCCAACGCGTGGACTCTCTCTCAGAGCCGATAATGTGCTTAAAATCCCGTCTGACTATTGTCGGGCACCGCAGGGGTGGCCATTATTCTCTCGCCCGACATATGTCGCGCGCCGCGGCTTGAGTGTTATAGCTAACATAGAACCATATTATTTACCATTAGTTCATTATTTTACTTTATTTAAATACTTTATTTAAATACTTATTCTGTGTACAGTTCTGGCTTAGTATTAACATTATAGTAGGTTAAAAAAGCATAGCTATTTAGGATTTGTAGGCTTGATAAGTTACCTAGTAGAATTTGATTAGGTTAATCTAACATATTTTAGCTTGAAAAGGGTTGAAAAGGTGGTGGCCTCTTTATGAGGTTTACCGAAAATAGCCAATACTGTACCCCTTCACCCACCCTGCCTGCCGTTGAACCTCGGCCACCCAGCTCCACATCGTCACCTGTGGGTGTGGCATAGGTTGTCATGGGGTGGCCTTTATATATGCCAGGGGAACAATGGGAGGGAATCGGGCTATACTCTCAACGGACTCGTAGGCAGACTCATGAACACCCACGATAACTCTGATTAACTCTGATTAACTCTAGTTGCATTCTGGATAACTCTTAATTACTCTTACACACTCGGATACACTCTGTACCAGAAATTACAGTTAAAATTCAAATTTCCACACACTCTCAGTACACTCTCAGCACACTCTTAATGACTCTGTAATTAATCAGAGTGTCCCTGAATGTACTCGGGGTTACTCGAAATAACTCATGGACACTCTAGGGCAATCTTGTAAACTCCTGCTATTTCTCACACTCTGCCTCATTCCTGCCCGATTAACCAAGACTGTGGACTCCTGGAAACTCGGCCTCACACTCCTGAATGTGTGAGCTAGGCTTTAAACATGCTGGGTTTTTTTCTCGAACAGGGCCAATCGCCTGTGACTGGTCGGGAGTCACTGGGAGTCTAACAGGAGTCGCTAGGAATTGCTAGAGTCACTAGGAATCATCGATTTTCACCGCGAATAGGCCCAGGAGTCTGAATTTTCCCCTACTCCTAGTGATTCTACCTCGCACTCCTGCCTGTGTGAGGGCCCCTTAATGGGGCTATCTCCACTATCCTCCATGATGTCATCTATTTTCTCCAAAACCCTCCCAATCCTGGCGCCAGACAGACAAATAAGTTTGCTAACATCGGTACAGGTAGCCCTACCTAGGTGTCTGACCATGGAATCGCCAACAATAGAATTAGACTTACCTTTCCTTGTTGAAGATGTAGTGACAGCAGAGGCAGAGGCGGGTCCTGTGGCAGTAGCAGCAGCAGCAGTGGTAGTGGTAGCAGAGGCCACTTATATATATATATATATATAGAGAGATATACTGTATATACTGTATATATATATATATATATATATATTGAGAATATATCACATATACACGTGAGCCACTTTAATGTTTCTAGTCTCTCAGTGGGGATCGAACTGATTAAAGCGGGATCGAATTGATTAAAGCGTCGGCTATCGTTCTGATGGTCGATGGTTCGATCCCCACTGAGAGACTAGAAACATTTAGTGGCTCACGTGTATTTGTGATATATTCTCAATATTTGTAACTCTCATGCTTTGTGGGTTAGAATTAAATGAAATAAATTTCAACCCGAGTTGCGTCGGGACACTCAAAAATCCGTGTATGGTATTCTGGAAATATGGATCCTATAACTAGGTTTGAATTGAAATATATTCGCCTAGTGGGTTTCCCTTCTCCCTAACATAAATAGGATAGAAGGCTGAGTGTCTTTTAGACTGCCGTAGTGTAATTGATTAAAGCGTCGGCTATCGTTCTGATAGTCGATGGTTCGATCCCCACTGAGAGACTAGAAACATTTAGTGGCTCACGTGTATTTGTGATATATTCTCAATATTTGTAACTCTCATGCTTTGTGGGTTAGAATTAAATGAAATCAATTTCAACCCGAGTTGCGTCGGGACACTCAAAAATCCGTGTATGGTATTCTGGAAATATGGATCCTACAACTAGGTTTGAATTGAAATATATTCGCCTAGTGGGTTTCCCTTCTCCCTAACATAAATAGGATAGAAGGCTGAGTGTCTTTTAGACTGCCGTGGTGTAATGGATTAAAGCGTCGGCTATCGTTCTGATGGTCGATGGTTCGATCCCCACTGAGAGACTAGAAACATATATATATATATATATATATATATGTATATATACAGTATATATTATATACTGTATAATATTTTGTATGTATATATATATATATGTATATGTATTGATGTGGATTATGATTTGTTTATGTTGTATTCTGTATTTGTGTGTTCCCAATTGGCGCCTAGGTACAAGTAATGTTAGTTTAAATCATACACATGTAGTACATTTCAAATTACTTCCACTATTGCCTTGGCGCTCTTAACACCTTACGAGCGGCCTATGCGGTTTATTATATGTACCGCACAGCGGGGTGTTTTTAGCCAAAATAGGGCTGTTTACGTGATCATTTTCATGCCTAAATAAGACCCAGAACGTAAAACAAGTACCTATCCCTGAAAGGGCATAAACAGAGCTTTCGAATGACACCATAACGATCCTTGTATGATGGATAGTTTTCTTGCAATAACCGTGCAACGCGAGTGCAAAAAGCAGGTAATTCGGTAGTTTCGGTACATAATTGAGTATGTAGCGAGTGAGAGAGGGAGGAGGGAGCTGAGATTTGTGTCAGTAGGTTCGCCGCGGTGGTCTGGAGCAGTCATACGCTCGCTAGTCTCCTGCCACCACTTGTCTCTCTCTCTCAGCCACATTACGTGCTGAAATTGCCACTCGACCTATGTCGAGCGCCGCCACATAGTCCAGCTTTTTTTAACTCGACTTATGTTGCTCGCCGCTAATTAAGGGTTAAGTTATAAATAGATTCCCGCTACCCTTTGCCATCATTAAATGTCATCTTAGTGCGGTACCAATGTCTTGACACATTTCCCGTTCCTTTAGATAAGCTCCTTAAGATCGTTCACATCTGTCTGCAAATTAGGGATTATCCCGCTAAAAACCCTCTTTGCTTAGTAGCTCTATTTTTCTTTATGTGTCTGTCAGTGTGCACCTTCCCAAACATACAATGTGAACATGGGAAGATCCCCACAAGTGGCTGGGTGGATAACAGTCACTAATCCCCTAATGAGAGTTGTAGTCAACCCTTCTTCCTAGGGACCATTACTCGTACCTTCGCCATTATAGCCTATATAGATTTGTGTGTAGGCAATTGGGACTTGTAATGGAAGATTAATGTTAAAAACAGGGTGTTCCTTAATTTGTATAGGTTGGGAAACTAATGTCTAGCCAGGCCGGTCCTAGTGATTTTGGCCCCATGCATTGTACTTTCCTCTCACTAAAACATTAGGCTGTCCATAATGCAGTTGGGTCCAAGTACATGATTAGATTCATATCCAGAATTCGAAAATGAATATTAATCGTGATCGTGTAGTTAGCCTTTAACTGTGTTGGTGGTGTAATGATTTACATGCTTATGTTCTGGGTGTGGTGTCCTGAGTTCGAATCCCGGGGAGGATCAAATGCTTTCATTAATTTATTCAAGGGCATTGGGGTTTGTAATGGAGGATTAATGGTAAGAACGGACTGTTCCTTAATAACAGTATTACAAAAGTGTGTATATATATTGCTATCTGGTGACACTGGACACTAGCTCCATACTGTAACTAGTGCGTAAGTAAATGGAGCTTGTGAACTGTACCTGCTTGTCGTGCATATTCTCTCTTATGCATGTTACTGTTGATAACATAAAGAACCCGAGTTTGTGCTTCTTTTAGTAGCAGCACAACAATTATAATGTACATAATTGACCTGATGAAGCCCTAAGCGAAACGTTGTCAATATAGTGTTCCTCCTCATATGGTGTTTACATTCATTCTGTCACTTTTTTAAGATATATTTATCATGACTGAATTTACCTGTAAAAGACCTCTCATAGTCTAATCATGAACTCATGCAGCCTTAAGTATAAATACATCAATAAAAGTCAGATTCTAAAAAGAGGATGGCAAAACAATCATTGAATTTGTAAAATAATTAATTATTTGTTTTAACCTTACTTGAACCTGAACACTTTAACCTTGACTTGAACCTCTTACGTGAGATCTAATTGATCAAAGTGCCTCAAATAAACTTTGGTTTCTTTATTTTTTACACATTTACTGACGAGCAGCTAACCATAACATATACGAGTCATGTGCGTTTTCAGAGGATATATTGTTCACCTATTTGGAGACAAAAGTTGTACGTAAAATGATTTGTTTTATGTGTGTCTACTTGACAAAAACTAAACAAAATATAAAATATAAATGTTGTAAATTGTAATGATATAATTATTTGTAAATTTTCCTTATAAGTCAACTAATATTGAATGCATAATATTATGAAGTGAAGTGTGATAAGAAATAACATATTTCAAAATCATATATAGTTTCAGAAATTGTAAATGGATACATATAAATTGTAATTGGAAGAAATACAAATTTCAGCATGCACTTTATATGAACAAAATGCAGCTAATTCGAGTGGAAGAGAAATGAAACACAAAAACGGTTATGATACACACCTTTATTTCGTTAATTTGAACAAACCAGATACAAACTAGTGTACAGAACTCCAATCTATTTAAGATATCTATATTTTCTCAGACATGTGTTTGTTAGCAAGATAATAGGATATGACTATTACCTGGTATATATAAAATTATTACATTTGCTGCTCACTTGTAAATGCTACACATCCAAAAATGCACGTATAAATATAGCATTTGGTGTATATTTAATTATAGCCACTTCATTATTTGAGGACGCACTTCTTCCGTTTAACTTGGTCAACAGAAGACGATTTTATTCTGATTAGAATGGAATTTTAAAAGTCAGAGGATCAGAGGGTTTATTACTCTAGGGCCTTGAACAAAATATTTAAATCGTCTAAATATCAGCCAGAATAATGTAAAATTAGCGTCCTAGATACATAAGGCAATAACAGCATAATCATCAATATAATGAGAACTACAAGGGTGTCATTATTACAATGGTGTGCATGACTAACGGTCCACATTTAAGTGATCAATGTAAATACCGTACATTTCAAATAAACATCTGTACAAATTAGTATTATACTTTTCCAAAGTTAATCCGAATTGATCTTACTAACACGCCATAGCTCATACAAAACATATAATTCACACACACACACACACATATATACAGTATATATATATATATATATATATATATTTATTTTTATTTTATTTTTTTTTCTATGTGATTGAGGGAGGCAAAAGGCATAACTGCCTATAGCGAGTGCCTCCCCCATAGTTGAAAGAGTGACAGGGCCAAAATCAAGGGACGTTCGAGCCAAAATGCCTGGACACACGGAGTTTGAAGCAATTTAAGTCATAGGAAGAGGGAAAGACTGATTCTGGGAGAGAGTTCCAGAGCTCAGCTGTTGAGTAGAAGAAAGTTTGAGAGTAACGTTTCACTCTTGGGTTGGAGAGTTGCACAGAGTAGGGGTGGGATTGAGTTGCAAGACGGGTACCACGTGCCCTACGTAAAGGAGGTGGTATGCACTGGGATAGCTCTGAGGAACACTGATTATTATAGTAGCGATAGAATAGCGAGAGAGATGCAACATTGCGGCGGAGAGAGAGAGAGAGATTGCAGAGAGTTGGTGAGTGGACGGGAGTTAATGATACGAAAGGCCTTCCTTTCAACTTTGTCTAGGAGAGCGGTGTGAGAGGAACCTCCCCACACATGTGAACAATTCTCAATACAAGGGCGCACTATGCCCCTGTACAGAGCAAGAAGCTGTGCAGGGGAAAAGAACCCCCTAAGGCGGTTGAACACACCCAGCTTCTGGGAGGCTGCCTTAGCAAGACTGGTAATATGGTCCTTCCAAATGAGAGCAGAAGAAAAAGAGACACCAAGAATATTGAGAGAAGATGAAGGGTTGATTTTTGTATTGTTGAAGAATAAGGGATAGTCCGCTGGGAGATCCTGACGGGTAGATAGATGGAGAAATTGGGTTTTGGAAGCATTAAAGTTAACAAGGTTTTCTCTGCCCCAATTGGAAATAGTATTTAGATCAGAATTTAAGAGTTCTATGGCTTCATTACGTTTGTCGTTGAGGGATTGCTGGCTGGGGCGTTCTGAAAAACTAATGGAGTAGTGTAAGGTTGAGTCGTCTACGTATGAATGGATGGGAATTAAGGTACAGTTAAGGAGATCATTTATAAAAATTAGAAAGAGAATAGGAGATAGGACAGAGCCCTGAGGAAGACCGGAGTTTATAGGGTGAGGAAGTGAACAATGGCCGTCCACAACCGCGGCTATGGAACGGCCGGAAAGGAAATTAGAGACAAAGGCACAGATGGAGGGATAGAAACCGAAGGAGGGTAGTTTAGAAATTAAAGATTTATGCCAGACTCTATCGAAGGCTTTCGATATGTCTAGTGCAATAGAAAAAGTCTCACCGAAGTCCCGGAAGGAGGATGACCAAGAGTTAGTAAGATATGAAAGAAGATCACCAGTAGAGCGACCCTTAAGGAAGCCATACTGGCGATCTGAGAGCAGATTATGAGAAGAGAAATGCTTAAGAAATTTGGAAGCAAGAATAGTTTCAAAAACTTTAGAAAGACAAGAGATAAGAGCAATTGGACGATAGTTGGAGGGTTGAGAGCGGTCACCCTTCTTTGGGAATATATATATATATATGTGTGTCTGTATGCTGTACGCAGCATAATTTACTGCATGCATATTATAACACATTTATATTAAAAACAAATAGTATATACAAGATAGATACCAAACATATTTGAATTTATCCTATGCAAGACTAAATTAATATGACTTCATTATATTGCTGGTCACAATAGATGATTCATGTATTGTGATAATCATATCTTTCTAGTCCTTGGTAAATCTTAAGATATAAGGGTGGAATACAGTAAGCCAACATTGTTGTATTATCATGTATCGTTTTGTATTGTATCATCTTGCATTGCATTATAATGTTGTGTATTGAAAGCATCTGCATATCTAAAGACCACCTACAAATTATCGAATATTAAGTTTTATCTATGAATTTCATGTCCTAATTTCCAAAACTTGGCACTAGTTCAAACAATACTATTTTGTACATTAATAAGGGAATTTGCTACCATTATATGGTTTTAATCAAGTTCGAGCTTTTAAGATGTAACATTAATTCCCTTAGTGTTTTTGTTCTTTATAGAATCGAGAATCTTTAATGTTTGTAATTATGCAACTACAGGCACCTGCAGTGACAAGTGGTACAATTGTTTCTTTAACGATTCTGACACAAAGAAACAGTATTGTGAATACTCCCTTTAGCCACACACCCCGAGTCAGTGTTATCCATAAACAATTGTTCACTGTGTCAAGTTTATCAGACAATGTTTTTCCGCTTATCACTTCAGGCGATTGTACGATAGACGGCTGTGATAAATCGTAAAAAGCTGAATAAACAACTCTGACAGGCTGATGAAATATTTCGAAACACCCTTCAGGCTACATAGACCTAGTTAGTGTTATCCTTTAATCAATGTTCACTGTCATGTTTATAATAAACACCCTTCAGGCTACATAGACCTAGTTAGTGTTATCCTATAATCAATGTTCACTGTCATGTTTATAATAAACACCCTTCAGGCTACATAGACCTAGTTAGTGTTATCCTTTAATCAATGTTCACTGTCATGTTTATAATAAACACCCTTCAGGCTACATAGACCTAGTTAGTGTTATCCTATAATCAATGTTCACTGTCATGTTTATAATAAACACCCTTCAGGCTACATAGACCTAGTTAGTGTTATCCTTTAATCAATGTTCACTGTCATGTTTATAATAAACACCCTTCAGGCTACATAGACCTAGTTAGTGTTATCCTATAATCAATGTTCACTGTCATGTTTATAATAAACACCCTTCAGGCTACATAGACCTAGTTAGTGTTATCCTTTAATCAATGTTTACTGTCATGTTTATAATAAAGTAGTAAACCACCTATTTGTGCAGGCCGTCGATTTAAACATGTCATTTTTCATACCATATTTCTTAGTGTTTCCAATTAATCTTTTAATTATTAGCAAGTTATCATTCCTAAAGTAATTTCGATGGTTATATTTGCATAATTAAGAAATTGAGGTCCACAAATATTAACCTAGTCTGCATACGAGGATCTGTCTTAATTTTATTCAGGCTATATTTAAACGATTTTATTCAGATTAGGAAGGAATTGTGGTTGTCGGAGGGTTAAATAAAAGAAACATTAACCCTTTGTTTCCTAAAAGGCCTTCAAAACATAAGAAACCCGTTTAATGTTACCGAAAATATAATGGCATCGTAATGTTGAAACGGTTAATAAGTGTTTGTATATACTGTATTATTAAATAATGCTCAAACTGGTGAACTAATTTTACAATAGAACAACCCTAACTTCACAGCTTGATATGGAAATAATGAATACAATTGGGATGTACTGAAATGTATACGATATTTGTTATTGGTGGATCTATTAACGATTCCATTAATGTCTAATAACTAATTTACCAATAAATACAACCTTACTACCAAATATTGTCAGGTCAAATGTCGAGAGTTGGCACAATAGAAATTAAGTCAATTGAACAATTGCCCTAACGTCCAGCTGTAACAGATCTACTCTTAATAACATTATTTTACTGTGGTTATATACCTTTATATAAGTAGAACTCATAAATATACTTTAACAGACTAAACATTTGATTCAATCTGTATGTTATTTCTGTTTATACAAAAATAATTGCAATAGTACACACTGAACTCAAAAGACTATTTATTTGTACAATTTGTCATTAAAGTTCAATATTCGTACATATTTAAAACTATTATTCTGGCAACAGAAACGTGACACTAAATGTTGATCACTAAAACCAGGGTACGGAGTTTTGGCCAGCAATAAATTCGGGTACCGCGATTTTAGGTCACCATTAAACTTATGTACCATACACCATGCCACTTACTTAAGGGGGGTCACAGGCTTTTTGAGATCTTTCTCTCCTTTTCTCTCTTTCCCGGGCCTGTATCCATTCGGCCCCATTCAGCCAATTGTTTTAAGACGTTTATCCCCATCCAGGTGTCGATTTCTTCCTGGCGAGCGATAGCGAGCCAGCATTGTATGGAGAAATCCGGCTTTGCCGAAGACATTTTTCTATAGAAAAATGTAAAAATTTAGCTTGCTGTCAAAACAAAAATATATATATATGCTGGCTCGCTACCGCTCGCCAGGAAAATATTGACACCTGGATGGGGGTAAACGTCAATAAAACAGTAGTCTGAATGGGGTCGAATGGATACAAGCCAAAGAGAGAGGGAGAGAAAGAGACAACAAAAAAAGCGAGGAGGGCCCCTTTAAGGTACCCAACATTCCCGGTGCCCAAGGGTTATGGTGCTCAGATTCCAGCTGCCTAAATTCCAAGGGCGCCCAAAACTCGGTACCCAAGTTTTGGAGCACCATATTCAGTGAGGAAGTTTCCGGAGCCCGAGTTCCTTCAACCGATCCTGGTATCCCTCATTGTTAGTTATATTTAGTTAGAGTTCCTGTTAGGCATGGATTCTTGTATTTCTGCCTGATCACTTGGAGTTTGCTATTATATCAGCATTAACTCAGAATACTTGTATAATAGAGTTAAGTTAGTTAAGCAAACATTGTCGTAAAGATTTGTCCCCTATAAAAGAATGCGTCACCCTAGAATATAAACTTTGTTATACTATAGAATAGAATGATAGTCATAAAGGTACTGTGTCCAATAGAAAACAATTCATAGAGGTAATGTGTCCTCCAGAAGATAACGATAGTCAGTTTGTAATGTGTTCTGTAGAAAAAAACTTATATTCTGTGAAGTAATGTGTTATGTAGAAAGGAATGATAGTCAGTGAGGTAATGTGTCCTGTAGAAATATAGTATGTAAGGCAATGTGTCTTGTAGAAAA
The DNA here is from genome assembly GCA_032716605.1 of Paralithodes platypus. Classification (NCBI taxonomy): domain Eukaryota; kingdom Metazoa; phylum Arthropoda; class Malacostraca; order Decapoda; family Lithodidae; genus Paralithodes; species Paralithodes platypus. Next base: position 16,152,349 of record CM064568.1, on the reverse strand, counting down.
GAATGATAATCTGGAAGGTAATGTGTCCTGTAGAAAGGAATGATAGTCTGGATGGTAATGTGTCGTGTAGAAAAGAATGATAGTCAGTAAGGTAATGTGTCCTGTAGAAAGGAATGATAGCCAGTGAGGTAATGTGTACCCAGAGGCGGCCTCTTAGCCATGTGATAAGGAGTTATTGGAACCCCTGTTTCATTTGTCTGGCCTCCCTCACTGTTTCTGTTTGTGTCTCACCTACACAGAGAGTAATCCAGCAACCTCTCACAAACCCCTCCTCCTCCTACTAATTTCACTACACTAAACAAGCACACCACACTTCTCTCTAATACACCAAACGAAATGTTTTGAAGATAACCACCAACTGCCCTTATTTTGGCTCTGTTACTCTTTCAACTTTAGGGGAAACACTTGTTACAGGCAGCTTTGCTTTTTGTTTCCGTCATACACATAGATGGACAAAAGAAAGGAGTGACAGTTTGGGAGGTAATATGCCATATAGAAGAAAATTATAGTCTGGGAGGTACTTTGTCCCGTATAAAATTAACTTGGTCATATAAAATAGTGATAGTCTCAGAGAACATTCTGTATATTCCCTAAACATTGTTGATAGCTTAGAAACTAATTATTATTCTAGAGGTAATGTTTTCTATAAAAAAGGATGATGGTGCTTTATGTATTTCTCTCGGACTGCTCAATTACTTTGCTGATGCAAGTGAATTGGATACAAATATAGTTATAAAATGGTTTGTCATGAAATTTCGCCTTGTGATTTGTATTATATTGTACCGTGATTTATACTTGTATAATACTCGATGAGTTTAAGGTTGACCAATATTGATCTCGACACATTTCGTTTTAATTATTTTTCTTATCAGAGCATTGTATTTTCATTGATAAATTTGTTAGCAGATTTTTATAGTTCCCTGGTTATTATTTTTACTTAGATGGTATAAATAAATTAGAATTTTGCCGATTATAGAGAAACATTTGTAAATAATTAAGTTTTTTGTATTTACTCTCCGTTATGTAGCAGACAATCAGAACAAATAACATATGGACGTTGCACCTGGTTTCCGTGTTATAAGGCACTATTGACAGTGACTGTGCAGTGGGGTGTGCTGGACAGAGATCGGGTTATAGCTACTGTATATGACAGTGAAATGAATCTTATAAACAGTTATTGTATCTGTCATCACATACAGCGTGTTTAGTGTTTTATATGTTTTATTCTTTAGCATCATGATACATTATTCTAGTGACATGATATGTGTTTGAGGAATAAGTGATACAAATAGTGTATTGGTGCCATGACCCAAATCATATTAATATTAATACTATACGCATTTCGTCTGTCTCCAATATATTACCATTTTAAAAGGTCGTGTAGAGAAAGTGAATAAGTTAGTTTAACTTAGAGTATGTTATTCTATGATACATAATGATATTCAGTGTGGCAATCTCCATATTCCCTCGGTGCCGTCACTTGCTAAACATGTAGTACTGCTTAACTGTATAAATTCACAGGTTGTCATTCAGTGCTAACAATGACCATCCAAACTATTATATTGCTGGGGATAAAAACACCCAATACTAAGATTTTGACCCCTTCAGTAGGATGGCAACTTGCATATCATTCTGACATTCAGTAGGCTTACCAGTGTATATAGGTATTTAGGGATATAGAGGGTTACTTGGGATATAGGTTTTACCCCTATGATTTTTAGAGGTCCTACTAAAGCTGAAATAAATACCATTTAGATCACTCGATTGTATTGAAGTTGTTAACTCCTTTCCCATGAAGACTGTTCTCTTTCTCAATATATTTCAACTAATAATAGACACAACATTGCATTTTAGTAAGGATCTGTGGAAGTCAACGATATATATGAACATGATTTTCAGATTAGATTCCAATAGATCTTTGCTAATGTGACTATATCTATTCAGCAGTAGTAGGTGGTAATGAAATAATTTAACAAGACCACTGAGACCAGAAAGATTCTCACATATATTTGTTTAATGATAGCCAGAATATAGAGTTGTGTCATCGTACTGAAGTGTTAAAGAATGCATCCAGAGTGTGAAAACCCAATCATCGGCTAGCGGTAGAGTCCATGGGCCGAAAGAAATCAAGTAAACTTCTAGTGGGCAAACAAGCTTACCGATACTTATTATCTTCAAGTCCTTGTTCATATCGTTGAGATGAATGTGTTATTTAGAGCTGATAACCTCGACCAATGAATATATGTATCATTTAGTAGATCATTATTGAAGCTTAAACGGGTACTACTCGCTATATATGGCCCCCCTTCACCCTCATGTTTAGCATATTAGTGTTGAGGTTTTAAGACGTTCGTTCCATTAGTTTGTCGATTTTAAGACCTTTCGCCCCATTTCGTTGTCAATTTCATGACCTTTCGTGCTATTTAGGTGTCAATTTTGTTTCCTGGCGAGCGATAACGAGCCTGTAATTTTAAGAAGAACTGGCCTTCGGCCAGGAAATTTTTCTATCGAAAAATTTACAAATTTATCTTGAAGGGGGGTCTAAGGGGTGTTTTTTTAAGCTTGATGGAGGTCTAGCGAGGAAACTAAAACAACATTGAATACATTAATTAATAGCCCCCAAACCGACCCCTATCCCATTAAGTTGAACATTCGCCCCCTCGCAGTGTACCGATTCCTAACATTTGTGGCTTTGGCTGCAGGACCAGTAGCTCAGGCGAGGCCCCCTGGAGTGCCTGGAAGACCTTCTGCCTCCTCTGCCATCTTCTTCCTCTGTTAGTAGTAGAATGGATAGGTTAGTTAGGAATCAATACTGTTACCACATCAACAAACACAGATGCACGCAAGACACATAAGTATACATACAAGGTAGATATACTGTTAAGAAATACATATAATTATACAATTACACACAAAGTCTAATAAGTAATACTGTTAGAAATACACACATCACGTACACACGAATTACAAAATATGTAGTACTGTTGAAAATACCTAACGTACACACACACACACACACACTCATACACACACATGTAAGCGACGGCGTGTTTATCGGTACAAACGTAAATAATGCATGTTTTCGAGTAAATTTTTCGTTTTAAAGCCTAAATATATCTATTCAGATCAAATTTAACCTAACCTAACCAAGCTTACTTAACCTAGCCCAAAACACTGTATTTCTAAGTATTTTAAACATGTGTACACATAAATTGTCGGTTCAATTTAATTTACGCTTGAGCTTACAAATACATTCAAACATACATACAACAATGTAATGACCGAGTGTTCCACACGAAGAACAGTTACGGTCTTATGCAATTTGTACCCATAAAACCACCAATGTTTGTAATCAATTTTTGACTAAACAGATTGGAACTTCATATTATACCATAGTGGTACTAATGAGATCTGGTACTTTGTCTTAGAATATAATTATAATAACGCCATAAATGCTTGCATCCCTATGCAAAATGAATGCTCAACCCGAAACAAAATGCCTAAATGGTTGAATTTCATTTAAGTTGCCTACATAAAAAAAAAAAAAAAAAAAAAATATATATATATATATATATATATATATAATTTATATACTATATATATATATATATATATATATATATATATACCGGTATACTGTATATATATATATATATAATTATATATATATATATATATATATATATATATACTGTATATATATATATATATAATATATATATATATATAATATATATATATATAATATATATATATATATATACTGTATATATATATATATATATATATATATATATATATATATATATATATATATAAAAAACAACAATTAAATTACCACAACACTTTCAGTAATACAAAGAATGAATCAGACAGGTTAGGCTATCTGCCTATCTTACTCTTTGACGAAATGCCAAGAAACTGATTAAACTTAATGAGACAAATTTTGAATAGCGTATTGCAAACTTAAGCAAGTCAAGACCAAAATAATTATATGAATTTATTGGAGGTTAAGAGGTGATTACTTCTCAGATCGGACCACTAACTAATAAAAATGAAGATATTGTTGGTGATGAAGTCCAGATGAGAAAGTCTCGATAACTATATTGCATCAGTCTTTACAGAAGAAGATAATAATTCGATTCAACTTGGCACACCATCTTTAGTAAAAACAAATGACATGCTAAGTGATATCGTAATTACGAAAATAGATGTAATAAACAGCATAAACAATCTAAAGTATAATAAACAACGTGGATCCGATACTATTATTCCAAGAGCTTTGAAAGAATTAGGAGACGAGATATAAAAAAACTATTAACACTACTTTTAAATAATACAATGCAAAGTGGCATTTTACCCAATAAATGGAAATTAGCTAATGTATCTCCTATTTGAAATAGGCAACAAATCACTACCTAGTAACTAATGTGCAATCAGCTTGACTTTCAGTCATATGTAAATTGCTCAACACAATGATCAGAGATAAACATGTAAGCCATTTAGAAGAACAATACTAATAAAAGCATGGTTTCTGAAACAAATGTTCATGCCTGACAAAACTACTTGACTTTTTCACATCATTAATATGCATGACGAAAGTAATGCCGTTGATATTGTCTACCTTGATTTCCAGAAAATCTTTGACAAAATTCCCTTCAAGCGGCTCTTGATAAAATTAATAGCTCATGTCATAAAAAAAGTGCTCACTTCTATGGATTCAGAATTGGTTTATTGGGTGTAAACAATGAGTAGTAATAAATGGTAAAGCCTTGGATTGGAAAACAATCACAAATGATGTACCTCAGGGCTCAGTACTCGGAATTGTTAATTTCTTAATTTAGACTGTTCATTGTGGAGTTTGAATGAAAATAGAAAACAGATCAGTAGTGGAGTTCCATATATGATATGATGCCATTAAAAGTGCTAAAGATATAATGAAGTCCGGGAAAGACGCTAGGCAGATGGAGATATTGGGGTAAAATTGGTCACAGAGATAATTAATGCTATCATAAAGGAGGACAATATTCCTGATGCATATAGCAGAAAAGTGTGATAGTAAATATATACAAAGACAAGGGTGATACCTTAGACAGGGGAAATTATAGGGGTTTGAAAATGCTCGACCAAGTCATGAAAGTCAGTGAAAGGGTATCTGAATGCATGATCAGGAAAAGTGTTGCCATCAGCGACATGCAGTTTGGATTTATGCCGGGATGTGGCACAATTGATGTTATCTTCATTCTTAGGCAACTGCAAAAGAGGTTCATACAGAATAACAGGGAGTTATACCTATTTCTTGTAGAACTGGAGAAGGCTTTTGACCAGGTGCCAAAGGAAGTAATGCAGCCCTGTGCTATTAGAAAACTCGGAGTAGAGAAGTGGCTGATGCATGTGAAAATGAGAATATATTAGGGATCACAGGAAGCAGTTAGAATGGAAGGGGGTCTGAGCGAAGAGTTCCCAGTGAAAATTGGAGTTCACCAAGGTTCATTACTGTTTGCTTTGGTTCTGGAGGCTCTGTCAAAGAACTTTAGAACTTTTAGAACTTTTTCCCATGGGAGTTGTTATATGTAGATGATCTAGCTCATATCGCAGAGAGTGCACAGGAAGCAGACGTAAAGTTTAATAGATGGAGGGAGGGTATGGCAAACAAGGGACTAAGAGTTAATATAGATAAAATATAGATGATTAGTGGAGTAGGGCACGGAACTATGGAAAGGAGTGGTGACTTTCCATCCACAGCATGTGGGAAGGGGGTGGGAATTAAGTCAATTCAATGTTGCGACTGTAGTGACTGGGTACACAAGAGATGTAGTGGGGCGAGAGGAACTTTGACGAGAATCATGGACTTTGAATGTGCAGTGGTTTTATTTCTAGAATCAAAAGTGGCTAGGGGAAGTTTAGAGAGCTGCTGCCACTCCTGACCATGAGATTACTTCCACTTCACCATAAAGGAAAGGTGTATTCATCGTGTGTTAGGAGTGTGATGACGTATGCCTCAAAGACGTGGCCGGTTAATGCGGAGGATATCAATAGAATGGAACGGAATGAGAAGAAAATGGTGAGATGGATAATTAGGGTTAACCTCAGGGACGGGGTATCGAGTGAGGAATTAAGAAGGCATATGGGAATTAGGAATACCAGTGAAATGATGTGCACAACTCAACATGGTTAGTTTGGACACATGGAGAACATGGATGATCAGAACTAGGTGAAGAAATGCTGGACTGTGAACATGGGGGGAGCTGCGCGTAGGGGTAGACCTAGAAAGACGCAGGATCAGGTACTCCGGTCGGATCTCAAAATATAGAGCTTGACAACAGAGGGAGCCCTTGACAGGGTCGCCTGCAATTCCACCATTTAGGACGTGAGACTGTAACCACACTCTCTGTGGACGAAACGGTATTTTAACTTGTATATATATGTATGTATCGATGACGATTTTTCAGGTACAGTTTAAAAATTGCAGACGATACCTAAATAGCATACATAGTACTATCTCCCTTGTATGTTCAACAGATCCATAATTATTTAGATACATTAACAAATTGGGTCAAAACCTGGCAAATAAGTTTCAATACTGATAATGTAAAGTACTACATATAGAATACAAGAACGAAAAATTAAATTATTCAACGAATAGCAGTTAACTCAATAACACTGATAAAGAAACTGGCTTAGGACTAACAATACCAATACATTCAAAACCCACCCAACAAGGTACCGAAGTAGTTAAGAAAACAAAAAAATATATTGGCTTCATTGGAAGATCATTTGAATACCGAAAATGGCATCCTCACTTTATATTATTTGGTTCACCCTCATCTGGAATGCTGTGTACAATGTTGGTGTCCATATTATCAAAAGGACATGATAAACTGACAAAAGTACTGTAAAAAAGTAACACAAAATATTCCTAGACTAAGAAATAAGTGATATGAAGAATACCTAAAGGAGTTCAATACTTTAAGTTAAATACAGAGCAGGCCAAGAGGGGGCCTAATTAAAGTGCTAAAAACTATTAAGGTATCGACAATACGGATTTCAACAAATACTTCAAAATCAATCACTAGAGGAAATGGTTGTAAGATAGTTGGAAAGCCTTTTCACTCACATGATGCAAAACATATATTTTTCGAGTAGTAAACAAATGGAATGGATTACGTCTGTGGAACACATCTCTCTTCTACCAAACCTGACTTACCTTTCCTCACCGAAACTCAGTTGTCTAAGGCAACAGACAGCATACACTTCTCAATATCCTCCTACCATCTCTATCCTCAATCCAAAGCCGAAGATGGATGCTGAGTGTATGTACGCAACAATCTTACTTGGTGTCGTGTTCCCAACTTTGACTCTTCTGAATTGTCAACTTCCAGGCTTTAGCTATCTTATCACTCTTTCACTAAATATATCTATGCTATTCATCTCTCCCCTAATTCTACTGACTATCCAAAAATCTTTGACTATCTTACTTCTAAAGTGTAACCCATTCTATCCGGGCACGGGGACGTTCCTAGGGAATCTCAGCTTCAGTAGGAAGAGGACAACCAAACTTGTGATCAAAATCATCTTTATTTTCATATTGGAAGACGTTTGGACATATTTTCATGCCATCATCAGTAATCTGTGAACAATTATTTACATATTGAAATGTAAAATACAAAATATGGATGCTACTTGCGAATTAATACTACCTAAAACTATACTAAATATAAAAGACTGCACACAAAATAGTGTGGAAAATCCGAAGATACTTAGAAATGCTGAAATAAGTGTTCATATCTATCATATCTACCCTTTCGAGAGTTGCATGATAGATATGAACACTTTTTTTCAGCATTTCTAAGTATCTTCGGGAAAATATAGATGATTTTTATCACGAGTTTGGTTGTCCTCTTCCTACTGAAGCTGAGATTCCCTAGGAACGTCCCCATGCCTGGATAGAATGGGTTACACTTTATAAGTAAGATATTCCTCCCTCTCCAACTCCCTCTCACTTACTTATGTCCAATATCATAATCTATTCTAAGGATGTACTTTTTGCCCTCTCTGGGCTTATGACTAAGAAGGCGTACGGACCGAATGGTATTCATCTTGTTGTACTCAAAAACTGTTCTTCCGTGCTGACTCCCTGCCTAGGCAAACTCTTTCATCTCTGTCTGTCCTCCAACATCTTTCCTTCTTGCTGGAATTTCGCTCATATTCAACCTGTCCCGAAGAAGGGTGACCGCTCTCAACCCTCAAACTATCATCAATTCTTTTAATCTCTTCTTAATTCAAAATGTCTTAATTATTTATCTTCCCATAATTTACTTTCATATCTTAAGGGCCGCTATACTGGTGATCTGCTTGCTAATTTTACTTACTTTTGGCCATCCTCCTTTCGGAACTTCAGTGAGATTTTTCTATTGCTCTAGACATATCAAAAGCCTTCGAATAGAGTCTAGCACAAATGTCTAATTTCCTAACTACCCTCCTTCGGCTTATATCCCTCTATCTGTGCCTTTGTCTCTAATTTCCTTTTTGACCGCTCTATAGCTGCAGTTGTGGACGGCCATCGCTTGCTTCCTCAACCTATCAACTCCGGTGTTCCTCAGGGTTCTGTCATGTCTCCAGTTCTCTTTCTGATATTCATTGATGATCTTCTCAATTGTACCTCTAGTCCTTTCCACGCATATGGTGATGGCTCTTCCTTACACTATTCAACTAGTTTTTCTCATCAACCCAGCATGCAATCGCTCCAAAACTCATGTGACAGGGCCATGGCACACCTATCTTCTCATATATTAATTATTTCTGAATGGGGCAGAGAAAATCTTGTTGCTTTCAATGCTCTCAAGACTCAAATTCTCCCTTTATCTACCAGTCGCAATCCTCCGCAAGACTATCAATTATTCTTCAACAATACACAAATCAACCCTTCATCTTCTCTCAATATTCTAGGGATAAGTTATCTTTTTCATCCGACCTTTCTTGGAAAGATCATATTACAACTCTTGATTCAACAGGTTCCAAAAGCTAGGTGTGCTCAACTGGCTCTGTGGGTTCCTCACCCCTGCACAATGTACAGCTTCTTGCTCTGTATTGGGGCACATTTTACCTCATCATCTCACTTCCTTTTACTAGTTCCCTACAATCTCTTTCTACATGCCGCAATATTGCATCTCTTTCACTCTTCCAACGCTATTACAACAATCAATGTGCTTCAGAGCTCTTGCAGTGCATAACCCCTCTATTGCGGCAAGTGTGAGGCACCCGCTTTTCAACACAGTCCCACTCCTCTTATGTCCAGCTCTACAACCCAAGAATTAGCAAAGTTTCTCAGTCTTTCTTCTACTCAACAAGTGAAATCTGGAACTCTCTCCCTCAATCAGTCTTTCCTTCATCCTATGACTTAAACTGCTTTAAACTTTGTGTGTCCAAGCAATTTGACCCCAACGTCCCTTAGCTCACTCCTTTGACTTTGGGGGAGACACTCGTTATAGTACTGTCATTGAGTGTAGTACTTTTCAAACTTTCAACAATCGACTAGGTAATTGGCTCGCTCGTAACCCCCCACTAACTGCGTTTACAAATGAATAGCACCACGTTAATTCTGTGCTACCCTTTCCTGCTTTCACATAGGATAGGTAATCTAGTTACAAGTAGCCTCCTACGGATCTGTAAATCTGTTGTTGCTCGTTTTCCATTGTACTCCTTTGAGCACACATACACACTCGTCTCGTTAATTCACCTCCTCTTACTAATTCTCTACATGCCGCAATGTTGCACCTCTCACTCCTCCACTGATATTATAATAATCAGTGTTCTACAGTGTTCTCTCTCAATGTATACCTCCCCCTTATGGAGAGTAGGTGGCACCCACCTTTCAACACATTCCCAACTCTCTAACCCAGAAGTGAACCGATTATCCCAATATTTCTTCCACCCATCAAGTAAACTCTGAAACTCTCTCCCTCAATCTATTTTTCTCTCATCCTATGATATAAAGTATTTCAACCACCGCGTGTCCAAACATGTTAACTGGAACGTATCATAATTTGGCTCAATATCACGCTTTCAATTTTTTAGGGGGGCAACACTATGTACAGACAGGTTTTGCCTTTCGTCTCTTTCTTACACATACTAAACAACACACACGTAGCGTAACTTATATGCAGTACTGTTGGGTAATCAACACATAGTCATACAGTCAAACATATTGGATTCTTTCAGAGATAATAGCACTGCACAATGATCATCATTATCATGGATTGATTTAATACAGTGCTATGATTGTGTTTTGTGTGTTTTCATGATAATTGATTTGATATTAATTAGTATACCCGGTTTCTGCGACTCAGAAAATAACAGCCGACCTTATATGTTAATAATTCCAGCTGACTGGTTCTTGTCCAATGTTTCATCTCGCAGTAATTGTATATTCTAAGCAAAGGTTTTAATAATCACAGTCGCACAAGTCAATCAGATGGAACTATTGCCATATAAGTGGGCCTTAATTTGCTCATGAGTCGCTGACACCGCGTACAGGCATCTTAAATTGTCATATATTAAGAGATAATAAGTGCTTTATGATACTTAATTTAAAGAGCCAGCTCATTCCTCTTTTACATACGTGAAGCGATTATGTCTACTATTTAGCCCTTCCAATCAAATGACGAGCATTCGCTGCGTTGTAGCTACCTTCAGACCTTCAGTATTACACTTGGAAAAAAATCGAAGTAAAAAAGTTGATTCAAGATAGCTTTTTAACTCCTTTTGATTTATTAAGTTTTGTATATTTGTTTCCAAGGCAGGTCAAACAGTTCGTCGGTAGCAAAGAAGATAAATCATCATCTGACTGAAAGAGTTATAGATATGTTGAGTGTGCATCACATCACCAGCACCAAAGCCAGGCACCGGCTCAGCTTCACCATGCATCAGTGCTACTATCTTACTAACCCACCAACTACCAGTGGCCTATTTTATATTTTATTCTGGCTATCAGTAGACGATTTTACTCAGATGAGGAAGGTATTGTGGAAGTCTGCGGGCGAAATTTGAGATCCTTCCTTAACGGCTTAAAATCGGTTAATGATAACCTGAATAAAATGTGAAATAGCGTCCTAGTTACTCAAGGGGTTAAAATACACCAAGACTATAATATAAATTGTACTACTAAAAATATTTAATGACTATTAGCCAACCAAATACTGTTAACTACGATACATAACCAGATTATAGTACGTTGAAATACACATTTAAGTCTTATTATAATCTACTTGTTTGATCAGAAAGTAAAAATTATGAAAGAACGTAAATGTTGCTGAGAGTCATGCCTTAAAATATCAGTGGAAATATGCCATTGAGTGGAATTCACTTATTCATATTCTATGTGCCACCGTTGTCCATTTAAAACATAAATGGTAATCTATGTAAGAGTATAGTTATTTGCAGAAGTTATAATATCAGTATTCTACGAAAACAAGGAAACTACATCATTATCCTAAGAAAGATACCGATGCCGGTGAACCAAAACAGTTTGTAAGAAAATAATACATCGCGTCTAAATAATTGTGTAGCCTGCTAAGTGCACCGTGAACTGCTTGGTGCTCGTTAGAACAAAAGCTAATAGTCCAAGCATCTTCCTCTTTTTCTTTCCACAGAAGAGGTGATAGTTGTCACCAGAACTATTTAGATAAACGATTTTCTTATGACAGTGTGAGTCTCTCCTGTTCTGATGATCACGTTTGTGTGATTTTCTGCCAGAGTACGACACTTTATAATTTGTTATAATCTCAAGCTCAAAATCTTGTAATTAAAGGTGGCAAACGATATAGATTTGCACTGCAACTTTCGATATGGAGAGTGTGTTATAGAAATATTTATAGTTAAACTTCGCCAATCTGGACTTGATAAAGCTAAGGTGTAGCACATCCAAGACAGTAGTGTCCAATCAGATGGATTAGACGAAGTATAGTAATAACGTTAGTCCATTCTTTACTATAAACTTGCAGTATAATTGTCAAGACAAGAACCTGGGTCAAATTCTGAATTTCTGTGGAGAGCTGGCTGTATTTAACAACTATAAGGGGTTAATGCCTAATATTGGTGAGACTAAATGGTCATACCAATTTCAAACATTATTACAAAAGGGTAAACTCACCTTCAAATAATATAATTATAAACCCGTGAGATATTCTAATCCTGTCACTCATTCACAGCACTTGTTCCAGATTGATATCTTGTCAACTGTACATAAAGTTCATGTTTCCATAAACTTATACAATCATATATGAATTATATGAACAAGTTGGGAGTGTGAACATGTCCTCTGCATCTCTGATCACCCCTGGAAATTGGTTGTTTAGGTATCTTTTTGCATTGTTGATGGCGCTAACATGTAAAGCATTTAGTGTTTTTTTGTGTATTTATCTATTTATTTAGTTATTAAAACATTATAATAATTATTATTATTATTTTGTATCTATTTATTTATTTTATTTTTTTGGAGGGGGGTGGTTGAATCTTATATTAATTGTTAAGACTGGTCAAGAATAATGGCAAGATAAACCTCACTCATTTTAACATTACTTAATACTATTCTCTATTCTATATTGTAACTGCTTATCCTTAGATGCATGCGGAGCAATATGCATTAATAATGCAGCATTAAGTGTTAGGAGCAGCGTAATAATGTGCCAATATTGTAAGGAGCCAAAAGCATCCAATAAATACTAATAACCATGATATCCTTAGCCACACAGTAGTGAAGAGAGAGACAGCCAATTCTGAAGCAAAGTAGGAGTTTGACCCTCCAGTAGCTCATATATATTTCATTCTCGCTAACAATAGACAATTGTACGCAATCTGTTCGACATGCCAGGCCCCACAGTGTAACGATCAATTTGAAGTTATTGTGATCGTGTGAAGGGTGGCTTGACAGTTTGTGCAAACCTGTGAAACCTGCACAATCTTCAAGCCACCTCCACGAACCCTCAAATTTCCTGCGTGGTACTGAGACTTGACTAGCCAAACTGAGCATGTATGCCAATCTTAAAGAAGGAATCCCATTAACACTTTCCCGTAACTCTCTTTCGGCAAATCTTATTTTGCATCTGCTGAATGCATTATGAATTTCAGACACTAGAGAGAGCTACCTTCAATCTAGTTGCTGAAACTAATACAAAAAGATGATACATTGAGCATGTATGCCCAACTTAAGCTGCGTAAAATCGTCTAATGAAAGCCAGAATATATATAAAAATGTCGCCAGTGTCTTGAAAGGATTGGTGTAAAACGAGCCGAGTCACATATGTAGTGAGTTAAATGTCTATGAGTAGGTAATGTGATCCTGACCCTGCACATGTTATCACCACTTGTGACGCACTGTGACGGGCTCATCGGGGCACCCCGGCAGCAACCCGCCAACACTCCTTTCTATCTTCTGTAACTTTAAGCATCACTAATTAAATACGAAAATTGCTTGCAAAGAATGGTCAACGAACATTGTTATACCGTTCAGTATCCTTCCATATACTCATACAGTATTAAGCAATCTCGCTTGTGGAAAATTCCACATAGCTATCTGCTGTTTAAATGAACATAAAATGACCTCTCGATATTGAAGTTTGAAGAGCTTTGCACTTAACAATGAACTCATAAGGTCTTCTTATGATATATCTTGACGGTATCCACAATATATATATATATATATATATATATATATATATATATATATATATATATATATTGGAAGGGTTAAATACACCCATCAGAATTCAAATTTAGGAAGCTATCACAAGAACGATATTTTCATATTTTGTGTTTATACAGTGCAGAAGATAAGCAGATCAAATTTAATTTAAAAATGGATATATCGTATTTGTATTTGTTTAGTATGTGAATTGCATTAACCATTGGACTACAGGCTTTGATGGCTTCAAACCATGGGTTTTGTTTTTTTGTTGTTTGGCCATATATATAAATTAGTTACAAACAAAATCATGAGACCGTCATTCAAGCTTCATTTCATATTTCCTTATTACTGTATTTTGATATACACAATCTTCTATTGGAAAACTGCGTAAATGATAATTTGTATGCGTTTCGGAGCTGCTGTGTCGAAGTATTTTTAGTTTCCACACTCACTCTTTGGTTCTCGCACACTTTCAGTCTGATAAGACGAGATTGTAGGCACTAACCAAGCAGGGTTATACCCAAGAGAAGCTTTATAATCATGTGATAAGGAGTCGCTTGAACTCCGGTTTCATGTGCCTGGCCTCTATTACTGATTTTCTTTGTGCCTCACCTACACAGAGAGTTATCCAGCTAGCTCTCACAAACACACTCTCTCCTTAACACTATACCATACAAGCACATTATACCTCTTTTCAATATACCAAAATTTAAAGCAACATGATCATGACGACACAACAAGCCTCGGAGTCCCTAGAGGGCGGAAGACCATATAATTATGCCCCCCCACTAAGGCTTGTATTCTTAAACAATTCTTTCCCTTCGTAGCGCCATTAATAGACGACATAACTTGAAATATTACGTTAGATTCAGAAACGGGAGTGCTAATCCGTCTAATATCTGTAAATAACACACATTCCCACAATATTTGTTTGATATCAGGCGCTGTAAAGGGATTTTTTGTTTTAAGAATACCACTCTAAAACTCTTCCAACAAATCTGATCGGATCTCCTTTTTCTTACCCAAACCCAGTTGTCTGAAGCAACTGACAGCAAACCCTTCTTTGTATCCTCCTACTATCTCTATCCTCAGTTTCTAGCCAAAGGTGGATGTTGAGTGTATGTACGCAACAATCTTACTTGTTCTTATGTTCCCAACTTTGATTCTAATGAACTCTCAACTTTCTGGCTAAAACTATCTTTGTCACTCTCAAATTAGATATATCTGTGTTGTATATCTCTCCCCTGATTCTACTGGCTATCCAAAATTATTTGACTATCTTACCTCTAAAGTGGAACACATTCTCTCCCTTCTTTGAAATCACCATCGGGGGCAATTTCAATGTTCACCACCGCCAATGGCTCTCCTCTCATTTCACTGACCAACCTGATAAACAAGCCTACATCTGTTCTATCCTGAATCACCTAGAGCAGTTAGGTCAGCACCTGACTCTTATCCCTGACCGCCTTGGAGACCGGCGCAGTATACTTGACTTATTTCTAACTTCTAATCCTTCTGCTTACTCTGTAAATCTTTTCTCTCCGTTGGGCTCCTCCTATCATAACCTTATCTCTGTTACCTGTACTATCTCTCTAGTGCGGTCATCTGACCTTCCTAGCCGGCGGCACTTGTGGCACTTTGGCGCTGCCGATTGGGGGGCTCTTCGTCATTACTTCTTTGATTTCCCTAGGAACCCTCAAAAAGTTCCAAAAGCATTACCGAAGTGATCATCTCGGACAACTCTCTATCCCAAGAGTGAACCGATTTCCAGTATTTATTTTACTCAGCAAGTAAACTCTAGAACTCTCTCCCTCAATCTATCTTTCCCTCATCCTATGACTTAAACTGTTTCAAGCCCTGTGTGTCCAGATATGTATACTCTAAAACGTACCTTGAAATTGGCTTCTATCACTCTTTAAAAAAAAAAAAATCTCACACACACACGCACACACTCTCTTTCGCTTGATAGTTGTAAAAATTATTGTAAAATAATACTAGAATGCATCACAAATACATTCATAATATATGTACCCAAGATTTCTAAGCAACCAAGATAGTTGTCAAGTGTCTTCAGAGTGGTAGAGAAAGAGAGAGATTTATTGGTATATACATATACGAATATGTATATACAGTACATACATACCCCACCTTCCAAACCCCAAGTGACTTCCACACTAATATACTGCATATACAAGGAGGCAATGTATCGATTATAAGACCTAGTTGGAGAAAAGATAGCAAGAGATGGTGGAAGTGTTGCAGGATTTATCCATGATATGCTTCCAATACAAACACAGCGTGTATATTTTTCCATTTTTGCTGTCAGAGACTTATTGTGTTAAGTGTTAACCTCTGAAGTGCGCATGGGGGTAATTGGAAACGTCCCCCTGTGCTGACGTATTTGAGGTGTTTCCGTCACTAAAATATTCATTGTGCCATTAATAGCATTAATACTTATCCATATGCGCCTATTATGGGTTGATTATAAAGGTATTAACCTGAAACAACAATAAAATGAGTGAAAACAGCGTTTGGATGGTCAAAATCGGAGATATAGCCCGCGAGTTGTATAATGTATGGGTGAGGCAAGCTGCTTTCCCGCCAATTTCCCCCAAGGCCACTGAGACACAGTCGATCGATACTCTCTCTCTCTCTCTTGCACTCGCTTGCCATCAGTGATGACAACACCCTGCTTGCAACTCGCTAATGTTAGCACGAAAATATACCTCAGAATAAGGGAATAACAGGGAAAATAGGTGATAACTGAAGGAGAGGAGGAAAGTGGGGAAGGAGGGGAGGTAGAGGACTGAGATTTTGCATGGCCCAGGGGCCCAAAAAAAATAAAAAATAAAAAAATAAAAATATATATTTTTTTTTTTTCGATGTCAAAAGTTGATTTTTTGTTTTCACTCACTCATAAGAGTCTCCCCGCAGTCCGCCGGGGGAACTCTTAAGAGTCTCCCCGCAGTTCCCGGGTTAAAGGTCAAGGAGATTAAATAAGTTGTCAGGCAACACCCCACAACAAATCTTTCACAAGAATCGGCGGTATGTGAAATCAAGTCACCCAGCTGTTGCTACACAGGTGATATGCCACCACCCGGCTATAGTGGGTTAATATACTGTATATGCATAGTAAAATGTATATGTTTTGCGTAGAAGACAGAAGTATCAATGAAATGTTAAAATTGTTTGCATCTTTTGCTAATCCTACATTTCTCATATTACCTGCTAATCAAAAAGCTGAAGCAATATACAGAACCATAATAGAAAAATTTAGTTTCAAAAAGTGGTCACACAAACAACTTTAACAGTGAATTTGATCAGTCACAGAATACTAATGATTCTATTGATTGACTCCCATTTTTAATTGAAGTATTGAAAAGGTCGCCCAAAGTAAATCACAATCATAGTAAAGATGACATGATATTTCACATCGCAGTATCAGATTTTGTTATACATGTAGCAAGCTCTAATAAATCCGACGCTAGAATTACCCATGTGACCCTGCGATAAGGGCTAAATAACGAACGCATCACCAGCAATACTCGATACCAAGTTTACCAAGCAGGCAGCATCAGCAACACTGTAAGTAAGAGCCAGCCTACACACGCATAACAAAGCATAGCACATTTTACACAGGGTAATAACTACTGTATATGATTTACCTTTAAACAAAATGACGCATTTTGGCTGTGCTGGAATTCTTCAAAACGAACTATGTGAAGCACTGATTTCCTCCTAGAATAATTTTGTTTAATATTAATGTATTGAATTAACACCAAAACAACAATATTTAAGCATTTTTCTTGAATCAAATAAGTTCGTCATACAATAAGCTTTGCAGAATTGCACGGCAGTCCAAAATGGGTAACACAATCTTTTAAGGGTTCAGTTCCATGCTGACGCTTTTCGATCATTTTCGCCAAGGCACAGGTACTAATCGACATTTCTCATTTTACTTCGAAACTCCCTATGCGTCATCAGCAAGATTAGGTCGAATGCTAATGAAAAAGTCGAAAATGTAATTTATCTGCCGAAAATGTCAAATAAACATCGATGTGGACTAGAAAAGGGTATGTTAAAGCATATAAATACAAATTGTAATAATAGTACAATAACTACAGTACTCGTGAAGCCAAATCAGTACACCATTCTACTGTAGTATGCGGTAGTACAGTACGTAATTACTCGGAACTACTCACATCAAAACCTCTCTATATCTTTAGTCCAATCTGGCCATTTTGGCATCTCTTCTATTAAATAATCGGGTTTTCCTGGAAGTTCGTGGCCCAGTCTTAAGCCACGCATATCATTATCCTGGAAGTTATTTAGTAAGGAGAATTAATGATGAATGACTGAAATAGATAGAGAATGGGAATATTTTGCATATACATATACATATACATATACATGTATTTATATATATATATATATATATATATATATATATATATATATATATATATATATATATATATATACCGGTATATATATAGATATATATATTCGATTTTGATAATGCTATATTTAATTGTATGTATACTAAAGTTACCACAAACAATTCCAGCTTTTGCAGAGTTACCTTTAATTATGTGTGTGTAGATATATGTGAGTATAGGAATGAAGAACAATTAATATATTTATTGAAAATATAGGCTAAATCCATCAATTTTGCTCACCATATCAATATTCCTAGATAACTCTTAATAGCACAACAATTTAATTGTAACAGGTGAAATAATTTGTGGGTTTACAATCGCCTGCAGTGATACAGTAAGCGGTATACAAATATAAATTGTATTTAATGAAGCCAACCAATCAATTACAATACCTTGTGCCACATAGATCGAGTCAGTTTTTACTTAACCAATGTTCAATGTTATCTAGTTTATCATGAATTGGTGTACCAGTTACTTAAGCAGGCGATTGTAAATAACTTGATATCACACGAATCAATGTATATTTGCCAATTATTGTAACTTTAGAAGTTACACTTAATTTATTGTTTAGAAAGTTGAAAATTGTCATATCACCAGGTTTAAAAAATATTTATATATTTACAGCCAATCCTTTCTTCCCATCCTCCCTCTTCAATAAACAAAATGGTGGACATAAACTAAAATCAACCATAAATCTTGTTTCAGTGTGTCTTGAATGTCTGTGTATCTTAAGTCCCCTTTATGCATATGTGACGTAAGTATTTGCTGTATGATTTGTGCAGTGTGTGTTACTGCATACAAGTGTGTGTGTGTGTACATAATATATATATATATATATATATATATATATATATATATATATATATATATATATATATATATATATATATATATATATATATATAATACTGTATGTGTGAGTATGTGTGTGTGTGTGTGTGTGTGTGTTTTATGTGTTTCTCGGCTTTGAAATTTTGACCCATATGGGTACTTTAAACCCATCCGTACTTTGGTGTCATTTTAAGTTATTCTGGCTGACAATTGACGACTTAATTTAGCTTAGGAGGGACCTTACGTGATCAATAGGGTTTAATCTAGTTCAACTTTTGACTTTCACAGGTCCTTCCTGTGTTAAATAAGCCTAATGATTGCCAGAATAAACTAGTCTAATGATTGCCAGAATAAACTGTACAATATTATCTATCTCTATCTGATACCCTGATCCACATGGCTAATGTAGATTGCATTTATTGTATACCTGTATGTTACTTAAGCTGTTGTGAACTGTATGTCTGGTGTAGATTGCATGGCAGAACTTCAGTATTCTCTACACTGAATTGTATGTATAATTTAGTTGGTGTATTCTATTATTTAATGATATTGTGATAATTTGTTTCTTGTATATTATGCCCCCTCTATTTCAAAGTATGAAACATATGACGAGTGTTGTTTGTATATTCTCCTAACCTATGGCAATGCAATTTATAGGTCCAGTGTAGATTATATCGTATACCCCATAAATTCTGCACCATGAACTTACTATATGTTCTGGTATTGGACCTGAACGCTCCAGATCCTCTTTGGTCGGTGTTTTGTAGTTGAAGGGCTGGGGCACATCATCCCCGGCTCCTGAGTCATAGCTTCCAGATCCCTGGCCGGCCGAGTTTTGTCCGGAGCTGGCACGGGAACTGTCGGCCGTGGAGCGCCTCTCAATGTAGATCCCTTCATCCACGTATGACCCTCCAGATGAGAGGCTACGGCTGGGAAGAATATAAGGAATGAGGTTGTATAATCAAAATTTAATCTGTCCTATATCCATACAATATCAAGAGTAAGGCATAACATTATTATCTGAGAAGTCCTGAGTTGGTGGGAAGACCCTCTCGATGCAGATACCCTCGTCCATTTTCTCTAATCAGCCAAACTACCTTAGTTTGTCGGAATGCTTACCTCACCAACATACACTATACCAACACGTTCTCCAATTCCTGTTGTGGCACTACACATCCATCTTACCATGCTTATTTCAGTATGCTCAAGTTTTCAAGTGTCATCCTTTCTGATTGCCTGTATCTCTCAACCATAATACAGCACACTTCTTACATATGCAGCATACAGCTCTCCCTTAGTGTGGAAGAAAAGACCCTTCGTTGTCAATTTGTGATAGCAACTCTCTGATATAACATCTCTCAGATACATAACGTATTTAAGGACCAACTTACTTGCTCATGTTCACCGGATGCCTGTGCTTGATTAACGAAGCCATTGTACCGTCCATTGCTTGATCAAAGTGGATGGAGTTGTACGTTGGTGTCTTTGAATCAGTCATCTGGGAACAAAGAGGCAGTTTACTACAAGAGAATTAGAAGGTCTTTTATTGGGTGACCGGACAACTCAGCCAGTAGGCCATTTTAAGCAATAGCTTTCAACCAGTAATGCTATGTTAGGTAAAAATATAACTTTTATCTTGTTACTGGTTGCGTTGACTGTTGTTCGGGAACACTTTCATTTAACCTTTTAAGTACGGTAAGCTCTTTCTTATATATTTATTTAGTTTTGTTTTTCAGACTAACATTTAGAGTGTGTTTTTTCAGCTTAGGAATGACCTGTGGGAGTCTGAGAATTAAAAACAAATAATAATAATATTTAACCGTTTGATTTCTAGGCGTCCTTCATAAGATAAGTAATATATTAGGATGTTAACCAGACTAACATAGAAATGACCGCGGGTGCCCAACCCCGAAAGGGGTTGAAATAGGGGAGCTATCTCCCCCCCACCCCCCGCCATAGGCGGCTTTTTAGGGCCTTTCCTAGCTGATGCTGATAGGATTGGGTTCTAGTCATGTGGTGATGGGCTGGTCTATCAGAGTGAGAACTGAGCGATCTCTGCCATACCCATAGCTTACTCTGACTGTTCCTTTTACTTATATATTTTCTAGATCTCAAGTGACGGCGTCTCTTCCATGGATTGACCTCCCAATCTACCAAGATTGGAAGCCAAAGCGTCACATTTTCCCTCTGCCCCTCAACTTTCTCTTCATAATTGCTGAGGGGCACAGGGCCCTGGGTGGGTCTTTGGTTTCCCGGGCATTTCCGCACCCTCCTCAGCTCCCCGCCATGGAGTGGCTTCGGTCACCCAGGCTTTATTGTGGTCGGCAGGGAGGGTTCTGCGGGGGCGCTCGGTTATGACCTTGGCCTTGCTCGGGGCCTTGGGGCTGTTCGGCCAGGCAGCTTGGGGAACAACAACAACATAGAAGTGATATCTTCGTAATGAGAGTTGAGTTCAATTCATAGCATAACATAATTACTGATAGCCAAAACAATGGCACCAATCAAGGTAATCCAAAATCCTTAGATGATCTTATAGTTAACTCAGAATCCAATCTTTCACGGGTCAAAGAAAATTATCCTATTATAATCTTATAGCTAACCTAGAGTATAAATTGATCAATAGATCGTGTCATTATAGCCTTGTATATACAGTATAAGGTAGCCATTTCAGTATGACTCGAGTTGGCCACCCCCAGCTATGAGGTATGTGCCAGAGTACATACATACAGTGTAGCATGCATACACACATACATGCATACATACATACATTTAAGTTTATGTTAAGAACATAACATAAGAAAATGGAAGTCTGCAGAAAGCCGATTGGTCTAAGCAAGGCAGATCCCTGTCCCACACAACCCCAAATCAATTACAAAGCCCAATTATAGGCTCAACACTCTAATACCCTGAGGATCATCTTACCAAAACGGTTAGAGATTAACGCAGGATTATGGGGGTCTGCAGAGCGCTGATTGGCCCAACCCGGCTGATCCCCCTTCACCCCCAACCCTTCTCGTCCATATGCTTATCCAATTTTATCTTAAAGCTCCCTACAGTTTTAGATCCCACTATAGCACTTGGTAGTCCATTCCATCCATCTACAACTCTGTTACCAAACCAATATTTGCCTATATCTTTTCTGAAACGAAATTTATCTAATTTGAAACCATTGGTACGAGTTCTTTCGCTATCACTGAGCTTTAGTACATTTGTCATGTCCCCTTTGTTAATCCCACTAACCCACTTGAACACCTCTATCATATCTCCTCTAACTCTGCGTCTCTCTAACGAATGTAAACCTAATTTCTTCAACCTTTCTTCATACGGAAGATTTCTAATATTATGGATCATTTTTGTCATTCTACGCTGTACTCTCTCCAATGAATCTATGTCCATTCTGTAATAAGGACACCAAAATTGGACAGCATAATCCATATGGGGTCTCACTAATGACAAGTAAAGTTTTAAGATAACATCAGCAGTTCTGTTACTCACACTCCTAGAGATGAACCCGAGAATCCTGTTTGCCTTATTACGAACGCTTATACACTGTTTTCTAGGCTTCAAATCATTGCTAACAAACACACCTAGATCTTTCTCGCAGTCTGAATTTTCTAATTCTAAATTAGCTAGTTTATATTTAACATTTGTTTGCATCTTCCCTATCTTTAATACCTTGCATTTGTCAATGTTAAACTTCATCTGCCAATTTACTGACCATTTATGTAAGGTATCTAGATCCCTTTGGAGGCACTCTATATCGCTATCTGAATCAATTGATCTCCCCATTTTAGTATCGTCTGCGAATTTACTTATCCTACTAGTTATACCTAAATCTAGGTCATTTATGTATATAAGAAACAACAGGGGACCTAATACCGATCCCTGGGGGACACCACTTTTGACTGCTCCCCACTCTGACTTGGTACCATTTATGCTGACTCTCTGTTTCCTACCAATTAGCCATGACCTAATCCATCCCAACAACGCCCCACCTATTCCATGTGCCTCAACCTTTCTCATCAATCTCTCATGAGGGACTCTGTCGAAAGCTTTACTGAAATCTAAATATATAATATCGTATGCCTTGTCATTATTTACTGCTTCATATACCTCTGAGAAAAAAATAAGCAAATTAGTAAGGCAAGAACGTCCCTGAGTGAATCCATGCTGAGAAGAATTGATTAAGTTAAATGTTTCTAAGTGGTTTCTCATTGTTCTAGCAATAATTGACTCTAGTAGCTTTCCTATGATTGAAGTGAGACTAATGGGACGGTAATTGGATGCTATTGA
This sequence comes from Paralithodes platypus, assembly GCA_032716605.1. Taxonomy (NCBI): domain Eukaryota; kingdom Metazoa; phylum Arthropoda; class Malacostraca; order Decapoda; family Lithodidae; genus Paralithodes; species Paralithodes platypus. The sequence goes on along the minus strand of CM064568.1, from coordinate 16,129,102 downwards.
TTTATCACCTTTTTTGAAAATCGGAACTACATTTGCAAGTTTCCAAGCTTCTGGAACTATACCTGTTTCTAATGAATTGTTAAAAAGAAATGTTAATGGGTAACTTAACTCATCTCTGCATTCTTTTAATACTCTGGCATATACCTCATCGGGGCCAGGCGATTTCTGAGGTTTCAGTCTGTCAATTTCCTTAAGCACATCATTTCTACTTATAGTAACCGTACTTAACCTATTTTCTATACTATCGCTATATACCTTACGGACTTCTGGAATCTGTGCCAAATTTTCATTAGTGAAAACGGATAGAAACTGACTATTTAATGTACTGCACATTTCTAAATCATTTTCTGTCATTTCTCCTATCGAAGTTTTAAGGGGGCCTATTTTATCTCTAACTTTAGATTTATATAGCTGGTAAAAAGCCTTAGGGTTATTTTTTGAGTCATTGGCTATCCTGATTTCATAATTTCTTTTGTCTGTCCTTATACATTTTTTAACCTCTCTTGATAGATTCTGATAGTAAGCAAGTAGGTGAATTTCGCCTTTCTTAATTTTTCGATATATTCCTCTCTTTTTTCCTAGAAGGTCTAATAGTCTATTATTCATCCATTTGGGTTGGTTCTGTGTTGATCTAAATTTTCTTTTGGGGATATATTTATTTTGCGCATTGTGGAGTGAAGAAATAAAATTATTATATGTAGCTGTCAAATTATCCTGAGTTAAGACAGGTATCTGAGAGAGAGTATGTTCATTAGCGCACCTGGGTCCACTTAATAGTTTAACCATAGGATCGACTCTTAAGGCTCGTCTTAATCCACCATAATTGGCTTTTCTGAAATCTGGGATAAGTGTCGTATTCTCTTTAGCCTTTCCTGTCCATTGTACCTAAGACCAGGAAGCGTTTTTGTATCCCTGGTGGTGGTGTGGATGACGTAGTTGCAGCAGTTGACGAAGTATCAAAGCTGGCCCCTGCAAATACAATGTACGTCATCCACGTTGGATCCAACGATATACAGCGAACCCGGTCGGAAGATTTGCTTTTAAAGTACCAGCAGCTGATCAAGTCGTTTAAGGAGAAGTCATCAAGGATCATCGTCTCAGGAATCGTCCCCCGGCTCGGTGTAGAGAGCCGATTTTACAACATAGCCACCAGCACAAATCGTTGTCTAGCAAACCTCTGCAGGAAGGAGAACGTGGGATTCGTCGACACCTGGGACAATTTCTACTACGATGACTATTTGTTTTCGGATGATGGAGTTCATCTGAACCAGGTGGGAGTAGCGCGTTTTGGGCGTCTTCTCAACGATGCGGTGAAGGATTTTCGGAGAAGAAATCGACTCAGCACAGGACAACCAGGAAGGAGGACCGAAGACAGCGAGGACGGCAATCTACAAAGGAATTAAATACTAATCCGTCAAGAACCGCGAATTTGGATAAAGCTCCACCAACACGACCCAAATTCAAAACCGTCAGAGATAACGACCGAGGACCGAGGACAGCCATGAATGTAAATGTAGATCCGACCAGAACCAAAAATTCGATGAAAGAACGATCTGCGAGTTCTAAAACCGCAACTTTAAAGGTTTTCTATGCAAACGCTCGTAGCATACGCAATAAATTTTCAGATTTAGAGGAACTAGTGTTTACAGAAAATTATGATGTGATTGGCATAACTGAATCTTGGCTCAATACACAAGATAGAGACTTTTTAGCAGAGTATTCACTTCCCGGTTATGTAATGTTTGAGAACAGCCGAATAAATAAAAATGGAGGTGGCGTTTTATTTTATATCAAAGAAAGTCTTAACCCGACCCTCGTGTCAAAACCTCAAATTATGAACGTCGACACATCTTTTGTGCTAATAAAGAATAATAAAGGTACAAAAATAATACTTGCGTTAATATACAGACCTCCAGCTCAATCAGTGCAAACTGACCGAGAAATTTACGAACAAATTGCAGATGTAAGTAACTCACAAGATACCGTAATTTTTGGCGACTTTAATTTACCTGTGACCAAGTGGGGCGATACTCTTACTTCACACTCCGGACATGACTTGTATACGAACTTGCAAGAGAGTTCGCTTTATCAATTTGTTCGAATGCCGACCCGTGGTAATAACGTTCTTGACATTGTACTTGCAACAAAAGAAGAATTGATAGAGAATTTGAATGTTGGTGATGAATTCAGTAACAGCGACCATCGTACGATAACTTTCACTTTAAAGTTTACTAGTAACGAACCAAATAGTAGCATCGAAAAAGTCCCTAATTTCAAGAAAGCAAACTTCCATAAACTTAGAGCTATGTTTAAAGAAACTGACTGGAGCTTTTTAATTAACAATAACGACATAAATACATCTTGGAAGTTATTCGAAACCACTTACCTAAAAGCAGTGCAAGACTGCATACCATCGAAAATACGGCGTCCAGGCCATTATAATAAGCCCAAATGGTGGAATAAAGATATTTCAAACTGCCTGCTTGCTAAAAAATGTGCTAATGATAGATTAAAATCCTCACAAAATGACGAAGAACGGGTGAAATTTGTAGAGCTACGACGCAAAGCCAAAAAGTTAATTAAGCAAAGTAAAAAGACCTTAGAGTTACATATTGCGAATCAAAGTAAAACAAACCCGAAAGAATTCTATAGTTATATCAGAAAGAAAAAAGTAGTTACTTCAACTGTTGGACCGTTAGTCGATGAAAAAGGAGAATACACCAAAGACGAAGTACAAATGAGTAATGCCCTCAATACCTTCTTTGCATCAGTTTTTACAACAGAAGACCTCAGTGATATCCCTACACCATCGCCGATTCAGATTGATAATTCAGATGTTCTAAGCAATATCACCGTTACAGAGAGAGAAGTATTGAATTGTTTAGATAAACTCAAGGTAAATAAAACGCCAGGACCTGATACAATCTCGCCTAGAGTTCTAAAGGAAGCTAAGAATGAGCTCTCCAAACCACTGACATTACTATTCAATAAATCCTTGCAGTCTGGAACTATGCCTGATCAGTGGAAGCTAGCCAACGTAACACCGATATTCAAAAAAGGCAGCAAATCCCTACCCAGTAACTATCGTCCAATTAGCTTAACCTCAGTTGTATGTAAAATGCTAGAAACGGTCATACGAGACAGACTCGTAAATCACTTAGAGGAAAATAACATACTTAAAGATACTCAACACGGCTTTCGTAAAAAACGTTCCTGTTTAACAAACCTCTTAGACTTCTTCCACGATATCCTCAACCTCTACGATGAGAGTAAAGCTGTAGATATTATATACCTTGATTTTCAAAAGGCCTTTGACAAAGTTCCCCACAAACGTTTACTGCTAAAACTAAAAGCGCATGGAATACAAGACGGTGTGTTGAAATGGATAGAAAATTGGCTCAGCAACAGAAAGCAAAGGGTAGTCATAAACGGTAAGGCATCTAAATGGACCAATGTAAGTAGCGGGGTACCCCAGGGATCGGTACTAGGACCAATTCTCTTTCTAATTTACATCAACGACATAGATGAGGGTCTCACCTGCACAATCTCAAAATTTGCTGACGATACAAAAATTGCAAATAGCGTACTCTCAAAAGAACAAGTTGACGATATGCAACACAATCTAGATAAATTGTCATGTTGGGCCCAAATTTGGCAAATGAGTTTCAATGCGGATAAATGTAAAGTACTACATGTCGGATACCTAAATGAGAAAGCAAACTATTCGATGAATGGCACTCAGCTTAAGAATGTAAACAGAGAAACTGATCTGGGAGTAACAATATCGAGTAACCTAAAACCGAGTCAACAATGTTCAGAAGTTGTTAAGAAGGCAAACAAAATAATTGGCTTTATAGGCAGGTCATTTGAGCATAAATCCAAAGAAGTTATCCTAACCCTTTACAATTCCTTAGTCCGCCCTCTTCTGGAATACTGCGTTCAATCCTGGTGCCCTTATTACCAAAAAGATATAAACAAGCTAGAACGAGTTCAACGTAGAGTTACCAAAATGATACCTAGCCTAAAGAACAAACCATACGAAGAGCGTCTTAGAGAATTAAATCTATTCCTTTAACCCAGCGCAGATTAAGAGGCGACTTAATTCAAGTGTTCAAAATCATCAAAGGCATCGACAATATGAACTGTAGTAAGTACTTCACTATCGACCAATCTAATTACACGCGGGGAAACGGTTGCAAAATTATTGGTAAATCTTTTAACTCGCACGAATCTAAGAATTTCTTCTTCAATCGAGTTGTCAACTTGTGGAATGGGCTTCCCCGAGACGTTATAGACTGCAGCACCGTTGATTCATTTAAATTCCGCCTAGACAAATATCTCGCATCAAACCCGCGACTGACTGCGTTTGTAAATGAATAACTTTATCCTCCCCTCAGTTACTAACCCATATGTCCCCTACTAACTTCCTAGTCCTGCCACGTTAGTGGCAGGGCAGTAGTTCCCTTTCCAATGTTCCCTTACCCACTCTAAACCACTGTTTGGACACTTGATCCTCAGTGTTTTGGAGGACAAGCAACCTAGAAGGGTCACTAGATCTGTTGTTGCTTGATTTCCTTTGTACTCCTTTGTATGTTAAAATAAATTGATTTATGATCACTATTTCCTAGTTGGTCTCCTATATCTACATTATTTATCATTTGTTCATTATTACTGAGAACTAAATCGAGGATATTATTACCTCTAGTAGGCGAGTCTATGAATTGAAATAAAAAACTATCCTGTACCGCCTCAATAAACTCTTTTGAATCTGAGTCGCCGATTTGATGCTGCCAATCAATATTCGGAGAATTAAAATCCCCCATAATACACACATTGCTAAACCTTGATGCTGTTTTCACTTCCTGCCATAAAGCTGTACCTTCGTTTCTACTCATATTTGGTGGTCTATAAATAACTCCAATATTTATGGTCTCACTACCTTCGCTAACCGAACCCAAACACTTTCGTTATCAGTATTTAGTCTAATACCTGATTTAATACAGCTTTTTAAAGAACTCCTGACAAACATTGCTATTCCGCCGCCCCTCCTACTTGTTCGGTCGCGTTTAAACAAACTATATCCTGGTATATGGAATTCTGCTAACAAATGTCTTGATTCTGTATTAATCCATGTTTCAGTCAGTGCTATAATGTCTATATTTTCGTTGCTAACAAGTGCTCTAAGTTCATCCATTTTGTTACATAAACTCCTACAGTTTGTATAATATAATCGCAATGAATGTATTTTACTGGTATCGGATTTACCTTTATTTCTAACTGAATTCCCATCTTCTGTTACACCTTCAATATTTCTACTAGCAGTACAATTAAAATCCTGTGACTGATATTTTCTATTCCTATCTGATGTACCAGTACGGCAATTTACCCTATCTAGACAATTATTCTTACTCATATTCTCAGGCTTTATTTTCAGCGAAACCCCGCGACAATCCTATCTATTGACCTAGCTAAATTTAGTTGACACTTGTTTCGATATATTGTGGCTATCATTAAACGATGTTACTTGCGTGGAAAGAAATATAGGACAACAATGCAAGGAGCAAAGTTGTCCCAAGTTAGAAGGACTGCAGTTGCCCCTTCCTAATCTGTATTAAATCATTTTACGATAGCTAAAATATTGCATAGAAAGGCTTCATCATATTGTGAAAGAACTGAGAAACCTGCATATTACTATTTTAGAACATTATATGTATAAGCTCACTATGGTTAATCCTGACGTTTCACTTTACAATACCTGCAGTGATTGAACTTTGTCCATCCTTTTCTTGTTCTTGAAGTAGACAGCAATACAGATGAAGATGATAGCGATCAAAATAATCCCCCCCACCACTGAGCCGATGATAATAGGCAGCATAGTTGGGATTTCCTGCACTGTAATGTATCAATTTTGTATTAGAGACATTCTATATTTTACCCATTCAGTTATTTAGTTTTTGTTTGTCACGAAAAGACAACATTCTTTCAACAGAGAGCTGTCAAACAAAAATATATCCACTGTATTCCAATACTTCTAACGGGAGATATTTAGAAACATCTTTGTAAGAGAGTAAAAAACGAAAACAAAACAAATCAGGTATTATGGGGGATTTTGTTTGTGTTCATATACATTTTGGGGACTATATTTTTGCGACTTTCATAACTGTTGGCACCTTAGGTACGCAAATCTATGTATGGTGAGAGGCACCGAATATATCCCACTCGCCAATCCAAGATTAAGAATATGTTCCAAAATATCAAACTGATAAACATAAATTTACCTTCGACTTTGGGACCACTTCCGTCCAGTGCCTGTGGAGGGACAGTGATCTTGTCACTTGCAGGGCTCACTAGTACGAGCTTTCCGGATTGGATGAGTTGGCTTAGATCGTCCACCACCAGGGCACTGGACTTGGTTGATGAGCGGGTAATGTCATCAACGATGTCAAACTCGAGGATGGTGGACCCTGGAGAAATGATGGGAAATTTTTGTATGATAAGAGTATTAATAAGAAACGATTATTATATAATGCCGGTAGTAGGATTGCTTGATACATATACCCAATGATTTGATCTGCCTTTTTATATCTTTGATTTTGTACAGTGTAATTTTACTTTATCTTGTTATATATTCAATATTTATCTTCACTAATTTTACAGTACCTTCTCTAATTTCAGCTTCTCTAATTCTACGTTCACTAATATGACTTTATCTAGTATTACACTCTAAATTTGTCTTCAATAATTTGTCAGTACCTTCTTAAATTTTATAGTTGCTGATTCTACTTTCACTAATTTTACTGAAACTGTTCTAACCTTAAAGGTACTGATTCTAGTTTTACTGATATTACGTTATCTAGTTTTTCTAAATTTACTTACACTAAATTTACGTTACCTTTTTTAATCATGAAGTTGGCAAGTCTGAACACCGGGATACCGAGCACCTCAGCGAACTGTGGTTTGAAAGTCGAGACCGCCGCCTCCATGCCATACTTCATTACTTCTGTGTAGTTGGTATGCGGAAGGCTAATACGAAAAAAATAAGGATAATTAATGACTAATTGGTCTGGAAGATTAGAGAATAGGAATATATATTACCCACACTTTGAAATATATAGATAAATATTGTGTAATTGGTATCTGAAAAACATAAAAATTAGGATAAATTCACACTTAGAAATAGATTTTTAAATCTTAACCCTTACAGTAACATGACTTATTATTCTATGTTATTCCAGCTATCATTGGGCAACACAAATTAGGAGCCTAATACCATCTCAATTAACCCCTTGAGTATCTAGGATGCTATTTTCACGATGGTATTGCAAATATTAGACGATTACATTCAGTTTTGTGATGCCATCTAGTAATCAAAAGGGTGAAGTCTATCCCAATTAACCCTCTGCCATTCAAAATTAGTTCTTAATATAAATAAGAATTATCTACTGATAGCCGGCATTAATATGAAGTTAGTCCTCCAAAATTGAAAAAGTTAGATATCGTTGAGTAATACCTTGAACAAAAACATGTTTGTGTATACCAACATAAATAAATTAATAACTGATTTCTGGAAAACTTGATAAAAATAGAAAATAACTAACATAAATATAATATTTCGGTAATATAATCTTTAACCCGTACAATCCCAGCGACGGCAGAGAGCCATCAGTAGATAAATCATTCCCCAGTCCCAGCGATGGCTGCATCCCGTCAGTAATATACGGTCCTTATAACTGCCAGTATCAGGCAGTATCAGGGAAGGAGGCTGTGGATAGCTAACACCTTCTTCCGACACAGAATGATCCACAGGTACACGTGGAAACGGGTGTGGACGATGGAGGATGAGACAGTGGTGGAACGAAAGTCATTGATTGATTATGTATGTGTGGATGAACGAATGAAGAAATCTGTGATGGATGCTAGGGTGTATAGGGTTATTGGAGGGGGTCTGTCTGATCATTATGTAGTGGTAGCTAAGGTTAGGATACAAAAGAAGTGGGTGAGGAGAGCTGGAGGGAGGCGAGAGGAGGGTGGAATGGTGAGGAGGGTGGAGAGGTTGCAGGAGGAGGAAGTCAGGGAGGAGTACAGGAGAGCAGTGGAAAGACGAATAGGTGGGTTCGACCTGGAAGTTATGGAGGAAGTGGAGGAGATGAGCAAGGTGTTTAAGGATGAGATCTGTGCAGCATGTGAGGAGGTGTGTGGAGTGAGGAGAAGAGGGAGGGGAGTGAAAGGTAAAGCATGGTGGACAAAAGAGGTAAAAATAGCTGTGGAAGAAAAGAAGAAAGCATATAGAGAGTGGTTGGGTAGTAGAGGGAATGAAGATTTCGAGAGACAGAAACGAGCGAGGTACGTGGAGAGTAAGAGGGTGGTGAAGAGAGTAGTGAAGGAAAGTAAGAGAAGAGTAGATGAGGAATTTGGAAGGAATCTGAGTGTAAAATGGAGGGAGAGTAAGAAACTGTTCTGGAAAGAAGTCAAGAAAGTTAGGGAAGGTAGCAAGGGAAACAGTAAGGGTGTGAAAGATAAGAATGGGAGAATGCAAGGCGAGAAGCAAGAGAGAGTCGAAAGATGGAGGGAGTACTTCAATGAGTTGCTAAATGTAAGGAATGAAGAGCCAGCAAACATAGTTGGATATGGTATGGGAGGGAGAAGAAGAGAAGTAGTGGAGAAGGAAGTGGGGATCAGGAGGTCAGAAATGTGGGAAGCCACGAAAAGAGTGAAGTTGGGGAAAGCACCAGGAACAGATGGAGTGTGTGGGGAAATGTTGAGGTATGGTGGTGAGATAGTGATCGAATGGGTATCGAAAATGTGCAAACTAGCATGGGAGAAGGGGAGTGCACCCGATGACTGGGAGACTGGCATAACAGTCCCCCTATATAAAGGCAAAGGGGAAAGAGGAGTGTGTGGTAACCACTGAGGAATATGTCTACTAAGCGTAGTAGGGAAGGTATACAGTAGGGTAGTGATTGAGAGAGTGAGAGTGAGAACGGAGAAATGGATAGGCGACGAGCAGGGATGTTTTAGGAAGGGAAGAGGATCTGTAGATCAGATTTTTACCCTGAATTGTGTTGTGGAGTAATATCTGGAGAAGAAACAAAAGGTGTACGTTGCCTTTATGGACTTGGAGAAGGCCTATGACAGAGTGGATAGAGAAGGTTTGTGGAAAGTACTTAGAATATACGGAGTAGATGGCAAGTTGCTGAAAGCAGTGAAGAGCATGTATGAGGGTGCAAAGGCGGCAGTATGTATGGAGAGTGAGCAGAGCGAGTTCTTTGACCTGAATGTTGGTTTGAAACAGGGGTGTGTGATGTCCCCGTGGTTGTTTACTGTATATATGGATGGAGTCATGAAAAAAATACTATCAAGAGCAGTGGATGTTGGTGTATCGCTGAAAAGGGAGGGACTTGAGTGGAAGCTACCTATACTGCTGTTTGCGGATGATACAGTTCTGATGAGTGATAATGAATGGGAGTTGCAGGGTCTGGTAAATGAGTTTGGAACAGTGTGCGAAAAACGGAATTTGAAGGTAAATGCGGGGAAGAGCAAGGTTATGGTCTTCGAAAGGGGTGAAGTCACAGAGTGTGAGGTGAAGCTGAACGGTCAGGCTATGGAGATCGTCAACTCTTTTAATCCTCTCACGTTTTTGGCGCAATTTTGAGCCTATTAGGGATACTTTAAAGCCTTTGTTACCATCAGGGGTTATTTAGAAACCTTTAGTTTACTTACTTCAGCCTCTGCAGTTGTCTTTGAGTTAGCTGTGGGCAGAAAACTAATTTTGGAGAGGTAATTATAAGAGTGAGAGAACTCTATTTATTATTGCTAATCTGGCAACCTCTGTGTCATAAAAACGTGAAAGGGTTAAGTATCTGGGCAATGTGTTGAGTAAAGATGGGACTATGGATGAAGAAGTGCGGGAGAGGGTACAACAGGGGAAGAGGGTTGTAGGAACGCTGAAAGCAGTAACAAGAAATAGGGTGGTCAGTATGGAAGTGAAGAAGTCCTTACATGACAGTGTGGTAATCCCGACACTGACTTACGGAAGCGAAGCATGGACGTTGGTTGAGAGACTCAGACCAAGAGTGAGAGCAGTGGAAATGAATTACTTAAGAAGTGCGTGCAGAGTTACATGGAGGGATAGACAGACTAATGAGGAAGTAAGAAGGAGGTGTGGTGTGGAGGTAGATGTGCTGGAAAGTGCGAAAAGGAACAACTTGAGATGGTTCGGCCATATGGAACGTATGGAAAGCGAGAGAATGACTAAGAGGGTGTATGAGAGCGAGGTGGAGGGACAGAGAGGGAGAGGTAGACCGATAGAGAGGTGGAAGGATGGAGTGAGGAAGTATATGAACGAAGGCGGTGCCGGTTGGGGGGAGGGGCGTCGACTGAGTGGGGACGGAGGTGCATGGGGGCGGTTCGTTCGTGGCCACCCCTTCGGGGATCACGGCGTCAGGCAATAGATAGATAGATAGATCAGGCAGTGCCTGGTACTACGACCTTTGAACACTGCTCTAAGACCTTGGCAACACTTCTCAGCTTATATCCAATCCCCCACAGGCTAGGAGAGGCAGTATTTCTCAATGTTTTGAGGTGGGAGGTTGTTATATCTTGCCTCTGAAGCCATTTTGGCCACATTGCTTGGTACTGGAGGGTACATTTATGGTAGTACCCTATGGTACAGTAAGTGTTTACCCCTAACTTGTACCGAAAACAAATTCACATCTTGATAATTGATATTTTGAAGAATAATGATTACAAAGAAGATGAAGATAAATATGACATTCGCATCCGTACTTGTTTATCCCTTCCAACAACGGCTCATAAGTAATAGTCATTAAGAGATACGGAATAGGTAAGTATGCAATATATAAATAGGCATACAATCGTCTAGTGGTAGCTGTAACTCACACACTTATGTGTTTCCTTTCCACAGCTTGGAAAATGTATATATACTTAACACCTTACGAGCGGCCTAGGCGGTCGGTATATAATATGTAGCCACCAGCGGGGTGTTTTTACCCAAAATAGGGCTGTTTACGTGATCATTTTCATGCCTAAATAAGACCCAGAGCGTAAAACAAGTATCTATCCCTGAAAGGGCATAAACAGAGCTTTCCAATGACACCATAACGATCCTTTTATGATGGCTAGTTTTCTTGCAACAACCGCGCAACGCGAGTGCAAAAAGCATGTAATTCGGCACTTTCCCCTTACAATTCCGTATGTAGCGAGTGAGAGAGGGAGGGAGGGGGTGGGATTCCTGTCAGTAGGTTCGCCGCGGTGGTCTGGAGCAGTCATACGCTCGCTACTCTCCTGCCACCTCTTGTCTCTCTCTCAGCAACATTACGTGCTGAAATTGCCACACGACCTATGTCGAGCGCCGCCAGATAGTCCAGATTTATTATACTCGACTTATGTTGCGCGCCGCTAGTTATAGGTAGACAAATAGTAACAGGTAGTCGTTAATAGTTAACATGCAGTAAGTAAATAGTTACAACTCGTCTGGCGGGAGCTACAACTCGCACAATGGTGACGTGTTTTCCATTCCTCAGCTTGGTAAATCAATAGCTAATTGGTTAATAGTTAATAGCTGAATAGGTAAAATTAATAAGTATTAGTAAAAAGGTATATATGTAATAACTAGGCATAAACTCGTCTAGTGGTAGCAGTAACTCGCACAATGATGGTGTGTTTGGAATCTCTCAGCTTGGTAAATTAATAGCTAATACATTACTATGTAAGCAGGTAAATAGTTAATAGGTAATAATAGCTAATAAGTAAACATATAATAATTAAATCTAGTGGTAGCTGTAGTTGATAAGTAAGTACTATAGATAAACATAATGGGTAAATTGATATGCAATAAGTATAAATAGGTACAAAATAGTCTACTGATACAAGGTACTCACACAATGATGACATGTTTGGAGTCCCCGAGATTAGTGAAGGAGCTGGCGGTGGTGGAGGGGGCAGCAGTGGTGGTGGAGGTGGGGTCCTTCTCCTGCTCCTCCTCCTTCTGTATGGTCTCCTGAATGCTACTCTGGTCTTTGATCAGGAACCCACTATGAATGAAGAGGATAATTGATTAAATTTACTGTATAAAAATCACCGTAAAAAATATGCATATAATTAGCCGATTCTGTCTGTCTCTTTCTCTGTACTAATTTTCCTTCTAGGTGCTGGCAAAATTGCCCGATTAGGCTAGGTGGCACTGCAAGGGAGGCATTGGCCCAGGGGTGCCAGCCCGTTGGGTAATGGTCCCCTCCCCCGCTGCTCTCTCAGAGACAAAACTCATCTCACCCTGATCACTTCAGGGGCACGAGCATCTGGATGGCTTTGGTTTACCAGACTCGGGAGTGTTCGGCCAGACAGTCTGGGGAACTACAATAACAACACAACTATTCAATATTACAGTTTATTAGCTGTAGCCAAATTATGAATGGCTTCTATTTACAGAAGGCGTTATTGTACTAATTATCATTAGTATTATCATTATCATTATCATTATGCTACTATTAAGACCTAGTAATGGAATAACTTTTGTCTGCTAAATTTCTTCTTACACCACTTAGAATGCCTTTTAACTTGGCATTACACAACACAAGCTCTTCTTTTGGCGCATTGTATCAGAGTCTGATATCCGCTAAAAATTACCATATTGTTTTGAGAGATTAGTGCCATACATTCTTATAATGTATTTGATTGTTTAATATTTTGATATAATAATTATGCAATACATAATACTGCCATATTGTAATTGAAATAAATATAAACAAATATGTATATATATATATATATATATATATATATATATATATATATATATATATATATATATACTAGATATGTTTTACTCCAATAATCTAACTGATACATCCAACGCTGAAAGCTCTCGTGTGACATTTATGTTCTATGTGTATGGATTCAAAAGGCAAGGCTGTTTATAACAAGTCCCGCCCCCCCCCCCCCCCCCCCCGCCCCCATACACACATGTTGAAAGAGTGGTAGGGAACCAAATTCAACATACGTTAGAGTCAAAATATCTGGGCACACGAAGCTTGAAACAATTTAAGTTATAGGATGAGGGAAAGTTTACTTGTTGAATAAATAAAGATTAGGAAAATCGGTTTACTCTTGGGTAAGAGAGTTGGAAAGAATAGGGAATGTGTTGCAAGGCGGGTGTCATCCATTCTCCATAAGGGAGGAGGTATACATTGAGAAAGCTATGAATAACACTGATTATTGTACAGAACAAGAAGCTGTGTGGGGGTGAAGAACCCACTAAAACAGTTGAGCTCACCTAACTTCTAGGAAGCTGTTTTAGCAAGAGGCGTGATGGTCTTTCCAAAAAAGATCAGAAAAAAAGAGACCAAGAATATGAGAGAAGATGAAGGGTTGATTTGTGGGTTGTTGAAGAGTAAGAGATAGTTGTGTGGAATATTATGACAGGTAGATAAATGGAGAAGTAGGGTTTTGGAAGCAATGAATGTAACAAGATTTTTTCTGCCCAAAACGGAAATACTTGGTAAATCAGAAGATAGGCATGCAATGTCACCATCAACTGAGTTTTGGAGTGATTGCATGGAGGGATATTGTAGAAAACTAGTTGAATAGTGTAAGGTAGAGTCATCAGCATATGAGTGGATAGGGCTAGAGCTACAGTTTAGAAGATCATTAGAATATTAGAATATTAGAAATAAAGCTGGAGAAAGAACAGAGCCCTGATAGGTTGAGGAAGTGATTGATGGCCATCCACAACTGTAGGTATGGAACGGCCAGAAAGCAAATTAAGAGATGAAGGCGTAGATAGAGGGTTAGAAACCAAAGGAGGGTAGTTTGCAAATTAGGGATTTGTGCCAGACTCTATCAAAGGCTTTCAATATGTCTAGCGCAATGGAAAAGGTCTCACCGAAGTCTCGAAAGGAGGATGATCAAGAGTTGATAAGGTAAGAAAGAAGATCACCAGTAGAGCCTCCTTTAAGGAAACCATACAGGCGATCTAAATGAACAGTATGGGAAGACAAATGGGAAGATTTGTTTTGAATTAGGAATAGTTTTAAACACTTTAGAGATGCAAGAAATGAAAGCAGTTGGATGATAGTTGAAGGGCTGAGAGCGGTCTACCTTCTTTGGGACAGGTTGAATTAGAGCAAACGTCCAGTGGTCACCTTATTCATGCAGGTCTTAGTAATGTGTGATGCTGTTTATATTACCATCTAAGACTAATTTCATAACGCAATTTTACACAATACTTACATGTTCATTACCACCCTGATACATACCCAAAAGCCTCACCTAACGTTTCCTCAAGATTCTCCTAACCTCCCAGTATATTGAGAGAGTGTTAGGTAAGAATTTCGAGTAACTACACAGCTAGACATTTATAAAATAGAAGCTACAGAATTAAGTTGAGAAATTAATTTTGAATAGTACCCTCCTTATTCTACTCAAGACTATCTGATCTGACGTTTTGGAGGTTGTTATGATATTTTGTTTAAATATTATTGAAGATGTTGCTTTTTTTTTTTTTTCAATTTTCGAGCTATATATTTGAGTTTTTCACTTAGACTAACAGAACCGCTTTCGCAGATTTCCTTCAAACTAAAAAGAAAATACCACCCAAACCCCCTTCAAGCAAAATATGTTATTTTCTCGACAGAAAAAGTCCCGGCTGAAGGCCTATTTCTTCTAAGTTACAGGCTCGCCATCGCTTGTCCCTCCAAAAATCCACACCTGAATGGGGTGAAGTGTCTTATTTTCACCAAACTAATGGGGTGAAACGTCCTGAAATCTCTAATTTAATGGAGAGAAAGATGAGAGGTCCAAAAAGACATCCTTCGGACCATATAGGGTTAAAGTGAAAGATACATAATAAGACATAGGAAATAATAACTAGAACTTACGCCACATAGACGGGCCTCTTGCAGAAACACTTGAGGACCTTATCAATCTTGCCCGTACTACACAGCTTACCGTCCCAGTCCTTCTCATCCCATCCATAGCACTGTTCAGGAAGAAGGTAAAGTAAAACTATATATATATATTTTTTCTTTTCTATGTGAGTAAGGGAGGCAAAGGTCAGAACTGCCTGAAGCGAGTCCTTCCCCCAAAGTTGAAAAAGTGACAGGGCCAAAATCAAGAGACGTTTGAGCCAAAATGCCTGGACACACGGAGTTTGAAACAATTTAAGTCATAGGAAGAGGGAAAGACTGATTCTGGGAGAGTTTTCCAGAGCTCAGCTGTTGAATAGAAGAAAGCACGAGAGTAACGTTTCACTCTTGGGTTGGAGAGTTCAACAGAGTAGGGGTGGGATTCTGTTGCAAGACGGGTACCACGTGCCCTATGTAGAGGACATGGTATACACTGGGAGAGCTCTGAGGCACACTGATTATTTTAGTAAGGATAGAATAGCGAGAGAGATGCAACATTGCGGCGGAGATAGAGAGTTGGTGAGTGGACAGGAGTTAATGATACGAAAGGCCTTCCTTTCTACTTTGTCTAGAAGTGCGGTGTGAGAGGATCCTCCCCACACATGTGAACAATACTCAATACAAGGACGCACCGTGCCCCTGTATAGAGCAAGAAGCTATGCAGGGGTAAAGAACCCCTTGATGCGGTTGAGCACACCCAGCTTCTGGGAGGTTGCCTTAGCAAGACTGGTAATATGGTCCTTCCAAGTGAGAGCAGAAGATGAAGGATTGATTTTTGTATTGTTGAAATATAAGAAAAAGCTGTCCTCTTGGAATTCCCGACGGGTAGTAAAATGGAGAAATCGTGTTTTGGAAGTATTAAAGGCAACAAGGTTTTCGCTCTCTCTCTCTCTCTCTCTCTCTCTCTCTCTCTCTCTCTCTCTCTCTCTCTCTCTCTCTCTCTCTATATATATATATATATATATATATATATATATATATATTTTTTTTTTTTTCTTTTTTTTTTCTTTTTCAGGCAGGTGAGATTAAAATAATAGGCACAGTTTGCATTATTGAGTTTTTTATTGATACTCTCAATTTTTCGTACAGTTTTTCTGGTATTTTCAGGAAGTTGGTGAAGGAGGTTTGCAAAGGGTTCCGACGTTTCAATGGGCTGCCATCATTATCAAGGAGAAGTGAAGTTAGAAGGTGATAAGCCGAGTTTATATAGGCGATACAAGATCAAGAGAGGGTTTATTGTGCGCTAGCTGCACGCTGGTTGGCTAACCTAAGACTAGCTCTGGTAGGCTGGCCAGACGCAGGAGTGGGCAGGGCCTCTGCGTCGTTCGTCTGCGTGTGTGGAGGGGGCATTCCTGGGGGCATCATGGGGGGCCTCGCTGTGGAAGGGCGTGCCGAGGGTATGATCTGGCTGTATTCTGCTTGGGTGTTTAAAGTGGGTTGGTATGTTTGTATATATATAGCTTCAAGAATGAATAGGCGGCGTGAGTCTATTTCTTTATCAAGAATAGAGGTGTGTTTATCTAAGTCGGGTCTGGTGAGTTCCTGATGGTGTGAGGATGTGTGATAGTGGTCCTTGATAGCTCCGGCTTGAAGGTGGAAGGTAAGGCGACGTGACAGACGAGTCCTTGTCAAACCGACATAAGTGTGAGGTCCACAGTCCTCACTGTTACAGGTGTGTCGGTATATGATATGGTCCTCTTGTGACGGTTTCTTAGCGGTAGCCGGGCTGTTGCGAATGACTAGTTGTGATGTTTTCCTCGATTTGTAGTATATGGTGAGTTTAAGGTGTTGGTCAGGGTTCGTAGTTTTAACGTTGTTGCTGATAATGTCTCTCATTATGTTTTCGTCTGTCTTGTGATCTGAGGACATGTGGTTTTTATAGTAAATTTTTATGTATTCAGTGTTTGTATTAGTAGGCATGTCGTTTTTGTACCATGTTTCAAGGTGTTTGTTGATGGTGTGGGCGATGTCCGAGTCCTGGCGAGACACACACAAGGAACTCGAGAGGCTCACCCAGGTATTTGTAAACAATGGGTACAGTAACTCGGACATCGCCCACACCATCAACAAACACCTTGAAACATGGTACAATAACGACATGCCTACTAATACAAACACTGAATACATAAAAATTTACTACAAAAACCACATGTCCTCAGATCACAAGACAGACGAAAACATAATGAGAGACATTATCAGCAACAACGTTAAAACTACGAACCCTGACCAACATCTTAAACTCACCATATACTGCAAATCGAGGAAAACATCACAACTAGTCATTCGCAACAGCCCGGCTACCGCTAAGAAACCGTCACAAGAGGACCATATCATATACCGACACACCTGTAACAGTGAGGACTGTGGACCTCACACTTATGTCGGTTTGACAAGGACTCGTCTGTCACGTCGCCTTACCTTCCACTTTCAAGCCGGAGCAATCAAGGACCACTACCACACATCCTCACACCATCAGGAACTAACCAGACCCGACTTAGATAAACACACCTCTATTCTTGATAAAGAAATAGACTCACGCCGCCTATTCATTCTTGAAGCTATATATATACAAACATACCAACCCACTTTAAACACCCAAGCGGAATACAGCCAGATCCTACCCTCGGCATGCCCTTCCACAGCGAGGCCCCCCATGGTTAGCCAACCAGCGTGCAGCTAGCGCACAATAAACCCTCTCTTGATCTTGTATCGCCTATATAAACTCGACTTATCACCTTCTAACTTACCAGACCACCACCAGTTACCATGAACAACAAAATCAAAGGGACTGTAAAGTGGTACAACTTTACGAAAGGTTATGGATTTATCCACAGAAGAGACAACAACGAGGATATATTCATACACCAATCTGGGATATCAAGATCGAACACCAGAACATCACTAGACACCGGAGAAGATGTTGAATTTGTCATCGGGAAAGGCAGACAAGGATTCGAAGCAAAAGAAGTAACAGGACCAGGAGGTTCTGACACAAGAGGTTCTCCCCATGCTACAGAACGAACATCAAGAAGACCTGAAGAAGAAGACACTATGCATGACAAAATATATGCATGCATAGAAACAGCAAAGGCTATTGCTGGCTCAAATAAAAATCATTTGAGCCACATAATACCTTTAATCCTGACAGCAAACAATCTTCCCAAAATCATCATCCCTTGTCTGGAGCCCTACAAGAAGACTCCACGAGCCAGCACACAGGCACCAAGACCCACACCACGCCCTCAACTCTTTCTGTCTCGCCCATTAAGCAGACAGAAATCTCTTCCTGACACAACATACATCGTCAAATCAACAACGACAATCAGCAACTCCAACACCAAGCTCAAGAAAAAACTGAAGATGTCTCCACATATCAACATCTTCGAGCAAAACGTAGAAGAAGACGAGACTCCAGCAACATCTAAGGAGTTCGAGGAAGCTCTCTCATCACCACCAGTTCTCCCCATCACCAAGCCTACATCGCCCAGACCATCTGAAGAGATTCTCAGGATCACTCCTTCCCCTCCTGTTCTGACCCCACAAGTTGTGAAGAAGAAGAGGAAAGAGAAACCTGCAGGAGATACAACAACCAAGTCACCGAATATACAACCAGTACGTGACTTCAACATGATTGACTTCGTCCAAGACCTCGAAAAACTTTCACCCGAAATATTGAAGCTAAAATACCCTTCAACAAACAGATTTTGTATTAACTCCTAAAATACTTGCAGACTTTAAATGACAAACTGAACAATGTATGGCTTTAGGTATAAAGATATAAGACTCAGAATAGACAAACAAAAATAAAGTAATAAACATCCCTCAGTTTTAACAACAGCAAGGTGGACGGCCCACTAACTTTTCTCTTCCACTGTATTTCATCTTTCCTACTTTCTCTTCCACCCACCCACTCTTTGGTGCCTCTCTTCACCCCCCTACCTTAAAAAAAAAAATAAAATAAAAAAAAAAAATCTAACTTCACTTCTCCTTGATAATGATGGCAGCCCATTGAAACGTCGGAACCCTTTGCAAACCTCCTTCACCAACTTCCTGAAAATACCAGAAAAACTGTACGAAAAATTGAGAGTATCAATAAAAAACTCAATAATGCAAACTGTGCCTATTATTTTAATCTCACCTGTATATATACTGTATATATATACTGTATATACTGTATATATAGGGGAGGGGAGGTAGAGTGGTCATGCCACCGGACTGGTAATCCAATGGTCCCGGGTTCGAATCCAGATGTATGGGAAGATATTATTGGGATGGAATTTGTGCTGTACCTAGTATCAGTGCATTAACACAAAGTCCACCGAAACGCCAACAAAAACATAATACCCTCATTGTTCCCTGATTAAATAGCATTGTATGAATATTCCCATATTCAAAATATGGTACAGGGAGGCAATGCCTAGTGAGTTCATTGTTCAATAGGTGGCGTTCTGAGAGTGAGGGTCCGAGTCTAGTTGGTGAGACAGTGAAGCGCTGGAGCAAAGCAGCTTCAGAGATGTGGCTGCTTCGATCCTTGGGAGCAACCATGCATCTTGCTAAGGCAAGATATCGGGGGGGGGGGGCTGGTTGTATCCCAAACTGCTTCACGTGTCTCACTCAATAGACTGGAACGAGACCTCACTGGCTTCGCCGTTCAATGTACGGTTGAATGTACAGGCTCTCGACTTATGCCCGAGAGGAGTAGTTTGAAAATGTTTGTATATATATACCGGTATATATATATATATATATATATATATATATATATATATTTACAACGCTGGCACACACAAACACCTCGCTGTTTGCACTTAGGGAGCAAGAGTTGCCCGGTAAAGTGTTGTGCGCACAAAAGCCACATGTGTGATTTGTTTTGCCTCATTTGTTTGATTGATGGCTAAATATGGGCCACAGTGACCACCAAAAATCTTGCTCGGGCCAATGAATGTCCTTTGAAATCCTAACTGTTGCTACCTGTTGATCTTGGATGGCCTCGTTGAGGAAATGCAAGCATTTGAATGGGTTTGATAAACACTTGAGCCTCATTTCATGGTTTCATCACAGAATACAAACATACAGTACTGTCCGCATTCTCAATGCGCCTGTTACTCTCTGGTTAACAATAGACATCCTGCTAGAAAACATAGTTCACAGGAAAAGACCTGTAAGAACTTAAATTCCTGCATAGTTCGTCAACTTCAGACAATGTGAACACGCATATCTTACCTTTAACTTGTAACCTTCTGGCAGAGTTTTATCAGTGAGCGCCAACTCGTAGGTTATGAAGTCCTCACTCTCCATCTTCACGGGGATCTCCACACTGGTCAGGGGGTTGAGAAGAGCTGCACGGGCAACTGAAGTTCTGCGGAGAAAAGTATCATTTTAGGATTGTTGTAAGGGTAGGTGAAGTATGTCTGATCTGAGCAATGCTAGGCAAAGTGCTTTGATAACTATAAGATTAAGTACGGTATAAGTCACAGTAATTATTGTTCCATTGACATGTTCAAAGCATGATCCACCGACCTCATTCCATGCACAACCTGGCAACTACACCTCACACTTACCAGCAACCACTATGCCACCACAACGATCATCAACAACCTGGGACCACCCATAATCCCACCACCACCACCAAGATGGGACCTCAAGAGAGCCGACTGAGAGACCTTCGAGAGACACATCCAAGCCTGGCACGAAGCATACGACCCAGCCCCAGAGACGAGTCTGGACCAGACGGAAAGGGACCTGGTCGAAGCATTCCATGAAGCAGCCAGACAAACGTGCCTTCTCATTTGGCATCCAAATCGTTACTTGAAAGACCACTGGTATTATGATTAAAGGGTCAAAGAGCAATACCACAGAGTTAATATGACCAGAAAATTCCACAACGATACACCGTCGACAGCAGCAGGGAGCTACTACAAGCTGTGGGCAAAATTATCAGCGGCGCCATAAAATTAATTAGGAAAGAAAAATGGCAGGAATGGTGCAACCTGCTAAACAAACTTACTAGTCTGTCAACCCTGTGGTCCCAGCTAAGGCGAGTGGCAGGCAAAGGGAGAATAAAACAGACAACGCACCCCAAACCAAAGGAAGAGGCAGAAAGCCTGGTAGCCCTCTTCGCCAAACGTGCCGCCACTGCACAGTTGCCTCCGCCTGTACAAAACACCAAGAAATACTCCATCGGGGAAGAAGGATTATGAACGACAACGCATGCCAAGAAAACTGCAAGGCGGATCCCTTTCACCTTGCAGGAACTACAGAACACAAAGATGCCAGGGAAAGACACAACCGCAGGAGAAGATGCCATCACCTACTCAATGATACACCCATAGAGTAAAGAAGGATAGATAAGAAAGAGGGTTATTTCGCCGCGTGAAGTAGGAGTGTCAGTACTATCGTGGGGCATAATATTATGAGCAAAATGCCAGTGGATATTCCTTATTAATTATTCCTTGTTATCTGCATGCCTGGCTTCTCTGCAGTGTTACCATAGTTAGGGAAAGTCCGTATAATGAGGGGGCGTTAGATTAAAGAGCAACTCTTTAAGAGTAATTTTATGTTGGTAAAAACCCTTGTAAATTATTTAAAATAAAATAAATATATAAAAGCAAGAGGAAAATATTAGGAATACATATACAATATAAACAAAAACTATATATGATGTAAGCTGTATAACTCCAAGGAACACAACAAGAATTAAAATGTAATTTTGAATATATATTATTAGTTACATATTATGTAGATGTTAATTTATAAAGTTGCATAAAACAGGACATTTAACGAAATACGTTCTTAGGTTATAATTATGATATCTAGGGATATTTTGTCCCAGCATGTTTGACGTTGGCAACTCCCCACTCTCACAACAACAATGGTGGGGGTAGAAGAGATGTGACTGTGAACCTCCTCATAATGTGACGACAATTTCACGATGATCTGGCCTTTACAGTAGCCTTTACTTATGTCTATTTAACTATGTCATGTCTACAGAGTCTCTGGATAGTGTAGAATTGATCATTAATAGAGTTACTAGTACAAGGTAGGGATTATTACGAATTAATGGGGACTCTCCTATTTTCCTTTGCGATCGTGCTGCCATCTCTCGAACGCGTGGATCGCTATTTTCAGATTTGTGGTGTCTCTCTTTCCTCTCTTATCTTTCTGTACTCTATGGATACACCATGCTGGAGTAGCCGGACAGACGGCCCTCCTGACAGTAATCCACAAGTCCTGGGAATCAGGCCGCCTTCCAAGTAAATGGAAATACAGGCTGATCCAGCCAATACACAAGCCAAAGGACCCACCACAGCCGAGAACCATCACCTTACTCAGCTGCATTGGCAAAACACCTGAGAAATTGGTCAAGGCCAGACTAACCTACCAGATCGGCCAGCTCCACCCAGTATTATTCGCATATAGAGAAGGTGTAGGCACCGCCAACAACATTGCAGCAATCCTGGGTGAAATCAGTAACGGAAAGGCCCTAGCTTTCCTAGACCTGGAAAAGGAAAGCGGAGATGCAATCCTTCAAACCCTGGTAAGAAAGGGAGTAAAGAGGAGATTCCTAGCTTGTGTAGATGATTACCCCCCAAAATGCAGCGTGAAGGTCAGGTTCCAAGGACAGGTTTCTTCAAATCATCAGTTTAAGAACGGGACACCGCAGGGAGGAATA
The DNA here is from genome assembly GCA_032716605.1 of Paralithodes platypus. Classification (NCBI taxonomy): domain Eukaryota; kingdom Metazoa; phylum Arthropoda; class Malacostraca; order Decapoda; family Lithodidae; genus Paralithodes; species Paralithodes platypus. The sequence goes on along the minus strand of CM064568.1, from coordinate 16,106,509 downwards.
CTCAGCTCGTACCTCTTCAACATGCTGAAGGAGAACTTGGTCTTGGTAGTATATTTTGCTACAATAAAGATAGACTATCGTTTGCACTTACAAAACTATCATTTTCAACAAAGACTTCGTCGCTGCTATTGCTGTTCGCAATGCGGAATCTCACTGCTATTGCGATTCGCAATGTGGAATCTCGCTGCTATTGCTGTTCGCAATGCGGAATCTAACATCGGATAGGTCTGTCAAGTCGGACTTGAGCACTCTCAAGGATATCATTCTGCCCAGCACTTCGCCTGGAGTTTATCCTGGGAACTAATAACTTGGGGGGTACAGTCATACTGTTCTGCTATGCTGATGAGTTGCAGCTCATAGTCCGGGGTGACCATAAGCTCCGACTGATACAGAAAGCCCTCAACAAGATAGAAGAGACCTGCCAGGAACTAGGACTGAAGATAAACGGCACAAGACCAAAACTATGGCAGTCCATCTCAGCACCCCAGCAGGAAAGCTGAACTTTCAGGGGACAGACATAAACTAGGTCAAAACCTACCAATGCCTAGGCATCTGTATTAACGATCGGTTCGACTTCCAAACAGAGGTGGAATATCTCAGAAAGCGAACGGCCAACAGGATGAAAGTCATGAGGACGATCACCGGCACAAGGACAGGGGCAGACATCAATGTGCTTAGGCTGTACTATACTCATGCAGTCAGGACATTGATTGACTATGCCTCCCCCGCGCTGGACACCCTAAAGACCACAAAGATACACAGGCTAAATGTGGCACAAAACCAGGTGCTACGACTGATGCTGGGAGCCCCACAATGGACAAAGATTGTCAATATCCAAGTGGAGACTCAAATCGACCCCATTGGGATAAGAATCAGCAAAAAAGTAGCATGCCTCGTTGTGCGACTGAGGTTGAAGAACCACCTAAGTTCACAAGATCCTGGCAGCCACTCCACAGAGGAGGGACCTGTTCCCCAGCACCACCTGGACTAGGAGGGTCGCAAACACTATAAACCGGATGGACATAACACACCTCCTAACACAAGGTACCGACAGTCCCAACCATGACTGGTGTGCTCAGGCCTCGTGGATAAGACACCAAGTCTTATACAAGAATGGAGCCGAAGGAGCCAGGCGCACAAACACAGACTCAAACGGCAAGCGGAGTGGTCGATTGCAGAACTACGAAGTGACCACACACTCACATACTACACTGACAGCTCGGTAGATCCAGTCTCTGGACATAGCGGTTTGGCCTTCCAAATTAACGGAAAAGCCCACACGTGGAGGACCCCCAATGGCTGCTCCAATCTCCAGACTGAACTTACAGTCATACTTTAAGCACTGAAATATGTCGAGCCAAAATAGGAAAACATTCTCATAATCACCTAATCAAGATTATCAGTTGCTACAATAAGAAGCCGAAGACACAAAGACAATGTCAGAATGACAACAAACATATGGGCCACACTACGTAACATATCAGATCAGGGCCGACAAACCAGCTTTCTCTGGATCCCCAGCCACGTAGGAGTCCAAGGCAATGAGGAAGCCGTTGAAGTGGCCAAAGAAGCAACCAATCTAGCTGACACCACCCTTCATGTCCACACATCTCTGTCGCAGAATAAAAACAAGACCCACAAGACGCCCACACAGCTCAGATACCAAGTACACAGGGCAGTGCTCAATAACTCCAACTCGGCCCAGTGGTACCAGCAGGCATTCCTAGGCAAATTCCTCCAACTGCCTCACACAGTCAGGAGGGAAACCAGGGTTAACATACACGTCTACGTCTAGGCTACCGGTGCATCACCAAGATCAGGGCAAGAGCTGAGAAGAAATGCGAGCACTGCCTTGAAACAACAACCGAGCCACTCCTCCACACTCTTCTCCTGTGCCCCACCACAGAAGAACTACGAAGACTAACCAACACCCAATAGACACATCCCCAGAGTGAAGAGGCTATAGGAGCTGCTACCGGAATTGTACAAGAAATGACGGAGGAGCACATAGAAAAACTCAGACAGTAGAAGAGTATCCCCCACCCCCAAGATGAAAACCTAGCTTTGCTCAGATTCTCACCTAGTCTAGCTCTAGAACAAGGCAGGCACAGTTACAACACAGACTCTTATTTAGCTTACCTAGATTACCTAGCATAAATTACTTAGCTTAGAGAATGGGTCGTCGATAGAGAAAGACACGGATTAGTTCTCCAAAAACTAATAAATCTTAAAAAAAAATATTTACAGTATATACAGTATATATATATATATATATATATATATATATATACATATATATACATCTATATATATATATATCTATATATATATATATATATATATATATATATATATATATATATATATATAATATATATATATATATATAGATATATACTGTACATGTTCAAAGTCAAAGTATACTATAGCATGTCAGTCATGGTTGATTGAAAAGAACAACAAACATTCTAGGTAGTATTTTTTCCCCTTGAATTTGCAGCTTTCCCTCAAAGTTACCAGTAAGATATATTTCTGCAATTATTTTATCCCTTTGAAATTGCAATTTCCTTCAATTTCTTTGGCATACTAATATCTAGGTAATTACTAATCATCATCAAGTTGCAGTTTCCCCTCAACCTTATCGACAAACTCTTGAGTTTGATACTGCCTTATTTTCCCGGAAGATCAAAACCTTTAAAGGAGGAGAAGTAGCTGTCCTTTGAATAGTGTGGTGGCAATAACTAATATTTCGTCAACTTGAATGTACAGTGTCCCTTCAAATGTATCGAATATTCTTGAATACACTTAACCTTATCATCCCCGGAGAAACGGAGCCTTTGACCAAGGAGAGGCAATCATGCTTGAAGAGTGTGATTTATCAACTCTGCGTAAGCAGAGTTTGGTACCCCCCCCCCCCCCCCCCCCCCCCCCCCCCGTATAGTGGGTACCACCGGAAAAAATGTCTGTCGTCGTCGTTGCCGTCGTCCGTCTGTCCCGAAACTCCTCCTAGACCGTTGGACGGATTTTAACCAAATTTCACACAAACATGTGTTGGGTGAATGCGAACGTCAGTCAGATTTTTTTTTGTTTTTTGAATTTGTGCAATAATTATGATTTTAGGTCCAAAATATGGTTTTACCTCCACCACCCCAGCAATGAATGCGTTCTTAGTGAGTGAGCTCCGAAGGGGCTCACACAATAAGAATGCATTCGTTCTGGGGGCGAAAACATCTCGCTCCGCATTTGCTAGGTTAAGTTAGTTTAATTGGCATTAGAAGTGATGGTAGTAATAGTGGGATTGATGGTGATAGTAGTGATGATGGTGATAATAGTAGTGATGATGGTTGTATTTGTATTGATGATGATTACAGTAGTGATGATGATGACAGTAGTAGATATGATGGTGACAGTAGTAGATATGATGGTGACAATACTTTTAGTAGTGATGATGGTCATAATAGTAGTGATGATGGTGACTGGTGTAAGTATTAGTGATGATGGTGAGTAGTAGTGATGATAGTGAAAGTTGTAGTGATGTTGACAATAGTTGTGATGATGAAGATCATAGTATTGGTGATGATGGCAGTAGTAGTGATGATAGTGATAGTAGGATACATGATGGTAATACTTGTGACAGTAGTAATGATGATGGTTATAGCAGTAGTGATGATGTTAACTGTAGTAATGATGATTGTAAGATGGTGGTGATGATAGTAGTAATGATGGTTGATAGGTGTAGTATCAATGATGATAGTAGTGATTAAGATGGCAGTGACAATAGTAACAGTAGTAGTGATGATGGTGAGAGTAGTAGTGATGATTGTATTTGTAGTAGTGATGATCATAGTAATGGTGATGATGACAGTAGTCGTGATGATTGTGGCAGTTGTAGTGATGATGGCAGTAGTAGTGATGATGGAGATTGTGATTGATGATGGTATTAGTAGTGATGATGGTAACCCCTCGCAGAGTTGGGTATGCCGTTTTGATTTTGGGCAAAACGGCACGTCTACTTTATAATACTTTATTAACTTCAATATGTAGTTTCCAATCAAAGTTATCAGCATACTCTTGAATACGACTACACCTTCCATCTTTTTCATTCTACATTATAAACACAATTTTCAATACAATACCTTAGCTTTCCCGGAGAATCGGAGCCTTTGACCGAGGAAAGGTAATCCTCCTTGAAGAGTGTGGTTGCGATACAGGCCCCATAACACAGCTTCTTCTCTACCTCGTCCCCTTTGTTACCGCATGGCCACTCCTCGTACTGGGACAACATGGGACCCCATATCACCTGGAAGAGAAAACCGGTAATGGATTACGCTACTGGGGTAATCAAGTTGGTAATTATGATTAGATTAGATTGCTAAAATTTATAAACTAGTGTTAATTATTATATTTTTAATAGTTAATTGATTCTTTAAATCAAAGGATATGTCAAAGGCTTACAAGCCTTTGGAGTGCCACATGTATTTGTTGATTTCATTATTTGAGTTTAGAGGTGAAATTGGTTGGTGGAAAAAAACATAATAAAGCATAATATGTTATATGCTAGATATTCAAAGCATTATAAAATAATAGTTAATAATGTGTGGTATGAGTATTCATAGCTTTGTGCTATATATTTCGAAACAGCAGTACTGAGCTGGAATTCTCTTAGAGGAGATAAAACTAACCTAAAAACGAAAGTTAGACAATAATACTATTGACAATTTAGGTCGTATACAGTATTTTGCTACAATAAATATAGACAATTGATTGCACTTACAAAACTATCATTGTCAACAAAGTCTTCGTCGCTGCTATTGCTGTTCGCAATGCGGAATCTAACAGAGGATAGGCCTGTCAAGTCGGACTTGAGTACTCTCAAGGATATCATTCTGCCCAGCACTTCGCCTGGAGTACCATCCTGGGAACTAATATTCTTACACAAGCCAAACAAGTATCTGTAAAGAATATAATGAAGATATACAAATGCATGTAATATATGATACACATAACTCTCAATAAATATACAAACATATCTAGTACTGTGAACTAAGATAATATAACATTTAAATATACTTTTGATAGACTGGTGACGTATTTAAGTTCGTGAGTGTACATACTTTTCTATACTTTGACTGTAACTAGTGTCTGGGCAGGAAAGTTACAAGAAGTTTGACTTAGCAAATTCCTCATCACCCCACCTCAATGATCATGCCTTAAGCCATTTATACTAAACTCGTGAACAATGACTTACAGACACCAAGAAATATCAAAACAACACCCAGCACACGCTATCACACACAAATACTGTCTTCTCTCCCTCCCTGCCCACCTCAAACCAACTTCCGGAAGCACATCCATACTCATATCACTCGCCGTTCCATTCACTCTCATAGACAACACGCAGCTGCAAGCACGACCTCCCGAAATCCATCCTTCTGAATCCTCCCTTCTTCGCGAGGACAGAGTCCACCTGGCCAGGCTGAGATGCAGACACCTTCCGGCTCTTCTGAGCTATCAGAAGAGACTGGATGACTCCGTCGTCGACACCTGCCCGGGTTGTAACACAGCACCCATACCATTAAACACATCATAGAAGACTGCATTTCACACAACCACTTACGCCAACAACACAATTTACACTCTTTGAGAGCTCTGTGGGAAAGCCCGACCGTGGCCATGGCCTTCCTTAGGGACTCGGGGCTGTTCGGCCAGGCAGCTTAGGGAACAGGAACAACAACAACAACAACAATGACTTACAAAATACAGAGAGTTATATAGATTTGAATGGATACTAGTTGCTAGACCACGTCGGTTCAATCCAGTTTGATATGATACGTCACGATACGTCACGCTCAGTGATCATTCCCAGTAATCTCACATTGGTGAGTTTTCACATACACTGGGGGGGGGGGGGGGGATACTAATTACAAGCAGCTTTTCCTTTAGTCTTCTTCGTACACTTAGACAAAAAATATCATATACATTTACTCATATTGGTTAACCATAGAGGTAGATAAATTTCAGAGGTTATTTAATCCCAAAATCTTTTGCAAGAAACACTCTTGGTGATTAGATACATATAAAGATACTGCACAAGGCGAGACGTTACATATAGGGATAAGGCAGAACCCTTCATAGATTAGACCATTCATATATATATATATATATATACAGTATATATATATATATATATATATATATATATATGTGATTGAGATGAGACAGAAGGTAGAATTTCCTGTGACGAGTGGCTCCCCCAGAGTTGAAAAAGTGACAGAGCCAAAATCAAGGGACATTCTTGCCAAAATGCCTGGAAACACAGAGTTTGAAGCAATTTAAATCATAGGAAGAGGGAAAGACTGATTCTGGGAGAGATTTCCAGAGCTCAGCAGTTGAATAGAAGAAAGATTGAGAATAACGTTTCACTCTTGGGTTGGACAGTTGCACAGAGTAGGGGTGGGATTGTGTTGTAAGACAGGTGCTACATGCTCTACAAAGAGGGGGTGGTATACACTGAGAGAGCTCTGTGAAACACTGATTATTGTAATAGTTGTAGAATAGTGAGAGAGATGCAACATTGCGTCAAAGAGAGAGAGACTGCAGAGAATTGGTGAGAGGACGTGAGTTACTGAGACGGAAGTTTTTTTGTCTACTTTGTCTAGAGGTGCTGTGTGAGAAGATTCTCCCCACATGTGTGATCAATATTCAATACATGGATACAATGTGCCCCTGTACAGAGCAAGAAGCTGCGCAGGGGAAAAGATCCCTCGGAGGTGGTTAATCACACCCAGCTTCTGGGAAGCTGTTTTAGCAAGAGTGGTAATATGATCTTTCCAAGAGAGATCAGAAGAAAAAGAGACACCAAGAATATTAAGAGATGATGAAGGGTTAATTTGTATGTTGTTGAAGAGTAGGTCATAGTTTTCTGGAAGGGGGCGACGAGTAGACAGATGGAGGAATTGAGTTTTGGAAGCATTGCAAGTAACAAGGTTTTCTCTGCCCCAATTAGAGATAGTAGAGAGATCAGAAGATAGGTGTTTTATGGCCTCCTTACGTGAGTTTGGAGTTCCTGCTGTGAATAATTTTGTGGAAGGTTAGTTGAATAGTGTAATGTAGAGTCATCTGCATATGAGTGAATGGGGCTGGAGGTGCAGTTGAGAAGGTCGTTAATGAATAATAATAAGAGAATTGGAGATAGGACAGAACCCTGAGGAACACCGGATTGATAGGTTGATGAAGTGAACGGCGGCCGCCCACAACAGCAGCTATGGAACGGCCGGAAAGGAAATTAGGGACAAGGGCACAGATGGAGGGATAGAAACCAAAGGAGGGTACAGTGCATTCATTCGACATATATCGACAGGCCCCGCCCACTTCCCCAACAGTTATCATACGGCTGGCATGACTGTGCGATGTAGGGGTGTCCAACAGGGTTACCAAATCAGCACAAAAATATTATTTAATCTGTTTGCAGAAGTAACTAGAAGAATACAAACTAGTAAATGCCTACCTAATATTGCTAGAATATTACTCCAATATTGATAACATGTGCTGAAAGATTCTTATTGCTAGGTGTAAAATATTGCCGCTAGATCAAGTCAATATTTATTTATCAATTTAAATTATTAAAAATGGCCTACAAAGCCATCTACCTTTCTACATCAACGAGTGAGAAAGAAATGTTAAGACTGGAGCCTGTCTTTAACAGCTCCATTCCCTTGTTCAAGTAAATACTTTTAGATCTAGCGGTAAGGTAGCTACATTGGCAACGCCGGTGTCGTCTCTCTCAACTGTCAATGCGCTGTCATTCAAACGTCAGTTCAGTTCCCTCCCGTCTTCTGAAGGGGGAAGATGGCGTCTCCTGCCCATACCCCTGGCAGACCTGCTTGTTCTCTCGACGTATCAGTCAAGCCAGGAATATTGTATTAAATGTATTCAAGTATTTTGATAAGGAGAAAACTGAGCCAGTTGATGTGGTGGTGAAGAAAACCTCTGAGGCAACACAAGTTTCACAGCCATTGATTAACAAGATCAGAACTCAAGGCAGGAAGATTGAAGGAGTCTTTCATTCACCAGTTTACCAGCACCGGCTTTCACCCATACTTGGATCAATTGACAACTTGATCACTTCACACTATGAGAGAGAGAGGGAGGGAGGGAGACTGAGGTACACAGACAAGGGAGGGGGAGGCATTACGGTACCGTACCCTATACACCCAAACGCAGTCGCTCGCTAAGCCTAGCTTAAAAATGTCTACCTCTGCTCTGCCCAAGTAGACGAGGTAACAATGGTAATGGAGTTTACTTTTCTGTACAATGGTATATGGTAATATTGTATAGTAAAGAATAACTGCAAATATGAATGTATTAAAGCGCTCTTACATCCTATAATTAATTTTACTTGGAGCTCTTATCAGCTCCGTGGTAAGGTGACAAGTGACTTGTCTGAGATTGCGGTATGATAAGCTCTACTTCGTCTACGGCGCTGGTGGAAGCGGGCGGGGCCTGTCGATATATGTCGAATGAATGTACTGTAGTTTGGAAATAAGGGATTTGTGCCAGAATCAATCGAAGGCCTTCGATATGTCTAGCACAACAGAAAAAGTCTCACTGAAGCCCCAAATGGAGGATGATCAAAAGTTAGTAAGATAAGAAAGAAGATCACCAGTATAGCGATCCTTCAGGAATCTGTACTGGCGGTCTGAGAGTAGGTTATGGGAAGAAATGTTGAGGTAAGAAATGTTGAGGTAAGAATAGATTATTGTTTTTTAGAGATGCAAGAAATGAGAGCAATTGGACAAAAGTTGGAGGGTTGATAGCGGTCACCCTTCTTTGGGACAGGTTGAATGAGAGCAAACTTCCAGCAAGAAGGGAAGACGTTAGAGGAGAGACAGAGACGGAAGAGTCTGCCTAGGCAGGGAGTTAGCACGGAAGCACAGTTTTTTAGTACAATAGGAGGAACACTGTCCGGTCCATATGCCTTCTTAGTATTCTTAGTATTAAGACCCAGAGAGGGTGGAAAGTACATCATTGGAAGAGATAATGATGTTAGGCATAAGTAGGAGAGAAGGGAGTGGAGAGGGAGGAACAGCACCAGAATCATCCAGGGTTCAGCTTTTTCAGAGGAAGAAGTGACGGTAGTGCTGTCAGAGTGGAAAAAAGAAGGAAAGACGAAGAAGAAAAATTGTTGGAGAGGTTTTTGGCTGGATGCCAGAAGGCTTGGGAAGAGCTAGAGTTGGATAGTTCAGTGCAATTATTATTAATGAAAGAGTGTTTGGCGAGTCGAAGAACAGATTTGGCTCGATTCCGGGCAGAAACATAGGAAGTATAAGATTCTTGAGTGGGAAGGCGACGGTAACATTTGAATGCTTCCTCCTTATTGCGGACAGCAGTAGAGCAAGTGTGAGTAAACCAAGATTTGTTTTGCATTAGAATTTGAGAAAGAAAATGGAATGTATGCTTCCATGCCCAAGAGGATTACCTCGGTAATGCGTTCAGCACTCTCCGAGGGTCCCCGGCCACAGAAGCAAAAATAATTCCATGGGAAATCAAAGAAGTACTGCCGAAGAGCCTATCATTTGGCAGCGCCAAAGTGCCACAACCGCCGCCATAGGCTTGTTTGGGCATTGTTTTGTAGTTATGGACCATTAAAGTTGGCATTTTTTTTTTTTTTGTAATTTCTAACCCTGTGTTTCTTCAATAAGATGAGGATAGGAAAAGAAACTATAAAGTGTATTATGAAGCATGATATCAATAGTTCAAACTGAATATTACAAGAAACCAACAAAACTTAATTTTAAGCTCATCATCACGGAAAGAAGAAAGGATCTACAGAGGAGTTTTTGGTGTTTTCTGTCAGTTTAAACCCATTTTTTGAGTAATGAAAATTAATAGCGATAACGTTAAATGCTGTATGATGGTGCATGGTATTAATACTTAATGAAAACACAACAAAAAATCCTCCGTAGCCTTTCTTCCTTCCGTGATGATGAGCTTAAAATTAAGTTTTGTTGGTTTCTTGTAATATTCAACTCCATGTCAAGGGAATATGAAGTACGATGTAGGGAAATTTTTGGTGTCAGTTTGAAGTATCGATATCATGCTTCATAATACACTTTATATTTTGTTTTCGTATCCTCATTTAATTGAAGAAAAACAGGGTTAGAAATTACAAAAAACACCAAAACGCCGACTTTAATGGCCCATAACTGCACAACAATGCCCCAAAAAGCCTATGTGTATATAACAGTTTTTACTTAGAATTAATTGATCTTTCATCTCTGGAAGTATTTGACAAAACTCGTGGGACACCCTGTACAGTATATATATATATATATATATATATATATATATATGCTGAATATCCACAGGGAAGGAAGGAAAACAAACACAAAGTCCCAAGCGCTTTCGTGTAATACATCTTCAGGGGACAGAGGATAGGCAGAGAATGATTATATACAGTGTGATATTATTGAAGTGCAAAAACCTAAACGGAAAAAAAAAAAAAAAAAATTCATACTAAGTAATATACAAATAGAAAGGAAAGACAGAGTGGTATTCATCAATAAAAGACTCAAACAATTATTTGAGGTTACGATTATACTAAAATCTCGTCATAAAATATACCGGTTCAATAAATAGCCTACATTAAAAATAATAACGATAAAAAAACAATTGTTTCGAAATGAGACAAAAATATCGAATCAATATATATGAGTTAAAATACAGAAGGTACTGTATGTCTGAAGCAGTTATAAAACCTCGTTTTTAATTAAAAATATAATTATATGAAACCATAAATTTGTATTTGTTTACAAATACAATTGACAATGAAATTATCTAGTTTGTATACATGCCACTGCTTATATTCATATTTATATTATCTGTAAGATTAATGAAACTAGATTCTATTATATTTCGATGAAACAATTGATGAAGCACTATCCCAATCAATTTTGTGGTCGTGATATCGTACATGCATAAAGACACCGTTTGAGACTTGTCCTGTTATAAGCAGTAGCTTATCTAAAAAATATAATGAGATAAATCAGTCCATCATGCTGTTACACATAGCTTAAATTATGCTGCTTCGCTTAATACTAACTAATACATTTTACAGGATTCACTGAGCAAAGTAAACAATATAGGCTTTCAGTAAATTTCTTGGCGAATATATAAACATTCAACATGACTATATAAATATTTACAGACGAGAAAGTACAGTCCCCGACAACAATTAGTAGACACAACCACAGGGCATTTAAGTCGGTAACAATATATATACACTATATACACTATATATATATAGGCGGCAGTACGTGTGGAGAATGAGCAGAGCGAGTTCTTTGACCTGAATGTTGGGTTGAAACAGGGGTGTGTGATGCCCCGTGGTTGTTTACTGTATATATGGATGGCGTAATAAAAGAAATACAAGGAAGAGCAGTGGATGTTGAGTGTGTCACTGATAAGGGAGGGAAATGAGTGGAAGCTACCTGTACTGCTGTTTGCTGATGATACACTTCTGATGAGCGATACTGAATGGGAGTTGCTGGGTCTGGTAAATATGTTTGGAACAGTGTGCGATTTTTTTTTTTTTTTTTTTTTTTTTTTCTATATTTCAACTACTCCCTCTCGGGCATAGGCTGATAGCCTTTACATTCAACCGCTGAATACGGTGAGGCCGGTGAGGCCGGTGAGGTCTTGCTCCAGTCTAGGGAGTGAGACATGCGAAGCTTCACGGCTCGAAGCAACTCCATCTCTGAAACCGCCTCGCCTCTGTGCTTCATAGTCTCATCCCCACAGACTCGGACCCTCACTCTCAGAACGCCACCTATTGAACGATTAACTCACTAGGCATTGCCCCCCTGTAGCATATTTTTGAATATGGGAATATTCATACAATGCTATTTAATCAGGGAACAATGAGGGTATTTTGTTTGGCATTTCGGCATTTAGGGTAAATGCAGGGAAGAACAAGGTTATGGTCTTCGAAAGGGGTGAGGCCACAGAGTGTGAGGTGAAGTTGAACGGTCAGGCTATGGAGATTGTCAGCTCATTTAAGTATCTGGGCAGTGTGTTTAGTAAAGATGGGACTATGGATGAAGAAGTGCGGGAGAGGGTGTAACACGGGAAGAGGGTTGTAGGAACCTTGAAAGCAGTAACAAGAAATAGGGTGGTCAGTATGGAAGTGAAGAAGCCCTTGCATGACAGTGTGGTAATCCCGACAATAACTTACGGAAGCGAAGCATGGACGTTCCTGAAGAGACTCAGACCAAGAGTGAGAGCGGTGGAAATGAGTTACTTGAGAAGTGAATGCGGAGTTACATGGAGGGATAGACAGACGAATGAGGAAGTAAGAAGGAGGTGTGGTAAGGAGGTAGATGTGCTGGAAAGTGTGAAAAGGAACAACTTGAGATGGTTCGGCCATATGGAACGTATGGAAAGCGAGAGAATGACTAAGAGGGTATACGAGAGCGAGGTGGAAGGACAGAGAGGGAGAGGTGGAAAGATGGAGTGAGGAAGTATATGAATGAAGGCGGTGCTGGTTGGGAGGAGGGGCGTCGACTGACTGAGGACAGAGGTGCATGGGGGCGGTTCGTTCGTGGCCACCCCTTCGGAGATCACGGTGTCAGGCAATAGATAGGTAGATATACATATATACTGTATACATACTGTATATATATATATATATATATATATATATATATATATATATATATATATATATATATATATATATATATATATATATATGTATATATACACATTAGGAAATTGCTGCAAGACCCAGAAACTCAAGTATGTTAGCTACATATCTATACAAAACAATCAATATAAAAAAAACTATTAAATAGATTCTTTTAGGCTCCATAGCAAACACTCATGTGTGGATGTAGGAGATTTGGGAGATTTGGGTCCAGCTGGCTTACTGGTTAGCCTACTATACAATGGAAATCATCAAAACTTGCCAGGATATCTAGTAGTACGATCAGTAACATCTCAGAGGGTTAAATTATATAATTAATATCAACAAAACGTTGTCGAGATGATGTTTCGAGTTGTTAATAGTTGTCGATGCGTTTCTTTGTTATTTATTGGTTGGTAATGTAGTTTATGCTGATAGTTAACCGATTCGTAATATTTGGGTATCTTCCGCATGGCGAAGATTTACTCACTCCTAAGTATGATCCACATGAGATGAAAAATTGGTGACCCTGGTCTCTGGGTGTTCTCCTGGGTGACCTAGATGTGTGTGAATTTTGTGTTTTGTCTGTGTTTGTTCGTTGTTTTGTCTTGTGTTTTGTGTTTTCCCTGTTCTTGCTCTGTCTTGAGTCGGCCACCCCCAAAAAAATATAAACAAAAACAATAATAAAAGAGTAAAAATAGAAAATAAAAATAAAAATAGGAAAAGTGGGGATTGGGCCTGAGCATATACCTGTACATACATACAGTGGGAGGTATGTGTTTACAAAACAAATTACCACCCAGTATTTATGTCAACACTCCGGTATTATCTAACCCATAGTCAACTCAAGCAGGGCCAAGTAACCTGTGGCAAGTTTAAGTACTGATCAAATTTAACATAACATATCATTACAGTAGGCCTACAGGTTAACATTGACTGCTTGAAATGGTATATTGGTTGATTAATCCGGTCTCTTTTACACCAAAAAATACATAAATATATATATAAATATAGAGATGGCCAAAAGAAATATTCCAACAGCTTAAAATCCACTGCGATAGAGAGAATGCTTCACATGAAAATAGTACACATCGAAATCTTAGTATTGAGGGGAAAATATTAACTGCCAATATATGATGTAATTACTCACTTGCTCAGGTTATTCATTAGATTCTTCATGTTGGTGGTGTTGTCCATCTGAGCCTTTCCTTCCACAATCTGTTCGGAAGTCTGCAGCAGCGTCCTCACCTTGGATTAAAATTATTGTAGTATATATATATATATATATATATATATATATATATATATATATATATATATATATATATATATATATATATATATATATATATATGGTGGGTGGGCTTGTGGTGGTAGGGCTTCGCTGCATGTCTGCCTGCCGAGATCAGAACCTCTCCGGGTGGTTGGAGGCCGGAGGAGTGCTGGAGGGACCTTGGTGATCCTGGTCTCTGGGTCTTCTCCTGAATGACCTAGATGTGTTTGAATTTGTGTTTTGTGTTTGTGTGCTCGTTGTTTTCTGTTGTGTTTTGTATTGTCCCTGTTCTTGCTCTGTCTTGAGTCGGGCCCCTCCCCCCCATAAAAAAATACAAAAATACAAAAATAATAATAAAATAAAATACAATAAAAATAGGAACAGTGGGGATTGGGCCTGATTAAACATAATGTATATATATATATATATATATATATATATATATATATATATATATACTGTATATATATATGTATATATATATACTGTATATACACACAACCAACATACATAATTGTTCTAGGGCCTATTTGATTAATGCTATTATAGCTAGCTAAGAGTATATCATGACAAACAAATTATACAACCTTAAGTTGTTCATTAGATAGTTAAATAATCCTGCTTTTGAGTTGTTTTAATATTATGCAGATAATTAGCTACAATACCAAAATGAAAAGTAGCTATGTAACAGTTTTAGCTGTTGTCAACTAAACAGTGCTCAATTTATTGTATATTATTTACATAAAGTGGGCTCTAGATCAAAGTCCATAGCCACGTCTGGGCGACCATACAACAGATGGAGAATCAAGAAGAGGAGAAAGAGTTGACTATATAAGTAATGTATTATTATTTTTGGGGAGTCTGCTCGTCAAACATAGTGGTGATGGTGGAATGAGGTTAGCTGGAGAACAGTTGAAAATCATTTTTGCATGTGATGTACGATGTGTGGTATGTTTAATGGACTACCTATTCTATGACCACTGCAATCTCCTCTGTAAGTTCCATAGGAATGAGTCATTACCTTACCTCAGTGCTCTCTTTGTTTACTGTAATGCACTGTACTCGCAAAAATCCCGCAACCCCAATACTGTACTACCCGAGTTGACGTCTTGGATAGTGTAAAATAGTCGTTGATGGCGAAGTCTAATAAACCCATCACGTGAATCACCACAAGACTATTACCTGGTTCTTTCAAGGAGAACTAAGGTTACTATCCTATTGTAAGTCCGTGGTTGTACAGTGGGTTAGCGCGCGAGTCTGGTTGACCTACTGAGGTCCTTGAGGTCCAATGAAATGCTGGGTGCGAAGGGAATTTAACCTTCCCAAAAACTCCCCAGGCTTTGAGATGCCTGGCGCGGGTTCGAACCCTGGTTAGGGACATGTATGTTTTTACCAGACCCGCGCGCTAACCGACTGTACTACCACGGACATACAATAGGATAGTAACCTTAGTTCTCCTTGAAAGAACCAGGTGATAGTCTCGTGGTGATTCATTTGATAGGTTCATTAGACTTCGCAACCAACGACTATTTTACATTATCCCAGACGTCAACTCAGGTAGTAGAATATTGGGGTTGGAAGATTTTTGTGGGTACAGGGCATTACATTTACATACCCATTGCTTAACACTTTCAATTATATGGTGTAATTTTGTGTTATTCTGAATACCTCCAGATGTTTGTATTCATCTTAGGAAGAACCAGGCAGTCATAGACATTAGGCTATTTCTAAGGTAGATAATATTGCCTACTGGAAGCATGAATATACCTAATTATATAGCTATTATGAAGCAATTGAAAGTGGTATTATGTTATAAAATAAGTCGAAGCTATACAATCGAATAATAACAATGTGATGATATTGAAAGGATTAGCGTAAATTATATATACTGTATACTGCGTAATATATATATATATATATATATATATATATATATATATATATATATATATATATATATATATATATATATATCAGTAGTAGGTTGGCCGCTAGGGTACCGGATCTTCAGAATAAATAAGATGACGAGAGCAAACATCAACTCCATTTTCATTGTTTATTAATTAAGCTTTGACAATATTTCGAACAACTCTGTTCATCATCAGGTGAAACACCAACGATCCTAGAAAACAAACATGATATCTGTTAAAACTTTGTATTTAATATATGGATCTATTTAAACAAGTTTAATGTGACAATTCTACATAATACTTTACTTAAAACTGCTAGACTATAAGTTAATAATTGAAAACAATAACAAGATTTACAAGAATATTACATAATCCTAACTTCATGTTCAGGTTTATGAAGTTAGGATTATGTAATATTCTTGTAAATCTTGTTATTGTTTTCAATTATTAACTTATAGTCTAGCAGTTTTAAGTAAAGTATTATGTAGAATTGTCACATTAAACTTGTTTAAATAAATCCATATATTAAATACAAAGTTATACAGATATCATGTTTGTTTTCTAGGATCGTTGGTGTTTCACCTGATGATGAACAGAGTTGTTCGAAATATTGTCAAAGCTTAATTAATAAACAATGAAAATGGAGTTGATGTTTGCTCTCGTCATCTTATTTATTCTATATATATATATATATATATTTAGGGTATATATGGGCAGTAGGTTTTCCAAAAGGCATATTTCGTTGAATGAGATACTAAGTTGTGCATTGCAGAGCTTCTTGGCTATGCTTTCTATTCTTCTGATGGCTCTCTTTGCCTCTTCAGAAAGATTATGGATCAGCTCTCCATAAGTCGTCATCGTCCCTAGTTGGTGACATCGGGACTCTAGTTGTCTTCTCCTCTGCGTTGGTTGGTGTTCGGATTCCGAAATGTCGGCCCACTGGAGCCTTCTTCAGCGAAGTGTGACAGGCATAGTTGGTGTATCAGTATTTTGCAATTTACTGATATATTATCACAAAGACATTTCAGTGAAAAAAGGGCATATGTCTGTATGTTAGCCGCTTGTGTTAGGGATTGGTCATGGTATTGGTCATGGATATGCTTATACTTGGTAGAGCTTGTATATCATGGGCCTGGATGTTGATGGAAGGGTTTAGGTCCTTGATGTACAGTGCCTCAAGTATGGGAGGTCAGCGGTTGTCCCTGCAGATGGCTATATGGGAACCCAGAAAAATCATGTGAAAAAAGAACACTGTGTCAACATCACCAAAGAAGACCTTGAAACCAATACCAAAATTTTAGCCACCTGTATTGACAACTGCCGACTTCCCATACTTGAGGCTCTGTACATCAAGGACCTAAACCCTTCCATCAACATCCAGGCCCATGATCTACAGGCTCTACCAAGTGTAAGAATATCCATGACCAATCCCTAACACAAGGGGCTAACATATGGACATATTCCCTTTTTGCACTGAAATATCTTTGTTATAATATATCAGTAAATTGTATAATACTGATACACCAACTATGCCTGTCTCACTTTGCTGGAGAAGGCTCCAGTGGGCCGAAATTCCGGAATCCGAACACCAACCAACGCAGAGGAGAAGACAACTAGAGTCCTGATGTCACCAACCAGGAACGATGACGATTTATGGAGAGCTGATCCATAACCTTTCTGAAGAGGCAAAGAGAGCCATCAGAAGAAGAGAAAGCATAGCCAAGAAGCTCTGCAATGCACAACGTAGTATCACATTCAACTAAATATAAATATATATATATATATATATATATATATATATATATATACAGAAGACATTTTCGGTCTATGATATTATAGGTAAAGAACCAGCCAGCGTACACAGAGGTATGAACCCCACTGAGTGCCCCTCTAGTTATTATTGGTAATACTCATATCAGCATTCATTATATTTACCAATATATTATTTATCTACTTATATATTATCAAAGGAAGTGCATTTTGTAATTTGTAGCCAACTTGACCAAGCAAATAAATATCTCACCTGGTCCACATTAAGAGATTTGTCGGACTTGATATTGGTTGGGTTAGTCTGGGTGCCACGCTTCCTTCGCCTCGTTCTACAAGGAATTATATAACGTAACTAACACAATCAAACCTACCAAGTTAACAGTTATCCTGACTTAAATAGGGTCAGCTTTGGTTAATTAGATTCACTAAGAGTTATTAATTTTCTGTTCAAATGATGAAAGTGGACTAAACTATACAGATGGTCATTTTAAAAGGCCATCTCCTTATTTAAAACGCTATGTCTGCTCACTGACCATCTCATAAAGTTAGATAACTATAAACAAAATTCAAATTACTTACTGCAGTTTTAGAAAGCATAATTTGGTATTAATACCTCAATGTTTATTATCATTAAACATATGACAGATAATTGACATACCCGGTAATATAAAATGTTTTAATTTATAATGTCGTATTTAGCAAATTGTTCCTACTTTACAAATACTGCATTCAAAGATATGATACATTCATATTTAATATTGGTAACAATCCTAAGCTAATGTGTTACCCAAAATATGCACAAATAATGAATGTCCTGATATATTCGCAATGTTTCAAAATGTAGCCATTTTTAATTAATTACTTCCTCATATGTATACTGTATATATATATACAGTATATATATATATATATATATATATATATATTTTCTTTAAGGCAGGCGAGGTTGAAGGAAATACAGGTATCAGCATTAATTATTTTATTATTAAGGCTTTCAATAGAACGAACAGCAATTCTCAGGTGTTCTGGGAGATTGTGCAAAAGGTGAGCAAAATTCATGGTGATCCGACGCGTTTCGATAGACAACTATCATCTTCAGGGAATGGAAGGTAAGTGAATAGGATATAACATAACAGCTTATTTATACATTAATACCTGCTGTCCACCATCACAGCCTACATCAGGAGAGCCCTCACCCATTGCACCGCGTGGAGCGACACCCATAAGGAACTAGAACGCCTTACCCCGGTACTCGTTAACAACGGATACTCTAATACAGATTTCACCAACACCATAAGAAAACACCTTGATAAATGGTACAACCAAGGCCCCCTACTACCAACCCAACCAACGACATCACTATCTTCTACCGCAACTACACGTCATCTGATCACAATACCGACGAATCCATCATGAAAGAAATCATTACCAAAAACGTCCTCCCCACCAACCCCGACCACAAAATAAAACTTATCATCTACTACAAATCCTCCAAAACCTCCAACCTCATCCTCCGTAACAGACCTATCTCTCCCAAGACTCCGAAAATAGACGACCATGTGATATACCAACACAATTGCAATAATGTGGACTGTGGACCTCAAACCTACGTTGCTATGACACAAAATCGTTTATCACACCGTCTCACCCTCCATCTCCAATCTGGAGCTATCAAAGACCACTATAAAGCCCCCCACCACCAAGCCCTTACTCGCTCTGACCTAGATAAAAACACCTCCGTAATTTATAGAGACAGAACCCAAAAGACTTGCTATACTTGAAGCCCTATATATTCAAACTCTTAATCCTTCCATAAATAATAAAACTCTCGACCTCCAAATACTCCCATCAGCTAAACGTTACTCTCAAACACCCCCTAACATTACTCCCCTTACCACCCTGACTCTGCCCTTAACCCCTCTCTCCTCCCCTCCCCTTCCCCCCCTTACCGTCCCCCCCACTACTTCATTTAACCAACGCACGCCACCCCTCAACCCTACGCTTCAAACTGGACCAGAAACTCGAGATACCACTGGCCCGCCGCCCCTCACAAGGGCCCAGCCTCCCCATCGCACAGCAGACCCCCTACGACAACATCTAGTATCTACGAATCCGTCCAGCCAACCAGGAGGCAGGAAAAGCGTGCGCCTCATTGGTCGCCAACTAGCCAATCATATGCTAGCCAACACCCAATAAACCTTACTGTGATCTTCCTAATATGTATAAATAAGCTGTTATGTTATATCCACCAACTCTAGTATTCGAAGCATAAGAGTGATCAAAATTATTACTTGCCTCACCTTTACTATATACTTCCATTCCATCCACTACCACTCATAATAGCTCAACATAACGTACTCTCTTGGAACACCAGAAAACATGAACTATCTAATACCTACCTAAATCTACATGCAGACATAATATTAATTCAAAGCCATGGCCTTAAAACTGGAGACAACATGCACATCCCCGGATTTAAGGTTATTCAATCAAACATATATGAACGCCACTCAGACGGTACAGCAATTGCTATTAGACATGGACTACAGCACAAAATCACAGATAATTTCCTTGCCAACACCCTAGCTATAGAAGTACAGACAGACACAGGCTCAATCACCATTGCCACAGATTACATACCTCCTAGTAGACCTTTAATCCCAACCCCCGACTATATTACTCTATTCAGAAAAAAACACTCCAGTATATCTATTCGGCGACTTAAACGCCAATCACCCAAACTTCGGATACAGAAACACCAATACTGTAGGAAGATAACTTCACAACCTAATCACAACACGAATCATACAACACATTGGACCACACTTTACCACATTTCACAACCAAAACACATCTACAACACCGGACATTATGCTGAGCAATTATCATACTTACCATCATCTCCATGCTAGCCGAGGACCACTAACCACGAGCGATCACCAAATTGTAATCACAGAAATAAACTGCTATCCCATTATTATACCAATCCCTGACAGACCGAATTATAAAGCAGCCAACTGGGAAGAATTCCAAAACCACATAACAACACATACAACCAATAACACACCAGAACATATTACTCTAGAAGAAATATATCATGAAATTGAAGAATGGCATAACAACATCCAATCAGCTACCAAAGAACACATTCCTATGAAAAATCACAAAACACCCACAGGAAAAAAACCCTCTTACAACACTCAAATAACAATCCAACAATACAACACATTAAGACAACATGCAAGCATACACGGATGGACAGCAAACCACTATAACAGATACAAAAATCTCCAACATAGATTAAAACAAACACTCCAAGAAGAAAGCAACACCAACTGGGCTAATAAACTTGTACAAATTTCCGACGCATACCCTGATTCTCAAACATTCTGGAGAAAGATAAAATCTCTCACTGGCGAACCTCCCCCCACAGCACACTACCTTTTAGACCAACAACAAAACAAAATCACTGACATACCACAACAAGAAAGACTACTCAGAGACATCTGGGAAAAAGTACTAAACGAAGAAGAGGAAGATAGCGATGATGAAGATGATAATGTTAACATAGTAAACAACTTCATACAAAACAATTGGCAAAGAACAACCCCCCACCATACCTCAGACCCTTCCAGACTTCAAATTCACTGCCCCCTAACTAGACCCATCACCAATTGTGAAGTCATCAAAACCATCATAAAATAAAAAAACACATGTCCAGGTAAAAGCGGTATTAATAAAGTCATAATGTCAAACCTTCCCGAACCTGCCATCACAAAATTCACCTGGATCCTTAACGCATCGCTATCGGCAGGCTATTTCCCAGATGCCTTCAAAAAATCAATTCTAAAACTCATTCCAAAACCCGGAAAAAACCCACACCTTCCCACAAATTACCGACCCATTTCTCTTCTGGAAGTCCCTGGAAAGACCTTTGAGAGAATCATTAACACACGCCTCAGAACACACCTCGAATCAAACAATCTTCACTATAAGCATCAATTTGGCTTCAGAAGCCAAAGAGGAACAACACAGGCACTAACACTAATAACAGAAGAAATAGCAAACAGCAAAGCAGACGGAGGACAATGCCATCTTGTCCTGAGGGACATAACCAAAGCATTCGATAAAGTTTGGCACCAAGGACTAAAACAAAAAATACTTCAGCTCAGCCTTCCCTCTATCACTGAGAAACTCCTATGCGATTTTCTCAATGATAGAGAGGCACAGATCAAAATGGGTTCATTCATCGGAGACAGCTTTGTCACCACTTGCGGCGTCCCTCAGGGAAGTGTCTTGTCCCCAACACTATTCACAATATACACACGCGACACCCCAGAATCTCTCACAGGTCTAAACATCAGCTATGCCGACGACATCACCCAAATAATCAGTTATGAGGGGAAGTCCAAGCATCTGATGAACTCCAGAACCAGAAGAGAAGTCGAAAGAGTCAACAACTTCGAAAAACAGTGGAAGATCAAAACAAACACTAATAAATTCACAGTCATTCCTCTCGGATCTAAGAGAAACGAGGACCTTGTCGTTGATGAAGAACTAATACAGTTCCAACCCAACGGCAAGGCCCTCGGCCTAAAAATTTCAAACACTAGCTACATATCAAACGTCAGTGAGAGAAAAGGAAAAGCAATCCACGCCCTCAGCAAACTCTTTAGACTAAGAAACTTAGAAACGAGAATAAAACTCCATCTAATCAAAGCACTAGTACTTCCAATCTTAGAATACCCCCCAATCCCCACCATTGCCTTAAGCAAAACTCAGATCAAAATTCTACAACGAGTGCAAAACAAATCCCTGAGATTCGCAACCAACACACACTACCCTTACGCTCACACCACCCAAGAACTTCACCAGGCAAACGGCCTTCTTCCAATTAATATAAAATTATATTACCAAGCCAAAAAGATATGGCAGACCATAGAAGCCATAGACGAAAACACATATATCACAATAATAGACAAAAGACAACACATAAGACACTTTAACAGAAACTTTCCAAGTAGCCTCAGTATCATAAACGAAGAGGAACCAGACCCTATTTATACCTAAATTCTTATCAGCTAGCTAGCTATCCTGACAGCAGGACCCACCTTAGCTTAGCTACAAATGCAACTAAATAAATAAATGCAGGAATTTAAAGCATTGTCACTAGCTATGACCATAAGTCCTCAAACATGCAATTACCACAGCTTAAGCCCATCTTGCAACATGGGCACAGAATAGGTTTAGCAAACAACCATCAACACCATTGTAATTTGCCATAGAAATTATATATCACAGATTAGATTTAGCAAACATCCCTCAGCACCATTGTATTTTGCCACAGAAAAATTATATTGTAAAATTATGTGAACAATAAACAAACAAAAACAGCAAGGTGGCCGGCCCACCAACTTTACTCTTCCACTGTATTTCATCTTTCCTACTTTCTCTTCCACCCACCCACTCTGTGGTGCCTCTCTTCACCCCCCTACCTTTAAAAAAAAAAAAAAAAAAAAAAAAAAAAAAAAAAAACTTCAGTGGTGCACTCTCTCCACCACCACCACTCCTGCAACACCAGCTGAGACCCTCTAGAAGATCGTGGGGTCTCTTCCATAGGAGTATGGGGAGGCTGAGGCTGGTGGAGGAGCTTTGAAGATGACTGGGTGATGCTGATATTGGTCCCCAATATCAGCATCACCCAATATGGGCATCTCCACCGGGGTCCCACACAGAATATCGTGTGCCCTCCTTTTGCCTGAGCCCCCGGAACACCATCAGCGGACCTCACCTTCAACAGAGTACCTCTTCCTTCACCTCAGTGGCAGTTCATCGCCAGTCGAGCAGAACACTGCTTCCAAAAAACACCAGAACATCAACCAGCCAAGCAAAACACCGCTAACTGTCACCACCACACACCATAACCTGGGACACGGCAGAACAACGGACACGGCAGAACACCTGGGGGATCCTCACACATATCATGGACCCTCCTGAACACCGCCAGAATCCCCGAATATCACCATCATCATCTAACAACATCAACAAGTTCCTGACCAAACATCGCCAGGAACACATGAACCAAAATGATTTGACAAAAAACAAACAAATGAATAAATAAACAAACAAATAATAATAAATAAATAAATAAACATCCCTTTAACAACAGCAAGGTGGACGGCCCACTATCTTTTCTCTTCCACTGTATTTCATCTTTCCTACTTTCTCTTCCCCCCACCCACTCTGTGGTGCCTCTCTTCGCCCCCCTACCTTTAAAAAAAAAAAAAAAAAAAAAAAAAATATATATATATATATATATATTCACTTACCTTCCATTCCCTGAAGATGATAGTTGTCTATCGAAACGCGTCGAATCACCATGAATTTTGCTCACCTTTTGCACAATCTCCCAGAACACCTGAGAATTGCTGTTCGTTCTATTGAAAGCCTTAATAATAAAATAATTAATGCTGATACATGTATTTCCTTCAACCTCGCCTGCCTTAAAGAAAATTTATTACCTGGCTACACCAATATATATATATATATATATATATATATATATATATATATATATATATATATATAAGCGAACTAAGAACTACAAACAAAACAATTGATGATACGTGCAATCAAATACCATACATAACTACAGATAATCCAAACTACAATGACAATTTTAATGACGTAAAATCAGCCTTTAATGTATTACAAACGTCACAGGAAACGGCACATATTTTTAAAGAGATTTCCTTAATTAAATCTAAAAAACAACCCAGCAATCTAAAACACTTACAAAAGCAAGGTTCGATACCGTAGCGAACCCAGGAGTGGCAAAGTGTGGTAACTCAAGATACTTGTTATGCACACAGATATAGAGGGCAGTCAATTCAAATTTGTTGATACGAATTACACATTTAAGATTAATCATAATATGAATTGTTCGACACTCAATTGTATTTATGTGATTCGTTGCAATGGCTGCAATTCCATCTATATTGGCGAAACTTCGAATCTTAGACTTTAAACAAACCTTCACAGAGATCACGTAAGACACAGTAAAGGGCTTTATGTAAACCAACACATCTCTGAATGTGCTAAGAATATATCTCCTAATTTTAACATCATGCCATTTTATAAGGTCAATAAATATAACATTACTCGGAGAAGAAACAAAGAGAGTTACTTCATAAATAAATTCAAACCTCGGTTGAATAGAGATTAATACACCTAGCTCGGAACACTGAACGAAGACTTAGTTTTGAAATAATTTACGATAATAATTAAAAAACACAGGTAACTTAAAACAAAATTATTGCTTTAATCCTACAGTTCGAGCTGTCTAACAAGACACTCTGACTTCCTTTTTATTCTTCTTCTTTCACTAGCATTTAACGCCTGTCTGATTTTTAAAACTAACCTTAAGCACGTTATATTTTAAATGATATCAACATCTGTATTTTAAACCGTACAATTCGAGCCATCTAAAAGGATACTCGGATTTACTTTTTAACCCCTCTTTTAAATACTCCTACAATATTTTCTAGCATGTTCTGAAATTTAAAATTTGTACAGTGAACCTACCATTTTCTACACTTCTTTTGGTGTGGAAATATTTTTACTTATATTCTCGTACCACAAGGATATCGTTTTTGCATATTTGATATATATATATATATATATATATATATATGTATGTATACATATAAATATATATATTTATATCTATCTATCTATTGCCTGACGCCGTGATCCCCGAAGGGGTGGCCACGAACGAACCGCCCCCATGCACCTCTGTCCCCAATCAGTCGACGCCCTTCCTTCCAACCAGCACCGCCTTCATCCATATACTTCCTCACTCCATCCTTCCACCTCTCTTTCGGTCTACCTCTCCCTCTCTGTCCTTCCACCTCGCTCTTGTACACCTTCTTAGTCATTCTCTCACTTCCCATACGTTCCATATGGCCGAACCATTTCAAGGTGTTCCTTTTCACACTTTCCAGCACATTTACCTCTACACCACACCTCCTTGTTACTTCCTCATTCGTCTGTCTATCCCTCCATGTAACTCCGCACGCACTTCTCAAGTAACTCATTTCCACCCCTCTCACTCTTGGTCTGAGTCTCTTCTCAAACGTCCATGCTTCGCTTCCGTAAGTCAGTGTCGGGATTACCCCACTGTCATGCAAGGACTTCTTCACTTCCATACTGACCACCCTATTTCTTGTTACTGCTTTCAGCGTTCCTACAACCCTCTTCCCCTGTTGTACCCTCTCCCGCACTTCTTCATCCATAGTCCCATCTTTACTCAACACACTGCCCAGATACTTAAAAGAGCTGACGATCTCCATAGCCTGACCGTTCAACTCCACTTCACACTCTGTGACTTCACCCATTTCGAAGTCCATAACCTTCCTCTTCCCCGCATTTACCTTCAGATTCCGTCTTTCGCACACTGTTCCAAACTCATTTACCAGACCCTGCAACTCCCATTCATTATAGCTCATCAGAACTGTATCATCCGCAAACAGCATATACATATATATATTCACATATATATATATATATATATATATATATATATATATATATATATATATATATATATATATATATATATATATATGTATATATATTGTTTTTTCTTGTTAATGACCTTCTACTTAGGCAAGGATCCACTAACCTGCCATCACTAAATCGCGAATTACCAAATCGTTCCGCATCATTTCTTGGGTAATATAATTGGTCCTCTTTATACTCTGAGCCATTATCTGGGGAAGTTGTATCCTCCGGCAGTAATTTGTTGGACAACAAGTCCAGCAGGGTCTCAACGTTGTTGAGCACGTCTTCCCCTGCCCCGGTCTGGCTTATGAACTCGCTGCTTCCGTCCAGCATCTTCTGTGATCGGTCCAGGGAGTGGTGTTCGTTGCTCATGCTGGAGAAGAAGACAACGGTAATTAGCATTTTGATGCTTATCACACGGTTTAACAGTTGATTCTGGCTATCATTAAATTATTCTAGTCAGCTTAGGAAGGACCTATAACAATCCAATGGGTATATATAAAAAAACAAAAATGTCTACATTTATCCTCTTGAGCCCCACAATTCCTTTCTGAACTAAATAATACCATACATAAATAGCCAGCATAAAAAGAAAGAACGAGTCTTTGTATCTTAAAAGGGTTAACGCAATGAAGGCTTATATGAAAATATTTAATAAAATTCTACCGCATTCTATGCACATAAATTTGCCTTTCAAACTCTATTTGTATATTGTTATAGGTGGTAAGACAACAATTCTATAAAACGTGTGGTTCAAATGTAATAACAATTGTACACATGAAACTATTTTTTTTTTTTTTTCTGTGATTGAGGGAGGCAAAAGGCAGAACTGCCTATAGCGAGTGCCTCCCCCATAGTTGAAAGAGTGACAGGGCCAAAATCAAGGGACATTCGAGCCAAAATGCCTGGACACACTGACTTTGAAGCAATTTAAGTCATAGGAAGAGGGAGAGAGTTCCAGAGCTCAGCTATTGAGTAGAAGAAAGTTTGAGAGTAACGTTTTACTCTTGGGTTGGAGAGTTGCACAGAGTAGGGGTGGGATTGAGTTGCAAGACGGGTACCACGTGCCCTACGTAAAGGAGGTGGTATACACTGGGAAAGCTCTGAGGAACACTGATTATTATAGTAGCGATAGAATAGCGAGAGAGATGCAACATTGCGGCGGAGAGAGAGAGATTGCAGAGAGTTAGTGAGTGGACGGGAGTTAATGATACGAAAGGCCTTCCTTTCAACTTTGTCTAGGAGAGCGGTGTGAGAGGAACCTCCCCACACATGTGAACAATACTCAATACAAGGACGCACTATGACCCTGTACAGAGCAAGAAGCTGTGCAGGGGAAAAGAACCCCCTAAGGCGGTTGAGCACACCCAGCTTCTGGGAGGCTGCCTTAGCAAGACGGGTAATATGGTCCTTCCAACTGAGAGCAGAAGAAAAGGAGACACCAAGAATATTGAGAGAAGATGAAGGATTGATTTTTGTATTGTTGAAGAATAAGGGATAGTCTGCTGGGAGTTCCTTACGGGTAGATAGATGGAGAAATTGGGTTTTGGAAGCATTAAAGGTAACAAGGTTTGGTTAACTGATCGGTTTATCAGTTCAAATTGGTATAGGTGTCACGGGACTGTGTCGGAGATAGTTACTTAAATATAGCTAGCCGATTGCATTACATTTTTGAAAACAAACCTTGAGTGAGATATTTTAATATATTTTGTTTTCTATCAGTATCAATGAGCTCCACCACAAGAATATAGAAGGGTCATCGTTCGCATCGCGTAATGTAAACAATTGAAGGCGCCGGATGGTATTTGGGAGTGGTTTAAAAATGCTTAATGTTCTTCTATATATCCTTTGAATTGTATGTTTTTTTTCAGTATTGACCTTCCAGTGCCGAATATAGTAGAGCAAAGTGTCTGCTCCCAATGCACATTCGATGTGTAAAGGAATGGTTGTGTCATCTGCATCGTCTTCATTAAACGCAACTTAAGCAAGTATTGTACCGTCCACTTGTTTATGGCGATAGATGATTGGTACACCTACTAATTACTAAAGGAATATTCACACATGTAGTTGAGTAGAGTGTTTGTAACAGCTTGTACAATACATAATGCAATACAAATGCCGCCAGATATATTTTTATGCAGGGTATAAACCAAAATAAGTAACTGATAAAACAGCCGAAGCCAACCTGGTGGAGATGTCCATGAGCTTTTCCGACACAACTTGCTCTGCACTGGATTTAAGAGCCGCTGCAGCCTCTCCATCGCCAACTTGTGTCAGGGTGAGGAGCTGCTCAGTCATTGAATCCATTGCTGACTCCAGTGTGGCGTCGTTACCTATCATCTTCTCAAAGCTCTCCATTAAGTTGCTACAAAGGACAATATGAATCAGTTAAATATAATATAACTCAAATCAACACCAGTAAAAAAAAATAAAACCCATTCAGTACCGGTGAAGTAATTTTAGCTTTATTCTGGCAACTATTAGACAGTTTTATTCAGCTTAAGAAAGGTTGTTACCCGTTAAAAGATAGAAGGCTATCTCAATTAATCCTTTTAGCTGCCATATATCCTTCCTAAGTTTCATAAAATTGTCAAAATACAGCTGAAACAAAAGCAAAAAGACGTCGCCAGTACTGTAAGGGCTAAAACAGAACAATTGAAGCTATATTGTTGTTTATCACCTCAAATCCTTTCATTACGTATTTATTGGACGTCTTAGATTATGAATAAGTAAGGACATATAAACTTACGTAAACACAGGTAAAAACGAATAGCTTGGATATCAAGTAAAATTAATAATTTAAAGTTATCTTGATCCTTGTTATCTATCACATTTTAATATCTGTTCATTAGTCTGCTAGAAAGGACAAGCTAAATTATCAGTAAGGAAATAATTTTTTTATTAATCACCAGCAAATATATAAGTTGGAAATCTAGTAAAACGAATGATTGAAATCTATCTTGATCATCATTAACACCTTAAGAGCGGGTGGAGGAGTATATTTGATGTACCGCCAAGCGGGGGGGGTTTTACCGTAAACGAGCTTGTTTCCGTGCTCGTTTTCATGCATAAACAAGAGCCAGAGCATAATACAAGTTTGCATCCCTGAAAGGGCATTAATTCAGCTTTCCAATCACACCAGAACTATCCTTCTACGATCACTGGTTGTCTTGCAACGATCGTGCAACCGAAGGGCAAAATTGGTAAAATACGGTCATTTTCTTACATTATTACGTGTGAAACGAGTGACAGAGGGTGGAGTACAAAGGAGTACATCTCAGTAGCTCCACGGCCACCGTGGCGAGTGGTCATGAGGTAACCTACGCCCCTCCCACTGCTCCGCTCTCTCTCAGAGCACATTACGTGCTCAAAATTGCACTCGACAATAGCCGTGACCCGCCACACATAGGCCACATTTATTTAACTCGACAATAGCCGGGTGCCGCCAGTTAAGGGTTGACCAACAGTTTCTCCAAGCCATTAATTACATTACTGGGAAGGATAATTTATATTATCAATAAGCATGGAGAATCAACTCAAATTAACACAGTTAGAATATATGTTGGAAATACAGTAAAATGAATATGTATATATATATATATATATATATATATATATATATATATATATATATATATATATAATATATATATATATATATAAATATATACAGTATATGTATATATGTATATATATATATATATATATATATATATATATATATATATATATATATATATATATATAATATCATATAGGTGTGTTCCTCGGGAACCATAGTTTAACCCTTTTCCTGCGAGTGAGGTTCTGGAACACATAGGCAATTTCCAGGTTTTAAAAGCCTGTAAAAGCCGTAGAAATCAAGTGTCAGTGGGCGGGAGCATGAGGGACCTCCCTCCGACCCTCAGAGCAGCCAGCCGCTCACTGAGGGAAACTGTGTCTCACGCGGGTGTCTCACAACAGTGTTGCCGAGCGAGCGAGAGCTAATAATTATCGAGTTTTCCCGAATGTCTATGGCAACGCTGCGGGTGAACCCCGCCACCTACGAAGCTCGTTCTGGTCTCATTTTGAAGCTATTTTCGCCTAGTTTTCGGCAGAATACAGTTAATTTAATGCAGATGCTTGATTAATCATTCAGGAGTGCCTGAATATGCCCTAAATAGCGCAAATATGCCCGCAGAGAATGGGTTACGGGGAGCATCCGCCATGTTTTTCGAAATGGTCCGATCATTTGTATATAGGTATTAGATACCAATTCTAGGAACAACATGTCCAAAAATAAATATAATCGGACCAATAGTTTTTTCGCTACCTCTGATTTTCGCAATTTCGGCAAATTTCCCAATCCCTATAAAAAGTTTATTTTTGGTCCAATTTTAATAAGTATTCTACCATTGGAAAGAGGAAGAAAAATGCAATAAATCTGTTTGGCGGATTTTTTATAAACGCTACAGTTTTGCCGCAAGATTTTTTTTTTTTTTTTTTTTTAAGTATTTAAAAGGATGCAAGCCTCCTGTCAAAACTTTTATTGGTTTATCAAAAATCATCAAAACAGATTTGTTGCATTTTTACTCCTCTTTCCAATGACGTCTTACCATAGTTTTGAGAATAAGGCGAAAAACTAAATTTTTCCATTACCCAACGATTCCTCTCTCAAATGACGATTTATTGCAACTGTTTGCTATTTATTAATTTAACCCTTAACTGGCGGCGCCCGGCTATAGCCGGGCAAGAGAACCAAGGACTATGTGGCGGGGCCCGGCTATAGTCGCATGCAATTTTGAGCACGTAATGTGCTCTGAGAGAGAGCGGAGCGGTGGGAGGAGCGTAGGTTACCTCATGACCGCTCGCCACGGTGGCCGTGGAGCTACTGAGATGTACTCCACCCTCCCTCACTCGTTTCACACGTAATAATGTAAGGAAATAACCGTATTTTACCGATTTTGCCCTTCGGTTGCACGATCGTTGCAAGACAACCAGTGATCATAGAAGGATGGTTCTGGTGTCATTGGAAAGCTGAATTAACGCTCTTTCAGGGATACATGCTTGTATTACGCTCTAGCTGTTGTTTATGCATGAAAACGAGCACGGAAACAAGCTCGTTTACGGTAAAACTCCCCGCTGGGCGGCACAGTCAAATATACTCCACCACCCGCTCTTTGAGTGTTAATACATGCTCTGGCACTAAAATACAGTGCAATTTACTATGTCTAAGTCAATAATATGCCACCTGGACCCCCCAAAATTTATTTTATTCATTGGCGCGAATGTCGTCATAAAACGCGCACCTCATTTAAGCCAAGTTAGGGCATTTTAGATTACTCTAGGTTGTGTTTGGGTTGTTTTGGATGGGTTAGATTTGTTTAGTGTTGAGTATATACAGTATGTTTGTGCATGTCTTGGCATCTGGTTCCCCCTCCCCGAAGGAAGGTACTAGTGATACAGGTCCACTCCTCTCGACCGCTTGATAAGCACTGACTCTTATCTCTTCCCTACGGTACAACCAGAGTAGGAGAAGGCTTGTGGAAGTTCAGTTGAGTTGCCTGAGACCTCTATTGACTGTAATTTACCATATTTGTGCATAATAACGCGATTATATTTGGTATTATTGTTCATGCCACGATACCACGTATACGTCGTGAGTACGGCGGTGTGTAAGGGGCTGTATTTAGGGTATTTTTTATTTTTCAAGTCTAAAACTTTGCCACATGACTCCTAGAGTGTTGCCCTTATGGGTGCACTGAAAATCTCATTTTCGGATTTTTCAACCTACACCATTTATACGTATGGCGGACGCTCCCCTTAAGTAGGAAAAGAATTACCAGCGAGGCAGCGAACATCATCTTTATTTTCATTATAGTGGATCCAAACGTTTTGGCATAAATCACTACGCCATCATCAGTGGTCTAAAAGTAAAATTAAACACTTAAAATAAATTGCTATGAAATTGCAATTGACCTAGGTCAGTCGAGCAGAACAGGTCGTAGGCTGCAGTCGCCTCCTCACTCTGCAGTAAGGGAACACGCCGAGTTGTGTAAAGTTAGATTACAAAAAAATAATTTTGAAATTATAGACTCTTGCCAAAACAATAACTTGAGAACACTATAATCCCTTTATAAAAAAGTAAATAAGCCCCAATTAAATAACATGTTGTCTGCTACTCCCCTCTCTCTTGTGTAGTTATGTAATCAAAATGTAGAGCTTGCATTGCATTCGTCATTGAATTCATACTTGTACTACAAAACTCCCAATTAAATATAATTATATCCACTTCCCTTTATATTATGTATAAGATTGTGTTTTAAACATATTAGCAATTTCATAGCAATTTATTTTAAGTGTTTAATTTTACTTTTAGACCACTGATGATGGCTTAGTGATTTATGCCGAAACGTTTGGATCCACTATAATGAAAATAAAGATGATGTTCGCTGCCTCGCTGGTAATTATTTTCCTACTTATATATATATATATATTAGTGAATGCCTGGCTGGATGTATGTGGAATGACGGAGACCAAATGGAGGGGTACAGATGTGAGAGAGTGGGAGTGTGGAATGGGTGTGTGTGCTGGAGTGAGTGAGGGAGCAGCGAGAGAAGGTGCGTGTTTGTTTGTCAATAACAAATGGAAGGAGCTTGTAAGAGAGTATGGGTCTGTGGGTTCAAGGATTGTGTGGGTGAGAATGAAAGTAGGAATACAAACGTGGGTGATTGTGTGTGTGTAAGCTCTGGCAGAGGATAAACTTGTAAGAGAGAAAGAGGAGTTCTGGGTGAATGTGGTCGTGGCTGGATAAGTTTGGCAAGAACGAAAGAGTATTTTTGATTGGGGATATGAATGGGAAGGTGGGTGATAGGAAAGTTGATGGAGTGGTGGGAGGGTGGGGGGTACCGTCAGAAGTGAATGGGAATGGTAGTGCATTGGTGGACGTTTGTGTGGGGAGGAGGCTGTGGATAGCCAACACCTTCTTCCGACACAGAATGATATACAGGTGCACATGGAAAGTGGTGTGGAGGAAGAAGGATAAGGATAAGACAATGGTGGAACAAAAGGCACTGATTGATTATTATGTGTGGATGAACGAATGAAGACATCTGTGCTGGATGCTAAGGTGTATAGGGGTATTGGAGGGGGTCTGTCTGATTTATTATGTAGTAGTAGCTAAAATTAGGATACAAAAGAAGTGGGTGAGGAGAGCGAGAAGAGGGTGGAATGGCGAGGAGGGTGGAGAGGCTAAAGGAGGAGGAAATCAGGGAAGAGTACAGGAGAGCAGTAGAAAGACGACTAGGTGGGTTCAACCTGGAAGATATGGAGGAAGTGGAGATGAGCAAGGTGTTTAAGGAAGAGATCTGTGCAGCATGTGAGGAGGTGTGTGGATTAAGGAGAAGAGGGAGGGGAGTGAAAGGTACAGCATGGTGGAAAGAAGAGGTAAAATTAGCTGTGGAAGACAAGAAGAAAGCGTATAGAGAGTGGTTGGGTAGTGGAGGGAAGGAAGATTTGGAGAGACAGAAACGAGCGAGGAATGTGGAGAGAAAGAGACTGGTGAAGAGAGTAGTGAAAGAAAGTAAGAGAAGAGTAGATGAGGAATTTGGAAGGAATCTGAGTGTAAAATGGAGGGAGTGTAAGAAACTGTTCTGGAAAGAAGTCAAGAAAGTTAGGGAAGGTAGCAAAGGAAACAGTAAGGGTGTGAAAGATAAGAATGAGAGAATGCTAGCCGAGAAGCAAGAGAGAGTCGAAAGATGGAGGGAGTACTAATTCAATGTGTTGCTAAATGTAAGGAATGAAGCACCACAAACATAGTTGGATGGGGTATGGGAGGGAGAAGAAGAGAAGTAGTGGAGGAGGAGGTGGGGATCAGCAGGTCAGAAGTGTGGGAAGCCATGAAAAGAGTGAAGTTGGGGAAAGCACCAGGAACAGATGGAGTGTGTGGGGAAATGTTGAGGTATGGTGGTGAGATATTGGTCGAATGGGTGTGGAAAATGTGCAAACTAGCATGGGAGAAGGGGAGTGCACCTGATGACTGGAAGACAGGCATAATAGTCTCCCTATATAAGGGTAAAGTGGAAAGAGGAATGTGTTGTAACCACCGAGGAATATGTCTTCTAAGCGTAGTAGGGAAGGTGTACAGCAGGGTAGTGATTGAGAGAGTGAGAGTGAGAACGGAGAATTAATAGGTAACGAGCAGGGCGGTTTTAGGAAGGGAAGAGGATGTGTACATCAGATTTTTACCCTGAAGTGTGTTGTGGAGGATATCTGGAGAAGCAACAAAGGGTGTATGTTGCCTTTATGGACTTGGAGAATGCCTATGACAGAGTGGATAGAGAAGGTATGTGGAAAGTACTTAAAATATACCGAGTAGATGGCAAGTTGCTGAAAGCAGTGAAGAGCATGTATGAGGGTGCAAAGGCGGCAGTAAGTGTGGACAATGAGCAGAGCGAGTTCTTTGACCTGAATCTTGGGTTTAAACAGGGGTGTGTGATGTCCCTGTGGTTGTTTACTGTATACAGTATATGGATGGAGTCATGAAAGAAATACAAGGAAGTGGAAGTTGGTGTATCCTGATAAGGGAGGGAAATTAGTGGAAGCTACCTGTACTGCTGTTTGCTGATGATACAGTTCTGATGAGCGATAATGAATGGGAGTTGAGGGGTCTGGTAAATATGTTTGGAAACAGTGTGCGAAAAATGGAATCTGAAGGTAAATGCAGGGAAGAGTAAGGTTATGGTCTTCGAAAGGGGTGAAGCCACAGAGTGTGAGGTGAAGTTGAACGGTCAGGGTATGGAGATTGTCAGCTCATTTAACCCCTCCAATCCCAGCCCTGTATATATACGTAAGTAGATAAGTAACTCCCCAGTCCCAGCGACGTATATATCCGTCAGTAATGTACTTTCCTTGTAACTGCCTGTACAACCCTGTAACAGTTACCACAACCTTTTGAGCACTACTCCCGTGTTGGCAACATTTCTCAGCTTATATGATACCCACTGAAGGGTGACAAGAGCCAGTGTTACGACCGGGGCTACGAATAAAACAAGGGCACTTAATGATTGGACTAGTTATAGGGCACTATGCAACAACGGTACGCTAGATCCAAACCCTCGAACTTATATGCCGGCGAACAAAAACACCTATACCCTCCAAAGTTAATCTCCGATAACGGGGTATCATTAACTGGGCATAAATGTACTCTACTTCAGGCTAACCCACACTGGTATAGCCTGATAACAAACAAGATGCAAGTTACGTTAAAATGCATAAAAGGGAAGCTATGGAAAGATCAATTAAATCACTGCAAGATTTAATACAATAAAAATATGCTTCAATACAGTTACTCTAAACAACAATAAACTCTTCACTCCTATCTGAAAGAAAGTGAAGTATAGTCCTACAGCATAGACCTGGAAACTTCTGAAGAAAGTCTGATGATCATAAGTTGCTCGTATCATAAATTATATAAAGGCAGGAGGCAGGACACCACACGTGTAGACTGAATACACTAAAATATAGGACATATAATGTTAACTGACACGAGAATACTATAAATGCGCAACGGCAGTAATGCTCGACACTAAAAGAAGTACTTCCTCATCAACGAAACAGTCTGCTATGGTTGTGCAACTCAACAACAACCTAGACTAATAAATACTGTGAATAATAATGCATACATAACAAAATGAGCTTATGTCCTAACTAGTGTCTGCTCGGCGAATAAAGTCTGGCTGGGATATCAAGGTTAGGAAACTGTGGCTGAGCAAGACAGGCTCATAGCCTAGCGTTGTCCTTAAGGCGGTATGATTAAAGTTACGTTAGTGACGGGGATGCTCTCTTGGTAGATCCAGATCTCAAGTATCTGGTTCTACCCTGGCGATCCCTCTAAAGTCAAGCAAAGAGGCAGCACTGTGTTATAAGGTAGTAGGCTAATGCCCTCTTACAACACGATGCTGCACTCGCAAAGACACAACCAAAAAGACAATCTAGGCTACCACAGAAACCGTCGAAGTCGTGTAGGTATAAGCAAACCGTACACACATCGGTGACAACGACAACAGAAACCTCATCCCAGTCTAACATTAAATAACCCAGCAGAGCACTAATGATAATGAGGGAGACACACACAAAGAGTCATCAAACCTCCATAAACTAAGGACACTGAGGGAGACACAGACAGAGTCAGCAAACCTCCATAGACTAAGAACCCTTATAGCCTATTCTAATACATGGAAATATATATGAGAGCGACGCACACAATACGATGGGCCGATATGAAATCGTGTACAGAACCCAAGGGAGTGCTGTGATGTAAAAGATTAGAGGAATGAAAGAAAGGAAGTTGAGTGAGAGAGACAGTATCAGAATGGTGGAGATATGGGGGACAGTTGTGAAAAGGATGTTAGTCGTGTGCGTCCCTAGCCTGCTGTGAGGAGGATAGCTCCTCGGGACCCTCAGGATCCCACAAAGGCATGATGGTCGGCCAATCACAGGCCGATACGTCACAAGGCAGCAGGCCCCTAGGACGCGCCAAGAACCACCAGCCAATCAAAGACGAGAGAAAGCCCGCGCGGGCGGGAAACTCCTCCGAGCGAGGAGGAGGGAGGCAACACTCACTACCCCCTCGCTGCCCGCTCTCTCTCTCTCTCAACTTCACTACAATGCATCTTATATTCTACTCATGATATAAAATACTTCCCGTTGTCACAGACGAAAATAAAGACCACCACTGGACTGTCTGTAACAATGCAAGTACTATGAAAGAAAGAACAACATTCTCTGATAACTGTAGCCCATTTCACTGCCCTGGCGAGCGCTAGTGGCTAACGAGAGGCGATTCTGCCAACGCTGGCAGGCGTCACACCCCGCCCAAGATATGGGACGCTCAACATTAGGCGAGCACCATATCTGACAAGGCAGAATGCCGACAAGACCCGCCACAACCAGCCACTCCACCAGAAATGAAATGCAAAGCTCAATCATAAATAAAACAACATTTTAGCATACAGAAAATCTTTTAACCCCTCCCAAACATAATAGTATAATTTTAGCCTGCTATGCTCCATGAGCGAGCTTCACAGAGCCCAGCCTACTAAGTGAAAGACAGGTTCAACTTAGGACTTTAGCTATAACATTGGCAACTTACAATTAACTATAAAAAAGAAAGAGTTTTTATGTGATTTTTTTATTTAATTTTAATGTTGTTTTTTGACGGCTGCTCTACAGGGGCAAGCCTGATTTTTCTCCACTCTCAACACACACTGACTGAACGGCAAGGGTTCTCCTGCAAACAAACCCTCCCGTGACAAACAATCAGCCAAAACATTATCAGTGCCCTTAGCATGCCACACATCCAACTTGTGTTCCGGCAGCAAAACAACACCTGACACTGACAAACTGCCCAGTTCATCACAAGACTGGCACTTCTCTTCGCTCTTTCCGGCAACGGGGCCTGCCAATAACCTTTCACTAGTTCTACCTTCGTGACGAGCGAGGCAGCCCCGATGCGGTCTATGGTATCGTCAACTCTATGTAATGGATAGGCGTCTGTCAGGGATAATGCTTCCACACTCTTGCAATCACCATACACACGGATCTTGCCACTCTACTCAGGTTGCAAACTCACTGGCAACGACCACTCACGATGTCCTTTATCCCTCAGACCCTTTTTCCACATGTCGTCTAGCTCTGTTTTCATGACAGGCTGTTGAGCAGGATTTATACGGTAGGGAACTAACTTGAGCCTTGCACTGTCTCCAGCCTCCATGTCGGATTCTACCCCGTACATCAGGCCTGGAGAAGCAACAAACATGCGGATCTACTGCCACAGCCTAGTAAACAACTTATCTCGCAGAACAACATGCCTAGTGCCCTCCGACAACCCAGCCGAGACCGCAGCTACTAAACTATAGTCTCCCTCCTTCTCCACCTTCGTCCCTAGAACAGCCAGGTCATGAGAGGGACAATCAGTACCACCTGTGCAGTCACTCCCATAGTTCATAATTGATAAGGCTTCCCTGCCGATACCGAACATGCACACCCCTGCATTCCTTACGACTACATCTGCCTGCGCAGCATCACCGCCTTCAGCGACATGGCCAGATACAGTCGGTCTATGGTAGGGCTGTTGCATTCGACTAGAGCAGCATTGGGAGGCTATGCGACGACCGGGCGCATCCACTAAACAGCCAACCACACCAATCTGCTCATTGTCCTCCTTCTGACCACCACCCTTGGCAGCCATGGGTCGACCCTGACCTGACAACCATGCCAAAGCCTCGTCGCCCACCTTGAACCACCGAAACAACGAGGCTAACGGTCCACAAACGCTCAAGTGACCTGCCCGCGGAACATCTTGCATCACATGAGTTGTGAGGCTCGGGTGCTCGGCACGACCAGTGGGGTATGAACCGAGCTGGTGCTGGAGCGCTGCACACTGCTGCTCAGGCAGGTGCTCTAGCGCTTCCACAGCCACCAGACTCGTGTCCCCCGCCCACTGCTCCGCCGAGACATGACAATCCAAACTCTCCTCCACCTGTGCCCTACTGCCCCCCTCTCCTTCTCCACCTTGGCCGCTGCAGACCAACGCAGGGACAGTAGGCTGCTCAGGTGGTTGCCTCACAAACTCCTCCAACAGGTTCACATGACATGTTTCCCCGTCCTCATGCTCAATAGCCCCGTTCCCACAACTCTCCTCCACCTGGGAACTACTCAGTCGCGGAGTGCCATCACGCCCAACCATGTCACTAGGGGTGACAGGTTCTGGGGCCACTCCGGAGCTCACCACTGGGTCAAGTACTAAGTCGCTAAGGAGAGCCGCTGGAGCAAAACTTGCAAAACTCCCAACTTTAGCTTGCTCCTTCCGACCGTTCCTCCGCTGGTCTAGAGACTGAGGAATAGGCTGTGACACTTTAGATGCACGAGATCGGGTGACAACACATGCCCTCTGCAGTGTTTGACACCTCTTGACCAACTCCTGCCCCTCCCTACTCACGTCGGCCGCCCTCTCGGCAACGACTAAGGGTGGAACCTCAGAAGTAGGCACCGCAAAGTCATTGCCGAGAAGAAGGTCGACGCCCTCTACTGGCAGTTTCTCCACGATTCCGACATCCAACTCTCGTGTCACACCTTCAACCTCCAGCTCTACTCGAACCAACAGGTATGACTTTGTAGCATTAATACCCTGCACCGCAACCACCCGTGCTGCGTTTATAGGTTTGCCTGTAAAGTTTTTTCATCAATGTCTGGGAACCACCCGTAACACGCAAAAATTCTACTCCATGCTTGCAACCAGCCCAACTCACGCAGCCGCGCCCTCTATGGTCACAAAAAGTATCGCGGACAGGTGTCAAGCCTTCCGGACACTTCTTCACTGGCTGTGCTCCAGCCTCTGACCATTTACCCCGGGCAAACGCAGACGACTTCAAAGACACTCCAATGTTGCGAGCCAAAGACACGACTGCTGTAGGTAGCTTGCTAGGACAGGATCGTGCAAAATGCCCCTTCTTGTGACAATGAAAACACTCTAACTCCCCCTTGGGCTTCCCTTGAGGTGGGGAAGGGCCCGGACCCTTCTTAAACGGGACGGTATTAGGTTTATGGTCGGACTTAATATCATTGCTCTTGTTTTTATTGTTATATGGTGTATCACTGACTCGGGAGGGTGGAGTGTTGCCCCCCTTGTTACCTGCATCGTTCCGTTGTGCAGACCCGCACCCACGAATCAGCGATAGCCTAAGGTCAGCCATCTCAGCTGCCTCCTGTAGAGTTTTAGGTTTTTTCTCTTTGAGGTTTAACGTCAGGTCGCCGCCCGTACACTTAAAGAACTGCTCGAGAAGCATCAACTGTTTTATCTCATCAAACGTCATTGCCTTCTCCGATCTCAGCCAATTCCCAAAAGCGTCAGACAGTTCCCGGGCATGTTCAAGAAAGGTGCACTCACGACCCTTCGTAACACCCCGGAACTTCAACCTATAAGTCTCTGGTTGTAAGTCGTACGCCCGCAGAACAGCTTCCTTCAGTACCTCATAATCGACGCAAGACTCCAAGGGCAACGCATCATATGCCTTGAGTCCTTTGCCAACCAACCTAGAGGAAACAAGGGCTGCCCACTTAACCTCGGGCCATTGGTGCTCCCGGCACTTCTTCTCAAAACGCAGGAAAAATTCGGTGACACCCGACTCGTCAAATGCAGGGACTAACTTAAGAAGGTGCGATAAAGACTGATCAAGACCTCGATTCCCAGAACCGAGACGCTGCCCTGTTGACTCCACCCGAGACTTCTCAAGGTCTTTATCTGCACAGTACTTCGTAGCCTCAACCTGAAGCTCAGCTTCCCGCTGCTGTTGCTGCTGCCTGAGCTCAGCCTCATGTCTGGCCTTTCTCTCCTCAGCCTGAATCTTAAGCTCAGCCTCCCGCTGCTGATGCTGAATCTTAGCCATCTCAAGCTGGAAGATCATATCTGCATTTAAACCTTGAGGAGAAGGAGATGCAACAATTGGAGACCCACCCAGTGACAAACCACGCTGCCAGTGACTATCGGCCTGCGGGAACGTACCCGGATCCGGAGCCCGAAGGGGCGCCATGGTAGGAGTCGAGTGAAATGGGGGCTGGGCCGAAGGTGCTCCAGCTCCCGCTCCACCCGAAGCCCCACTCACCCCGCCGAGCACACAGGCCACCAGGTCACCTCTCGTCATGCTGCTAGTGCCCACATGCCCCATGACCGTGGCCAAACACTGGAGACCATACCGATCAATCCCCGACACCCGGTCAACAGTAATAGGCATCTCCAGAAACTTCCTTGCATCCTCCTCACTAGTTATTACTCTAATGCCTTCTAACAAACCCCGCTGCTGCACCTCAGAGTCTGCTTCCCGTACTGTGTCCTCACCGTACATAGATCCGTCTTTCGACATAATGTCCACCGAAAATTCTCAACATTTATAAAAAAAGGAGTACCTAAACTCTCATGTAGCACTATTCACTCAGAAATATAAAATGCTCGAAGACAACTCAAGTGCTATACTACGTTGCCAAAAAAAAATCCACGTGTCCAAAATATTCCTCAAAAAACAAATGTCCAACAATCCTGCAATTCTTTCTTAGATACCAGGCAAGGGCACTATTTGTTAATCCTGCAATAACAACAAATGGATCCTGGTTTCTACTAAAAGAAGATACTAGGCAAGGTCGCCATTTGTTACGACCGGAGCTACGAATAAAACAAGGGCACTTAATGATTGGACTAGTTATAGGGCACTATGCAACAACGGTACGCTAGATCCAAACCCTCGAACTTATATGCCGGCGAACAAAAACACCTATACCCTCCAAAGTTAATCTGCGATAACAGGGTATCCTTAACTGGGCATAAATGTACTCTACTTCAGGCTAACCCACACTGGTATAGCCTGATAACAAACAAGATGCAAGTTACGTTAAAATGCATAAAAGGGAAGCTATGGAAAGATCAATTAAATCACTGCAAGATTTAATACAATAAAAAGATGCTTCAATACAGTTACTCTAAACAACAATAAACTCTTCACTCCTATCTGAAAGAATGTGAAGTATAGTCCTACAGCATAGACCTGGAAACTTCTGAAGAAAGTCTGATGCTCATAAGATGCTCGTATCTTAAATTATATAAAGGCAGGACACCACACGTGTAGACTGAATACACTAAAAGATAGGACATATAATGTTAACTAACACGAGAATACTATATATGCGCAACGGCAGTAATGCTCGACACTAAAAGAAGTACTTCCTCATCAACGAAACAGTCTGCTATGGTTGTGCAACTCAACAACAACCTAGACTAATAAATACTGTGAATAATAATGCATACATAATAAAATGAGCTTATGTCCTAACTAGTGTCTGCTCGGCGAATGAAGTCAAGCTGGGATATCAAGGTTAGGAAACTGTGGCTGAGCAAGACAGGCTCATAGCCTAGCGTTGTCCTTAAGGCGGTATGATTAAAGTTACGTTAGTGACGTGGATGCTCTCTTGGAAGATCCAGATCTCAAGTATCTGGTTCTACCCTGGCGATCCCTCTAAGGTCAAGCAAAGAGGCAGCACTGTGTTATAAGGTAGTAGGCTAATGCCCTCTTACAACACGATGCTGCACTCGCAAAAGACACAACCAAAAAGACAACCTAGGCTACCACAGAAACCGTCGAAGTAGTGTAGGTATAAG
This sequence comes from Paralithodes platypus, assembly GCA_032716605.1. NCBI lineage: Eukaryota > Metazoa > Arthropoda > Malacostraca > Decapoda > Lithodidae > Paralithodes > Paralithodes platypus. The sequence goes on along the minus strand of CM064568.1, from coordinate 16,064,126 downwards.
CAAACCGTACACACATCGGTGACAACGACAACAGAAACCTCATCCCAGTCTAACATTAAATAACCCAGCAGAGCACTAATGATAATGAGGGAGACACACCCAGAGTCATCAAACCTCCATAGACTAAGAACCCTTATAGCCTATTCTAATACATGGAAATATATATGAGAGTGACGCACACAATACGATGGGCCGATATAAAATTGTGTACAGAACCCAAAGGGAGTGCTGTGACGTTAAAAGATTAGAGGAATGAAAGAAAGGAAGTTGAGTGAGAGAGACAGTATCAGAATGGTGGAGATATGGGGGACAGTTGTGAAAAGGATGTTAGTCGTGTGCGTCCCTAGCCTGCTCTGAGGAGGATAGCTCCTCGGGACCCTCAGGATCCCACAAATGCATGATGGTCGGCCAATCACAGGCCGATACGTCACAAGGCAGCAGGCCCCTAGGACGCGCCAAGAACCACCAGCCAATCAAAGACGAGAGAAAGCCCGCGCGGGCAGGAAACTCCTCCGAGCGAGGAGGAGGGAGGAGGGAGGCAACACTCACTACCCCCTCGCTGCCCGCTCTCTCTCTCTCTCTCTCAACTTCACACTACAATGCATCTTATATTCTACTCATGATATAAAATACTTCCCGTTGTCACAGACGAAAATAAAGACCACCACTGGACTGTCTGTAACAATGCAAGTACTATGAAAGAAAGAACAACATTCTCTGATAACTGTAGCCCATTTCACTGCCCTAGCGAGCGCTAGTGGCTAACGAGAGGCGATTCTGCCAACGCTGGCAGGCGTCACACCAGTGTTGCCTCATCTTTGGAGATGGATAGGTGGGCTCTCCTGCCATTTTTTCCACATTGCTTGGGACTGCTGGGGACTTTTATTACTGTATCTTACGGTACAGTACGGGTTAAATATCTGGGCAGTGTGTTGAGTAAAGATGGGACTGGATGAAGAAGTGTGGGAGAGGGTGCAACAGGGGAAGAGGGTTGTAGGAATGCTGAAAGCAGTAACAAGAAATAGGGTGGTCAGTATGGATGTGAAGAAGTCCTTGCATGACAGTGTGGTAATCCCGACACTGACTTACGGAAGCGAAGCATGGACGTTGGTTGAGAGACTCAGACCAAGAGTGAGAGCGGTGGAAATGAGTTACTAGAGAAGTGCGTGCCTAGTTACATGGAGGGATAGACAGACGAATGAGGAAGTAAGAAGGAGGTGTGGTGTGGAGGTAGATGTGCTGGAAAGTGTGAAAAGGAACACCTTGAGATGGTTCGGTCATGTGGAAGTATGGGAAGCGAGAGAATGACTAAGAGGGTGTACGAGAGTGAGGTGGAAGGACAGAGAGGGAGAGGTGCACCGAAGGAGAGGTGGAAGGATGGAGTGAGGAAGTATAATATGGATGAAGGTGGTGCTGGTTGGGAGGAGGGGCGTCGACTGACTTGGGACAGAGATGCATGGGGGCTGTTCGTTAGGGGGTCACGGCATCAGGCATTAGATAGAATAGATATATATCGTTATATTTTTTTTTTTATAAGATGAAATTTTTGTTTAGTGTTTTCTGGAACCCCTTTTCCCTCATGTTTAGCCCCATTAGTTTTGAGATTTTAAGACGTTCGCCCCATTCGTTGATTTTAAGACGTTTTTCCTCATTTATTTGGCAATATCAAAACCTTTCTTTCCATTTAGGTGTCGATTTTTGTCCTGGCGAGTGATAACGAGTCTGTAATTTAGGAGAAACTAAGCCTTTGGCCGGGACCTTTCTCTACCGAAAACTATGCTAATATATCTCCAACGTGGGCCTTTGATATATATATATTGTTTAAGATTGATTGAGGTCTAACGAGCCAACTACAAACCCATTTTAATCTTGGAAGGGCCGTTTTAACTCTGTAGAGGTAGCTATAATATAGCAAATCACACACCTTCTGACTGACTGGGTCAATCTGGAGAGTGCCATCATCATATCACATAACAGTGCACTGCCAGCGTTACCGGCATAGTTTATATGCCGCTTTATGCACATTATTATCACGAATGAATGAAGCCTCTCAGCCCTCTCTAGCACCCTCCCTCTATCTCACCCATCATTGCACACTCCCTCTTTCCTTTCCTTCTCAACCCCACACCCCCTCCCCTTCTTCTTCAGGGTTAATTAGTCAGTTCAATAAATGAACGCGGTTTGGTTTCTACTATTCCTATTTCGTCTAGGATTTATAGTAATTATCACATCCTCCCCCCCCCCCCATCTGCCGACCAGCTAAGGAGACCGGCTAAAGGCTCACTATTCCGCAACAGGAAAAATAGACACCTGAATGGGGCATAACGTCTTAAAATAGACACTAACGTGTTAAAACAAGGGTGTTAAAAAGACTCCCCTCTAATTATACACAAACCTTAATATATTGTCCGGCAGGTTAGTGGGCAGGACTGTAGAGACTACTGGACCCTTCATCACTGTACAGCCTCCGTTGACATCACACACTTGCACAAGGGTTCTCACTGCACCGTTTGCCTTGCCTGAGAACATTGCAGTAAGAGCCCTATTCTTAAAGACTCACTCACTCCAACCAACTGACTATATAAAGTAGCATAATTACACAGTGGAAAACGGTACAAATATTATTGTAAATTGTTCACATGCTGATGACATATTTTGAAAGATTACCTGTTAACACATAGCCAAGTCAGCTGTTTTTCCTTATTCTAGGTTCACGGTTTATTATATTAAGAGTGTACCAGCTACTTGTGCAGTTTCCAGTACTTAACCTATTAGCTGTAAGCAAGGGCGTGCAGCCTAAACAAGTGTCATACAGAGGGCCGCTGTTTAATACACTAACCCAAATTAGTTAAAAGTGGTAAAGTGACGCTGGGGCCGGGGCCTCACATATATCTGCTGTGTTACATTTGGGTATTCCTCTTTATATATCCGCTTCCAATAGTGCTACTTCTGGGTGATCAAGGTTCACAGGTGCATACATGGCTGTTATGCAGGTACGGAATGTAACTTAGCATACATTTTGAATAAAACAACAATTATAGCTAACATGGTTAATTTCGGAGACCTGGAAGACCATACAAATATTACATTTGTTTATAGGATTGTATTAAATTGTCAAATTGTTTGTGTTAAATTCTTATAAGTTATATATATATCTATATACTGTATATAGTCAGTAGAGCTTTGGCTGCTAATGAAACGATCGGTGGATCGAATCCTCTCTGTCAAAATGTGATTTGTAGATGTCAAGCCCTGGCAACTTGACCTAGCAATTCGTGACAACCGCCTAATCTTCATGGCCACCCCTTCTCGGGAATTACGGTGTCTGGCAAAAAAAAGAAAAAAAAAGAAAAGAAAAATATGAAAAAAATGAATATACATATATATATATATATACAGGTATATATATATATATATATATATATATATATATATATATATATATATATATATATATATATATATATATATATATATATATATATATATTGGTATATATATATATATACCGTATATATATACAGAATATACATATATATATATATATATATATATATATATATATAATCTATTTTGTATTATTTTCACCACACAACCAAACACCTCCAATGAAATTAATGAAAGCATATAATATGTGATCCACCGGGATTCGAACCCGGGTTATCACACACAGCTTTTTAGACACCTTAACCATTACACCACCAAGACGGTTAAAGGTTTATGCACACGCCTACGACTTATTATCCATTCTCGAATACTGGATATTAATCTAATCATGTTCATATTCCCACCGCACTATGGTAGCCTAATGTTTAAGTGAGAGGAAAGAATATTCATGGGACACAGATCATATAGAACGGCCTGGCTTCGAAATATCCTTGAACCTACTGATAATCTATTTGTTGTTGTTGTTGTTGTTGTTGTTCCCCAAGCTGCCTGGCCGAACAGGCCCCGAGCAAGGCCAAGGCCATAACCGAGCGCCCCCACAGAACCCTCCCAGCCGACCACAATAAAGCCTGGGCGACCGAAGCCACTCCATGGCGGGGAGCTGAGGAGGGTGCGGAAACGCCCGGGAAACCAAAGCCCCACCCAGGGCCCTGTGCCCCTCACCAATTATGAAGAGAAAGTTGAGGGGCAAAGGAAAAATGTGACGCTTTGGCTTCCAATCTTGGTAGATTGGGAGATCAATCCACGGAAGAGACGCCGTCACTGAGATCTAGAAAATATATAAGTAAAAGGAACAGTCAGAGTAAGCTATGGGTATGGTAGAGATCGCTCAGTTCTCACTCTGATAGACCAGCCCATCACCACTAAAATCTATTTGTTAATAATTTCACCACACCACCAAGCACCTCCAATGAAATTAATGAAAGCATTTATATTTTTTATATATTATATATATTATATATATATATATATAATATATATACCGGTATAATTATATATATATATATATATATATATATATATATATATATATATATATATATATATATACTGTAATATATATACTTTCAGCCAAGACTCGAACCACGAACAGTCAGGACAAAAGTCCATACATCTATCAAATACACCACAACATGATCAAGAATAATTACCACCACAAGAATATAGAAGGGTCATCGTCCGCATCGCGCAATGTAAACAATTGAAGGCGCCGGATGGTATTTGGGAGTGGTTTAAAAATGCTTAATGTTCTTCTATATATCCTTTGAATTGTATGGTTTTCAATATTGACCTTGCAGTGCCAAATATAGTAGAGCAAATTTCTGCTCCCAATGCACTTACAAAGGGAAGAGGAATGGTTGTGTCATCTTCATCGTCTTCATTTCACGCAAGTAATGTACAGTACCAGCCACTTTTTTATGGAGATAGATGATTGGTACACCTATAGATTACTAGAGGGATTGGTTAAGAATATTCACACATGTAGTTGAGTAGAGTGTTTGTAACAGTTTGTGCAATAAACAAAGCAATAAATATGCCACTATAAGCGATGGCAGAAGTTGCATATCTATCGCTATTCTACCGCTATTACAATAATCAGTGTTCTTCAGAGTTCTCTCATAGTATAGGCCTAACACTTCCTCTACGTAGAGTACGTATCATCCGTCTTGCAACACAATGCCACCCCTACTCTGTGCAACTCTCAAACCCAAGAGTGAAATTATATTCCTAATCTTTCTTCTATTCAACAGCTGAGCTCTGGAACTCCCTCCCTTAATCCATCATCCCCTCATCCTTTGACTTAAATGCTTCATCAAACACAGTGTTTCCAGACATTTTGGCTCAAATATCCCTTGATTTTGGCCCTGTCACTCTTTCAACTCTGGGGAGGCACTCGTCATACATAATTTTGCCTTTTGTCACCCTCATCCACATAGAAATAAAACAAAATATATAGGCCCTATATATATATATATATATATATATATATATATATATATATATATATACCGGTATATATAAAATTATATATACATATATATATATATATATATATATATATATATATATATACCGTTATATATATATATATATATATATATATATATACCGGTATATATATATTTTTTTTTCTATGTGAATGAGGGAGACAAAAGGCATAACTGCCTGCAGCGAGTGCCTCCCCCAGATTTCAAAGAGTGACAGGGCCGAAATCAAGGGACGTTCGAGCTAAAATGCCTGGACACAGAGTTTGAAGCAATTTAAGTCATAGGAAGAGGGAAAGACTTATTCTGGGAGAGAGTTCCAGAGCTCAGCAGTTGAATAGAAGAAAGTCTGAGAATAGCGTTTCACTCTTGGGTTGGAGAGCTGCACAGAGTAGGGGTGGGATTGTGTTGCAAGGCGGGTACTACGTAACCTACGTAGAGGAGGTGGTATACACTGGGAAAGCTCCGAGAAACACTAATTATTGTAATAGCGATACTATAGTGAGAGATATGCAACATTGCGGCGAAGAGAGAGAGATTGCAGAGAGTTGGTGAGTGGACGGGTGTTAATGATACGAAAGGCTTTCCTTTCTGCTTTATCTAGGAGTGTGGTGTGAGAGGATCCTCCCCACACATGTGAACAATACTCAATACAAGGACGCACTGTGCCCCTGTGCAGACCAAGAAGCTGCGCAGGGGTAAAAAATCCCATGAGGCGGTTGAGCACACCCAGCTTCTGGGAGGCTGCCTTAGCGAGACTGGTAATATGGTCTTTCCAAGAGAGAGAGCAGAAGAAAAAGAGACACCGAGGACATTGAGGGAAGATGAAGGGTTGACTTTTTTATTGTTGAAGAATAAGGGATAGGCCTCTGGAGGTTCCTGACGGGTAGTAAGATGGATAAATTGAGTTTTGGAAGCATTAAATGCAACAAGGTTTTCTCTACCCCAATTGGATATAGTAGCTAGATGAGAAGATTAGCATTTTATGGCTTCATTACGTTTACTTTTGAGGGACTGCAGGCTGGGGCGTTTTGGAAAACTATTGAGTGGTGTAAAGTAGAGTCGTCTGCATATGAATGGATGGGACTGGATGTACAGTTGAGAAGATAATTTATGAAAATTAGAAAGAGAATAGGAGATAGGACAGAACCCTGAGGAACACCAGAGTTGATAGGATGAGGAAATGAGTGATGGCCGTCCACAACCGCAGCTATGGAACGGCCGGAAAGGAAATTAGAGACAAAGGCACAGATGGAGGGACAGAAACCGGAGGAGAGCAGTTTGGAAATTAAAGATTTGTGCCAGACTCTATCGAAGGCCTTCGATATGTCTAGTGCAACAGAAAAAGTCTCACCGAAGTCCCGAAAGTTGGATGACCAAGAGTTAGTAAGATATGAGAGAAGATCCCCAGTAGAGCGACCCATAAGGAAGCCATACTGGCGATCTGAGAGCAGATTATGAGAAGAGAAATGCTTAAGAAATTTGGAAGCAAGAATAGTTTCAAAACCTAAGAGATACAAGAGATGAGAGCAATTGGACGATAGTTGGAGGGTTGAGAGCGGTCACCCTTCTTTGGGACAGGTTGAATGAGAGCAAACTTCCAGCAAGAAGGAAAGACGTTAGAGGAGAGACAGAGACGAAAGAGTTTGCCTAGGCAGGGGGTCAGCACAGAAGCACAGTTCTTAAGTACAACAGGAGGAACACCATCCGAACCGTACACCTTCTTAGTATTAAGCCCAGAGAGGGTAGAAAGCACATCTTTAGAAGAGATTAGGATATTAGGCATAAGTAGGAGAGAGGGGGGTGGAAAGGGAGGAATAGCACAGGAATCATCCAAGGTAGAGTTTCTGGCAAAAGTTTGATCAAAGAGTTCAGCTTTGTCAGAGGAAGAAGTAATGGTTGTGCCATCAGAGTGGAAAAGGGGAGGGAAAGACGTGGAAGAAAAGTTGTTGGAGATGTTTTTGGCTAGATGCCAGAAAGTTTGGGAAGAGCTAGAGTTGGATAGTTCAGTGCATTTATTATTGATGAAAGAGTGCTTGGCAAGTCGAAGAACAGATTCGGCTTGATTCCGGGCAGAAACATAAGAAGAATGAGATACTTGAATTTTAAGGCATCGGTACCGTTTGAATGCTTCCTCCTTGTTGCGGACAGCAGTAGAACAAGCGTGAGTAAACCAAGATTTTTTTGCATTAGACTGAGAGAAAGAAAATGGAATGTACGCTTCCATGCCCGAGATGATTACCTCGGTAATGCGTTCAGCACTCTCCGAGGGTCCTCGGCCACGGAAGCAGAAGTAATTCCATGGGAAATCAAAGAACTACTGCCGGAGAGCCTCCCAGTCGGCAGCGCCAAACTGCCACAAGCGCCGCCGGCTGGGAGGATCGGATGGCCGTACTGAAGAGATAGGACAGGTGACGGAGATAAGTTTATAGTCGGAGGAGCCCAAAGGAGAGAAGAGATTGACAGTATAAGAAGAAGGTTTAGAAGTCAGAAATAAGTCAAGAATGTTGGGCCGATCTCCGAAGCGATCCGGGATACGGGTGGGTTGCTGGACCAGCTGCTCTAGGTCATTTATGATAGAAAAGACGTAGGCTTGTTCACCAGAGGGGTCAGTAGAGTGAGAGGAGAGACATATATATATATATATATATATATATATATATATATATATATATATATATATATATATATATATGTATATATATATATATATATATATATATATATATATATATATATATATATATATATATATATATATATATATATACCGTATATATTTGTATATAGCTATTGGTGTGAACAATTAAAACCATATTTAAATTATTTGGGTATATTTCATTGGTCACCAATCCATCGAAATTATTTCTTTCTCTACCGTAATAATCAACGCAAACTTACCTAGAAGAATATTTACCAGTGGCTTTTTTTTTCAGCATACGCTGATTTCAGTAGCTGCACTATTTCCCAAATCAAAGGAAGTTTTAACGTACTACATCACCATCATCTACGTTAGATTTTTTAAGTTGGCACCATTTAAGAGCAATATGTTTTTTTTTTAAATATACTTCAGTGGTCACCAATCAATCTATATAATACCTTTATCTGTTGTAGTATTGAATGACACCTTACCTCGAGTAGTAGTAGTATTATACTAGGTTATCAACACCACTGACATTTTACCTAGAGTTCTTCATACGTGTACTGTATAATATGTACATAACATATACTAACCGAATGGTCCCCATGAGGTGCAGTTTTAGTCTCATGTCCTCATATCGGCTTTCCAGGAAGCATACATTGTTCCCTGATTAAATAATACTGTATGAATATTCCCATATTCAAAATATACTATAGGGGTGCAATGCCTAGTGAGTTCATTGTTCAATAGGTGGCGTTCTGTGAGTGAGGGTCCTAGTCTTGTGGGCTGCTTTGAGCCGTGAGTGGGCAACAAAACTCTCTAAATGCTTCACATGTCTCACTCCCAAGACTGGAACAAAACCTCACAGGCTTCATCGTGTTGAACGGTTGAACGAACAGGCTTGCAGCCTATGCCGGAGAGGGAGTAAGTTGAAATATATATATATATATATATATATATATATATATATATATATATATATATATAAAAAAGAAAGTATCCCTTTGCTGATACTCTTGAAACCCAACCACCTAAACTCCGTATATGATATCCTATCTTGCAGTTTAGCCCCACTCATACCTCTTACCATTCTCTTTTCGCTAAGTTTCATTCATTTTATATCATCCTCTTTAACTAGCCACATTCCTGAGACATAGGTCTTTACACATCTAATACACAAAAATACACCTTTCCCTTCAGGTAAAGTACGGGTTTGACCACCCGAAGGGAAGGAAGGAAGGAAAGCCTAATTGTTGGTAGTGGCTACGTAGCCTAGTCAATAATGCACAGCCTAATATACTTATTATGGCTCCCGGGTACTACAGTATATACTGAGTATTAACAGGTCACACCAGCCAGAGAAACCATAACCATCCTAAGTGATACCTTATCCATTTCTTAGGTGGTGTCATAGATGTGTATGTCACTACCAAAAAATATATCATTGATTAATAGAAAGATTAGATCAATAAAGGGCGCCCGTGTCTTCCAGTTCTCTGCTTCCCATCCATTGTGCATCCCTCTACACGCGAGAGGGACTTCAAATGGAATATAATGTTACATCAAGACACAGCAGATGGATAGGAAGGGGAAAAAGGGAGGGCAGTTGGCGTCATTGACTACGTAGCCACTACCATAATTTAGGTTGCCCATCCTTCCTTTAGAGTTGTCAAAACCGAAATGTAATAGTGTCCAAGTAAATCTGTACTAATTGTGAAAGAAGCCCAGTATGTAGAAGCGGTGCAGATTTTCGATGGGACAGGATTGAAAATTACAAAGGAGGGTCAATGCCATTTGGGAGCGGTAATAGGCACAGAAGAGTGCAAGAGAGTCTATGTACGAATAAATGTTGAGGAATGGGTAAAGGAAATGAGAACCCTGGCAGACATTGCAAAATCCGAACCACATGCTGCATATACTGCTTTCACGTATGGTGTTAAGCACATATGGACCTTTCTTATGAGAACAGTGCCTGGGATTGGACAGATGCTTCAACCACTGGAAGAAGTAATCAGACGAGCAATCATACCTGCTTTAACAGAGAGGCAAAGTGTCACTCAGATGCTAAGAAATCTATTAGCACTTCCACCAAGATTCGGAGGTATGGGGATCATAAACCCAGTGGAGGCTGCGCCATACGAATACCAAAATTCCCTTACACTTACTACGTCACTGACAGAAAAACTGCAGGAGCAAAACAAAAATTATGAGGTAGACGAAGACGAATAACGAACTGCAAGACATGAAATGACGAAAAGCAGAGAAGAGAGACAGAAACATAGCCTAGAGCAAATCAAGATCGAATGTAGTGAAGAACTGAAAATGAGAGTTGAGATGGCACAAAACACGAGGGCTTCAAATTGGCTCACTTCTTTACCAATCAAGGACAAAGGTTTCAGCTTAAATATACAGGAATTTAATGATACCATAGCCTTGAGGTATGGGTGGCCAGTTTCGAACCTGCCGCTGAAATGTGTATGTGGTGAAATAAATAACTCGGACCACTTTATGACCTGTAACAGAGGAACATTCATCTGTATCCGGCATGACGAAGTGCGAGATATCACTGCACAAATGCTGGACGAGGTGCGCCATGATGTCAGAATCGAACCTGACCTTCTGCCTATGGATGGACAGCGCTTGGCCGACAATACGGCAAATAGTTCAAATGAAGCAAGAGTGGACGTAAGTGCTTAAGGTTTTTGGACGAGGGGACAGCATGCTTTTCTCGACATCAAAATCTTCAACCCAAGCACACAAACATATTGTGAAAGAGGACTCAAGGCGGCATACATGAAAACCAAAGTGAGAAGAAACGCGCTTATGAAGACAGAATTTTGGACAGGGATCAGGGAAGCTTTACTCCTCTGGTCTACTCACCGTCAGGAGGAATGGGACCATCTAAGCCAGATTAGCTAAACAAATATCGGGAAAAAGCGCCAGCATAGAATCCAAATCATAACATGGATGATATGCCGACTCTCTTTCTCTCTTCTCAAGTCTGCACTCCTGTGTCTCAGGGGTACAAAGTCCTCCCCACTACAGAGGACAAGGGTGAGATATCTGGATTTTGAAATTACCCTGGCACAAGGCCAAACTGGGGAGCAACCAGATTGAATCTAGAGAGGTAGAATATGATAAACTAGAAGGGGACTAAAATAAGCTAGATAGGACTCCACTTTGTACATGTCACTTTAATAATAAATACACCAATACAAAAAAAGAAAAAGAATAAGACTGTGTCAAAGACACATACCCTAGAATAGCAAAAAAAGAGGGAGTAATGCATATGCTATAGCATTATTGACCACAGAACACCACAGAGCAGACAGGGCGCAATATATTATAAGTAAAAGGATGTCAAAAATAGGGAAAGTAACAAGGTGGTATCTTAAAAAAAAGGGACCTTGTGAAGAAAGTATAGATACAAGGAACATTTTCTGCAAGTTGTTTGTACTTATAGCATAACTTGTATTTATCTATCTATTGCCTGACGCCGTGATCCCCGAAGGGGTGGCCACGAACGAACCGCCCCCATGCATCTCTGTCCCCAGTCAGTCGACGCCCCTCCCCCCAACCAGCACCGCCTTCGTTCATGTACTTCCTCACTCCATCCTTCCACCTCATATTCGGTCTACCTCTCCCCCTCTGTCCCTCCACCTCGCTCTCATACACCCTCTTAGTCATTCTCTCGCTTTCCATACGTTCCATATGGCCGAACCATCTCAAGTTGTTCCTTTTCACACTTTCCAGCACATCTACCTCCACACCACACTCCTTCTTACTTCTCATTAGTCTGTCTATCCCTCCATGTAACTCCGCACGCACTCCTTAAGTAATTCATTTCCACTGCTCTCACTCTTGGTCTGAGTCTCTCAACCAACGTCCATGCTTCGCTTCCGTAAGTCAGTGTCGGGATTACCACACTGTCATGCAAGGACTTCTCACTTCCATACTGACCACCCTATTTCTTGTTACTGCTTTTAGCGTTCCTACAACCCTCTTCCCCTGTTGTACCCTCTCCCGCACCTCTTCATCCATAGTCCCATCTTTACTCAACACACTGCCCAGATACTTAAAAGAGTTGACGATCTCCATAGCCTGACCGTTCAGCTTCACCTCACACTCTGTGACTTCACCCCTTTCGAAGACCATAACCTTGCTCTTCCCCGTATTTACCTTCAAATTCCGTTTTTCGCACACTGTTCCAAACTCATTTACCAGACCCTGCAACTCCCATTCATTATCACTCAGAACTGTATCATCCGCAAACAGCAGTATAGGTAGCTTCCACTCAATTCCCTCCCTTTTCAGCGATACACCAACATCCACTGCTCTTGATAGTATTTCTTTCATAACTCCATCCATATATACAGTAAACAACCACGGGGACATCACACACCCCTGTTTCAAACCAACATTCAGGTCAAAGAACTCGCTCTGCTCACTCTCCACACGTACTGCCGCCTTTGCACCCTCATAGTTGCTCTTCACTGCTTTCAGCAACTTGCCCTCTACTCCGTATATTCTAAGTACTTTCCACAAACCTTCTCTATCCACTTCTCCAAGTCCATAAAAGTTCTCCAAGTCCATAAAGGCAACATACACCTTTTGTTTCTTCTCCAGATACTTCTCCACAACACAATTCAGGGTAAAAATCTGATCTACACATCCTCTTCCCTTCCTAAAACCTCCCTGCTCGTCGCCTATCCATTTCTCCGTTCTCACTCTCACTCTCTCAATCACTACCCTACTGTATACCTTCCCTACTACGCTTAGAAGACATATGTATTTAGTATTTGTATATAAAATCTTGTGTACTTATATATATCATATACAGTATATGTTCTTTTCAGATAAAGTAGAGAGCCCTTATTTTCCCAAACTTTCCCCTCCTCCCCCCCTATTCCTTCCTTAAAATTCGGGTCATACTTGAAATAATGAAAACCTTCATCAGTAAGACCCGAAAGTATAAGAAAACAGTTTGTAGAGACAATTGCTGTATTAAACAAGGCCATTATACAAATGTAGTATGTAACTTGCTTTCGGAAAATAAAGATAACAAGAGCATATTTGGTCATGTCTAACCTTGTAAAAGTAGAATACAGACATATCCAAAATACTTGAAACCTGCACAGGACTAAGGAACCCTTTGCAGCAAGGCTACGCAAGGCAAGTAAGGCTTATTTAAGTATACTGATAAATACTTTGATAGGAGTGTATGGTGCAAAGACCACAAATATGTGCTAAACATATCATCAATTGAATAGATTTGTGATATACACATCTATGATGCCCCATAAGAAATGTAGAAGGTATCACCTGGATGGTTATGGTTTCTCTGGCTGGTGTGACCGGTTAAAACCCGGGATATAGTACCCGGGAGCCATAATAATTATACTGTACAGTATAAGGCTATGCGTCATTGACATAGCAGCCACTACTAAGTTGTAATATTTTAGTTTAACCAGCCCATCAAAAACTTACCTAGAGGCAAACTGAGGTTAACCACCGGCTCCTCTTCTGTGTACGGTTCACTCCAGATGACCTTTCCCTTAGCCTTGGTACTGATGCCAAATTTGTAAGACAGGGGAAGGTCCATTAGTCTGTCTGTCCATCCCGCAGTACTGAAGGTGAAGTTGGTCACCAGGGCTTCTCCACTCGTTGGTTTAACCTGAAAGAAAAATAATCAAATAATCAAATATTTTTTGTATTTTGTATATGTGCATATGTTTGTTTTCTATTACGTTTAAGTGTTTCTGTAGGTTTTATTCTATTCATATACGTATGTTTTAATACGTCAACCTTCAGTTAACATACCACATCATCAAATGGTATTGGTTTAAATTAACAGCATTCATAAGCAATATTGTTCTCTAAGTATTCGCTGAACAGTAGTAAGACTTCTAAAAGTTAAAACCGACAGTTAAACAAACTATGACCTCTTATAGTACCTCTACCATATATATCTGCTGAATGTTATAAATGACCACATAATATAAAATTCCCCCCTGGGGGTTAGGGAATAGAATATGCCCCACGTGCCTTCTGCGTGTCGTAAGAGGCGACTAAAGAGGTTGGGTCGGTGGGCTTGCGACCCCCACCCGGAAAAAATATCTAAGCAAAGAAAAACGAACGAACAGCCTCGGATGCGGACGGAACCAACGTTGACGAACCACGACCGACTAAGGACATGCCTTCGGACATTCTGAGAATGGCTACGTGGAATGTTAGTGGCATGAATGATGGCACAAAAGAGAGAGAGGTTCTGGAAGTGTTAGTGAATGCCTGGCTGGATGTATGTGGAATGACAGAGACCAAACGGAAAGGTTCAGATGTGAGAGAGTGGGAGTGTGGAATGGGTGTGTGTGCTGGAGTGAGTGAAGGAACAGCGAGAGAAGGTGCATGTTTGTTTGTAAGTAGCAAATGGAAGGAATGTGTAAGAGAGTATGGGCCTGTGGGTTCAAGGATTGTGTGGGTGAGAATGAAAGTAGGAATACAAACGTGGGTGATTGTATGCGTGTATGCCCCGACAGAGGTTATACTTGAAAGAAAGAAAGAGGAGTTCTGGATGAATGTGGAGGCGTGCCTGGAGAAGTTTGACAAGAACGAAAGAATATTTCTGATTGGGGATATGAATGGTAAGGTGGGTGATAGGAAAGTTGAGGGAGTGGTGGGAGGGTGGGGGGTACCATCAGAGGTGAATGGGAATGGTAGTGCACTTGTGGACGTATGTGTGGGGAGGAGGCTGTGGATAGCCAACACCTTCTTCCGACACAGAACGATCCACAGGTACATGTGGAAACGGATGTTGATGATGAAGGATAAGACAGTGGTGGAACGAAAGTCATTGATTGATTATGTATGTGTGGATGAACGAATGAAGAAATCTGTGATGGATGCTAGGGTGTATAGGGGTATTGGAGGGGGTCTGTCTGATCATTATGTGGTGGTAGCTAAGGTTAGGATACAAAAGAAGTGGGTGAGGAGAGCTGGAGGGAGGCGAGAGGAGGGTGGAATGGTGAGGAAGGTGGAGAGGTTGCAGGAAGAGGAAGTCAGGGAGGAGTACAGGAGAGCAGTGGAAAGACGACTAGGTGGGTTCGACCTGGAAGTTATGGAGGAAGTGGAGGAGATGAGCAAGGTGTTTAAGGATGAGATCTGTGCAGCATGTGAGGAGGTGTGTGGAGTGAGGAGAAGAGGGAGGGGAGTGAAAGGTACAGCATGGTGGACAGAAGAGGTAAGAATAGCTGTGGAAGAAAAGAAGAAAGCTGTTAGAGAGTGGTTGGGTAGTAGAGGGAATGAAGACTCCGAGAGACAGAAACGAGCGAGGTATGTGGAGAGTAAGAGGGTGGTGAGGAGAGTAGTGAAGGAAAGTAAGAGAAGAGTAGATGAGGAATTTGGAAGGAATCTGAGTGTAAAATGGAGGGAGAGTAAGAAACTGTTCTGGAAAGAAGTCAAGAAAGTTAGGGAAGGTAGCAAGGGAAACAGTAAGGGTGTGAAAGATAAGAATGGGAGAATGCTAGCCGAGAAGCAAGAGAGAGTCGAAAGATGGAGGGAGTACTTCAGTGAGTTGCTAAATGTTAGGAATGAAGAGCCAGCCAACATAGCTGGATATGGTATGGGAGGGAGAAGAAGAGAAGTAGTGGAGGAGGAGGTGGGGATCAGGAGGTCAGAAGTGTGGGAAGCCATGAAAAGAGTGAAGTTGGGGAAAGCACCAGGAACAGATGGAGTGTGTGGGGAAATGTTGAGGTATGGTGGTGAGATAGTGATAGAATGGGTATGGAAAATGTGCAAATTAGCATGGGAGAAGGGGAGTGCACCCGATGACTGGAAGACTGGCATAATAGTCCCCCTATATAAGGGCAAAGGAGAAAGAGAAGTGTGTGGTAACCACCGAGGAATATGTCTTGTAAGCGTAGTAGGGAAGGTATACAGTAGGGTAGTGATTGAGAGAGTGAGAGTGAGAACGGAGAAATGGATAGGCGACGAGCAGGGAGGTTTTAGGAAGGGAAGAGGATGTGTAGATCAGATTTTTACCCTGAATTGTGTTGTGGAGAAGAAACAAAAGGTGTATGTTGCCTTTATGGACTTGGAGAAGGCCTATGACAGAGTGGATAGAGAAGGTTTGTGGAAAGTACTTAGAATATACGGAGTAGAGGGCAAGTTGCTGAAAGCAGTGAAGAGCATGTATGAGGGTGCAAAGGCTGCAGTACGTGTGGAGAGTGAGCAGAGCGAGTTCTTTGACCTGAATGTTGGTTTGAAACAGGGGTGTGTGATGTCCCCGTGGTTGTTTACTGTATATATGAATGGAGTCATGAAAGAAATACTATCAAGAGCAGTGGATGTTGGTGTATCGCTGAAAAGGGAGGGAATTGAGTGGAAGCTACCTATACTGCTGTTTGCGGATGATACAGTTCTGATGAGTGATAATAAATGGGAGTTGCAGGGTCTGGTAAATGAGTTTGGAACAGTGTGCGAAAAACGGAATTTGAAGGTAAATGCGGGGAAGAGCAAGGTTTTGGTCTTCGAAATGGGTGAAGTCACAGAGTGCGAGGTGAAGCTGAACGGTCAGGCTATGGAGATCGTCAACTCTTTTAAGTATCTGGGCAGTGTGTTGAGTAAAGATGGGACAATGGATGAAGAAGTGCGGGAGAGGGTTCAACAGGGGAAGAGGGTTGTAGGAACGCTGAAAGCAGTAACAAGAAATAGGATGGTCAGTATGGAAGTGAAGAAGTCCTTGCATGACAGTGTGGTAATCCCGACACTGACTTACGGAAGCGAAGCATGGACGTTGGTTGAGAGACTCAGACCAAGAGTGAGAGCAGTGGAAATGAATTACTTAAGGAGTGCGTGCGGAGTTACATGGAGGGATAGATAGACTAATGAGGAAGTAAGAAGGAGGTGTGGTGTGGAGGTAGATGTGCTGGAAAGTGTGAAAAGGAACAACTTGAGATGGTTCGGCCATATGGAACGTATGGAAAGCGAGAGAATGACTAAGAGGGTGTACGAGAGCGAGGTGGAGGGACAGAGAGGGAGAGGTAGACCGAATGAGAGGAGGTAGGATGGAGTGAGGAAGTACATGAACGAAGGCGGTGCTGGTTGGGGGGAGGGGCATCGACTGACTGGGGACAGAGGTGCATGGGGGCGGTTCGTTCGTGGCCACCCCTTCGGGGATCACGGCGTCAGGCAATAGATAGATAGATAGATAATATAAAACAAACATACTGGGTAAACTAACCAAAGTGTATGCGGTTTTCCAGTTAGTAAACAATATCGAAACAAAAGTGCCCACAGAAAATTAGTAACTCGAGATAGATAAATAACTTCAGTATCAGAAAGTATTATAGTCATCGTACATTTTGATACTTCCCTTATTAATTTAATTCCGCTATTTTTTGCGGATAGTATTTTTATCGATGGTGTGTACTAATGCAAACCACCGCGTACGAATTGGTTAGTTTACACTACAGATCATATACTAATAGAGATTTGGCCAACTTTCACCGTGACTCTAGTGTCATAAGCCTCTATTTACACTGATATATATATATACTACCGGTATGTCCATATTTGTAATAATCATATGGCAATAATGGAACAAGCTATATTGTTTGGTCTTTGTTTCTAAATTATACTTGAAAAAATGTAATAGCACCTCGTCGTTCAATAATTACGGCACCAAAATGGCGTCCAAATGAAAGTATGGCCGATCTCTCCAATAAGAGAGTTTCCAGTCTACCCTACCCCAAATGTGCCCCCCCGAGGAAGTGAGTTGGTGATGAGGATGACATCACTGTGGCAGGTGACTCCCTGGTGCGTCTTGCCCAACAGTCGGAACTTGTAGGTGACCCCATCCAACAGACCAGGGAAACCTTTCCTTCCCGGCTTGGGCAGTGCCAGATTGTACTCCCGATCCCTCAGCTCTCCCTGTAAATAGCGGCTATTAACAGTAAAAATGTAAATTCAGGGTGGCGTAGAATTCGGTTACCCCTTCGCCTCACCTGGCGTCAGACTGGATAAACGAATTCTGCGCCACACTGTACCTTCTTCGTAGCGCAATGGATAAATGCATTGAATTTCGGTGTGAGCATCCTAGGTTCGAATCCCTGGACTGCCACATGTATTTGTTGATTTAATTAATTGAGTTTAGGAGTAAAGTCAGTTGGTGGAGGTAACATAATAATATATATATATACTGTATATATACCGGTATATATATATATATATATATATATATATATATATACTGTATATATATTATATATATATAATATATATATATATATATATATATATATATATATATATATATATATATATATATCTGTATATATATATATATATATATATTATATATATATATATGTATACAGTATATCAGTAAAATGTAATATATTTACTCCAATATAATGGCATTTAAGTTCTCATGCCACAGACTTCATCAATATTTGAATATTAATTATGAAAATGTAAATATTGTGTCTAAAATATATCTTAAGTCTCTGGAACTTGTTAGTGACTAGCCCGACCAGTAAAGGGAAACTCTGATGTTGTGCTAAGTTAGACGATTTTAATCAGGGTTGGAAGGCCCTCAATGAATCAAAGAGGCAAAATGTATCTAAGTCAAACCTTTAATATCCACAGTTCCTTTATAATTTTGATAAAATTGTCTATTATTACCCAGAATAAAATGAAAACAAAACACAACCTTGTGCCTTGAAAGGGTTACATTCCCGATCCATGGAATTCCCCAGTAAAGATGTAACTAAATTAATAATGTAGTTGCAGTTGCGCAAGTCTATAAGCATTTTTAATAATAATCTGAACAAATAAATGAACAAATTCCAGGGAAAGTCGTGGAAATTGATAGAACCAGGAAATGTGATTGACCTGGGTAAACTACATAGTGTATTCCACATGAAGACAAAAATAAGTATTACAAGCAAGACAATTATTACTATACAAATGTGAACACTATTTACTTACCCTCAGCGTCTTGACTCTGCTAGCTTTTATAGCAGATAAGTCTGCTTTCTTAATCCCCAACTCTTCCACAGATAACCATTGTACCTCCAGCTTCTTCGATCCATTGATAGTGGCTAGGATATGAATCTGAAAAATAGATAAAATATATATATTACAAACAAATTTATTGATAAAAGATAAAATATATAAATACAGAATATAATGAAATAGGCAAACATTAGTGCATTCTCATTCTCAGTCATATATGAGGCTGGAATGTAGATATCAATCAATGCTCATGAATTCATATAAATTATATAATGACATTTTACTTTAAATCCATAAAAATATTAGCTTATTTGTTCGTTTAGTCTCTCTCTCTCTCTCTCTCTCTCTCTCTCTCTCTCTCTCTCTCTCTCTCTCTCTCTCCAATATATATATATATATATACCTGTATACAGTATATATATATATATATATATATATATATATATATATATATATATATATATATATATATATATATATATATTTGTTTTAGCTATATCTCACAAATACAAGTGAGCTACTATTTTTATACTCTCAGCCGGGCTCGAACCACTGACAGTCATCATGACTGTCCATGACTGACTCCATGATGGTATGCCTGATCAGTGGAAGCTAGCCAACGTAACACCGATATTAAAAAAAGGCAGCAAATCCCTACCCAGTAACTATCGTCCAATTAGCTTAACCTCAATTGTATGTAAAATGCTAGAAACGGCCATAAGAGACAGACTCGTAAATCACTTAGAAAATAACATACTTAAAGATACTCAACACGGCTTTCGTAAAAAACGTTCCTGTTTAACAAACCTCTTCGACTTCTACGATATCCTCAACCTCTACGATGAGAGTAAAGCTGTAGATATTATATACCTTGATTTTCAAAAGGCCTTTGACAAAGTTCCCCACAAACGTTTACTGCTAAAACTAAAAGTGCATGGAATACAAGACGGTGTGTTGAAATGGATAGAAAATTGGCTCAGCGACAGAAAGCAAAGAGTAGTCATAAACGGTAAGGCATCTAAATGGACCAATGTAAGTAGCGGGGTACCCCAGGGATCGGTACTAGGACCAATTCTCTTTCTAATTTACATCAACGACATAGATGAGGGTCTCACCTGTACAATGTCAAAATTTGCTGATGATACAAAAATTGCAAATCGCGTACTCTCAAAAGAACAACTTGACGATATGCAACACAATCTAGATAAATTGTCATGTTGGGCCCAAATTTGGCAAATGAGTTTCAATGCGGATAAATGTAAAGTACTACATATCGGATACCTAATTATTATGTTCTATCCAACAACCAACTCTACTCCTAAAATCGATTAATGAAATATTACAAACACATGTGGCAGTCCGTGGACTCGAACCCAGGATGCTCACACCGAATATCAACACCTTATACATTACACCACGAAGGCAGTTAAAAGAATGGTGGACACTGCCTACGATTTATTATGCAACTTCGAATCCTGCATATCAATCTAAGCATGTACACACATCCCAACTGCAACTCACGTAGGCTATGCATATGTGAATGGAAAGAGCAATTAATGGGGCCTTAACCACTAGGGAAGGCCTCTCGATAAATTACTCTGAGAAAGCAAACTATTCGATGAATGGCACTCAGCTTAAGAATGTAAACAGAGAAACCGACCTGGGAGTAACAATATCGAGTAACCTAAAACCGAGTCAACAATGTTCAGAAGTTGTTAAGAAGGCAAACAAAATAATTGGCTTTATAGGCAGGTCATTTGAGCATAAATCCAAAGAAGTTATCCTAACCCTTTACAATTCCTTAGTCCGCCTTCTTCTGGAATACTGCGTTCAATCCTGGTGCCCTGATTACCAAAAAGATATAAACAAGCTAGAACGAGTTCAACGTAGAGTTACCAAAATGATACCTAGCCTAAAGAACAAACCATTCGAAGAGCGTCTTAGAGAATTAAATCTATTTCCTTTAACCCAGCGCAGATTAAGAGGTGACTTAATTCAAGTGTTCAAAATCATCAAAGGCATCGACAATATGAACTGTAGTAAGTACTTCACTATCGACCAATCTAATTACACGCGGGGAAACGGAAACGGTTGCAAAATTATTGGTAAATCTTTTAACTCACACTAAGCTAAAAATTTCTTCTTCAGTCGAGTTGCCAACTTGTGGAATGGGCTCCCCCGAGACGTTATAGACTCCAGCACCGTTGATTCATTTAAACTCCGCGTAGACAAATATCTCGCATCAAACCCGCGACTGACTGCGTTTGTAAATGAATAACTTTATTTTATCCCCCCTTCAGTTACTAACCCATCTGTCCCCTACTAACTTCCTAATCCTGCCACGGACATTAGCTCCAGGGCAGTAATTCCCTTTCCAATGTTCCTTTACCCACTCTAAACCACTGTTTGGACACTTGATCCTCAGTGTTTTGGAGGACAAGCAGCCTAGAAGGGTCACTAGATCTCTTGTTGCTTGATTTCCTTTTTACTCCTTTGTACTCCTCTATTATCAGTGAAATTAAAACCTCCTTTGGTAGATGTTTTTAACAACTTCTTAATGTAAGTTATTTGTTGTGGGTTCGTATTTATAGTGTTTAGAAGTGTTGTGATTAATAAATATTATTTGTGGTTTTTCTTAAGTAATTTATTTATTAATATTAGTGATTTAATTTCATCAACTTTCAAAACTCATTTTCTCCATCTGTCTACTCATCGTCCCCTTCCAGAACACTATGACTTACTCTTCAAGAACATACAAACTAACCCTTCATATTCTCATTAAATAATATTCTGGTGTCTCTTTTTCTTCTGATCTCTCTTGGAAACATCATATTACCACTCTTGCTAAAACAGCCTCCCAGAAGCTGGGTGCGCTCAACCGCCTCCAGGGGTTCTTTACTCCTACACAGTTTCTTGCTTTGTACAGGGGCACAGTGCGTCCATGTATTGAGTATTGTTCACACAATGTAGGGACGATCCTCTAACACAGCACTTCTAGACAAAGTAGAAAAGAAAGGCTTCCGTCTCATTAACTCACGTCCACTCACTAATTATCTGCAGTCTCTCTCTCTCACAATGTTGCATCTCTCTCATTATTTTACCGCTATTACAATAAGCAGTGTTCCTCAGAGCTCTCTCTGTGTATTCCACCCCCTCTTCGTGTAGCACCCGTCTTGCAACACAGACTCAACCCTACTCTGTGCAACTCGCCAAACCAAAAGTGCAACGTTATTCTCAATCTTTCTTCTATTCAACAGCTGAGGTCTGGAACTCTTTCCCAGAATCACTCTTTCCCTTATCCTATGACTCAAATTGCTTCAAACTCTGTGTGTTCAGGCATTTTGGCTCTAACGTCCCTTGATCTTGGCCCTGTCACTCTTTCAAATCTGGGGGAGGCACTCGCCACAGGCAGTTCTGCCTGTCTCACATAGAGAGAAATACTTATAGTTGTATTTAGGTTTACCAATAGTATACATATCTTCATACTATGTCATCTTTCTTAGGCTTAATGAATCTATTGTACTTCACTATGATAGTAGTGTTTCCTTACAAGTGTGTGTATCTGTTATACTTAGATTTGTATGATGATGGAGTAGTGTCTCTGAAACGTTGCATAAATATAGACAAAATGAACGTGTATTTCAATCATGCTCTGGCGCTTCTCTTCATATTATTCACCTTCGCTACCCACGGACTAGATCAATAACTAATATATATATATATATATATACAGTATATATATATATATATAACCGCCTTTAGATCACTTTGTACTACCCAAAAGTTGTTTAGATTCAAGGACACTATTCCACTACACTTACAGTCATCAGTTGTTTATATAATTTACGCGTGCTAGCTGTAAGGCAGTATATATAGGCAAAACAAAAAGACATCTAAAATCCCGTATACACGAACACGTAGGCCGCTCAGTTCGAACGGGACAACTAATCACGAAACACCACAGATCTCACTTACACCAATAATGACCGAAGCACTCACTCCGGAACCAACCACCCAAGGCCCTGTGCCCCTCAGCAATTTTGCAGTTCTTGATGGTAGCAACAACGACACAGGCCTTCCCATCATGGAGGCCCTTCACCAGTATAGGCTCAACCCCTCCATCAGTGACACGGCATCTTACGACCTATTCTGCTTCTCACGTTAACTTCATGTATGTACTGTACATATTCCCCCTTTTTTATATAAAGTTTAGCTTTGTCACTTAGATATTTCCCTTAGTTTGAGATCTACTTTCAACTTAACATTTAGACCACTAACATTATTTTTCTTATTGTGCCCTCTTTTTCCATTTAATTTCCTTTTCCTTTTACTTGTTGACTTCGAATAAATAAATATCAAATACTTCGTTGTATTCACACAACTGTACGATGCTTTTTCTCTGTTGTTCTAGGCCCTGATGATGGAATATGTATTAATTCCGAAAAGTAAGCAAATAAACTACTTACTTCTTCAAGATGTTTGTGTTCTCCCTGGTGAACCTCTTCATTATATATATATATATAAAGAGAGAGAGAGAGAGAGAGAGAGATAGAGAGAGAGAGAGAGAGAGAGAGAGAGAGAGAGAGAGAGAGAGAGAGAGAGAGAGAGAGAGAGAGAAAAACAAAGGAGTACAAAGGAAATCAAGCAACAACAGATCCAGCGACCCCTCAAGGCTGCTTGCCCTCCAAAACACTGACGGTGGTTTAGAGAGGGTAAGGGAATAATGGAAAGGGAAGACTGCCATGGGACAAATGTTCGTAGCAGGATTAGGAGATGTTAGTAGGGGACAGTTGTAAGTAATATAATAGATGAACACAAATAAAAATAAAATGTTATTCATTTACAAATTCAGTAAGTCGTTGATTTAAGGCAAGGTGTTTGTCTAGTCGAAGTTTAAAAGAATCGACGGTGCTGCAGTCTATGACATATCAGGGAAGCCCATTCCACAAGTTGGCAACTTGATTGAAGAAGAAATTCTTAGACTCGATTCAGTTAAAGAAATTGCCAATAATTTTGCAACCGTTCCCCCGCATGAAATTTGATTGGTCGATAGTGAAATATTTCTTACAGTTCATATTGTCGATGCCTTTGATGGTTTTGAACACTTAATTAAGTTGCCTCTTAACCTTTAAACGACGAAGCTATGGTAGTTCAAGGGGTACCGCCATGCGAAGGTATTTGATTCAATTCTGACGAAAATCGTCATAGTTACCATATACCTGTATATAATTAATACGTATCCATGTGCGCCTATTTTAATTTAAATATGAACATATGAACATTGAAAAGCAATTAAATAATAAATAGTAACAGCAATTGGCTGGTAAAAAACCTATATTTTGGCCCCTGGGTCGTAATCTGACCCAGACCGGCGAGAGAGAGACACCCTCCATCTCTCCTTCCTCGCATGGCACTGAGAGACAAGGGGAGATCTGAGACTGGCTTAGAGGGTTGGAGAAAGACTCCCCCATCGTCCCCCCTCTTTTTCTGCCATCCTCACTCGAAAATACTTGATAAATATTGGGAATAATACGGAAAATAGCGGATAATTGAAGAGGGGGGAAGAGGGGGAAAAAGTGGAGGAGGGAAGGGAGGGGGGGACACATATGGAGGAGTGGTAACAAGTAATGGAAGACATTTATCTCACCTAATCACAAATTGCTTTGTTTTGAGTGCCACTGGCGTATTTTTAAAGGTATTTTTATGTTCTGGATCTATTGAGGATGGTCGAATTGCACCACAAAAACCATTTATGGGTTAATCTGTGCTAGGTTAAAGAAAATAGATTTAATTCTCTAAGACGCTCATCGTATGGTTTGTCCTTTAGGCAAGGTATCATTTTGGTAACTCTACGTTGAACTCGTTGTAGGTTGCCTATATCTTTTTGGTAGTCAGGGCACCAGGATTGAAAACAATATTCCAGGAGAGGGCGGACTAAGGATTTGTAAAGAGTTAGGATTACATCTTTGGATTTATGCTCAAATGACCTGCCTATAAAGCCAATTATTTTGTTTGCCTTCTTAACAACTTCTGAACATTATTGACTTGGTTTTAGATTACTCGATATTGTTACGCCCAAATGAGAGCTTCTTCCAGTTTCGCCGACATAACCTCTCGGAGCTGGTAGAATCGACAGACATGAACGTCGGGACAGTCAAACATGGTAGATCCAAACCTACCCCAAACCTACCGGAATAGCTCGTACAGGTGCAAGGCATGGTGGCAATAACAAAAACTACAGATCACTTCACTCACTTCAATTTACTTCGAATCACTTAACTCACTTCAAGTCAATTTACTCAGTTCATATCACTTAACTAGGTATCAAATCCCTTCACTAACTTCAAATTGCCATACTCAGTTCAAATCACTTCAATACACTTCAAATGAAGACAAAAAAAATATATATATAACAATAATAACAATAACACAGTCGCTATGCTGAAACAATGGTTAGATGGCGCTTGCGTCGCTAAACACACACACAACAAAACTGATACACAGAGTTTACCGGCCAAGAGGGTACAAAAGAGAGAGAGAGAGAGAGAGATAGATAGATAGATAGATAGAGAGAGAGAGAGAGAGAGAGAGAGAGAGAGAGAGAGAGAGGGAGAGAGAGGGAGAGAGAGAGAGAGAGATAGAAAGAGAGATAGAGAGAGATGATACCGACCATATATACATAAATACAGTATAGGCTATATAAGATTGCAAATAGGCATTGGAATTAAATATTTGACTGCTTAGCCCAGTTATGATTGGGTATTGGTTAATTACCATACATCATGACTATGATAACAAGGGAGGCATCAATTGTAGGCACCAATCGAACAGGGATTGACCCAGGAGAGGCTATAGGCATTTGATAAGGAGTCGCTGGAACTCCTGCTTCACTTGCTTGGCCTCTCTTACTGCTTTGCTTTGTACCTCACTTACACTGAGAGTAATCGAGCTCGCTCTCACAAACACCTCCTCCTCCTATTTACTTCACTACACTAAATATGCCCACCACACTTCCTGCTTACACAAAACAAAAGAAAAAGCTTCGGAGTCCCCAGAGAGGGGGGGGGGGGGGGGGCATAAATGCTCCCTCACCCGCCCGACCTTCCCCTAACGACCCCTCAAAATTATCAGGTTCTCGGCCTATTACTCTTACTATCAACTTTTGCAACATTCGCAGCCTCTCCTCTAATTTTCCCTCTGTTAAACACCATCTCTCTTTCTACAAACCTGATCTTCTTTTCCTCACTGAAACTCCGGTGTCTGAAGCAACTTTTTTTTGTTTTCTATGTGAATGAGGGAGACAAAAGGCATAACTGCCTGCAGCGAGTGCCTCCCTCAGATTTCAAAGAGTGACAGGGCCGAAATCAAGGGACGTTCGAGCTAAAATGCCTGGACACACAGAGTTTGAAGCAATTTAAGTCATAGGAAGAGGGAAAGACTGATTCTGGAAGAGAGTTCCAGAGTTCAGCAGTTGAATAGAAGAAAGTCTGAGAATAGCGTTTCACTCTTGGGTTGGAGAGTTGCACAGAGTAGGGGTGGGATTGTGTTGCAAGGCGGGTACTAAGTACCCTACGTAGAGGAGGTGGTATACACTGGGAAAGCTCCGAGGAACACTGATTATTGTAGTAGCGATAGAATAGTGAGAGAGATGCAACATTGCGGCATGCAACACATGTGAACAATACTCAATACAAGGACGCACTGTGCCCCTGTAAAGAGCAAGAAGCTGCGCATGGGTAAATAACCCCATGAGGCTGTTGAGCACACCCAGCTTCTGGGAGGCTGCCTTAGCGAGACTGGTAAAATAATGGTCTTTCCAAGTGAGAGCAGAAGAAAAAGAGACCAAGAACATTGAGAGAAGTTGAAGGGTTGATTTTTGTATTGTTGAAGTGTAAGGGTTAGTCCTCTGGAGGTTCCTGACGGGTAGTAGAATGGATAAAATGAGTCTTGGAAGCACTAAATGAAACAAAGTTTTCTCTACCCCAATTGGAAATATTAGCTCGATCAGATGATAAGTGTTTTGTGGCTTCATTACGTTTGTTTTAAGGCACTGCTGGCTGGGACGTTCTGGAAAACTAATTGAGTTGTGTAAAGTAGAGTCGTCTGCATATGAATGGATGAGACTGGATGTACAGTTGAGAAGATCATTTATGAAAATTAGAAAGAGAATAGGAGATAGGACAGAACCCTGAGGAACACTGGAGTTGATAGGATGAGGAAATGAGCGATGGCCGTCCACAACTGCAGCAATGGAACGGCCGGAAAGGAAATTAGAGACAAAGGCACAGATGGCGCGACAGAAACCGAAGGAGGGCAGTTTGGAAATTAAAGATTTGTGCCATACTCTGTCGAAGGCCTTCGATATGTCTAGTGCAACCGAAAAAGTCTCACCGAAGTCCCGAAAGTTGGATGACCAAGAGTTAGTAAGGTATGAAAGAAGATCACAAGTAGAGCGACCCTTAACGAAGCCATACTGGCGATCTGAGAGCAGATTATGAGAAGAAAAATGCTTAAGAAATTTGGAAGCAAGAATAGTTTCAAAAACTTTAGACATACAAGAGATGAGAGCAATTGGATGATAGTTGGAGGGTTGAGAGCGGTCACCCTTCTTTGGGACAGGTTGAATGAGACCAAACTTCCAGCAAGAAGGAAAGACGTTAGAGGAGAGACAAAAGAGTTTGCCTAGGCAGGGAGTCAGCACGGAAGAACAGTTTTTAAGTATAACAGGAGGAACACCTTCCGGACCGTACGCCTTCTTTGTATTAAGCCCAGAGAGGGTAGAAAGTACATCTTTAGAAGACATTAGGATATTAGGCATAAGTAAGAGAGAGGGGGGTGGAGAAGGAGGAATAGCACCGGAATCATCCAAGGTAGAGTTTCTGGCATAAGTTTGAGCAAAGAGTTCAGCTTTGTCAGAGGAAGAAGTGATGGTTGTGCCATCAGAGTGGAAAAGGGGAGGGAAAGACGAGGAAGAAAAGTTGTTGGAGAGGTTTTTGGCTAGATGCCAGAAAGCTTGGGAAGAGCTAGAGTTGGATAGTTCAGTGCATTAATTATTGATGAAAGAGTGCTTGGCACGTCGAAGAACAGATTTGGCTTGATTCCGGGCAGAAACATAGGAAGAATGAGAATCTTGAGTTTTAAGGCACCGGTACAGTTTGAATGCTTCCTCCTTGTTGTTGTTGTTGTTGTTCCCCAAGCTGCCTGGCCAAATAGCCCCAAGGCCCCGAGCAATTCCAAGGTCATAACCGAGCGCCCCCACAGAACCCTCGCTGCCGACCACAATAAAGCCTGGGTAACCGAAGCCACTCCATGGCGGGGAGCTGAGGAGGGTGCGGAAACGCCCGGGAAACCAAAACCCCACCCAGGGCCCTGTGCCCCTCAGCAATTATGAAGAGAAAGTTGAGGGGCAAGGGAAAAATGTGATGCTTTGGCTTCCAATCTTGGTAGATTGGGAGGTAAATCCATGGAAGAGACGCCGTCACCTGTGATCTAGAAAATATATGAGTTAAAGGAACAGTCAGAGTAACCTATGGGCATGGCAGAGATTGCTCAGCTCTCACTCTGATAGACCAGCCCATCACCACATGACTAGAACCCAATCCTCTCAGCATCAGGTAGGAAAGGCCCTAGAAAGCCACCTTTGGCGGGGGGATAGCTCCCCTATTTCAACCCCTTTCGGGGTTGGGCACCCACCCAACCTTGTTGTGGACAGCAGTAGAACAAGCGTGAGTAAACCAAGATTTGTTTGCATTAGACTGAGAGAAAGAAAATGGAATGTACGCATCCATGCCCGAAAGGATTACCTCGGTAATGAGTTTAGCACTCTCCGAGGGTCCTCGGCCACGGTAGCAGAAGTAATTCCATGGGAAATCAAAGAAGTACTGTCGGAGAGCCTCCCAGTCGGCAGCGCCAAACTGCCACAAGCGCCGCCGGCTGGGAGGATCGGATGGCCTTACTGAAGAGATAGGACAGGTGACGGAGATACGTTTATGGTCGGAGGAGCCCAAAGGAGAGAAAAGATTGACAGTATAAGAAGAAGGGTTAGAAGTCAGAAATAAGTCAAGAATGTTGGGCCGATCTCCGAAGCAATCCGGGATACGGGTGGGTTGCTGGACCAGCTGCTCTAGGTAATTTATGATAGAAAAGACGTAGGCTTGTTCACCAGGTTGGTCAGTAGAGTGAGAGGAGAGCCATTGGCGGTGGTGAACGTTGAAATCTCCTAAGACGGAGATTTCAGAGAAGGGAGAGATAGATAGAAGGTGTTCCACTTTAGGGTTTAGATAGTCGAAGAATTTGGGAAAGTCGGTAGAGTTAGGGGAAAGATAGACAGCACAGCAATATTTCGTATGAGAATGACAGGATAGTTTGAGCCATAAAGTTGAGAATTCAGGGAAGTCGAAATCGCCAGCAGCCCCTTCTGTGTATCCTCATACTTTCTCTATCCTAGTTTCAAAGCCAAAGGCGGATGTTGTGCATATGTGCACAACAAACTCACCTGCTTTTGTGTTCCCGATTTTGTCTCCTCTAAATTCTCAACTTTATGGCTCAAACTTTCCTGTCATTCTCATACTAAACATTTCTGTTCTGTCTATCTTTCTCCTAACTCTACCGACTTTCCCAATTCTTTGACTATCTAAACACTAAAGTGGAACACATTCTATCCATTTTCCTTTCTCTTAAACCCCCATCTCAGGAGATTTCACGTTCACCACCGCCAATGGCTCTCCTCTCATTCTACTGAACAACTTGGTGAACACGCCTACGTCTTTTCTATCCTAAATTACCTAACAGCCCAACATTCTTGACTTGTTTCTAACTTTTAACCCTTCTTGTTATACTGTCGATCTTGTGTCTCCTTTGGGCTCCTCCGACCATAAACTTATCTCTTTCCCATGTCCTATCTCTCCAGTACGGCCATCTGATCCTCACAGCCGGTGGCGCTTGTGGCACTTTGATGCTACCAACTGGGTGGCTCTCCGGCAGTACTTCTTTGATTTCCAATTGAATTAAATTTTGCTTCCATGGCCAGGGACCCACGGAGAGTGCCGAACGGATTACCGAGGTAATCCTATCGGGCATGGAGGCATACATCCAATTTTCATTCTCTCAGACTAATGCAAACAAATCTTGGTTTACTCACGCTTGTTCTACTGCTGTCCGCAATAAGGAAGAAGCATTGAAACGGTACCAACGCCTTCATACTCGAGAATCTCATTCTTCCTGTATTTCTGCCTGGAATCAAGCCAAATCTGTTCTTCGACTTGCCAAACACTCCTACATTAATAATAAATGCACTGAGCTATCCAACTCTAGCTCTTCCCATGCTTTCTGGTATCTAGCCAAAAACCTCTCCAACAATTTTTCTTCGTCTTTCCCTCCCCTTTTCCTCTGACAAAGCTAAACTCTTCGCTCACATTTTCGCTAGAAACTCCACCTTGTATGATTCCGGTGCTATTCCTCCCTCTCCCCTACTTATGCCTAATATCCTAATATCTTCTAAAGATATACTGTCTAGTGTCTACCCTCTCTGGGTTTAATACTAAGAAGGCGTACGGCCCAGATGGTGTTCCTCCTGTTGTACTCAAAAACTGTTCTTCTGTGCCGACTCCCTACCTAGGCAAACTCTTTTGTCTCTGTCTCTACTCTAACGTCTTCCCTTCTTGCTTGAATTTCGCTCTTATTCAACCTGTTCCAAAGAAGGGTGACCACTCTCAACCCTCCAACTATCGTCCAATTGCTCTCATCTGTTGTATCTCTATAATTTTTAAAATTATTCTTGCTTCCAAATTTCTTAGCATTTCTCTTCTCATAATCTACTCTCAGATTGCCAGTTTGGCTTCCTTAAGGGTCGATCTACTGGAGATCTTCTTTCATATCTTACTAACTCCTGGGCATCCTCCTTTTGGGACTTAGGTGAGATCGAAGGCCTTCGATAGAGTTTGGCACAAATTTTTAATTTCTAAACTACCCTCCTTCGGTTTCTATCACTCCATCTGTTCCTTTGTCTCTAATTTCCTTTCCGGCCATTCCATAGCTGTGGTTGTGATCGGCCATCGTTCACTTCCTCATCCTATCAACTCCGTTGTTCCTCAGGGTTCTGTCTAATCTCCAATTCTCTTTCTAATTTTCATAAATGATCTTCTCAACTGTACCTCCAGTCCTATCCATTCATATGCAGACGACTCTACCTTACACTATTCAATTAGTTTTCCAGAACGCCCCAGCCAGCAATCCCTCAAAAACAAATGTAATGAAGCCATACAACACCTATCTTCTGATGTAACTTCCATTTATAATTGGGGCAGAGAAAACCTTGTTGCCTTTAATGCTTCCAAAGCCCAATTGCTCCCTCTATCTAGCCATCGTGAACTCCCAGTGGACTAACCCTTATACTTCAACAATACAAAAATCAACCCTTCATCTTCTCTCAGTATTCTCGGAGTCTCCTTTTCTTCTACTTTTTCTTGGAAGGACCATATTACCACTTTTGCTAAGGCGGCCTCCCAGAAGCTGGGTGTGCTCAACCGCCTCAAGGGGTCCCTTACCCCTGCACAGCTTTTTGCTCTGTCGTATACAGGGGCACAGTGCATCCCTGTATTGAGTATTATTCACATGTCTGGGGAGGATCCTCTCACACAGCACTTCTAGACAAAGTAGAAAGGAAAGCCTTTCGTAACATTGACTCCCATCCATTCACCGACTCTCTACAATCTCTCTCTCTCTCTTCGCCGCAATGTTGCATCTCTGTCGCTATTCTATCGCTACTACAATAATCAGTGTTCCTCAACTCTAGGGAAGGCACTCGCCACAGGCAGTTTTGCCTTTTGTCTCCCTCATCCTCATATCAACAAAAATAACACATTTAAATAAACTCCACAGTTCTCTCCTCACATGACACCATGCCTTGGAGGAAGGATACTAAAGGAGGGAGTGTAAGAGTGGAGCAGTGAAGCTAACCTCCCACGCTCTAACCTTCCATACCTTATTAATATTATGTAAAATAAATGGGTCTTGGGGTACAGATCGCAAAGAGATATATATTTCTAGTATATGCTACCATATTAAGTATCATTAATTGTGTATATTTACTGTATAATTAGACACTATGATCAGTGTTGGCCAGATTCACCAGTACTGTACTTGCCAGTTTTATTCCTGGCTTCACGCAAGCATAGGATATGCTCTACCTCACTATTCCTCCCCTCATTTAACCTCCTTGTACCGTACATACCCTCTCCTGTGGGTTGACGGGACCGACCGGGGGAAAGATGTCAAAGGTAGGACAGTTTCCTTTGACCACTTCCACTACCACCGTCTTGTTGGCGGTTACACGACCCTTCCTCGCCTCCACGGTTAGATTGTAACTGCAAAACACACAACAGATGAGTTATTGCTTTAATTTTAAAGCAGAAAAGGTAGTCAAGATATATTATACAGGGGAAAAAGTGCATTTGTATAAATATACTGTACAATACTTCCAACTTGACCGTATTCTTGGGTGACACCTGCTCCAGCCCTCCACGATGTTAGGTTGTAGCTGGAAGACACAACAATGAGTTGAGGCACAGGGCCTTGGGTGGGGTTTTTGTTTCCCGGGCGTTTCCGCACCCTCCTCAGCTCCCTGCCTTGGAGTGGCTTCGGTCACCCAGGCTTTGTTAGTGGTAAGCAGGGAGGGTTTTGTGGGGGCGCTCGTTTATGGCCTTGGCCTTGCTCGAGACCTTGGGGCTGTTCGGCCAGACAGCCTGGGAAACAACAACAACAACAACAATAATGAGTTATTGCTGTCAGTTAACGCCCAGCCCTGCTAGAGTTCGATCGAGGCTCTTACCCGTTCCTGTCCTTAGTGACCGACCCCTGGTGATTGAACTTGTTTATCCCATAGTGTGGTGGCAAGTATTTCTAAAGTGTTTTTAGCGTAGTGTGAAACTGTTAGTTAAAATGCGTGTATAGTTTTTGCTTTCTAGCTAACATTGAGATAATTTATCATGGCAGGTATGGAGATACAATTATCAACTGACCTTCATCAACTCATCCTTCAAGTAAAGTTTATCCTTAGTTAGCATTATGCAAAGCTGGTAGGCCTAAGGCCTACATGTCATATTTAATACTGTAGACTACATTAGATCTACTGTAGTCTATGTTAATACATATTATATGTTGTACCAACATTGTAATAATTATAACTGAATACACATTATCAACTCTGCGTAAACAGAGTGGTATCGCTCCCCGTATAGTGGTACATGCTAACTGAAATGTCTGTCTGTCTGTCCGTCTGTCTGTCTGTCTGTCCGTCCGAGAACTCCTCCTAGACCGTTTGACAGATTTTCACCAAACTTCACACGAACCTTCTGTGCGTGAATTCGACGGTAAATAAAAACAGATGTTCTTGAATTTGTGCAATAGTTATGATCTTAGGTCCTAAAAATTGTTTTGCCCCCCCCCCCCCCCCCCCTGCCCGCCCACCCTATACCTATTCCCTGTGTGTGTGTGTGTGTGTGTGCCCCGTAGGGGCACTCACACACAGAACTTTGAATGTTTTTGAATTTGTGCAATAGTTATGATTTTAGGTCTAAAACATGATTTTGGACCCCCCCCCCCCCCCTCATCAGGACCCCCCCACCCTGTACCTATTCCCAAGCAATGATGATGGCGTTCTGTGTGTGTGTGCCCCGTTAGGGACAGCAGTGATGATGATGGTGGTGATGATGATGATTACAGTACTAGATATGATGGTGACAGTACTAGTAGTAGTGATGATGGTCATAATAGTAGTGATGATGGTGACAAGCAATGATGATAGTTGTAGTGATAATGATGACAGTAGTGATGATGGTGACAGTATTGATGATGATGGTGAGTAGTAGTGATTATGGTGAAAGTTGTAGTGATGATGACAGTAGTAGTGATGATGAGAGTAGTGATGATGGTAAGAGTAGTAGTGATGACTGTAATAGTAGTAGTGCTGATGATAGTAATGGTGATAGTGACTAGTAGTGATGATGGTGACCCATCGCAGAGTTGGGTATGCCGCTTTGATTTTGGGCAAAACGGCACGTCTACTTTATTATTATTATCAACTCTGCGTAAGCAGAGTGGTATCGCCCCCGTATAGTGGTACATGCAAATCGAAATGTCTGTCCGTCTGTCCGTCCGAGAACTCCTCCTAGACCGTTTGACGGATTTTCACCAAACTTCACACGAACCTTCGGTACGTGAATGCGAAGATAATTATTATATATTTTTTTAAATTTGTGCAATAGTCATGATTTTAGGTCTAAAAGATAAAAAAAATGCCCCCCCCCCCCCTGTACCTATTCCCTGTGTGTTCTCGGACGGACAGACAGACAGACATAAATTCACACATCATACACATGTCTCAGATGTGATGATAATGGTGAGACGTCTGTCTGTCTTTCCTAGTCTTGTAGTGGTAGTAATGGTGACAGTACTAGTAGTAGTGATGATGGTCATAATAGTAGTGATGATGGTGACAAGTAATGATGATGGTTGTAGTGATAATGATGACAGTAGTGTTGATGGTAGTGACGATGGTGACAGTAGTAGTGATGATGGTGAGTAGTATTGATTATGGTGAAAGTTATAGTGATTATACAGTAGTAGTGATGATGAGAGTAGTAGTAATTATGGTGAGAGTAGTAGTGATGAGTATAATAGAAGTAGTGCTGATGATATTAATGATGATAGTGACTAATAGTGATGATGGTAACCCATAGCAGAGTTGGGTATGCCGTTTTGATTTTGGGCGAAACGGCACGTCTACTTTATTATTATTATTATTATTATTATCAACTCTGCGTAAGCAGAGTGGTATCGCCCCCCGTATAGTGGTACATGCTAACCGAAATGTCTGTCTGTCTGTCTGTCTGTCCGTCCGAGAACTCCTCGTAGACCTTTTGACGAATTTTCACCAAACTTCACACGAACCTTCGGTGCGTGACTTCGACGGTAATATATATATATTTTTTTTTAATTTGTGCAATAGTTATGATCTTAGGTCCTAAAAATGGTTCCCCCCCCCCCCCCCTCTCCAGGACCCCCACCGCCCACCCTGTACCTATTCCCTGTGTGTGTGTGTGCCCTGTAGGGGCACACATATCACAGAAAGCCACACATCATATACATGTCTCAGATGAGATGATAATAGTGAGACATGTTCACTTGCTTGTTCGTCAAGGGGAATCCACGCAATGCGAGTTAAGCTCATTATTATCGCGCCTCCTTAACTGGGAATGTATTGCGTGAAATGCATGTTAAGTGTTTATGTATCGTTGGAATGGCTGTGGATGTGTGTGTAGTCTGTATTTTAGCCAATTGGCGACATCTGGAAACGAAGGCTTAGGGTTAATCTGTACAGTACCTTTCTCACTACGGTACTAGTCTCACCCGAAGGCTTAGGTTGACCAGTAGCTTAGGTTGACCAGTACGATACCCTTCTCACCTTGTAACCGATCACCAACCCCAGATGGGACGTCACAACTTTGTCCACTTATTCCAGGTTCCTATTTATACTGCTAGGTGAACAGAGGCTACACCGTTAGGAGACTTGCCCAAAAGTCTCTTCCCCGCCCGGGTCTCGAACCCGGGACCTTCTGGTTGTGAGCCAGACTCGCTATCAGTTACGCCACGGGGAGGTGTGTCTGTCTTTCCAAAAACTCCTAGACTGTTCGACGGATTTTCACACAAACTTCTAACGAACATTCGGTGCATGAATGCGACGGTAATTAAAAAAAGATTTTTGAATTTGTGAAATAGTTATGATTTTAGGTATAAAATATGGTTTTGCCCATGATGGTAATTGTAGTGATAATGGTGATAATAGTAGTTTTGATGGTACTAGTTGTAGTGTTGATGACAGCAGTGATGATGCTGGTGGTGATGATGATTACAGTAGTAGATATGATGGTGACAGTACTAGTAGTAGTGATGATGGTCATAATAGTAGTGATGATGGTGACAAGCAATTATGATAGTTGTAGTGATAATGATGACAGTAGTGATGATGGTGACAGTATTAGTGATGATGGTGAGTAGTAGTGATTATGGTGAAAGTTGTAGTGATGACGACAGTAGTAGTGATGATGAGAGTAGTGATGATGGTAAGAGTAGTAGTGTTGACTATAATAGTAGTGCTGATGATAGTAATGGTGATAGTGACTAGTAGTGATGATGGTGACCCATCGCAGAGTTGGGTATGCCGTTTTGATTTTGGGCAAAACGGCACGTCTACTTTATTAATAAAGGAAGAGATGGCTGAACTAAGTGAAGTGGTTCGAACTCTAAGGCAGAATAACATAACTTGTCAGAGGGAAGTAAAATTGCTTACAGATGAAAATTTAGCTTTGAGATTCAGTAGGCCTACAGAGGAGTTTTTCAAGTGAAGGGAGAATTGTGAGTCCAAGCCTTTACATTCATGGAAGGTGGCTGGCAACCAGGATGGTCAAATCACTCTCAAAAAACAAGTTAGTAATGTAGGAGTGAAAATAAACAATGCATCGCTTCCTTGCAAGACGAATTCGAGGTTGGGACCAATCAAGATAAGGGTGAGTCTGAATGAGCACTTGTCACCACTACTGCAGGAAACGCTGTGAATGCTGCCCCCCAGGAGTACCTACAACTGTTTCTGCTTCAGTGGTACCTGCATATGCTACTGCTGCTGCTCCAGGAGTAACAGAAACTTCTAATACTGTTGCTCCAGGAGTACCTACAACGGTTACTGCCGCTGATCCAGGAGTACCAGCAACAGCTACTGCTGCTGCTCCAGGAGTTCCTACCTCTGCCACGGCTGCCACCATAATTATCATCAACAAAGAAAGGTAAGTCTGTCTCTATGGATAGCGATTCCATAGTCAGAAATCTAGGCAAGGCTGCCTGTACTATTCCTAGGAAACGTATCTGTCTGCCTGGTGCCAGTGTTGGGAGGGTGTTAGAGAAAATGAATGACAGGGAGCAATGATGCTTGCAAAGGTAGGACTGAGGAATTGCTTTGGCAGTACAGGGAGGTGTTTAATTCAGATAGGAGGAAGGTAGGCATACCTGTAGTATGCAATATTTTTAAAGGGAGAGGAGTCGGGAAAAAATTGTGTTCTTTGGGCAATTGATATCAATTGCCAGATGGAAAAATACTGCAATTAAATTGTAATCCTAATCCTTGATAGATGAACCCGATCCTGTGGTAAGGACCAGTTGTATGTATTGGACGGGCTTCATCTTTCTCGATTAGGGGTGTCAAATTTAGCTAGTTCACTGTACAGGGTGGTATGATGTGGTGTCGGAAATTGTGTCAAAGTGTGAAAAGGGAATGGTTGGTGCAAAAGAATTAGCAATTAGGGGGATAAATGGTGGAGGTTTGTTAGAGAGAGTACACGAACGTTGCTGTACCCTATTAAATGACAAACCTAGAAACTCTTTATCCCAGATATTGATGTGAAGAGGCCTTGTACGGAAGTATAACATCTGAGGTGAAGCCATTGATTTTGGGGGCTGATGAGTAATTGGTGCTTCTGAATGCTTGTGCGTTTGCTTTATGTGGGCAAACTGTTTGATGTGTTTTTCTACTGTCACCTCATTTTCCTTTCTTGTGTCTCTTGCTGATCCTCCCTACCCCTTGTGGAAGTTAGGGCTGGCTACTGACTGACTTACAATAGATAGGGTGTTCGCGGGATTTCGTTCAAAATAAAGTAAGAATAGTTGTCTAGATAAGGTTAAATGTGGTAAATTGGATATGAAAAGAACCGAATTTTAGTCACAGGACAGTAATTATATTAGCGTT
The DNA here is from genome assembly GCA_032716605.1 of Paralithodes platypus. Classification (NCBI taxonomy): domain Eukaryota; kingdom Metazoa; phylum Arthropoda; class Malacostraca; order Decapoda; family Lithodidae; genus Paralithodes; species Paralithodes platypus. The sequence continues at coordinate 16,026,247 of CM064568.1, read as the reverse complement.
GTTAGTAGAGGCATTCAAGGTACAATCAATGTTGTTAGTAGAAATTTTGAAGCTTTTTAAGGTAGTAATAATACTAGCGAAAAAACCCCAGATGGTTTACCTCTACGTGTTAGCCCCAACCTAAGGATAAACAAATCCGGTCATCATACTATTAACGAAGATTTGCGAACCTAAACGAGGCTGTAGGCAAACTCAGAGTTTACTACACAAATAGCAGGAGCTTACAGAATAAATTAATTTAAGGAAATATTTTGTAGTGAAAATATTGATTATATCATGGTTTTAGAAACATGAATGAACACAGAAACACGATTTAATTGCAGTCTCAAATTAACGGATTTACTATGTATAACATTGATCGCTAAGGAAAACAAAGGGGAGGTGTAGTAATTGTTGTCTCCAATTCGATAAACTACTGCACTATGTCAGATATAAAATTAAAAAGGAAAAGTTAAAGTGTACTTTTTGTGTACTATGTGTATGAAGCAGACAAAAAGCAGGCTGCCTGTAACGAGTGTCTCCCCCAAAGCCAAAAGAGTGGCAGAGAGCCAAATTCAAGAGATGTTGAAGTCAAAATGCCTGGACACACGAAGTTTAAAGCAGTCTAAATCCTAGGAAGAAGGAAAGAATTGTTGAGGGAGAGAGTTCCAGAGTGCACTTGTTAAGTAGAAGAAAGACAGAAAATGTGCCAACTCTTGGGTTGAAGAGCTGGACAGAATAGGAGTTGGAATTTGTTGATAGGCAGGTGCCTAGAACTCGCTGCAAGGGTGCACTGAGAGAGCTCTGAAGAACACTGAATGTTGTAATAGCGATAGAAGAGTGAAAGAGATGCAACATTGCGGCGTGTAGAAATAGATTGTAGGGAATGAAAAATAAAAAATGTAAGTAGTAAGAGGAAGTGAGTTGATGAGGAGAAAAGCTTTAGACTACTCTTTCGAGAAGTGCAGGATGGGTGGAACCTCCGCACACATGAAAACACTACTTGATACATGGGCGCACTGTGGCCCTATACAGAACAAGAAGCTGTGTGGGGCTGTAAAACCCACGGAGACGGTTGAGCACACCTAACTTCTGGGAAGCTGTCTTAGCAAAAGTGGTAATATGATCTTTTCATGAAAGTTCGGATGAAAAATATACATCAAGAATTTTGAGAAAAGGTGAAGGATTGAATTTTTGTGTTGTTGAAGAATAATTGCTAGTCTTGTAGAAAATTGTGACGGTTTGTTAAATGGAGAAATTGGGTCTTGGAGGCATTGAAGAAAACCAGATTTTCTCTGCCCCAATCAAAAATAATTGACAGATCAGAAGATAGGCATTCAATGACCTCGTTACGTGACTTTTGGAGCGATTGCATGCTGGGTTGATGTGACAAACTAGTTGAATAGTGTAGGTTAGAATCCTCAGCACACCTGCACCACGCCTCTTCCGATTCCTATGCTGCTTCCCACCATTATTTCACTGATGACAGTACTGGTGATGATGGTAATAAAAATAAAGATGATTGGTAGTAGTAGTGATGATGGTGGTGATAGTAGCAGTGATAATGGTGATAGTTGTATTGATAATGATGACAGTAGTGATGATGATGATGGTAGGGATGTTGGTGACAGTACTAGGGATGATGGTTGCACTACTAGTAGTAATGATGATGTTGACACTAGCATTGATGATTGTAAAATTATGGTGAAAGTAGTGATGATGATGATAGCAGTGATGATGATGGTAGTGACGATGGTGACAGTAGTAGTGATGATGGTGACAGTACTAGTATTAGTGATGATGGTGACAGTAGTACCGGGTAATGATGATTGTAATTGTAGTAGCTATGCTGATGATAGCATTGGTGATGATGACAGTAGTAGTGATGATTGTAAGATGATGGTCATAATAGTAGTGATGATGGTGATAGTTGTAGTGACGATGGCAACAGTAGTAGTGATGATGGTATAACCCATTGGAGAGTTGGGTATGCCCTTTTGATTTTGGGCAAAGCGGCACTTCTACTTTATGTTTTCTTTCTATTGCGAGCTCTATTTACCTTTAACTATTGAAAGTTCTATAAATACCCTTTAACCCCTTCAGCACGATGACGTCTTTTTACCATTTCTGTCAGGCTAAATTTAATTATTTTTATAGCGGGGTGGTCCAGACTGCTATGCAGGCTACACAGTGCACTTATCGTAATGGTGGGATAAGTAAACACTGGTAAAACTTGAAGTAGGTTCTATTATAGGAGAGAGTTGGGATACACTGATAGAGACACCTTTAACACTAGATTAGCGGGCTAGCGGTTTATTTATATGTACCGCCCAGCGGGGTGTTTTTAGCCAGAATAGGGCTGTTTACGTGATCATTTTCATGACTAAATAAGACCCAGAGCGTAAAACAAGTATCTATCCCTGAAAGGGCATAAACAGAGCTTTCCAATGACACCATAACGATCCTTTTATGATGGCTAGTTTTCTTGCAACAACCGCGCAACGCGAGTGCAAAAAGCATGTAATTCGGCACTTTCCCCATACAATTCCGTATATAGCGAGTGAGAGAGGGAGGGAGGAGGTGGGATTCGTGTCAGTAGGTTCGCCGCGGTGGTCTGGAGCAGTCATACGCTCGCTACTCTCCTGCCACCACTTGTCTCTCTCTCTCAGCAACATTACGTGCTGAAATTGCCACACGACCTATGTCGAGCGCCGCCAGATAGTCCAGATTTATTATACTCGACTTATGTTGTGCGCCGATAGTTAGGGGTTAAAGGGGAAAGGCGCCTCGCTATCTACTTGTAAACAAAACCCCTAGAGGGGATATAGAACAACACTCACAATTGCCATATGGGCTTATATGATACAATTCTTATAAGTGAGTGCCTGTAAATATTATGGTATATATTCATTATAAAAAGGTGTTACATATATATGTACTGATGTACATATAGATACTGGTGCACTTATTTATCACATGCATACAATTTTAGGCAGTTTAAGAAGGGTCTATTTAATTCAGAGGGTTTATCGAGATCGTATTTAGCCCTCTGAGTCAAAGAGGTAGGTTATAAGCTAAGGAAAGTTATCTAATGGTAACCAGAATATGATGAAAACTATGTCATCGTGCTGAAGGGGTCAAGTATACCATTATATATTCTTTAACACCTTAACCCTCCTCTAGCGGGTGCTCTGTGGCCGTTTTGGGCCTTTCTGGGCCGTTCTGACTGCTATATCAACCATCAGTATGAAAGGAACTGTATTGCGCCGAAAACTAGGTGGAAATCGCTACACAATGACGCCACATACAGCTACGTAGCACTCGTGGAGCACTGACAGTGTTACCTCGAAGATGGAAGTTTAGCTGATTTTGCTACCTTGCTCACTTTTAGCGAACTATTGGTTACACTGTCATCCTCACGCGCGGTGGGGGAACTGGAGTTAGTGTGGGCCGGGAGGCCACAGATGTCGGACGTATGGATCATTACTATCCCACCCATTTTCACTCGATTTCCACCCTTTTTTCACCCGTTTTTTGCCAGTTTTTTCAACTCGACTTATGTGGTGAGCCGCTTTTTAAGGGTTAAGAGCGGGTGGTGGAGTATATTTCACTGTGCCGCTCAGCGTTTTTTTTTTACCATAAATAGGGTTGTTTCCGTGCTCTTTTTCATGCATAAACAAGACCCAGAGCGTAATACAAGTATGTATCCCTGAAAGGGCGTAAATTGAGCTTTCCAATGACACCCGAACCATATCCTTCTACGATCACTGGTTGTCTTGCAACGATCGTGCAACCGAAGGGCAAAATCGGTAAAATACGGTAATTTCTTTATATAATTACGTATGTAGCGAGGGAGTGAGGGTGGATGGAAGTGGAGTACATCTCAGTTGGTCCACGGCGGCCGTGGCGAGCGGTCATGAGGTAACCCATGCTCCTCCCGTCACTCGTCTCTCTCTCAGAGCCAATATTGCGCCAAATTTGCACTCGGACTTAAGTCGGGCCCACATAGTCCAAATTTTTCGATACGGACTTAAGTCGGGCCCCGATAGACAAGGGTTAAATTCAATCTGGTTAGGCCTATATCAGAAGATATTTTTTGTTTGGGAAAGATTGTTGTGATATTTTTCCCCTTTGACCGCTAGAAGTCCATCTAAGGTGCATAATCTTGTCTATTATTATTCAGAACAAATGAAAGAGCAAATAATGTTAAATGTCGGGAAGTTCTTTAGAAATGAATTAGCTACCTATTGTTTATTCGTTTTCTTTACCCAACACTCATAGCAGAAAATTATTTTAAGGCACTAACTATTTTAGTTTTATATTATCGCACTAGGTTATAATAATGTATGAAGTAATTATCGTGTCACTTACTATCTTTTACCTACAATATTATGTAATTATCTATGCAATTATAAAGGTAGAAAAGGGTGAATATTGCTATCTACACTATCCACTTGTTTCGGGAATTTTGAATGCGACTAAATGAAATTTTAGGCCATAGGCTATTTCACTATTTTTATTTCGGACTGTTTTTTTTTTTTTTATCGAGAATAATGTAAAAATACGTCAATAGTGAATGTTAGCGCACTTACCCAATTATCACAAAAATCTACCCAAAATCACTCGATTTGGAGAAAGGCGGTATTTTTAAACAAGTTTATTTTGGTAAATATTTATGATACTTAGGTGAGTGTTGAAACATTAATTATAAGCCATGTTTTAGAACTTTCCTCAATACACAAAAACAGATTCCATTATAAAAACAGTCGAATATGGCCCAACATTTAATTCAATCCCCCTCAAACTTCTCGAAAAAAGTGGACTGTGAAGATAGACCTGTAATTAACTTATCCTAACTTACCTAACCTAACTTAACATACCTAACCTAACTTAAGCTACCTTAACATACCTAACCTAACCTAACTTAACATACCTAACCTAACCTAGTAATCAATTAGTGATGAGGTACTTACCTTTACTGTGATAGCTTCTTTTTTCTTGTTGGTGCTTTTTCGATTAGTCTACACTGGAGTATATCCATGTCTGAACGTAAAGTACACGGTTTTAAGCACTTTCGGCAGTCTAAATTTAGAAGTAGAAATTAATTCATACTCTCGAAATAAATCCAGCACTTTATCACTTTATTCACCAAAATCCATAATAACTCTATAATGAGATAATGTAGGTCTTTATAGCACCGTGGTGGAGTTTAAAATGGACACGGTAAGGGAAGATATGAGAGCCAACACGAAATTTAAAAAAAAATGCTTCAATTGCAGTGGCTGTCATTCATGGGGATGGTAGGGTCCTTGTGACCCAACCCCCTTACTGACCCCTACGACCTCATGCGTGCATTGACCGAACTTGATACAACCGCGCTCGTACAGACAGATTCGGCTTATAATGATTTAGTCCCATTGCCTAATAAAGTGCATTTGTACAAACTTTCAATATGTTTGCATACAAACCTGTATAAGTAGCCCAAATGATAAAAATACAATATTTCTAGGACGGTAAAGCCAGCTTGGACAGCGAGGGTCAAAATTATGGCCTAGAAAAGCTCACATGGCCATATACAAATTTATAAATATGCATGAAATAGAATGTGGACAGTTTGCGTCATTTGTCTTCCATCTCGTTTCGTTTTCAAAATCATACCAGGATTGTTGGTCACTTGGAAAGGTTAGATTATTAGTAATTCTTCGGGCAACGAAAATTTACTATTTGATAGCGATTCTAAATCATTTATCGTTTTCATTTGGATATATTGATAATAAATATCTATACATAGGGCTATCCAATTGTGATTTAGCTTAATATTCAATCATACAGCTAAATGGAATATAAAATGTAGCGTTATTTGCCCCAAGATATGAATGTTGTTGCTCGGAAAAGGTCGAGGTCTCCAGATGATGATTTCGTAACACCTGAGCAACAAAAGAAACAGATGAAGAACACTTGCCAACTAGATAATTTCGTCATGAAGCTAAAGCCACAAATTAGAAAAGTTAGGGTACTAGAAAGTTTCGTATTGATGCAGAAAGTAAGACCGCAAGATATGATTACGTGGCAGGGCAGTGACGCTGACTACGATGCCAACAGCAAAATCCAGGAACCTAACCCGGCCTCTTGTGCTTCTAGTGACCCGGACGAGGACCTTCTGCCGTGCAATGATAGCATGCCGCTTGTACAGTATTTGATTAGGAGCCGTGTCTATGGCAGCAAGAGGCGTTTAAGGGTATTAGTTAAGTCATTATGTTGATTACCCATAGTGCTATCTTAATCTTTGGGATCTTTGGGATTGATTCTTTTCGACAGTTGTTGGTCGGCGAGAGATCTAGCTTTTTGCAAAAGCCTCCCCCTTTTTTCTGTTTATGTAGATGATTGATTTTCTGAGGTATTATAATTATGATTTTTATTAATGTTTATTATTATTTATGTTACCTATTATTATTATTTTTAAAAATTCTTACAGTATAATTTGTTTGAGAATCTCGGTATTTATATAATTATGTATCAATCAGAGGACGAATTTTTTATTTATTTTTTTTACTTAGGAAGAACCTGAAGGAATCAGAGAATTAAAGAGCATCTTCATTAACCGTCGACTTCTGGCTGGTTCTTCCTAACGAGAATAAAATCGTGTGGAGCTAGTGAAAATAAAAATATAATTGTCAGTCTGATTGCTTGAGTTAAATACAAGACATATATCTCTAAAGCCCATAATATGAATGTACCATCTTGGTCTGTCACAATGTTTTGCAGTTTTCGTTATGTGTGACACTGTACATGAGTGAGCTCCCCCCCCCCCCCTCCCCCATCCCCGCGCTACCTGCAATAGCCGGCCACGCTCCTAGTCTTCATAATAGCCGGAAAATCGTCTCCGTCATATGACGGTTGTTAGTATATTCTTGAGCGAATATTAGGCATTGTTTTCTATTTGCTTCAATTAGAGTTTCTTTGACTGCTGGTGTAGCTTCGTGTAGTACAGGGATGAAAAGGCAGGTTCAGGTGTCTTCTTAGAGCCTTAACACCTTACGAGCGGCCTAGGCGGTAATTTCTATGTACCGCTCAGCAGGGGGTTTTGACCATAAATGGGGTTGTTTCCGTGCTCTTTTTCATTCATAAACAAGACCCAGAGCGTAATACAAGTATGTATCCCTGAAAAGGCGTAAATTGAGCTTTCCAATGACACCCGAACCATCCTTCTACGATCACTGGTTGTCTTGCAACGATCGTGCAACCGAAGGGCAAAATCGCTAAATTACGGTAATTTTCTTACATTATTACGTGTGTAGCGAGTGAGAGAGGGTGGGGGAGGGTGCAATAAATCTCAGTAGCTCCACGGCGGCCGTGGCAAGCGGTCAGGTGGTAATCTACGCTCCTCCCACCGCTCCGCTCTCTCTCAGAGCACATTATGTGCTCAAAATTGCACTCGACAATAGCCGGGCCCCGCCACATAGTCCATATTTATTTCACTCGACTATAGCCGGGCGCCGCCAGTTAAGGGTTAAAGCCTATTTTGCTATAACTACCATGTAACACACCTCCATGATAATATTTTGTCCACAGGTGTTATGAATTGAGAAAATAAAAGTATACAGTCAATCATTACTAGAGTCCAGTTCAGTAAAATACTACCAAAAATAACATATCTTATGAGGTTACATGGTAATACAAAAAAAATTCAACTTATAAATGAATGAAAGCAAACACGATGTAGTTACTTACTGAGATGCGGCAGGGAAATGAAATACCAAAACCAATTAACCAGATATTACTAACACCAGTTGCAACCTCGGAGCAAGCTATGCAAATTGCTTCCATAACAACTTGCCACATGAACAAACCAAGCATACAGCAACATGGCTGCCAATGAGAAATGGAAGGAAGCACGGTCCCCATCATCGGCACAGCATCCATAGAACACGTACCTAAAAGGGGGGACAATTACATTCCCCAAAACCGCATGGCGATCATCACAAATCCAACCAAAATTACATCCACTGCAATCCCGGCACCAGCTCAAATCTCATCAAACTCTACCCACAAGACCAACCCAAAGGGGTGTACCAGCAAGAACCAAGAAAAGCCCAACTTACCACCTAATTCATCACTAAAACAACGGAAAAGTGAGCCACACATGGACGGAGACAGACATGGCGCTTCAACACTAAATTCGGGTCTTACCATGCCAAGTCAACACCAAATCACACTCCATTGTAGCTGCACTATAAACTCAAAAGCAGGCTTCAAGGAAAAATCAGTAGCAACAGCTCCACCTCCGAAATCCACTGAAAACACCAATCAAGACCTCATCATCTGCCGTGCCCTTCATACCCCGAGCCACCTTACCATTTTACATCCCAGACATAGGAAACACTACCTCTGCCAGCCAGACCATCATCAAGCAATCAGCCTGCTTGTTTGAATCCTATTTTTGGATCTTTAACAGGTAGTCCTAGGGTAGAAAGGACTAGTAAGACATCTAAGGATTGTACTAATAATCGTTCGGGGCTGCCGAGACCATCATGCAACAATGTAGAAGCTTTAAGCCAGTTTAGCCGGGTTGGTCAAGGAGCCGATCAGAAGAGCGAATTAATAGACAATTCAGGTGCAAAAGATAAGCTTATGGTTTATTATGACCGTCATATGACAGTAATATATCTTGCCCAACTTAGTGTTTTTTCTGCAACTCAGTTAACCGTGAGCAGATCTGAGTTACGTAATAACACAATACCTGAAATAGAGATCTCCCCAGACAGTCGAAACAGGCCCACTCCTGCCCCCCTCACGTCTGGCCCTGAAGAGATAAGGCAAGGGTATTTCGGTTTGGATCAAACTACTAATCCTGTTAGCTTACCTCCTACTCCCGAAAAGACACTGACTGGTCTTCCGAGTAAGAGAGAAGCTATCTTTTCCCACAGAGTTGGCACCAAGAATATCCTGAAGGCTGATCTACAGTTCCGGAAGAAATGTGACTTAGTCAGGCGAATACTGAAGCTCTACGGGCCAGATCCTCGCCTGTGACAAATGTTGCTATCAACTGCCCCGAGAGCTTATGTGGAAATACTAGTTACGGAAGTGTGTGTTTGTGTGTGTATCTGACAAGGACCTCACAATATCCTCGACCACCAGTGCCAGTGTTCGTTCTTCCCAGTATCATAACTTCGATCTCCTTTAAGTGCCTTTTTGTTTTCTCGTAGTGGTAACAGTGATGATCGTGAAGGTTTAGATCCAGATATGCCGAGACTATAATATTAATTTAACGTAATTATCCCGAAGACGTGCTTTGCGCTTCCCTTATCCTAGTTATTGATATTCCGTTTGTTGATAAACATAACATACCTATCCTACACCGGAAGTATATATAAATACCTTCTTGAGTCCAGGCTCTTGAGACTCATTGAAGAGGTATCGATATATCATTTCCATATCAATCCATACATACATATAAACGTAACTTGACAGTAATCGTCGCAGATCTGGGTACATACATTTCTTATCGATTGGGTCTAGTATAAAATAGTGAAACACGTCACAGAATCTCAGCCTTCACCATTGCTTAATTATTACGTTTGTTTGAGGAATCCCTCGATACGGACCTCACTTATGAAATATAATATTCTGCTATTGCATATATAATTCTTGAGGAGCTACGGCCCTTTCATATTTGAATAATATTGATCATATAGTGTTGATACTTTGTGTGTTATAATTATAGTTCATCTATAATTATAAGTTATTGTTGGAGCCAGATTGGTCTACCTTATATTCTAATTAATTATTATTTCATTTACGCAAGACTTGTATGACCACACCGAGAATAATCTACATTGTGACACCCTTAGTTAGTAAGAATAAACCATAGTAACCTTTTCATGAGTTTCTATTGATTACCTGTTGATTGTTTGGTATTGTGGAGAATTTGGGTCAGTCCTTGCCCAGCTGAGAGAACCTAAGTTGACTAACACTGCAGAATCCCAGATTGGGATTCTCAATCAGACTATACCTCGTTCTTGAAAACGTGGCATAACACTGGTGGAAGCGGTGTCTCGATTCGGGAAGACTACCTATTTTAGACTCTTTATTTTTTGTATATAACCAAACAATAACAGCGATCAATAGTCATCATGGCTGGGAAATCAGAGGATCACGATATAACAACATATCTTGAAGTGGTCAAGCCGGTGCTTGACATAGTTTTTAGAGAAGATGATTGATCAAAAATTCATACTGTAGTCATCAAACTGGGGCAACATATGTCCAGTTATGTGCGTGACAACCACGATCTAACCTGGGCTCAATTTGAACTCTATACCAAGACTGCAATCAACCCATCTCTTGGAACCGTAATTGCTGACCAAAAATTCCATGATTTAAAAATAAATGGGGACCTGGACACTACCATTAGCAAGTTAAGCCAGTTAGGGGTCACTGCCTACCCCACGGAAACGGCGGTTGGTCGTAAGGGCCGCATTTTCAGCACCCTCCTTAGGATCTTACCCCCTAATGTCAGGGATCATTTTGGATCTCCCCGTAATCAGGCGTATTCTGGCAGTGAAACAACATCAAGAAGATTGCTGTCATCAGCAGGGTTCCCACCAAACTTCAGGCCTTCAGTTCTCTTTCCCCATCCACTCCAGCTCGGTTCAACAAATAACCCGAAAAATGGGCTCGAGTTAAACCAGACGACTAGAAACTGTGTGGTCCTAGATGCCCACTCGGCAGCCTCAAGAAATCTTTCACTGACTTGGTAGCCAGATGTCCTAGATTTCCTACATTCTGGGGTCAAATCCCCTGGATCTAGCCCAGACAGCTGGCCACCATAACAGATGACGGAACAGCAGGTCAGGACGACACTTCAGAGGAGCCTATCATCGACGACCTACATGAGACCGAGGAGCATACCAATCCGCCTGAGGCATCGGGTTTTTAACCCGCCCCCGCTATATCCGGCTGGCTGGGGCTCGTGATGGGAAACCCCCATTTACGCCCACATCACTATCCAAGGTATGATATCAAGACTATTCATTGACACAGGTGCCTCCAGATCCTGCCTATTCAGCGCATACCATAAGAAACATGGCCAAGCTTTTGGGCCTAGCCAGTCCTCACCTGTCATACTCATAGATGCCAACGACTCAATCATCCCTAATAAAGGAGAGACAACCCCCCTCTGTAGCCACTAACATTCCAGGTCACGGTCATTCTCACAAATTCATGCTGTTCCACTCTACTGAAACGAAGTTCGATGGATATTTAGGATTTGACTTACTTACAGCCCTAAGAACCACCATATTGACTGTGTAAATCAAGTGCTAACATTCGATCCTAAGCCTCCTACCAAATCATCCTGTCCTCCAGTAACTGCATCATCTATCCCGCAATATAATTGCACTATCAATACCTTTCCGGCTATAGTAAAATAAAACATAACCCTCCTACCACATCATGAACAATGAATCCCCATCAATCCAACTCAAGCCGGGGATCTCATATTGATTCCACACTTTAACAGCCCGTTTGACAGGGACTGTTTGACCGCTCCAGCCCTGCTATCAAACAATACCAATTATGTCAGGATAGCTAATATTTCTGACCATCCTGTAACATTACCTCGAGGCCTCACCATCGAGGAATTAGAACAATATGACGAGTCAGACAAACCTCCAAAATATGAAGAACCCCTCCGACCTCCACAGCTACCAATATTACCACCTCACCTGACATCCCAACAACGAGAGGATTTGTACCAATTACTCACCACCTATCAACACCTCTTTGCCACCTCTCCCAGAGACATGGGACACACTTATGTCCTGGAGCCCAAGTAAAGGACATGATTGATGTGGGAATAGTCCGCCCCTCCACCAGTCGTTGGTCATCACCTGTCGTCCTGGTAAAAAAAAAAAAAAAAAGACGGCACCACCAGATTCTGCATAGATTACCGGCAACTGAATGATGTCACCATAATAGACGCCACCCCTTTACCCAGGATTAACGATTCCCTAGATTGTTTGTTGGGCGCCAAATTGTTCTCAACTTTAGACTTACAAGCTGGTTATTGGCAAGTACCTGTAGTCCTGGAACATCAAGAAAAGACAACTTTTTCCACCAGCCAAGGCCGCTTGTATGAATTCATAGTTCTTCCATTTGGACTCTGCAATGGACCTGCAACCTTCTCCCGACTCATGGAATCCGTTCTCCAAGGCCTGACCTGGGAAACTTGTCTGGCCTATCTCGATGACATCATTATGTTTGGAAAAACATGGGCTGAACATCTCCAACGCCTTGCCAGGTTCTCCAATACATCCGAGAGGCGGGGTTAAAACTGAAACTATCCAAACGTACCATGGCCAAACAGGAAGTTTATTTTTTAGGCCACATAGTCTCAGAAGCTGGTACTTCCCCTGACCATGTTAAATTGCAAGCCATAGACAACAGAAAACCACCTAATAACGTAACAGGAGTTTGAGCATTCATTGGCCTAGCCTCATACTACAGATGGTTCATTAAAAAAACTTTGCCACCATTGCAAAGCCTCGCCATGACCTAATGAAGAAAGGGGAGCCATTTGTATGGACACCTGACATACTTCAAGCCTTCCGCACCCTCAAAGATCTATCAATATCAGCCCCTGTAGTGTTATTCCCAGATTATCAACTGCCATTTCGCCTCTACACAGATATTTCTCTAGTGGGAATCAGCGCCGTCCAAGCTCAAACTAGAGACGATAAGGAACACATCATTTCCTGTGCCAGCCGCACGTTAAGTCCGTTTGAAGTTAATTAAACAGTAAACAAAAGGGAATGTCTAGGTATCAACACTTCAAAGCATACCTCGCAGGAGTCAAAGCTTCCATCATCACGGACCATCAGACGTTACAGTGGCTTCGAAAATCAGACACCAAGAAAGCTTTAACTGTAAGATGGAGAGAATCTCTAGAGGAGTTCGACTTCGATGTAGCTTACAGGCCAGGGAAACCCAACATCAATGCTGACGCCCTTTCTAGACTTCCAACCAACTTGCCACCCAAACCAGATAATCTTTGTGCAATACAACACCATCTTCAGGACGACGACCCTCAGCTACAACTCCTCAAGAATTAATTTACCCACGACCTACCCTCCTTCCCCAGCCCATTTTCAACGATCTAATTAGATCTTTCATCTCTGTCTCTCCTCTAACGTCTTTCCTTCTTGCTGGTAGTTTGCTCTCATTCAACCTGTCCCAAAGAAGGGTGACCAGTCTCAACCCTCCAACTATCATCCAATTGCTCTCATCTCTTGTATCTGTAAAGTATTTGAAACTATTCTTACTTCCTAATTTCTTAAAGATTGCTCTTCTCATAATCTGCAAACAGATCGCCAGTATGGCTTCCTTAAGGGTCGCTCTACTGGTGATCTTCTTTCACATCTTACTAACTTTTGGTCATCCTCCTTTCAGGACCTCGATGAGACCTTTTCTGTTGCACTATACATATCGAAGGCCTTGGTAGAGTCTGGCAGACATTTTTAATTTCTAAACTACCCTCCTTCGGTTTCTATCCCTCCATCTGTGCCTTTGTCTCTAACTTTCTTTCCGGCCGTTCCATAGCTGCGGTTGTGGACTGCCATCTCTTACTTCCTCATCCTATCAACTCCGTTGTTCCTCAGGGCTCTGTCCTATCTCCTATTCTCTTTCTAATTTTCACAAATTATTTTCTCAACTGTACCTCCAGTCCCATCCATTCATATGCAGACGACTCTATCTTACACTACTCAATTAGTTTTCCAGAACGCCCCAGCCAGCAATCCCTCAAAAACAAACGTAATGAAACCATACAACACTTATCTTCTGATCTAACTACTATTTCCAATTGGGGCAGAGAAAACCTTGTTGCCTTTAATGCTTCCAAAACCCAATTTCTCCATCTTACTACCCATCCGGAACTCCCAGAGGACTATCCCTTATTCTTCAACAAAACAAAAATCAATCCTTCATCTTCTTGCTATCTCTTTTTCTTTTGCTCTCACTTGGAAGGACCATATTACCAGTCTTGCTAAGGCAGCCTCCCAGAAGCTGGGTGTGCTCAACTGCCTCAAGGGGTTCTTTACCCCTGCACAGCTTCTTGTTCTGTACAGGGGCACAGTGTGTCCTTGTATTGAGTATTGTTCACATGTTTGGGGAGGATCCTCTCACACTGCACTCCTAGACAAAGTAGGAAGGAAGGCCTTTCGTATCATTAATTCCAGTCCACTCACCAACTCTCTTCAATCTATCTCTCTTCACCGCAATGTTACACCTCTCTTGCTATTCTATCGCTACTACAACACTCAGTGCTCCTCAGAGCTCTCCCAGTGTATACCACCTCCTCTATGTAGGGTACGTGGTACCCGTTTTGCAACATAATCCCACCCCTACTCTGTGCAACTCCAATCTAAGAGTGACACGTTACTCTCAGTATTTCTATTCAACAGCTGAGCTCTGGAACTCTCTCCCAGAATCAGCCTTTCCCTCCACCTATGACTTAAATTGCTTCAAACTCCGTGTGTCCAGGCATTTTGGCTCGAATCGTCCCTTGATTTTGGCCCTGTCACTCTTTCAACTATAGGTTGTTGCACACTGACACGAAAGCCCCACCAGGCGAGTTCCCGACTCGAAATGTCAGCCTGATACGGCGAATCAGCAACTTAATCGTGGATATCGGGAATTAGCCGTGGGTGACTCACTGTCCAAGCGACGTATTGGGGGTCGATACGAGATTTTGAGCTGTTCAAAAGTTTGTGGGAATTCCCCGGCAACTGTAAATAATCGTCTGAGTCTGGTCTCCATCACGAAATCGCCGTATCACAATCGTGTGGTCCGTATCAAAGACGTATGGTCCGTATCAAAGTCGTATGGCCCGTATCAACGTCATCTGGTGCGTAAGCCTGCCGTGCGTCCGTTACTCGGAAAAAAAGGCACCGGAAAAAAAGGCACAGGAAAAAAAGGCACTGGAAAATATATCACAAATTACGGAATATGAAAAAATGGCACATAACACAAAATGTTGTATTAAGAAGTAATAGATCAATAAAACATGTTTCGATGCAATATTCAATATTGCATAGTGTAATTATATATATCTGGTAGTGTAGTCACCATAGGTTAGGTTAGGTTAGGTTAGAATTTAAGAAACCGAAATTCTGCATAAGGCTGACTGGCCCACACGAGGCAGATCCCATTCACACCCAACCTATATAATTCATATGACTATCAAGTTTGCACTTGACATTTTCTACCGTTCCTGAGCTAACCACACACTTCCACAACTCAGTTCCCAAACCAGTGCTTACCCATATCTTTTTTAAAGCAAAACTTATCCAATTTGAAGCCATTTGAACGGGTTATCTCGCCGTTATTAAGCCTTAATACCTTATTTCTATCTCCCTTATTGATACCTTTCATCCACTTAAACACCTATATCATATCTCCTATACATCTTCGTCTTTCTAATGAATGCAAGCCAAGGGTTATCAGCCTCTCCTCACATGATACATTTCTAACAATGTGGATCATTTGCGTCATTCTTTGTTGGACAGCCTCCAGAGAGTCAATATCCATTCTATAATAAGGACACCAACACTGAACAGCATAGTCCAAGTGAGGTCTCACATTAGGTCAGGTTAGGTTAAATAGAAATGTAGTGTAATTAAAGCATAATATAGAAGTACAATAAATATAACAAATACATTAAAATTATATCATTCTTAAATAATAAATAATTTAGGAATTAATCCTGGATAAAAAAGGTACCTAATTAAACATTATGATAGATTATCATAACATGCAATTTTTTCATGTGCCTTTTTTTGCCAGTGCCCTTATTTCCAGTGTCATTTTTTCCGGTGCCTTTTTTTCCTACATTCGTGCGGAGGACCGTATCTCTTCCGTGCAGAAAATTGGCAACAGTCGAGTTGGCAACCGCGTATCTAGCCTCAATCTGGTTGCATGTCTCACGGCGTCGATACGATTCTTCCGAGTTGTATCGCAGTCTTTTGGGTCGTATATTTTCCATGGACTAGTCATGTACCCTTCGCACAACTTTTCCTATCTTCTTCGTAACATTCGTTTCTCCACCGTATCGGCATCGCTAGAGTCTTATCAAGTCGTGCGGAAGAGATACGGTAGAGAAACGACTCTAACGATGCCAGCCATTTTCGCCGCGATCTCTAGTAAATTCGGCAAGACACAGGATTTGTATGTGTCGTGGGTGTTCGTGCTAGTCTTGAAGGGGCTGTCGTGTCAGTGTGCAACGACCTTAAGGGGGAGGCACTTGCTACAGGCAGTTCTGCCTTTTGACTTCCTCACTCACATAGAAAACAAAAATCACTTTCGTTGACACCTACTCCAAATATGTAATTGCACGTCCTGCAACAGAGTACTCCGCCCTCGCTGTTGCCGAAGCCCTCCTCCAACACGTCTTTCCATATTTTGGGCTACCACTGGCCATTCATTCTGACAATGCACCTGAATTCACTGGCATGATCTGGACACAACCTTCCCAGAATTTCGGCTATAAGATCTGACATTCCTCACCCTATTGATCTCAGGGTAACTCTGTTTCTGAACGCAGCCAAATCATGACTCGGTTGCAACAAATGAACACCACTGATTGGCCGAGTCAAGTAAGAATCGTGCAACGGGGTATAAACACCTGTCCCCGCGATGATGGAATACATACATAACATTTTAAGACTGAGTGTTCCACACATAAGTGCAGTTTCAGTCTCTTGTCCTAATGGCGGCGTTCCAGGCAACCCTGTTAAGGGCTGCTTCACTTGTCAAGTTCTTGGATTTGAGATCGGCGCGTATAGTCCGATCCCAGGTCTTCCTCGGTCCACCCCTTGGTGCAGCTCCCTCCACAATCACAGACCTGCATTTTGTCACCCAATTTTGTTCATCCATTCTCTCCACATGTCCATACCATCCCAGTCTACTTGTACGCATCACCTCGCTAATACTCTTTATACCTAAACGTCTCCTCAGCTCAACATTTGTTATTCTATCCTGTAGCCTGGCCCCACACATCCATCTCACCATTCTCATCTCATTACGCTCCATTCTCTTGACATCCTCTACTTTAACTGCCCATGTTTCTGAGGCATACGTCATTGCACTTCTAACACATGAGGCATACACCTTTCCCTTCAGGGGGAGAGGCATTCTTTTCATGGTCAGGATTGGCGTCAATTCTCTGAACTTCCCCCAGCCACACCTAATTCTAGCAACAGTGGCAGCCTCGGCCCCACCACCGGCAGAGATGGTATCTCCTAGGTAACAAAACTTGTTCACCAGCTCCAAAGACTCATTTCCAAAATTCACAGCCACAGGATCATCACTTAACACAAGCTCGCCTTTGCACACTACGCACTCAAATTTCTCTATTTCTGACTTATCCTTCGGCAGGGGCCCCTTTATTCTACTACAGCGCTTACTCCCATGGTGTACCCAACATCGACAGATGCTACATTGAATTGAGTTAACGCCCACTCCCTTTCCACACACTGCACATGGGTATGCACCGCTCTTTTCCACATTGCCTCGTCTCAAACTACAATCCATAACCTTGGTTTTGTTAATATTGACTCTTAAACCCTTGCTCGCCATGCCCTCTCTCCACTTTCTGAATTTGGCCTCAGCATCCTGCATACTGTCAGCTATTAGGACTAAATCGTCTGCATAAAACAGTTCCAACGGGAGTCCGCCTCTAAAAACTCTAGACAGCGCCTCCAAGACCATAATAAAGAGGAGGGGGCTTAACACTGAACCCTGATGGACTCCAACACGGACTGCGAATTCATCACTCAGTACACCTTTCACCCTCACCGAACTTCGCGAATCCTCATACATCTTCATTATCACACGCACCAGCCACTCTTCCACACCAAGTTTCCTCATAGCCCACTGTACAACATCTCTAGGTACCCTATCAAAGGCCTTCTCCAGGTCCACAAACACAAAGTAAAGATCCCTGCCTTTTAGTAGGTATCTTTCCTGTATCTGCCTGACTATGAAGATAGCATCGGTTGTACCACGTCCTGGCATAAAACCAAACTGCATATCATCAATAGAGATGCTTTGCCTGATCAAACCCTCAAGGACTCTCTCACAGACCTTCATGATTTGGTCAAGCATTTTCAGGCCCCTATAATTTCCTCTATCTAGCGCATCCCCTTTTCCTTTGTATATATTTACTATTACACTTTTGAGCCAATCCTCTGGGATTTTCTCATCTTTAATAATGGTGTTTATCAACTCAGTGACTAAGTTTACACCAATCTCCCCTGAGGCTTTTATCATCTCAGCGACAATGTCGGAGCAACCTGGAGCTTTACCGTCCTTCATTTTATTGATTGCGTCGCTCACTACAGCTGGTGCTATCAAAGGAGGGGGCCCAGATATTGGTTTCGATACTAAGCTGTTCCTTATCCCATTCAAACTCTACATTTAGCAATCGTTCATAGTGTACCTTCCATGCTTCTCTGATTTCATTTTCTGCATACACAATCTTCCCATTATCATCTCTAACACACTGTTCACCTATAATATCCCTACTGTCATTTTTAACTCGCCTAGCTAGGTTGAAGATCCCATTGGGATTGTCAGTGTTACACACTTGTTCGAGGACCAGGTCCTTAATGCGATTTTTAGCATTGTAAATAACTCTTTTGGCAGTTCGTTTAGCTGCCTGGTATTCCTCCCTGCTGCCTCCTTTCTTCCATGCTTTGAAGCATCTCCTTTTCTCTTTCACAGCATGTTCTACCTCATCGTTCCACCACCAAGAGGTCTTATTCCTGGGGTGACCCTTTGTTTTCCCACAGACTTTGTCAGTGGCAGCGATAAGGCTATGCTTAAGAAAGTTCCATTGGCTATTTACATCGTTAGGCCTAGCTTCCTTATTTCTATTCATTTCCTCCAGTTCATTATGAAACCTATCCCTAACTTCCTTGTCCTTCAGCAGCCACACTTTCCTTTTGGGTATGTAAACCTTCTTGCGCTTAGGATCTCTGTATAAGCTCATGTCGCACACAAGTAGCTTATGCTGGGGGATACATTCTTCGCTCGGGATGACCTTTACATCTCGAACTAGTTTCCAGTCTTTCCTGTTAACCAAGAAGTAATCTATCTGGCTACTGGAGACCCCAGAGTTATATGTGATCAGGTGGCTCTGTCTTTTCTTGAACTTTGTGTTACACACAACCATGTTGAGTCACCCCACATGAAAGAATCTTTGGAGAACCACCACTACTTCTACCAATAAGACAACTAGCCATCCCATCCGAATCCTCGCCTGCCCTTAACTCATCCCTCGTCCACCTCAGGAACCGCCTTCGTCAGCTCCAGTACCTGCAAGACCTTAACCCTTATGAAACAGCAAAGTCCAGCCCACACCAAATAGGAGAACATGTAATAACGGCCCAGATGAACAGCAAGATGAAATCACGACACAAAGGCCCTTTTGAAATATTGAAAATTCCAAATTGTTACCAGGGCTCAATTAATTATGACGGGGAGCCACGCACTTATCGGAACATGTATATACAGCGTTTTCAGCCTCTTGACAAGAACACCACTGTTTTAGCTAGACCAAGTGATAACAATTTATGCCCCACAACTAATATTGATTCACCAGTTTATTCCAAACAGAGACCCCTTCTATCTTCTCCTCTTCCCCCTTTCACACCTCCTCCTTACATTTCTCCCATTCCTATGCAACCTCCACCTATACACCCACCTAACCTTCATCCTCGAATACCTCTAGCCCAGGCCGACCTACCTAAACCTATACCCAAATCCCCACTTCCCTGCACGAAAACCAAAGTACTCTCTGTTCCTCCTGGTTTCCGCCCCCTTTCTTCCACCTCTTCTTTACCTAACCTCCCATCTCCCTATCCTCCCAGACATCATTCCTTGCATCCCTCACCCACTAGATAATTCCAGTCCTCAGCTGCAGTAGAAATGCCATCCCCAGACACCATTGCTCCCCCATTATCACCCACTTTTCCTTTCCAAGTCATGTCTCATCCTTGTATGCCCACAACGCCCAAAACCCTATCCACTTACCCAAAATCACCCGATAGCCTTCCCCACAACATGTGACACATGCCAGCATCCTTTCCCCCACCACCGAACCACTAATCCCCCCACCCCTACCTCCCTCCATGCCCTCTATACCTCTCCCTGTCTTCACACCTTCCCTTCATCCCTCATTCTCTCTCACCTCCACTAAAACGCCACTCAACTTGTTTCCTACATCCTCTTCGCAACCTCCTACCAACCTCAATCCTTCACCCAACCCTTTACTTTCTACCTCTTGGCCTAAAACCCCTAAACCTTCTAAACTTCCTAAACCTACCCCCAAAACCCGGTATCGTAAAACACCACCTTTAACTCCTTCTCCAACCCTTTCTAAACAGCCTGTCCACTCCCGTTACGGTCGCTTCATCCGTCGGCCAAGTCGGTGGGAACTCTCACACTGCACCATTAGGAAATCTGCAACATCCTCTACCCATAAGACTACAACCAAGCCACCAACCAAAGCGGGACCATCACTGGACTCGAGAAAGGGTCTCTCGGACAAACTCTCCAACAAACCTCCGTCCCAGACACACGCTAAGTACTTGTTCTTTTCATTGTCTCATAGTTAGGTGTTTTAGCTTCACTTCCATCTCATTCTCAAAGTCACATTATCATAATTAGCTATCACGAAACTTTAACGTAAATACTATCTAAATTAGCACTATTCTAGTCACTTTCCTTAGCCTATTCCTTATCCCACTAACAACTAAAGTTCATCTAGCCTACCTTACACCATCTTTACTATCACCATCTGAGTTATCACCATAGTAAGGTAAATTTATTCTATGTGCGTTTTCAATTAATAATATATACAATCCACTTAACTAAATTAACCACATAATTGGTCCTTCGAACCTTCGGATATAAATGGTCCTCCGAACCTCCGGACATAATTGGTCCTTCGACCATTCGGTAGTTTGCCCCCCTTTGTGTAATTTTTCGGCGGTTGGTGGTGGCCTAGTGATTAGTCGGGGCTTCCCGGTGGTTTACCTTTTTTGCCGTACCTCATGGCCCATGGCTTTTGGCCTCATGAGGCTGCCGGCGGCGGGGTTGGCGAGGATTATGCGGCGGTAGTGGATAGGCCCATATACCCGGGGGCAATAAAGAAGGTGGCGATTTTGGGCCATTCTTACGTGCGTGATTTGTATAGGAGACCACCCCGTGTACCGGCCCTTCTTCTCCGTCACTCTTCTGGCCGCCCCAGGTACCCGCGTCAGCACTTTGAGGAATACGAGCGCCTGGAGTCAATTTCTGGCGATGAAACCCGATTTGACCTTCTTGGTAATCGGGGGCAATGATATAGTGAGCAGGGTAAGTCCAAGAAAGGTTGCCGAAGGGATCGAGGTTCTCGCCGAGGAGGTGGTGCGTTGCACAGAGGGCGAAGTACGGGTGATAGGGATTGAGAAGAAACCAGCTCCACGAGGGGTCTCAGCAGCGGAGTTCAACCGTATCAGGAACGCTGTCAACCATTGGTTGAAGCGCCACATCCCTTTCACCCGAGAGCGGTATTCGTCGATGAACACCTCCGAGGCCGACTTCAGTCCCGACAGCATCCACCTAACCACTGACGCATCGGAACGTTTGTACACGGAGATCTTGGCCACATGTCGCCAGATCTTTGGCCAGGACGAGGCTGCGCTTTTGGACAGGGCATACAACGAGATGTTTGCCCATCTTGAAAATAGAGCAATAGATGATCAAAACCAGTACAGTATAGAGTAATAAATGATCAAAACCAGTAGAGTATTCAATAAATGATTTAATTTAAATTTGTTTCATCTAACCAGTATATTCTTTTTCGCGCTTAACTATTTTTGATTAATACTCCTTTAGGCCGAAAAATATTATCACAATTTATTGGCATTGCGTTAGAGCAAATTATACATACTGTACTGTAAAATAACTTCTTTACAATTTAAGGTTATTCGATCGCTAGTTCAAATTATACATACTGTACTGTAATATAACTTCTTCAAAATTTAAGGTTATTCGATAGCATATCTTTTCTAAATTTACTCTCGTCGTATGCCCTGAAGGCAAGGTTAATATGAAGGCAAATAAGTTGAGTGTGGGTTGAACCAGCTCAAATTATCTTTGTATGTGACTATTTTTTTTCTTGTGTACAATTTCCACACAAACAATTAAATTTCGGTACCCATTGAGTTTAGCCTACTTAAATTCCCTCCTGGCTCTCTCTCTCTTAATGTCATAAAATCTTAACTTTTATAAATTAATATCGGTACCTTCTTTTTTTACATCTAAATACCTATTGTACTTTAATTTCCCTCCCGGCTCTTCTTAAATTATTTTGAATTTATACTAAATTTTCTTAATCTAAAATCAAAACTATTACTTAATGAGTTAAATTGAATGTCTCCAGACTGCTAGTCTACATTTTCGGGCAAATTCTTACTCCGCATTTCGTGACGGTGTTTTATTTTCAGCTCGCAATTTAATTTAACGGAATATTATTGTCTGCAATTTATTCGGACTAGCATTTATAATTTAATTAGATATCGCTAAATTTCCCTTTCTCATAACATCATGGCTGTGACTTTACAACGGTGTCGGGCTGGGCTTAAGGGCTCGTTGACGGTCTTGACCTCGGAGATCGACGAATTCCTTGACTCGGCGTCTAGGGTAGAAGTGGAGGCCAGGTTGCTCAGCATTCAAAAAAAAATTGACAAGTATGAGGTCACACAGGAGGACCTGGCCGACCTTTACGAAACAGACGCCGAATATGTCAAGGAATTGAGAGAGGATACCTTATATTTGGAGGGCATGCAAGTAATCGTCGCCACACTGAAGGGAATCTTAGCTCCAGAGGTCAAGAAGGAGTCGGCTCAGGAAGAAGTCAACTGTCAAATTACCACATCTTACTCTTCCGAAATTTGAGGGTGATGCGACGTTGTGGTCGGGGTTTGGGGAAATGTTTAAATGTACCATACATGACAATCCAGATCTCACAGATATACAACGATTCACCTATCTTAAGGGTCAGCTTCTGGGTGATGCGCATAAGTTAGTCAAAGGATTTATTGTCGAGAGCGCAAGTTATGCTCCAGCAATAGAGCTCTTGCAAGAAACATATGGGCATCCAGATCGCATCAAGGCAGCTTATGTTACACAATTTAATCAACTAGCTTCACCCAAATACCAAATCGCTGATCTGAAGAACTTCTATGCAAATACGGAGAGTGTGATGAGGTCAATCATTAGTCATGGCATTTGTTTTTGAGGAATGTTGTGTGGTGACTCTTGTCAACAAAATACCATCACCACTAAAGGAAACTATAAAACGTGAAATGGGAGATTTGAGCCTGGATTACAAGAAATTTACCCATTGCTTCCAGACTGAAGTATACAACTTGGCAGGTCAAGACAAAGTGGGAGGTACACCAATGGCTACTGCAACATTTACCGCCCAGAGTGAAAGCAGGAAATTTAACTGTGTCTTTGTGTAGTGGCACCAATCATTTGTGGTACAAGTGTTTGAAGTATAAAACAGGGCCTCTTAAAGTGAAAAGAGCCCGTCAACTATGTATATATGTCCTTCTGTGTTGTCCTTATACCCCTGCATGTTTGTGTGTGTCTTTATGTGTAAATTAATTTCCTACCAAGTCGAGATTGAGTCCACGAAATATCCATGAATGATTAACCCAGTAAAAATCCTGGTATTACAATAATAATAATATAATAATAAAATTAACCAAATCAATGACAAAACCATACTAACTACTCACCTTCCCGCAGACATTTTAGCTCCAGGTATAACCAGCACAGATGAGGTTAGGTCATCAGTGGAGAGAGACTTGATCACATGACACGGTTCTTGTTGCTTAGTAAGACTACATGACCACCTGTAAGGAACAATAACAAGTATTAGAATAATATTACTATCAATAATACTTATAATCATAGCAACAACAGCAATACTAATAATAATAATAATAATAATATTAAGTAATAATAATAATGAAAATAATAATAATGATGATAATAATAATATTAATGATGATATTAATAATAATATTAATAATAATACCGGTAATAATACAATTAAATTAAATAATACTTGAAGTTGCAGGCAATGCCGTCTGGGGTTCCAGTGGTGTTGCATGCAAGGTATTGTGTTGGTTACAAGGGCTATGTCATGTAAATCAAAAGATCATTTAACTGATCGGGCATGGAGAAACTACAGAAGGAACAAATTGTATCCATTTTGGCTGTGGCCAATTAGCAGTGTGGCTGTTTTGGTTGTGGTCATTAATGAGTGTGGCTGTTTAGGTTGTGACCGTATATATTTTGGTTGTGAATGTTTTATCATTCTGACTTATGCTTCACCCTTTGTGGCATTATCTACATATAATAAGGTGATTACTCCAGCATTACTAAATACAATACTGCAATATACTTTATTTTATGTTTTAACCATTACTACAATATACGGCAGGGAAAATAATTACCAAAACCAACCAGCAAGAGAACACCACCACCAGTTGCAACATCGAAGCAACCCATACAGATTGCTTCCATAATAACTAGGAACATAATCAAATCAGGCAGACAGCAACATGACGGCCAACGAGACAGAGAAAGAAACACGGTCCCCATCATCGACACAGCATCCATAGAAAACGTACCGAAACTGGGACAATTACATTACTCATTCCCGTATGTCGACCATCGCAGATACAACACACTTACCCTCAACTGCGATTCCAGAATCTTCTCAGATCTCATCAAACTCCACCCACAAGACTAACCCAAGGGTGTGTACCAGCAAGAAGCAAGAAAAGCCCAACTTGCCAACTAAATCACCACGAAAACAACAAAGAAACGAGCCACACGTGGACGGAGACAGACATGGTGCTTCAACACATCTTTCGCATCTTACCACACCAATTCAAAACAAAATCACGTCCCATTGCAGCCACACTATAGACGCAAGAACAGACATCAAGAAAAAAGCAGTAGCAACGGCTCCACCTCCGAAATCCACTGAAAAACAATACAAAAGTGACAATCAAGAATCCCGGAAAATGCACCTTACTTCCAACCTTAACACCTTACGAGCGGCCTATGCGGTTTATTTATGTGTACCGCACAGCGGGGTGTTTTTAGCCAAAATAGGGCTGTTTACGTGATCATTTTCATGCCTAAATAAGACCCAGAACGTAAAACAAGTACCTATCCCTGAAAGGGCATAAACAGAGCTTTCGAATGACACCATAACGATCCTTGTATGATGGATAGTTTTCTTGCAATAACCGTGCAACGCGAGTGCAAAAAGCAGGAAATTCGGTACTTTCAGTACATAATTGAGTATGTAGCGAGTGAGAGAGGGAGGAGGGAGCTGAGATTTGTGTCAGTAGGTTCGCCGCGGTGGTCTGGAGCAGTCATACGCTCGCTAGTCTCCTGCCACCACTTGTCTCTCTCTCTCAGCCACATTACGTGCTGAAATTGCCACTCGAGTTATGTCGAGCGCCGCCACATAGTCCAGCTTTTTTTAACTCGACTTATGTTGCTCGCCGCTAAATAAGGGTTAATATCAACAAGACCTCACCACTTCCGAATAGCAGCCCATATCTGCCGTATGCGCGACTAAGCAACTTATCAGAAACACAAGGGGTAGCCATTGCATCTTACCCAACAACACCAAACAAGACCTCATCATCTACCGTGCCCTTCATGACCTGAGTAACCTTGCCTTCGACATCGCAGACAGAAGAGACACTACCTCCGCCAGCTAGACCATCAGCAAGCAACTAGCCTGCTGGCTTGAATCCTATTTTTGGATCTTTAACAGGTAGTCTTAAGGTAGAAAGGACAAGTGAACATCTAAGAATTTAATAATAACCGTTCGGGACAGCTGAGACCAACTTGCAGAAACGTAGGTGGTTTAACTCGTAAACTGCGAAGCTATGGTAGTTCAAACCCTCCCGCCAAGCGAAGGTAATTGGTTCTATTCTGACAAAAAACGTCATAGTACATATACAGTATATATGAAATGAAGGGTGCGAAGGGAATTTAACACTCCCGAAAACTTTCCAGGCTTTGAGATGCCTGGTGTGGGTTCGAACTCTGGTTAGGGATATGTATGGTTTTACCAGCCCAGCATGCTAACCGACTGTACTACCACGGACGTACAATAGGATAGCAACCTTAGTTTTAAACAGCAATCTCAATATTGTTTAAGGTCCGCATGATGGGTGCTCTATCTAGCTACCAGATCACATCCCACCGCTGCCACCAATGAAATGCTGGGTGCGAAGGGAATTTAACCCTCCCGAAAGCTCCCCAGGCTTTGAGATGCCTGGCGTGGGTTCGAACCCTGTTTAGGGACATGTATATTTTTACCAGACCCGCTCGCTAACCGACTGTACTCCCACGGACGTACAATAGGATAGCAACCTTAGTTCTCCTTGAAAGAACCAGGTGATAGTCTCGTGGTGATTCAGGAGTTGGGTTTATTAGACTTCGCCATCAACGAGTGAGGAGAAGAGGGAGGGGAGTGAAAGGTACAGCATGGTGGACAGAAGAGGTAAAAATAGCTGTGGAAGACAAAAAGAAAGCGTATAGAGAGTGGTTGGGTAGTAGAGGGAATGAAGATATGGAGAGGCAGAAACGAGCGAGGTATGCGGAGAGGAAGAGAGTGGTGAAGAGAGTAGTGAAGGAAAGTAAGAGAAGAGTATATGAGGAATTTGGAAGGAATCTGAGTGTAAAATGGAGGGAGTGTAAGAAACTGTTCTGGAGAGAAGTCAAGAAAGTTAGGGAAGGTAGCAAGGGAAACAGTAAGGGTGTGAAAGATAAGAATGGGAGAATGCTAGCCGAGAAGCAAGAGAGAGTCGAAAGATGGAGGGAGTACTTCAACGAGTTTCTAAATGTAAGGAATGAAGAGCCAGCAAACATAGTTGGATATGGTATGGGAGGGAGAAGAGGAGAAGTAGTGGAGGAGGAGGTGGGGATCAGGAGGTCAGAAGTGTGGGAAGCCATGAAAAGAGTGAAGTTGGGGAAAGCACCAGGAACAGATGGAGTGTGTGGGGAAATGTTGAGGTATGGTGGTGAGATAGTGATCGAATGGGTATGGAAAATGTGCAAACTAGCATGGGAGAAGGGGAATGCACCTGATGACTGGAAGACTGGCATAATAGTCCCCCTATATAAGGGCAAAGGGGAAAGAGGACTGTGTGGTAACCACCGAGGAATATGTCTTTTAACACCTTACGAGCGGCCTATGCGGTTTATTTATGTGTACCGCACAGCGGGGTGTTTTTAGCCAAAATAGGGCTGATTTTGTGATCATTTTCATGCCTAAATAAGACCCAGAACGTAAAACAAGTACCTATCCCTGAAAGGGCATAAACAGAGCTTTCGAATGACACCGTAACGATCCTTGTATGATGGATAGTTTTCTTGCAATAACCGTGCAACGCGAGTGCAAAAAGCAGGTAATTCGGTACTTTCAGTACATAATTGAGTATGTAGCGAGTGAGAGAGGGAGGAGGGAGCTGAGATTTGTGTCAGTAGGTTCGCCGCGGTGGTCTGGAGCAGTCATACGCTCGCTAGTCTCCTGCCACCACTTGTCTCTCTCTCTCAGCCACATTACGTGCTGAAATTGCCACTCGAGTTATGTCGAGCGCCGCCACATAGTCCAGCTTTATTTAACTCGACTTATGTTGCTCGCCGCTAATTAAGGGTTAAGCATAGTAGGGAAGGTGTACAGTAGGGTAGTGATTGAGAGAGTGAGAGTGAGAATGGAGAAATGGATAGGCGACAAGCAGGGAGGTTTTTAGGAAGCGAAGAGGATGTGTAGATCAGATTTTTACCCCTGAAATGAGTTGTGGAGAAATATCTGGAGAAGCGACAAAAGGTGTATGTTGCCTTTATGGACTTGGAGAAGGTCTATGACAGAGTGGATAGAGAAGGCATGTGGAAAGTACTTAGAATATACGGAGTAGATGGCAAGTTGCTGAAAGCAGTGAAGAGCATGTATGAGGGTGTAAAGGCGGCAGTACGTGTGGAGAATGAGCAGAGCGAGTTCTTTGACCTGAATGTTGGGTTGAAACAGGGGTGTGTGATGTCCCCGTGGTTGTTTACTGTATATATTGATGGAGTCATGAATGAAATAATAGGAAGAGCAATGGATGTTGGTGTATCGCTGAAAAGGGAGGGAAATGAGTGGAAGCTGCCTATACTGCTGTTTGCGGATGATACAGTTCTGATGAGCGATAATGAATGGGAGTTGCAGGGTCTGGAAAATGAGTTTGGAACAGTGTGCGAAAAACGGAATTTGAAGGTAAATGCGGGGAAGAGCAAGGTTATGGTCTTCGAAAGGGGTAAAGTCACAGAATGTGAGGTGAAGTTGAACGGTTAGGCTATGGAGATCGTCAGCTCCTTTAAGTATCTGGGCAGTGTGTTGAGTAAAGATGGGACTATGGATGAGGAAGTGCGGGAGAGGGTACAACAGGGGAAGAGGGTTGTAGGAACGTTGAAAGCAGTAACAAGAAATAGGGTGGTCATTATGGAAATGAAGAAGACCTTGCATGACAGTGTGGTAATCCCGACA
This sequence comes from Paralithodes platypus, assembly GCA_032716605.1. Taxonomy (NCBI): domain Eukaryota; kingdom Metazoa; phylum Arthropoda; class Malacostraca; order Decapoda; family Lithodidae; genus Paralithodes; species Paralithodes platypus. The sequence continues at coordinate 15,997,593 of CM064568.1, read as the reverse complement.
CTAACTTACGGAAGTGAAGCATGGACGTTCGGGAAGAGACTCAGACCAAGAGTGAGAGCGGTGGAAATGAGTTACTTGAGAAGTGCATGCGGAGTTACATGGAGGGATAGACAGACGAATGAGGAACTAAGAAGGAGGTGTGGTGTGGAGGTAGATACGCTGGAAAGTGTGAAAAGGAACAACTTGAGATGGTTCGGCCATATGGAACGTATGGAAAGCGAGAGATTTACTAAGAGGGTGTACGAGAGCGAGGTGGAAGGACAGAGAGGGAGAGGTAGACCGAAGGAGAGGTGGAACGATGGAGTGAGGAAGTATATGAATGAAGGCGGTGCTGGTTGGGAGGAGGGGCGTCGACTGACTGGGGACAGAGGTGCATGGGGGCGGTTCGTTCGTGGCCACCCCTTCGGGGATCACGGCGTCAGGCAATAGATAGATAGATAGATCAACGACTATTTTAGGCTATCCAAGACGTCAACTCGGATAGTATTGTGGTTGCGGAATTTTTGCGGGTACAGGGCATTACAATATAATTATTATTTATCCATATGTGCCTATTTTGCTTTTATTATGAACATATGAACATTTAAGAGCAATTAAAGAAGTGGGAATAGCATTTGGAGGGTGAAAAAGACGTATTATTGCTGCCCGGTCGTATCATGAGGCGAGAGTCGGGGCGGCGTATATGCTCCCTCTCCGATTTTTAGAGTGACACTGAGGCCTTGCAATAGAAGACTCTCTATTGCAAGGATTTATAGCTGCATCGCCAGTGGTAAAGAGACCGCGTGAGGGAAATTTGCGCCAAAAATTACCCGATATAATGGGAAATAAGAGGAAAAATTGCTGATAATTGAGGAGAGGAGAAATGGGGGGGAAGGGGGATGGACACATATGTAGGAGTGGTGGCAAGTAATGGAGGGGAATTATCTCACCTAATCACAAATTGCTTTGTTTTGAGTGCCACGGGAGTGTTTTAAAGTTTTTTTTTTATGCTCTGGATATATTGAGGACGGTCGCAGTCCACCACTAAAACCTCTATTGAGGACGGTCGTCTTTTAGGGGTTAAGCCAGTTTAACCGGGTTGGTCACAGAGCCGATCAGAAGAGCGAGTTATTATACAATCCAGGTGCAAGAGACAAGTTTAAGGATTATTATGACCCACATATGACAGTAATATATCCTGCCCAACTAGGTGTTGTTTAAGTGACTTGGCCAATCTCGACCAGTTCTGAGTTACGTAATAACACAGTACCTGCATTGAAGGTCTCCCGAGAAAGCCTAAACAGTCTCATTCCTGTCCCACTCACGTCTGGCTCTGACGAGATAAGGCAAGGGTGTGTCGGTTTAGATAATACTAGGACAAGAGACTGAAACTGCACTTATGTGTGGAACACTCAGTCTTAAAATTTTATGTATGTATGTATGTAATACTCTTAATCCTGTTAGCTTACCTCTTACTTCAGGAAAGATCTTGCTCAGTCTTCCAGTAAGAGAGAAGCTATCTTTTCCTTACAGAATTGTCACTAAGACACTAAGAAGGACCTGAAAGTTGATCTCAAATTCCGGAGGAAACGCAACTTAGCCAGACGCATGTTGAAGCTCTTCGGGCCAGATCCTCGCCCGTGACAAGTGTTAGTTGTCAATTGGCCCGAGAGCTTACATGGAGAGATTAGTTAAGTGTGTGCGCGTAACTGACAAGGACCTCGCAATATCCTCGACCACCAGCGACCGTGCTCGTTCTTCCGCGGATCCTAACTTCGATCTCCTTTAAGTGCCTCTGTGTTTCTCATAGTAGTCACAGTGATTATTGTGAAGGTTTAGATGTAGATATACCGAGACTCTAATATTCATTAACGTAATTTTTCTGAAGTCGTGCTTTACGCTTCCCTTGCCCTAGTCATTGCTATTCCGTTTGTTGGAAAACATAACACACCTATCCTACACCGGATTTACATATAAATACCTTCTCGAGTTCGAGCTTCTGTGACTCATCGAAGAGGAGATATCGATATATAATTTCTATATTAATTAATCTATACATCGACACACAACTTGAGAGTACTCGTCGCAGATCTGAATTTATGCATTTCCTACCACTTGGGTCTAGTACAAAATAATGAAACTCGTCGCAGAACCTCAGCCTTCAGCCATTATTTAATTATTATTAAGTGTTCAAGGAATCCCTAGATACGGACCTCGCCTGTGAATTATAACATTCTGCTTTGCATATGTAACTGTTGAGGAGCTACTGTGCCTTTCATATTTGATCTACTTTGATTATATCTTTTGATTATTTCTTGATTGATAGTTAACCTATTATCTACGAGTTATTGTTTGGAGCCAGATTGGTCTCCTATACCATATTTTAATCATTATTGTTGTACAAGCCTGTGTGGCTACCCAGAGAGAAATCCTAATCATAGAACCCTAGTTTGATAAGAATAAACCATTGTAATCTTTCTGTGTGTTTATATTGATTACCTGTTGTTTGTTTGGTATTTTAGAGAATTTGGGTCAGTCCTCGCCCAGCCGAGAGATTCTAAGTTGACTAACACTGCGGAATCCAAGATTGGGATTCTCAATCAGACTATACCTCGTTCATAATAGAAAGCACTTTTTCCCTCCTGTGGAGGAAAAAAGAATATGCCCGACGCATTCTACTGCGTATGTACAAGGCGACTAATAGGGAAGATTGCGTTATATTACAAGGCGACTAATAGGGAAGATTGCGTTATATTTGCGGACTAACAGCCATTACTATACAGTGAGCCTTGTTATTAGTGCTGGCAACGCTGTGACAGGGTTTCATTGTTGTGGTCTAAGTTGCCTAATGGCGGCACACTGGCGGTGGATGTCGCTCCCTCCGGACCCGGATCTGGCGCCTTGGGCCCAACCGGGACGAAATGGATCCAGAGGGTTCAGTGCGTAGTGTTTCTCTGGACTGGCACTCTCCGCCCAACAGTATAGGGGCCCGAACCTGGTGGTAGCGCTCCAAGACGCTGCCCTGTCACTGAGTGAAAAATACCGGATCAGTCGTAGTGTCGTGTACTCGCACAGGGTGCGTCCCTGTGGCTGGTTTTGGTGGGGCGCTCCGAGGCCACTGGATCCTACACCCTTGTAATCTCTTGGGGAAAGGTGCTGGGAATGGTCCATGGGATAGACTAGAGTCAGAGTTCTAGGGGGGATGATGCCCATTTGCCAGCCTAATCACCAATTATGACTAAACCTAAAGAGAAACAACATAAGTCCGATGATCCAAAACCGCAAGGGATATGGACAAATGCCCCCACAGTCTCAGACTTGCTAGTGTAAATGTTGGTAGTTTGAATCTGCGTGCAAATTAAGTGGCTGAGATGTGTGAGAGGAGGCGAGTGGACATCTGCTGTGCCCAGGAAACACTCTGGAAAGGGTATGGGGCACAGTGGATTGTTGGAAGAAAGAAGAGATATAGGATCTACTGGAAGGGGGTTGAGACTGATAAAGCGAAAGGACGAGTGGGTGTTCTGGTGGCTGAAGAGGGAGTGGAAAGTGTACTTCAGATTACGAGAGTCAGTGAAAGGTTGATTGTTTTGAAGTTGAAAGTGTGTGAAAGAATTCTGAAAGTGATATCTGCATATGCCTCACAGGCTGGCCAACAGAAAGAGATAAAAGAGGACTTCTGGAATGACACCGTCAGTGTCATTTCAGGCTTCTCGGAGAATGAATTACATACTGGGAGGGGACCTGAATGGTCACGTGGGAGCATCTGCAGATGGATACGAGGGAGTACATGGAGGAAATGGTTACGGAAGGAAGAATCTGGAAGGCGAACATATACTGGAGTCCTGCGTTGCACTCATAATGGTTATGTGTAACACGAAGTTCAAGTAAAGACAGAGCCATCTGGTCACATATAACTCTGGGATCTCCAGTAGCCAGATAGATTACTTCTTGGTTAACAGGAAAGACTGGAAACTGGTTCGGGATGTAAAGGTCATCCCGAGCGAAGAATGTATCCCCCAGCATAAGCTACATGTGTGCAACATGAGTTTATACAGAGATCCTGAGCGCAAGAAGGTATACATGCCCAAAAGGAGAGTGTGGCTACTGAAGAACAAGGAATTTATGGATAGGTTTCATAGTGAACTGGAGGAAAAGAATAGACATAAGAAAGCTAGGCCTAGCAATGTAAATAGTAAATGGAATTTCTTTAACGCCTACTGTACCGTAGGCTAAACTAATAAAGGTCCCCCCCAGTCCCAAGCAATGTGGCCAAAATGGCAAGATAGAACAACCTTCCACCTCAAGAGATGAAGGAAGGCTGGCTCCCCCAGCCTTCAGAGGGTCTTATATAAGTTGAGAAGTGTTGCCATATCGAGAGCAGTACTCAAATGGTTGTGGTACCAGGTACAGCCTGATACAGGCAATAACAAGGAAATTACATAACTGACGGCTACTAGCCGTCGCTGGGACTGGGGAGTGACTTATTTACTGACGGCTAGTAGCCGTCGCTGGGATTGGACGGGTTAAGTATAGCCTTCTCGCTGCCACTGACAAAGTCTGTGGGAAAACAAAGGGTCACCAAGGAATAAGACCTCCTAGTGATGGAACGATGAGGTAGAACATACTGTGAAAGAGAAAAGGAGATGCTTCAAAACATGGAACAAGGGAGGCAGTAAGGAAGAATACCAGGCAGCTAAACAAACTGCCAGAAGAGTTATTTACAATGCCCAAAAACAAAAGGAATTAAGGACCTGGTCCTCGAACAAGTGTGTAACACGGACAGTCCCAATGGGATCTTCAACCTAGCTAGGGGAGTTAAAAATGACAGTAGGGATATTATAGGTGAACAGTGTGTTCGAAACGATAATGGGAAGATTGTGTATGCAGAAGATGAAATCAGAGAAGAATGGAAGGCACACTATGAAGGATTGCTAATTGTAGAGTTTGAATGGGATAAGGAACAGCTTAGTATCGAAAAACCAATATCTGGACCCTTCCTTTGATAGCACCAGCTGTAGTGAGCGACGCAATCAATGTTGTTGTTGTTGTTGTTCCCCAAGCTGCCTGGCCGAACAGCCCCAAGGCCCCGAGCAATTCCAAGGCCATAACCGAGCGCCCCCACAGAACCCTCCCCGCCGACCACAATAAAGCCTGGGTGACCGAAGCCACTCCATGGCGGGGAGCTGAGGAGGGTGCGGAAATGCCCGGGAAACCAAAGCCCCACCCAGGGCCCTGTGCCCCTCAGCAATTATGAAGGGAAAGCTGAGGGGCAAGGGAAATATGTGACGCTTTGACTTCCAATCTTGGTAGATTGGGAGGTCAATCCACGGAAGAGACGCCGTCACTTGAGATCTAGAAAATATATAAGTTAAAGGAACAGTCAGAGTAAGCTATGGGTATGGCAGAGATTGCTCAGCTCTCACTCTGATAGACCAGCCCATCACCACATGACTAGAACCCAATCCTCTCAGCATCAGCTAGGAAAGGCCCTAGAAAGCCGCCTTTGGCGGGGGGATAGCTCCCCTATTTCAACCCCTTTCGGGGTTGGGCACCCGCCTACGCACCCGCCTACGCAATCAATGTAATGAAGGATGGTTAAGCTCCAGGGTGCTCTGACATCGTCGTTGAGATGATAAAAGCCTCAGGGGTGACTGGTGTCAGTTTAGTCACTGAGATGATAAACACCATTATTAAAGATGAAAAATCCCCAAGGATTGGCACAAAAGTGTAATAGTAAATATATAAAAAAAGGGATGCGCTAGATAGAGGTAATTATAGGGGCCTGAAAATGATTGACCAAATCATGAAGGTCTGTGAGAGAGTCTTTGAGGGTTTGATAAGGCAAAGCATCTCCATTGATGATATGCAGTTTGGTTTTATGCTAGGACATGGTAAAACCGATGCTATCTTCATAGCCAGGCAGATACAAGAAAGATACTTACTAAAAGGCAGGGATTTTTACTTTGTGTTTGTAGACCTGGAGAAGGCCTTTGACAGGGTGCCTAGAGATGTTGTGCAGTGGTCTATGAGGAAACTTGGTGTGGAAGAGTGGCTGGTGCATGTGATAATGAAGATGTATGAGGATTCGCGAACTGCGGTGAGGGTGAAAGGTGTACTGAGTGAGGAGTTCATCAGGGTTCAGGGTTAAGCCCCCTCCTCTTTATTATGGTCCTGGAGGCACTGTCTACAGATTTTAGATCCGGACTACCATGGAAACTGTTTTATACAGACGATTTAGTCCTAATACCTGATTATGTGCAAGCTGCTGATGCCAAATTCAGAAGATGGAGAGAGGGCATGGCGAGCAAGGGTTTAAGAGTCAATATTAACAAAACCAAGGTTATGCATTGTAGATTGAGGCGAGGCAATGTGGAAAAGAGCGGTGCATACCCATGTGCAGTGTGTGGAAAGGGTGTGGGCGCTAACTCAATTCGGTGAACTTTAGAATAAGACTCCCATGAGAGTTGTTATATGCAGATGACCTAGTTCTTATCACAGATTGTGTGCAGGAAGCAGAGGAAAAGTTAAAAACAAGGAGGGAGGGTATGGCAAACAAGGGTCTAACAATTAACATAGATAAGACAAAGGTCATGATTAGTGAAGTAGGGCACGAAACTATGGAACGAAGCGGCGACTATCCATGCGCAGTATGTGGGAAGTAACTAAATTCAATGTTGTGCCTGTAATGACTGGGTACACAAGATATGTAGTGGGGCTAGAGAACCTTTGACGAGAATGATAAACTTTGAATGTGCAGTGTGCAGGAGTGAACTTGTGTTAAATGACCCACCTGTTAGTGTTGATTTCAACAGTGTAACGCTGGAGTGTATGAAAAAATTCTGCAGTTTGGGTGATACGGTTTCTGCCGGAGATGGCGCTGAAGCTGGCTCTATTGCTAGAGTCAGAAGTGGCTGAGGAAAGTTTAGAAAGCTGTTGCCACTGCTGACCATGAGAGGACTCCCACTTCCATTTAAAGGGAAGGTGTATACCTCGTGTGTTAGCATTGCGATGACCTATCCCTCGGAGACATGGCCAGTTATAGCGGAGGATATCAATAGAATGGAACAGAGAAGAGAATGGTGATATGAATATGTGGGGTCAACCTCAGGGACTGGGTATCGAGCGAGGAATTAAGAAGGCGTCTGGGCATTAGGAGTTTCAGTGAAGTGATGCGTACGAGCCGACTTGGTTGGTTTGGACATGTGGAGAGAATGGATGATCAGTGTTGGGTGAAGAAATACCGGACTGTGAGGGAGCTGCGCGTAGGGGTAGCCCTAGAAAGACGTGGAATCAGGTACTTCGGTCCAATCTCAAAATAAAGAAGTTGACAACAGAAGCAGCCCTTGACAGGACAGCGTGGAAAGCCACCATTTAGGATGTGAGACTGTAACCACATTCTCTATGGACAAAACGGTCTTTAAACTTGTATGTATGTATGTATGTATGTATGTGTATATGAATTATGGCAAGTTAGGATTAACTGTGAATATGAAATATGTGGCCATTTTAAGTGTGGTCAGAAAAGTTTGTGGCTATTTTGGTTGTGGCTGTTTATGAGTGTGGCGTTTTGGTCATTTAGGAATGTGGCCACTTTGGTTGTGGCCATTACGGAGTGTAGCCGTTTATGAGTGTAGGCATTTTGGTTGTGACCGATAAATAGTCCTACAATCTTAAGAATGTGGCTATTTTGGTTGTGACCTTTAGGAGTGTGGCCGTTAAGGTTTTAGCCATTTAGGAGTGGCCATTTTAGTTGTTGCCATTGGGTAGTGTGGTCTTGTCGGTTGTGAGTATGAGTACTTAAGGAGCATGGCCATTTTGGTTGTGACCATTAGGGAATTTGGCCATTTTGGTTCTGGCTTTTAAAGAGTGTGGCCATGTTGGTTGTAGCCATTAAGGAGTGTGAATTGTTGTATGTGGCCCTTAAGGAGTGTGGCTGATTTCGTTATGGCCGCTTAAGAGTGTGGCCGTTTTAGTTGCGGCATTAATGTTTGCCTTTTATGGGTGCAGCCATTTTGAATGTGTTCATTAATGAGTGTGGCTGTTTTAGTTGTAGCTGTTTAGGAGTGTGGCCATTTTGGTTGTGGCTGTTTTAGTTGTGGCTGTTAAGGAGTATGGCAGTTTTGGTTGTGGCCATATTGGCTTTGGCCATTTAGGAGTGTGGCCATTTCAGTTGTGGCGCCATTTTAGTTGTGGCCTTTTAGGAGTGTGTCCGTTATGAAGTATGGCCATTAAAGACTATGGCCATTTTGGTTGTGACCTTTTAGACGTTTATCCGTTTTGGTTGTGGCCGTTTAGGAGTGTGGTTGTTTTGATTGTGGACATTTCAGACTGCTTCCAGTTTTGTTGTGGCCGTTTAGGAGTGTGACCGTTTTTAATGTGGCCATAAAGGAGTGTGGCCGTTTTGGTTGTGACCATTTATGAGTGTGGTTGTTTTGATTGTGGCCGTTTAGATTGTGGCCATTTTGGTTGTTGCCGTTTTGGATATGGCTGTTGTTAAGTAGTGTGGTGTTTTTGGTTGTGGTCTTTTAGGAGTGCGGCCTATTTTGTAGTGGCTGTTAAGGAGTGTGGCCCTGTATATTTCAACCATTTGAACTATAAGCCCCAACACTCCTTGGAATGTTGTTATTGAAGGTATAATTGCCAAGATGTACAAGCCCCAATACTCCTGGAAATGTTGTTGCTAAAAATATAATTTCCAAGGTAATTATAACAATAAGCCCAACATACCAGAGAAGGTTGTTGCTGAAGATATAATGGCCCACGGTTGTGGCCATTTAGGAGTGTGGCCATGTTGGCTATGGCTGTTAAGGAGTGTGGTCTTTTTGGTTGTGACCTTTTAGGAGATAATTATATACTTTAGAATCAGCTCAAACAAGTATCTGTGTTTAATTTCAAGCCACTACTCACAATGACTCAAACACACAATTTTCCAACTGTGAAGAATCTCATTTCCGGGTTGTGACTTGAGGGGGCATGGCTCGGCTGTTATTAGCTGTTTAGTGTGAAGAACAGTTAAATACCGACATCTACAATATCATTATACAAACATTTCTAAAACTAACCTGAACACCAGTGACTCCAGCCCATTGTCCAAGTCCCGGGTTTTGCTAGCGTCCAGTTTAATGGTGGACACGGAGCCAGTCTTGAGGGAGTCGGTGGAGGTCGCCACGCTTATACCTCGACTTATGCCTCTTACCTCCAACTGGCTCTGTCATAATTTAAAGAGAATTTGATGACGATCATGATTAAATAAGTATGTTCTGTAATGATCGAATAACAAAATTACAATGATGATGATATAAGTATTTTCTGTAAAATCTGAAAGTATGATGATGATGCAGGTATTTGCTGTAATAATCTGGAGATTTTTAATTTTTTTTGGTGAGGATGATATAACTACTTTCGCAATAATCTCGAGAGAATATAATGATGATGATGACGATGATGATGATATACATATTTACCCAGTATATTAGAGTAAAAACACATTAACTTTTTCAGTTTTAAGACGCGTTTTCCATATATTTCTTACTAACACTAGACAATCTTACACAATTTAGGAAGGACCTCTAGCCATAAAAGGGGCAAAGTCGATCTCAATTAACACTAACTCCCTCTAATTTTTCCTAAGCTAAATATAATTGTCTAAGGGTAAACATAATAGTAATTAAAGGAGTAATTCCGTCCGCCAATCATGAGATGGGATTAGCTCAGGTGAAGAGACAAGGTTTACCATTTAAAACTTGTTACGGGAGATATACTGCCACGCCCGTGCTCTCCACCAATCAGCGGCTTCCTGTGACGCAACAATTGGAGCCAGCTGTAGTACCTCCTTTAAAAAGCTCGCCGTTAACTTCGCTCCCAGTTCACTCACGTATATTCTATCCTGGTTGCAGGTGTCCTATTACCATGGTGTAACCTCACTCCCGTCAGCCACTGAAAGACATCTCCAACAAGCTTCCAGGAGAATATTTCGAAGATAGAATGAAGCAAGAGAAGAAGGAATGGGAGATTCAAAGAGAGCGGGCTAGCCAAGCTCCTCCCGGGCGCGCGCGGCTCAGCCAATCACAGGGCTCCGAGCCGTGAGGAAGGGGTATATAGGGAGGTGGGCGGGAATAAGTTAGGGGCAACCCTGCCTAACGCTTGCAACCCTGATAATAGATCAGAAGGTTAAGCAATGTAGGGTCTGGTCAGTAGTTGGATGGGTGACCGCGCCAGCACAGCAGTTGCTGGGTGGGTTTGGCATGTCCTGCTCCAGCAAAGGCAGTAGCTGGTTGGGTGATTGCACCCGGTACCGACATTGACCAGATGTTGCCCTAGGGGTGGGTGAAATTTCCCTGGCTTGCCACCAGGGTTCAAGTAGCCCAGGAGTGTTGAACAAACTCCATTCCCTGTCAGTTCCGTCTCACTCAGACGAAAATGAGTACCTGGATTCATGGTGGCTAAAATGAATTCAGGGGCCTGATTGGTGGCTTCCTACAACCAATCAACACACGAGACTGAGAACTTGGTTAGCCACCAGGATTGCTCAGTGGCCATTGGGCAGGCCTTCTCTCGTGTTCGCCTCGTCCCACCCATACGTTAAACTGGGTACCTGGAGTGTAAAATCGGCCTTGGCGTAGGTCGTATCACTAGGGTAAATTTGATTACTTACTTCACCTTTCCTATATACTTCCGTTCCCTATGTGTTGTCCGTCCTGTCCCCTCTCGAAAAGTATCCTCAAACTGTCTCTCCAACAAAAACCAACTCACGCAAGTTGGGTCAAGCCCCGACGCCTTCATCTCCTACTAAAATTCACTTCCTCACCCCCTACTACTTCCTCTGTACCAACTCTAGTATTCGAAGCATAAGAGTGATCAAAATTATTACTTGCTTCACCTTTCCTATATACTTCCGTTCCGTTCCGATAAGTAGAGAGCCAATATGACATCAAAATGACTAGGATAAAGATCAAACTCAAGGAACCTGAAAAAGCTCAGCCAAAAGAGAGATTTCTCAATGCTGTTGCTTCTGCTGAGGTACTAATATGTGCAGTAAAGAAAATCAATGACTTCCTAATAGTTAATACTCAAAGCGACAATGACTCTGAAAAAGTCCTCACAAGCCCCACAGTTGAAACTCTCGAGAAAGAAGGCTTCACCCCAATCCTCCCCCCCAACATCAGATCAAAAAGGAGTATAATATGCTCAAAGGTGGACCCATTAATACTGGAATACTCACCTGAACAAATAAAGGAAGAAATAGAAGAAAAGAACAGATTTGCCAAAATAAATCAGGTTTTCAAATTCGGAACTCACTTTGTGAAGGTTGAATTCTTAGATGTGTCCATGGCAAAAAAGGCCTTAGAAGGCCTGAGGCTATTCAACTTATCCATTCCTAAATGGAATATAGAGGCTGATGAATATATCCCAATCATCACATGCATGAGGTGCTATGCCATAGAAGAACATGTCACCTCAAAATGCCCCAAAGATGAACACTACCTAATCTGCTCGGAATGTGGGACCCAGGGTCATAACTGGAAGAAATGCGAAAACTCTAGCAACACCAAAACATGCATCAATTGCACAGGCAACCATAGCACTCTTGCCATGAAATGTGACAAGAGGAAAGAAATAGTAAAGGAAAAAAAGGAAAAAAAAACAAAGAAGCAAAATCCCAAACATATGCCAATGTCTCAGCAACCAACACCAACCACCACTCCCCCCAGAACCCACCTCCCCCACCCCAAAACCCAATCAACAGCTCGCTATACATTACCGCTCTCTTTGAAGCACACACAAACAATGCAGCAAATATTAGAGATTTTTCAACAACCTTTGAGCAATGTATCACCAACAACCTTCCCACATACAAATCTTGCCAGTACTCCAAAGAGGATTCAGCAAAAATACTGAAACTGTTCAATAACCTAAACCCCACCCACAACCAGATCCAAGGAAACCAAAATGAAGACACACATACAGAAGAAACCCAACTAGAACACAATCAAACTCCCCCAAACACAACGGAAACAACAGCAATCTCAGATGATGGGAACGACACAGACACAACAGACGAAACAGAAGAATCAGCAACATCTTACCAAGCCCTAGAAGAAAAAGAAACTATACCCCTGGCCCCCCTCACAATCACGTTCGACAATGAGAGCCAATTGAAATACTATAACCCCTTCATCTATAGTAGTAGTAAAACTGAGGAACTCAGAGACAACATCCGCAACAATAAAATTAAAGCCAGCACTAATGAAACCCCTCTAGACCCTAGGATAGCAGAAAAGCTATTTTCAAAATATGCAAGGAACGACAACAAAAACTATATATTTCTGCAAATCAAAGACAAAACAAAGAAACAAAATAACCAAACAGCTCCCCACTCACACCACACTCTCAGAAACAGAAACACAATGAAACAAAATGACTCTTAAAATATTACAACATAATGTACTTAACTGGAGCGGTCGAAATTACTCACTAAGCAACACATACTCAAGCATAAACCCACATATAATACTAATTAACAGCCATGGCATACCAGAAAATGAATCATTAAAAATAACAGGATACAGAACACACAAGAAAAACAACAACAACAGACACGTAGACGGAACAGCCATAGCAATAAAAAACAACATCACACATAAACTATATGATGATTTCATATCAGACCTACTTGCAGTAGAAATACAAACGGATACAGGCCCAATAATAATGGCTACAGTATACTTACCCCCAGCAGACCATATCTACCCACACCCGACTTTTATAGACTCTTCAGACACAATATTCCTGTGTACTTAATAGGGGACCTGAATGCAAAACACCAAACTATAAACACTACAACACAAAACATTGTTGGAAGACAATTAGGACGACTCATAGTAGACGGACTAATAAGACACATAGGCCCTTACTTCCCGACTTATTATAGTCACAACTCAGCCACAACACCCGACATAGCATTAACTAACAACAAAGCCTATCACAACATACACCTAACCCCCGGACCCATCACCACAAGTGACCATATCCCAATAATAGCCACAATATCCACACAACCCATACTTATACCATCCCCACCAAGACTAAAATTCCAAGCCGCCAACTGGGATCAATTCAAAACAGATATAGACACACAAATGTCAGAAATAAAACAATCTAACTGAAGGTAACACACAAGACATAGAAACCACACTAGAAAAATGGTACGACATAATTTTAAACAACACAAAAAAAACACATACCCACCACACAACACATAAAAATAGATAACTTAAAATTAAGCCAACAAGCAAAAGAAATTATAGTACAACACAACAGATTAAGACAACATGCAACAACACATGGCTGGGACTATAATCATTACAGACTATATAAACAACTACAACACAGACTCAGAATAATACTAAATGAAGACAACACAGAAGCATGGACAAACAAATTAATAGAAACTGCAAACACATATAAAGACCCAGAAGTATTCTGGAGAAAAATCAAGCTCATGCAAGGACAGGACACAAACGAACCCACATACACATTCGACGCACAAGGCAACAAAATACACAGCATACAAGAGCAAGCCAACATACACAAACAACACTGGGAAAATATTCTTAACGATAATGACCCAGACCTACCCAGACACGATCACATAAGAAACTTTTTGCTAGAAAACTGACACAGGTTAACACCTCACCAGAACATAGACATAAACAGACTAAACAATGACACTCCCCTAATAAGGAAAATAACAACAGAAGAAGTATACACACAAATAAAGAAGCTAAAGAAAACAAGCTCAGGAAAAAGCGGAATAAATAAAACAATCATGACAAATCTCCCTGACTCTGCAGTAACTAAATTAACAAACATATTAAATGCCTCACTCTGTACAGGACACTTCCCAAATAAATTTAAAGAAGCCACCATCAGACTGATTCCTAAACCCAATAAAAACCCACACTACACCGAGAATCAAAGACCAATATCATTATTAGAAGTGCCAGGAAAGATATATGAAAGAATAATAAACGAAAGATTAAGACTATTCCTAAACACAAAAAACATATACAACACAACACAATACGGGTTCAGGGAAGGGAGAGGAACAAGAGAGGCACTAGCTCTGACAACAGAAATAATAGCCAAAAACAAAGCCAACAAAGGACAATGCCACATAGTCCTGAGGGATATATCCAAGGCCTTTGATAAGGTATGGCACTCGGGACTAAAATACAAACTACTCAATATAGGCTTACCCCCTCTCACAGAAACACTGTTATGCAATTTCCTGGATAACAGAACAGCAAAAATAAAAATAAAGACAGTCTTGAGTAACAACATCACAATAAGCTGCGGTGTCCCACAGGGATCAGTCCTCTCCCCAAGCCTATTCACAATATACACACATGATATACCATCATCACAAACAGGCACAAACATCACATATGCAGACGACATCACACAAATCATTGGTTATGAAGGCCCCTCAAAGGGAATCATAGCCAGAAAAACAGGAAGAGAAGCAGAAGCAATCAATACATATGAAGAAGAATGGAAAATAAAAACCAACATAAACAAATTCACAATACTACAACTAGGAGCAAAAAACAAAACACCTATATATGTGAATAACAACAGAATCGAAGATGCACAGAAAGGAAAAATACTCGGGTTACACATAACTACTCAAGGCTATATTCAAAATATCACAGAAAGAAAAGGCCTAGCCATAGCAGCTCTGGGCAAACTATTCAGATTCAGATATATGAACACACAAATAAAAACTCGCCTTGTAAAAGCTTATGTAATCCCAATATAAGAATACCCCTCTATTCCCACACACACCATGAGCAAAAACCAAATCACACGCTTACAAAAAATACAAAACAAAGCCCTAAGATTCGCCACAAACCAAAGATACCCCTATACAATGACGACACAACAAATACACGAATACACAAACACATTACCATTAAATGTCAGACTTCATAGACAAGCAACACAAATATGGCATAAACTAGAACTATCACAAGACCCAACTCTAGAGAAAATTAAGGACAATTATGCACAACAACCAAATTTAAGATTCAACAACTGGTTTAAAAGCAGTCTAAATAAAATAAACACAGAAGAAGAACCACAGCCAATTTATTAAAAAAAAAAAAAAAAAAAAAAAATATATATATATATATATATATATATATATGTGTATGTGTATATATATGTATATGTGTATATGTGTATATATATATATATATATATATATATATATATATATATATATATATAGGTATAATAATAATAACAATCACACCTTGTTCCTTAGCTAGCTACCAAACAGCAAACATAAATAAAATACACCACTTGCCTCAACACAAAAACATACGTTTCAAACACACAACATAGCAAGGTGGTCTGCCCACCAACTGTTACTCTCCTACTTTCCTTCAAACTTTCCTCCTTTTCTCTTCCCTCTCCCCCCCTCTACTTCCCCCCCCCCCCCCCCTTAGACCCGCCTAGGGTAACAAAAAAAACAAAAAAAACAAAAAAAAAATCAATAGTTAATCATAAACTCTGACTTTATTTCATAAACCTTGAAGCTCACATATTAATATTCCATAGTATTAATGGTCCCCAGCTCGGGCTAAGGTAAGTTCAGACCAATAACGGGTTTTGAATATGTATGACCACAGGGTATAATTACGTTCTTTGGAATTATATATTCCCGTAACAAATTATCAGTACAAGCGCAATTCAAGGTGTACCTTACTTTGGCTTCGATTTGTTTAGGTCACACTAATATCCACTCAATTGAAACAGAATATCGAATAACCAAGTGATCGGTACTCCAAACTATTGAAAATATATTCTCGGTGCATGCAAACGCTCATGAACTATATTCTCGGTGCATGCAAACGCTCATGAACTATATTCTCGGTGCATGCAAACGCTCACGAACTATATTCTCGGTGCATGCAAACGCTCATGAACTATATTCTCGGTGCATGCAAACGCTCATGAACTATATTCTCGGTGCATGCAAACGCTCATGAACTATATTTTCCTAGATAATATATTCTCGGTGCATGCAAACGCTCATGAACTATATTTTCCTAGATAATATATTCTCGGTGCATGCAAACGCTCATGAACTATATTTTCCTAGATAATATATTCTCGGTGCATGCAAACGCTCATGAACTATATTCTCGGTGCATGCAAACGCTCATGAACTATATTCTCGGTGCATGCAAACGCTCATGAACTATATTTTCCTAGATAATATATTCTCGGTGCATGCAAACGCTCATGAACTATATTTTCCTAGATAATATATTCTCGGTGCATGCAAACGCTCATGAACTATATTCTCGGTGCATGCAAACGCTCATGAACTATATTCTCGGTGCATGCAAATGCTCATGAACTATATTTTCCTAGATAATATATTCTCGATGCATGCAAACGCTCATGAACTATATTTTCCTAGATAATATATTCTCGGTGCATGCAAACGCTCATGAACTATATTTTCCTAGATAATATATTCTCGGTGCATGCAAACGCTCATGAACTATATTCTCGGTGCATGCAAACGCTCATGAACTATATTTTCCTAGATAATATATTCTCGGTGCATGCAAACGCTCATGAACTATATTCTCGGTGCATGCAAACGCTCATGAACTATATTTTCCTAGATAATATATTCTCGGTGCATGCAAACGCTCATGAACTATATTTTCCTAGATAATATATTCTCGGTGCATGCAAACGCTCATGAACTATATTTTCCTAGATAATCAGTTTCCTTTTTAACATATAAGAAATCTTCCAAATGGGTCGGCAAAATTCACCTATCCTAAGTAGGTCAAATTACAGTCATAATCTATCAACAAAACTATTATTTCTTTCCCTCTAAATTCAGGTGAGACACAAATTATTCTAGTGTCTCCCCACAATTATAAGAACATAAGAACATAAGAAAATGGGAGTCTGCAGAAAGCCGATTGGCCTACACAAGGCAGATCCCTGTCACACCCAACCTTAATTATAAACCCAGCTTAAAAACACCATTAGGGCTTACCTCACCGAAACGGTCAGAGGTCAGAAAAACGGGGATCTGCAGATCCCCACACCTGGGCCACACCTAACAGATCACCCTCACACCCAACCCATCTCGTCCATATGCCTATCTAATTGGATCTTAAAGCTCCCTATCGTTCTTGATCCCACTATAGCACTTGGTAGCCTATTCCACCTATCTACAACTCTGTTACCAAACCAATATTTGCCTATATCTTTCTGGAAAACGAAATTTATCTAATTTGAAACCATTTGTACGAGTTCTTTCGCTATCACTGAGCTTTAGTACATTTTTCATGTCCCCTTTATTAATCCCACTAACCCACTTGAATACCTCTATCATGTCCCCTCTAACTCTGCGTCTCTCTAACGAATGTAAACCTAATTTCTTCAACCTTTCTTTATACGGAAGATTTATAATATTATGGATAATTTTTGTCATTCTACGTTGTACTCTCTCCAATGAATCTATGTCCATTCTGTAATAAGGACACCACAATTGAACAGCATAATCCATATGGGGTCTCACTAATGACAAGTAAAGTTGTAAGATAACATCAGCAGTTCTGTTACTCACACTCCTAGAGATGAACCCGAGAATCCTGTTTGCCTTGTTTCGAACGCTTATACACTGTTTTCTAGGCTTCAAATCATTGCTAACAAACACACCTAGATCTTTCTCACAATTCGAGTTTTCTAATTCCATATTAGCTAGTTTATATTTAACATTTGTATGCATCTTCCCTATCTTTATTACCTTGCATTTGTCAATGTTAAACTTCATCTGCCAATTTACTGACCATTCGTGTAAGGTATCTAGATCCCTTTGGAGGCACTCTATAACTCTATCTGAATCAATTGTTCTCCCCATTTTGGTATCGTCTGCAAATTTACTTATCCTACTAGTTATACCTAAATCAAGGTCATTTATGTATATAACAAACAACAGAGGACCTAATACAGATCCCTGGGGGACACCACTTTTGACTGCTCCCCATTCTGACTTGGTACCATTTATGCTGACTCTGCTTCCTACCAATTAGCCATGACCTAATCCATCCCAACAACGCCCCACCTATTCCATGTGCCTCAACCTTTCTCATCAATCTCTCATGGGGGACTCTGTCCCCCATGACATACATACGAAATTATCGTATGTATCTACCAAGGTTGACATCTCTTCCTGACTTAAGATGACAGGTGCCTGAGAAGGGGTACACTCATTTGGACACCTGGATCGACTTAATTTTTTTACCATAGTGTCCGCTAATAGGGCTCTTCTTAACCCACCATAATTGGCTTTTCTGAAGTCAGGTATTAATGTTGTATTCTCTCTGGTATTACCTTTCCATTGTATATTAAAATACACAGAATTGTGGTCACTATTTCCTAGGTGGTCCCCTATCTCTACATTATTTACCATATGTTCATTGTTACTGAAAACTAAATCGAGAATATTATTACCTCTAGTCGGCGTATCTATGAATTGAAATAAAAAACTATCTTGTACTACCTCTATAAACTCCTCAGAATCAGAGGAGTAATTATATAATTATATCAATTATATAAGTTGTCTCCTATTAATCGAACTGAGGATACGGCGGGACAAATACCCCTGATTGCATTGTATCCAACATTTAGTAAACTAAAACTATGTGGTAATGACTTTTCCCAGTTCACTAACTCCATCATTTGATATACACTAACATAATTGATCACCCATCTAGCTAATAGTAGTTCATTTTACTAAAAATTGAAAGCCAACCCAATACTCTTCAACATTTGTCTATTTGTGTCTTTAGGAGGGTTCGCCTAATATTGGCAACATCAATTTGAATGGCACACAGCAGGGTCAATTCATTTATCTTTTTAATCAGTTGCGGGGCCAATAGGTCCCATTACTATAAATGTGTTCCTCTGCTTTCTCCTCTCTTAGATTATGCTGGCCACCAAACTGGGAGAAAGAGGCTTGCCCGAATGGAATAAACTGGTTGTTGACGGGATATGGAATGTAGGAAGGTTGTGGAAACGTTGGATGTAGAATTGACCAATCAGCATGATGGTGGGCAGGTTCAAGTGGCTGGCCAAACTCTTCCCTCCTCACGGGTAATGCTGCTCGCTGATTAGCTGTGAGGTTGACAAAGCCACACCTCTCTTCTACCTTCACAATTGCATGTTGTGTTGACCGACTTTCACGGTTTATAACTCTTTGTTGATTGGCTGGAAAATTTGGCACCACAATAAAGATAATACTTATAAACAGGTATTTTACTAAGCGCAATTTATCTCCTTCGAAATTCAATAGCGCTGTAATAGCTAACAGAGACCATTGGCCCATCCCCATGCTCAAGGGAGACAGGAATCAAACAGAGTTTAGTGGAAAAAACCTCCACGCCTGAGCGTGGTGTTAACTCTCGACCTCCTGGTTAGGAAATCAAGTCGCTTTCCACTCGACCAGCCAGCTAGCTCCTCATATACAGAAAGGGTTAATGTTATTCTCAAGTGGGTCGGTAACCGGTTGTGTCACCTAGCCACTCCGGTATGCAACTAACAGGTATTAGTAGGATAAAATATCACCATAGCTATTCAAAACTATCTGGAGAACATTGATTAGAAAGGAAGATACATTAATATTGTAAATACATGAAGCAGGGACAATTGTTGGGGCAGTCTACCTTGATTTAGCCACTATAAAGAGTTATTTTGTAGATTTATAGTATAATAATGTTTGAAGTAGCTTCTAATTACACTTCAGCACATATATAAACACTTTAATTTACCTTAAAGCATAAACAAATCCATTAGAACAACTATTCAGCCCCACTTCCGTCTCTACTTCATCTGTTTACAAATGCACATACTGTATAATGTATATGATAGGATAGAAACTTGACCTTGGACTAGAAGCTCAAATTATGTAAGGTAATTATGTGCTTGAGAAGACAGACAAAGAGACAGATAGACACACATCAATGCAATCTATGGGAGGAGGAAGTAGGCACCAGCCGGTAACGACAGTACTCTTAGGGAGTGATTTAGATGTATACTGTATAAGAATTTCACCACCTGGCCTCTTTGCTGATTTTTCTTTCTGTGCCTCAGTTACACAAGGAGTAATTCTAGGTTGCTTAAATATATATATATATATATATATATATATATATATATATATATATATATATATATATATATATATGTTATATTTTAGTTTTATTTATTTGTTTGTTAACGTGTATGGAGGAGACAAGAGGCAAAACTGACTGTAACAAATGTCCCCCCAACCAGGTTAAATGAGTAATAGAGAGCCAAAATTAGGGTATTGCAGAAGTAATTTAGGTGTGTTGGAGAGAAGTGTGGTGTGCTTGTTAAATGTAGTGAAATGAATATTAGGAGGAGTTTTTTTTTAGAGTTAGCTGGATTATTACTCTCTGTGTAGGTCAGGCACAAATAGAAGCAGTGGGGGAAGCTAGGAAAATTAAACAAGAGTTCAAGCAACTCCTTATCATATGCCTATGTGGCCTCCCCTGGGTACTGCCCAACTCGATTGGTGCCTACAATCTCCCACACCAATTACTTGCATAAAATCACATGCCCATCTACACTACTTAAACTAAGCTAATTTCGCTAGTTGACGAAAGAGGGGAACAAATTGATGACGATATTCAAATGAGCAACACTCTCAATAACTAGTTTGCATCAGTGTTTATTGAGGAAGATATTAACTCTGTACCTCTTATTCCGCAATGCCCTATGCAACATTGAAATGACTAACATAAACATCTCCGATGCCATATCAAAACTAAATTCAAATTAATCCCCTGGACCCGATACATTTTCGCCAAAATTCAATAAAGAAGTATATGGTGAAATCTCAAAACCACTAACCCTTCTCTTAAATAAATCAATACAAAACAATTAAGTCCCCGAAGAATGGAAAAACAAATATATATAGTTCTGCCCGGCAACTATCGCCTAATAAGGCTCACTTCAATTAAATGCAAGCTGTTCGAAACAATAGTCCAACATATATTTGTATGCCATTTGAAAACTAACAATCTCATAAAGGACTCACAACATAGTTTCCGAAATATGCGCTCATGTCTGACAAACCTCCTTGAATTTTTCCGCGAGATCTTGGATGTATATGATGAAAATAAAGCAGAGCAGTTGACATCGTCTACCTTGATTTTTAAAAAGCATTAGATATTAAAGTGCCTCACAATAGACCATAGTAAAACTTAAAGCTTCACTGGATTTAGGATTGGCTAACTGAGCAAAAGCAATGAGTAGTAGTAAATGGCAAAGCCTAAAATTGGATAAATGTTACAAGCGGTGTGCCACAAGGCTCAGTACTCGGACTAATTATATTTCTTATTTACATTAATTATATTGAGGATGGACTATTATGCAGAATCTCCAAATTCACTGACTACGCAAAAATTGCAAACCAAGTAAATTCTCCATTGCACATATAAGAGATTACGAATGATCTACACAAACTGTCAAACTTGGCTCAGTCATGGCAGATGAATATTATATATAGATCAATGCAAAGTATTTCACATTGGTAGCAAAAATTCAAGAGCAAACTATTCAATTAATGGAAATAAGGACATTGAAAAGAGGGAGAGAGTACAACGGAGAGTAACTAAAATGATTCCCCGACTAAGAAATAAACCATAAGGAACGACTACAAGAGTTAAACCTATTAACCTTGACAAACTGCAGAATAAGAGGGAACCTAATCCAAGTTTTTAAAATTATCAAAGGCCATGACAACATGGATGCAAGTAAGTACTTCACATTAGATAACTCGAATAAAACAGGAGGTAATGCTACAACATTGCCGGAAAGGCGTTCCATTCACATGAAGCGAAGCACTTCTTTTTCAATAGAGTGGTCGACTTATGAAATATATTGCCTAGAAATGTTGTTGAGTGCCATACAGTCCAGGCATTTAATTGTCGCCTTGATAAATATCTTACCATGAATCCCCGGCTGATTACGTTTGTGCCCAAGTAATGCGACTGAATTAATAACTTTTGTAGTACTAGATAATTCTATTTTATGGACTAAAGTCTTTCTGTAGCTGAAGTCTTTTAGTTGATTGCTGTGGCAATCATCATTATTATTTTGTTTTGTTTTATTCATTATTATTTTTTATATTTAACAAGTAGCCTAGTTGTTGTTGTTGTTGTTGTTGTTCCCCAGGCTGCCTGGCCGAACAGCTCCATGGTCCCGAGCAAGGCCAAGGCCATAGAACGCCCCCACAAAACCCTCCCTGCTTACCACTAACAAAACCCAGGTGACCGAAGCCACTCTAAGGCAGGGAGCTGAGGAGGGCGCGGAAACGCCCGAGAAACCAAAGCCCCACCCAAGGCCCTATGCCCCTCAGCAATTATGAAGGGAAAGTTGAGGGGCAAGGGGAAAATGTGACTCTTTGGCTCCCAATCTGCCAACTTTTAGGTTGGCAGTAGGGAGGTCGATCCACGGAAAAGACGCCGTCACTTGAGATCTAGAAGATATATAAGTAAAAGGAACAGTCAGAGTAAGCTATGGGTATGGCAGAGATCGCTTAGCTCTCACTCTGATAGACCAGCCCATCACCAAACAAGTAGCCTAGTAGTAGTAAGAACCATTAGGTCTGCTGTTACTTGCCCTCCTTTGTATTAGTTTGGTGTAGGGATGCAACAACCTCACCGCCTGCCACTCTGATGGTGTAGTCAGCCTCTATAGCAGTGGATCAGTTAGTGGTTTCCCCTTCAGAACATTTTTGCCTGTGCCCGGTATGCAAAACAGCGGTGGAAGTGCCATCCATGTGAGGTACTGTTCTGGGTGTGCTCCTTGAGTACTAATGGTCTTAACCAATATTTGTTTTTATTTATTTATTTATTTGTTTCTATATTCCAACTTACTCCCTCTCGGGCATAGGCTGAGAGCCTGTACATTCAACCACTGTGCATTCAACAATGAAGCCTGTGAGGTATCGTTCCAGTCTAAGGACTGAGACATGTGAAGCACTTCGAGCTGCAACCAGCATTTGCATCTTGCCTTCGCAAGATGCACAGCGCTTGGTTGCCCACTCACGGCTCGAAGAAGCACCATCTCTGAAGCTGCCTGCCTTCGTGCTTCACTATCTCATCCCCTAGACTCGGACCCTCGCTCTCAGAACGCCACCTATTGAGCAATTAATTCACTAGGCATTGCCCCTTTGTAGCAAATTTTGAATATGGGAGTATTCATACAGTGCTACTTAATCAGGGAACAATGAGGGTATATTTTTGGCGTTTCGATGGGCTTTGTAGTAATGCACTGATAGTAGGTACAGCACAAATTTCATCCCAATAATATCTTCCCATTGATACATTGGGATTCGAACCCGGGACCATTGGATTACCAGTCCAATGGCAAGAACCACTCCACCACACGGCAATAGCACTTTAGAGTGGGCAGTGTGTGAAGATCTGGGAACCCGGAAGAAATTTCTGCCATGGCCATCCCTTTTAGGGAGCTTCTTGAGGAAGCAAGGCATCAAACGGTTCCTTCAACACATACTTGTAGTGCCAGTGAAGCTAGCATTATTTTCAGCCATGACGAGATCATTAACTATATTGACATACAGACAGACAGGGAGACAGATAGGTACATAACACATACTTACATTGCCAGTGATACTAGCATTGTTCCTTGCCATGACAAGAACGTTGAGAGTGTTGACCGCCCCGCCTCTCAACTTCCCTGGTGGCAGGTCAATATTCTGACCCTCTGTCCTCCATGGGTCACCACCACCGGGTACATCCAGCGTCCACATGTACTGTAGAGGGAAAGGTTTATTTATTACATAGTTGTTGTTGTTGTTGTTGTTGTTGTTCCCCAAGCTGCCTGGCCGAACAGCCCCAAGGCCCCGAGCAAGGCCAAGGCCATAACCGTGCGCCCCCACAGAACCCTCCCTGCCGACCACAATAAAGCCTGGGTGACCGAAGCCAATCCATGGCGGGGAGCTGAGGAGGGTGCGGAAACGCCCGGGAAACCAAAGCCCCACCCAGGGCCCTGTGCCCCTCAGCAATTATGAAGAGAAAGTTGAGAGGCAAAGGAAAAATGTGACGCTTTGGCTTCCAATCTTGGTAGATTGGGAGGTCAATCCACGGAAGAGTCGCCGTCACTTGAGATCTAGAAAATATATAAGTAAAAGGAACAGTCAGAGTAAGCTATGGGTATGGCAGAGATCGCTCAGTTCTCACTCTGATAGACCAGCCCATCACCACTTTATTACATAGTTATTACATAGTTCTTTCAGTTACACAATATAAAATTTTGTTCGAGACAGGAATGATCTCTAGGACTCAAATTGGTAAATTATATTTCAAATTACCTATAGTCATCCAGGTGTAATCGTTAGCATCAATAAGGTGTTATATTTAATCCCAAGTTACTAAGAACTTGGCTTTAAGGTTCAAAGATTCAAGTGGTTGTATCCCTATTGTACATCCAGCATCCCCATATTCCAAGCTGTTACAGATGTACACAAAATATTGTCACTGATAACAATGAAAATCTTTGAAAAATTCCTACCGTAAGCTTCAGTTCCTCAACATAAAACTAAAATAATGGAAGTGTATAGGCCTACAGCAGTGCTCAACTCAATAATGTTAACATATGAAATTTCCTACATCGTAAACTGAAGATAAATGAGGTATGAAGATATATGTCTATCTTTGATGCTATTTCTTACATCATAAACTGAAAATCATTGAGGTATGAAGATATATTATAATATTCGTCAATGTTGAAGTCAATCAACGACAACAAATGCATTCTCTCGCAACAGCAGTTTCACAAAGTGAGGGATCACTTAGGGTTATCAAACGTATGGAAGGTAGGCAGATGAAAACAATGTTCAATTAATTAATAACAACGACAACGCTACAGTTATGTAAGTCAATGTCAACATATGCATTCTCCCTCACTGTAACTGTCATAACTCCCACATCAAACTTACAGAAGTTAGGCAAACATAAGGCTCAATTTATTGATAGATAACGATGACAACATATGCAATCAACTTCATTCTAAAGAGATCCTCCGCACCAGAATGAAAGCAAATTTGTTCTATCGCCCTGTATGTGTTGGGTGTGTCTGACCTGGCGTCGATGCGCCAGATAAAAATTATGAAAGTTAGGCAGATATAACAATGCTCAAGTCACTGACATCAATGGATACATAAACAATCTCCCTCACCGTAAACTTGAGATCCCCCGCACCGGACTGAAGACAAGTTTTCGCCATCGCTTTGTATTTGTTGGGTGTGTCAGGCCTTGCGTCGGTGGGGCCACTGAGGGTGACTTGGATGAGTTCGCTGGCTGGCAGGGTAGTGATGTTCAGGCTCTGCATGTCACTCGCCTCGCCGTTGCCCTCCAGGTGAACTACAATCAGGTACTTGATGTCCGCCACAAACTGGATGGTGTAGATGAAAAGCAAAACTTGAGGCATTACTTATTTTCTTATTTCTTAGTCATTCTGCACAATCTATATGGAGAAAATTAAAATGAAATATTACAGACAATAATGTTCTCATCAGTTAGGCACTTGGTGACTACATATTGAAGATGATAACAGGAAAAGTAAAGATGATATTTAAATTTTCGTATATTATTAAGGTACTCGATCTTCGCTAGAGACTGGGGATGACAAAAACATAGGCATAATAGATATTCTGATAATCTTTTAAGGTACTTGAAGCTTTTGACAAAATATAATTGTATAAGTAAATTTATGGAGAAAGTCATAAAAGTGAATAAGGGTATAGGGTCAATAAATCTGCAACAGTACTGGACCTCTTAAGATGAATGGAATAATCAAGGAAATTGAGGAGGAAATGGTTGATATATTATAAAGGGATTTTTCGTCTGTATTTACTCAGGAAAATGTAAAGAACATGCCTCTTCATTGTTTGAATGTTAGCACAAATCATTTAGAAAAACATTTTCAAAGTAAGAAGGAGCGTAAAAGAGTACATCAATCAACTAGATATCCATAAAGCCACAGGTCTGGGTAACAACCGGGCTAAGATATTCAAGGATGGGGTGGATAGTGTTTCTTAAGCTCTTGGGATATTTTTTTTTAAGATCACTTAGACTTGCAGAAATTCCTGAAGACTGGAAAAATGCAAACAGGGATCCCACTTGTAAGAAAGGAAGGAAAGATGATGTAAATAATAATAGGCCAGTTATTTAACTTCTATAGTATGTACACTTCTAGGACAAAAATAATAGTTACGTATCCAGGTGCTCAGAAGGTAATGGTCTGATAGGTGACTCGTAGCATGGCTTCATAACAGGTAGGTCATGCCTCACTAAATTATTGGAATTTCTGGTATTCGCTACAATCAGATGAAGGGGAGATCATTGATGTACCGGTACTTTACTTGGATTTCAGTAAGGGCTTTTTATAAAGTACCATATAGATGACTAGTTCATACAATATTGGCACACAGTATTTCAGGATCAGTTTTACATTGGATTGAACAGTGGTTAAAAGACAAACAAACAGAGGATAGTATTAAATGGGGTGAAATTAGACTGGAAGGATGTAGATAGTGGGTTTTTTGAGGGGTCAGTTTTAGGCCCACTACTATTCTTACTGTATATCAACGACCTTGATGTAGGGATTACAGGTAATAGACAAATTATACATTTGCTGATGAAACAAATTAGCTGCCACAGCGAAGGGTGTTCATGCCAGTTTTAGGCTACAAAGTGACCTAGATAAATTAGTTGCATGGGCAGAGAACTGGAAAATGAAATTAAACTTTGAGAACTGCATGGTTTTCAACATTGGAAAGGAAAATGAGGATTTTTGATATGATTTGGATGGAAATGTATTAAAGTCAGTTGAAGAAATAAAGGACTTGGATGTAGTAATAGAGAGTTCTATGAAGCTCTCAAGGCAATGTTGGAAGCCAAAAATAAATCATGTTGAATGCTTGGCTTTCATAAATAGGAATGTTAGTACAAGAGAAAAGTAATCCTTAAACTTATACCTCGTATGTTAGGCCCCAGTAACAGTACAGCATTCAGGCATGGTCACCTCACTATAGGCAATATATCAATCTCTTAGATGCTGTACAGTGAAGAGCAACTAAACTTGTTCCTTCCTTGAGGCAACTTGAACAATGGGATAGACTGAATATATCATTTGAAAGAAGATGTATAAGAGGGTTGTTGTTGTTGTTGTTGTTGTTGCTGTTCCCCAGACTGCCTGGCCGAACAGCCCCAAGGCCCCGAGCAAGGCCAAGGCCATAATCGAGCGCCCCCACAGAGCCCTCCCTGCCTACCACAATAAAAGCCTGTGTGACCGAAGCCACTCCATGGCGGGGAGCTGAGGAGGGTGCGGAAACGCCCGGGAAACCAAAGACTCACCCAGGGCCCTGTGTCCCTCAGTAATTATGAAGAGAAGGTTGAGGGGCAAAGGAAAAATGTGATGCTTTGGCTTCCAATCTGCCAACTTCTAGGTTGGCAGATCGGGAGGTCAATCCACGGAAGAGACACCGTCACTTGAGATCTAGAAAACATATAAGTAAAAGGAACAGTCAGAGTAAGCTATGGGTATGGCAGAGATCACTCGGTTCTCACTCTGATAGACCAGCCCACCACCACATGACTAGAACCCAATGCTCTTAGCATCAGCTAGGAAAGGCCGTAGAAAGCCGCCTTTGGCGGGGGGATAGCTCCCCAATTTCAACCACTTTCGGGGTTGGGCACCCGCTAAGAGGATATATGATACAGTTATTTAAAATGTTCTCAGGTATAGATAGTTTAAATGTTAAGAAGTTCTTCTTGTTAGAAGAATGCAATAGGACAAACGGCCATATTAGGCTAATCAGGACACATAACTAGAAGCAGTCATAAGACTGAAGAAGATTTCTGGAACTTGTTGCCAGAGGAGATAGTAAACAGCACCTCTATGAATGTGTTTTTAAAAGGGAACTGAATGTTCACATGGATGAAAGGGGATTGTAAGTACAGGTGTATAAAAGGAGACTAGATGATCACATGGATGAAATGGGACTGTAAGTACAGGTGTATAAAAGGAGACTAGATGATCACATGGGTGAAATGGAACTGTAAGTACAGGTGTATAAAAGGAGACTAGATGATCACATGGATGAAATGGGACTGTAAGTACAGGTGTATAAAAGGAGATTGGATGATCACATGGATGAAATGGGACTGTAAGTACAGGTGTATAAAAGGAGACTGGAGGATCACATGGATGAAATGAGACTGTAAGTACAGGTGTATAAAAGGAGATTGGATGATCACATGGATGAAATGAGACTGTAAGCACAGGTGTATAAAAGGAGATTGGATGATCACATGGATGAAATGGGACTGTAAGTACAGGTGTATAAAAGGAGATTGGATGATCACATGGGTGAAATGGGACTGTAAGTACAGGTGTATAAAAGGAGATTGGATGATCACATGGGTGATATGGGACTGTAAGCACGGTAATTCCCGCTAAGCACTCCCGTGAGCTCAATGCCAGCCACTTGGCTACCTGGAATCGGTGTGTAGCTTACATATATGCAAAGAGTTATAGAATATAGATGGCATGTGTAGGTAGTGTACAGTATGCATTATTGCTACACCATGTATATATTATTTACTGCATTATGTTGTTACGTTTTAGTTTTTGTCACAGTTCAACCTACCAGGGCATTCTGAACTGCGGATTTTAGAACGTAACAGTCTCCTGGATGAATACCGTAGTGATTAGGTTGGTGTATATAGTAGTGAATGTTGGAGTAGCCTTGACTTATTACCATTCATTGTGTATTTCGACACTCCGTATGACAAATTATTAAAATAGACATATTAAATGTAGATAATCTCTCAATATGGACGATGTCTCTCGACAGAAATAATAAATTTGGATTAAGATTCTGGATGACCATGATAAGCCCCAGTGGCTTTTATTCATCTGCAATTATGCTATGATATTTTATGTTAAGGTGATTTAATTCACTCAATTTGATGACTGTCATTAACATTTTGTGATGACTCTTCGTAAACTTAAGGATATCTAGCCATTTCTAAACACAAAGTTCATATAATTTTACATGACTTAAATTTATTGTACAATATCAGTTTTGAATAATCATGAAATATTGGTGAATATAGAAGTAGAGGGATATTTGTTTACAGGGCGAGGGAAATTATCAAGCCATCAAAATTGTACTATGCTCGAACCATGCTAATCTGGCAAAGAAGCCCCTTCCTCATTCCTATCCTTGCATAGGATACATGCAATCCAAATGAATGATTGACTGTCCCCCCCCCCCCCTCTCTCAGCCAATCATTCGTTTAGGAGTGTGTGTATCAGATGTGTGTGCGCGTGTGTGTGTGTGTGTGTGTATTTGTGTGTGTGTGAGTGTGTATTGTTTTATCAAATAATATCTTCACAACCATTATTGTACATTTGGCCACATAAGTTATGTTCCCAGTTGTAATCTTTGATATGAAAACAAATAGTATGAATTAATTGTGAGTGTGGTTTCTTTGAATTATTATTTGACTTAACAGATGAGTTAAGCCCTGCATAAGAAACTACACTCGTAATTCAATCATGGGCATTATATTTTGATGTATAAGATCATGGAGAGGAACAGAACCTATGTGGCCAACTGTGCATTGCTGTGTATAATAGCCCATTAAAAGTATAATAGGTGTAGAAGAAGCTACTGGTATTTATACAATTGAAATACAAAAACATATTATATGAATAATGACGAGTATAACACGAATAAAGCACAATAACATTGTAGTCACTTTTTATTGTAGGCGGTTTTTCGATTTAAAATATATCTAGAAGTACATGTGGTCAGAAGACAATGGTGTTTTACAAATGTATTTAAGTTTCTTATGTCGTGATATACCAACCTTTTAATATAGCCTTCTTTGGTAGTGCGTGGCGTGAAATTATAATTGATATCACACACTAACTGAGTAAAACATAATTATACGTTCGATATATCGGAAATAATATAAATACAAGAGCTTTGAAAACATCATCGTGTTCAGAACATATGAATCTACTTCATGACAATGTTTTCAACTGTAAATACAATTCAGAAAATATTCGAAAAACCGCCTATACTAAAACATTGAGTGTTGTGCGTAATTCGTCGTATACTCATCATTATTCATGTACATTTATATGTATTGCAATTTGTAAAATATCAGTAGCTTCTACTACCTATTCTACGTTTGATGGACTACTTTACAAAACAATATATATAATGGTTGTGAAAATGTTGATTGATAAAACACAATATTTATATTAAAAAACGTTTCTAGTTTCTGCCAAATAAGCCTGCGACGACTTCAAAGCTCCTATTGGCTAATGATGAACGAATACCTTGACTGACTCACGGACGATATTGACTTGTTTTTATAATATATTCCTGTTCATTATATAATATCCATGTTAATAATATATCTAGTGTATCATTTCTTACGTCTCCGAGTTTGGATATCATTCTCGATCAACACTTAATCATAAATATTGATTGTATTTTTACATTGAAAACCAAATATATGAAATAAAGAAGATATCCTATTTATTGAATTAATTAAAAAGATAAAAAACAGGTATGACCAACATATTGCGAATTTAAGCATGTACAATCCAAAAGAGTTTTATTGCTATATCAGAAGTAAAACAAAGTCACCTCGACAATTGGCCCATTAGTTGGTGAAAAAGGGGAACACATTGATGATGTAACTCATATGAGCAACACTCTCAATAACGTTTTTGCATCAGTGTTTACTGAGGAAGACATTAACTCTGTTCCTCATATTTTTCCAGTTAAAATTAACAACTGCATTGCCCTATGCAACTTTGAAATTACGAACGCAGACATCTCTGATGCAATTTTATAACTACATTTTAATAAATCACCTGGACCCGAAAAAATTTCGCCAAAAGTCTTTAAATAAGTAAAAGATGAAATCTCAATAACACTAACCCTTCTATTTAACAATTAAGTCCTCCAAAATGGAAATTAACTAACATAACGTAACAGCTATTTATAAAAAAGGAAATAAAGCACTGCCTGGCCACTATCGACCAATAAGCCTCACCTCAATTTTATGCAAGCTGCTCGAAACAATTGTCCGAAATAATATTGTAAGCCATTTATAAATTAACCTTATAAATGACTCGCAACATGGATTCCGAAGTAAGCTCTCATGTTTGACAAACCTCCTTGACTTTTTCCACGATATTTTAATTGTATATGACTAAGATAAATCAGTTGACATTGTCTATCTTGACCTTCAAAAAACATTCGCTAAAGTGCCTCACAACAGGCTGACAGTAAAACTTAAAGGCCACGGTATTCACGGGTTAGTTCTTCATTGGATTCAAAATTTGCTAAGCGAGCGAAAACAATAAGTGGTAATTAATGGCAAAGCCTCAAATCGGATAAATGTTACAAGCGGTGTACCAGAAGGCTCAGTTATCGGTCCAATTATATTTCTTATTTATATTGATCTCGAAATTCGCTGATGACACAAACATTGCAAGCAAAGTAAACTCACCATCGAGATTCAGAATGATCTAGACAAACTATCAAACTGGGCTCAAACATGGCAGATGAATTTCAATATAGATAAATGCAAAGTGCTCCACTTCGGCAGTAAAAATTTAATGAAAGTGCAAACTATCCGATTAACGGAATTCAACTAAGGAACGTAAATAAAGAAACGGACCTTGGAGTAACTATAACAAGTAATATAAAACCTGCCCTACAAGTCGCTGAAGTTGTTAAAAACAAATATATATGTATATTGGCTTCATTGGGATACCTTTTGAATACAAATCCGAAAACGTTATACGCATATAATTCATTGGTTTGTCCGCATTTGGAATATTGTGTCCAGTTTTCGTCGCCATACTATATAAAGGACATTGAAAAACTACAGAGAGTACAACGGAGAGTAACTAAAATTATTCCCCGACTAAGAAACAAACTGTATGAGGAATGACTAAAAGAGTTAAGCATATTTACCTTAACAAATCGCAGAATAAGAGGGAACCTAATCCAGGTTTTTAAAATTATCAAAGGCCATGACACCATGGATGCAAGTAAGTACTTCAATATAGATAACTCAAATTACACAAGAAATAATGATTACAAAATTGTCAGAAATAAGTTTCATTCAAACGAAGCGAAGCACTTCTTTTTCAACAGAGTGGTCAACTTATGGAATAAATTGCCTAGAAGTGTTGTAGAGTGCCATACAGTCCAAATATTTAAATATCGCCTTGACAAATATCTTACCATGAACCCACGACTAACTGCGTTTGTGCCTGAGTAATGTACCCGTTTTAGTATCGTACATAATACTATAAATGAGTTTTATGACCAGTGTCTGGAGCTGAATCCCTTCAGTTGATGGTTGTGACATTTTTTTTTTACAAGCAGCCTAGTAAGGACCAGTAGGTCTGTTGTTGCTTGCCGTCCTTTGTATTCCTTTGTATTCCGATAGCCTCACATCCTAACGAATTATTGGCTGGGGGGCAGCCAATCATTCATATGGATTGTATAGGATAGGAATGGGGGAGTGGCTTCTATGCCAGGATAGCCTGAATGGCCTTTAATATTTAACCCTTTCCCTGTGGGAGACGTTCCCGAACGCCATGGCAATTTACATAAATTTACAGGCTTTTAAAGCCTCTTAAAGCCTGAGTGTGAGGGAGCGGGAGCGCGACAGGCCACACAACCTTCTCCCAGCCAGGCGGCCGTGGCACTGAAGGCTCTGAGTCAGAGTCTCGCGAGATACACAGTGCTGCCAAAAGCAAATGTAGTGCAACATTAGCGATAATTGCTCATTTTAGCCAATGTCTATAGTAGCGCTGCGGGTGAACCCCGCGAGCTACGAAGCTCGTTTTGGTGTAATTTTGAAGCTATTTTTGTCTAGTTTTTGGCTGAATAAATTTAATTTAATTTAGAAACTTGCCTAATCAATCAGGAGTGCCTGAATGAGCCCTAATATGGCGGAAATAGGCGGAAATATGCCCTCAGCTTAAGTGTCAATCATCTCAGGGGAAGTAATAAATTAAGTTAAAAATGTATCTGTTCTATATTATTTGAAAAGAAGTTCCATGTTTTGCACGGGTTTATCTTGGTCACCTGACGACTGCTCTCACTGTTTCAGAATTCCCTGTTGGGCCCGGTTCAAAATTGTTCCCATCACAGAGGGGCCTCAGCTTCAATTATAATCTGCATGTATATACTCCGGCACTTACCCCATTAATTAGGGTGGCCGACTGGAGAGAGAGCCTGAACAGAGATAACATTCTATCTATCTATCTATCTATTGCCTGACATCGTGGCCACGAACTAAACGCCCCCATGCACCTTTGTCCCCAGTCAGTCGACGCCCCTCCTCCCAACCAGCACCGCCTTCATCCATATACATCTTCAATCCATCCTTCCACCTCTCTCTCAGTAAATTTACCCCTCCCTCTTTGTCCTTCCACCTCGCTCTCGTACACCTTCCCATACGTTCCATATGGCCGAACCATCTCAAGGTGTTCCTTTTCACACTTTCCAGCACGTCTACATCCACACCACATCTACCTCTTACTTC
Source organism: Paralithodes platypus (assembly GCA_032716605.1). Lineage (NCBI taxonomy): Eukaryota > Metazoa > Arthropoda > Malacostraca > Decapoda > Lithodidae > Paralithodes > Paralithodes platypus. Next base: position 15,963,868 of record CM064568.1, on the reverse strand, counting down.
CTCATTTGTCTGTCTATCCCTCCATGTAACTCCGCATGCACTTCTCAAGTAACTCTTTTTCACCCCTCTCACTCTTGGTCTGAGTCTCTCCACCAACGTCCATGTTTCGCTTCCGTAAATCAATGTCGGGATTACCACACCATGCAAGGACTTTTTCACTTTCATGCTGACCACCCTATTTCTTGTTACTGCTTTCAGCATTCCTACAACCAACTTCTGCTGTTGCACCCTCTCCCCCACTTTTTTTTGGCGCCGTATTTTTTGGCGACATTAATTTACCTGTGACCAAGTGGGGCGATACTCTTACTTCACACTCCGGACATGACTTGTATACGAACTTGCAAGAGAGTTCGCTTTATCAATTTGTTCGAACACCGACCCGTGGTAATAACGTTCTTGACATTGAACTTGCAACAAAGGAAGAATTAATAGAGAATTTGAATGTTGGTGATGAATTCAGTAACAGCGACCATCGTACGATAACTTTCACTTTAAACTTTACTAGTAACGAACCAAATAGTAGCATCGAAAAAGTCCCTAATTTCAAGAAAGCAAACTTTCATAAACTTAGAGCTATGTTTAAAGAAACTGAGTGGAGCTTTTTAATTAACAATAAAGACATAAATACATCTTGGAAGTTATTCGAAACCACTTACCTAAAAGCAGTGCAAGACTGCATACCATCGAAAATACGGCGTCCAGGCCATAATAATAAGCCCAAATGGTGGAATAAAGATATTTCAAACAGCCTGCTTGCTAAAAAATTTGCTAACGAGAGATTAAAATCCTTACAAAATGATGAAGAACGGGTGAAATTTGTAGAGCTACGACGCAAAGCCAAAAAGTTAATTAAGCAAAGTAAAAAGACCCTAGAGTTACATATTGCGAATCAAAGTAAAACAAACCCGAAAGAATTCTATAGTTATATCAGAAAGAAAAAAGTAGTTACTTCAACTGTTGGTCCAACAGTTGAAGTAACTACTAGTCGATGAAAATGGAGAATACACCAAAGACGAAGTACAAATGAGTAATGCCCTCAATACCTTTTTTGCATCAGTTTTTACAACAGAAGACCTCAGTGATATCCCTACACCATCGCCGATTCAGATTGATAATTCAGATGTTCTAAGCAATATCACCGTTACAGAGAGAGAAGTATTGAATTGTTTAGATAAACTCAAGGTAAATAAAACGCCTGGACCTGATACAATCTCGCCTAGAGTTCTAAAGGAAGCTAAGGATGAGCTCTCCAAACCACTGACATTACTATTCAATAAATCCTTGCAGTCTGGAACTATGCCTGATCAGTGGAAGATAGCCAACGTAACACCGATATTAAAAAAAGGCAGCAAATCCCTACCCAGTAACTATCGTCCAATTAGCTTAACCTCAGTTGTATGTAAAATGCTAGAAACGGTCACAAGAGACAGACTCGTAAATCACTTAGAGGAAAATAACATACTTAAAGATACTCAACACGGCTTTCGTAAAAAACGTTCCTGTTTAACAAACCTCTTAAACTTCTTCCACGATATCCTCAACCTCTACGATGAGAGTAAAGCTGTAGATATTATATACCTTGATTTTCAAAAGGCCTTTGACAAAGTTCCCCACAAACGTTTACTGCTAAAACTAAAAGCTCATGGAATACAAGACGGTGTGTTGAAATGGATAGAAAATTGGCTCAGCGACAGAAAGCAAAGAGTAGTCATAAACGGTAAGGCATCTAAATGGACCAATGTAAGTAGCGGGGTACCCCAGGGATCGGTACTAGGACCAATTCTCTTTCCAATTTACATCAACGACATAGATGAGGGTCTCACCTGTACAATCTCAAAATTTGCTGACGATACAAAAATTGCAAATAGCGTACTCTCAAAAGATCAAGTTGACGATATGCAACACAATCTAGATAAATTGACACATTGGGCCCAAATTTGGCAAATGAGTTTCAATGCGGATAAATGTAAAGTACTACATATCGGATACCTAAATGAGAAAGCAAACTATTCGATGAATGGCACTCAGCTTAAGAATGTAAGCATAGAAACCGATCTGGGAGTAACAATATTGAGTAACCTAAAACCGAGTCAACAATGTTCAGAAGTTGTTAAGAAGGCAAACAAAATAATTGGCTTTATAGGCAGGTCATTTGAGCATAAATCCAAAGAAGTTATCCTAACCCTTTACAATTCCTTAGTCCGCCCTCTTCTGGAATACTGCGTTCAATGCTGGTGCCCTTATTACCAAAAAGACATAAACAAGCTAAAACGAGTTCAACGTAGAGTTACCAAAATGATACCTAGCCTAAAGAACAAACCATACGAAGAGCGTCTTAGAGAATTAAATCTATTTCCTTTAACCCAGCACAGATTAAGAGGTGACTTAATTCAAGTGTTCAAAATCATGAAAGGCATCGACAATATGAACTGTAGTAAGTACTTCACTATCGACCAATCTAATTACACGCGGGGAAACGGTTGCAAAATTATTGGTAAATCTTTTAACTCACACGAATCTAAGAATTTCTTCTTCAATCGAGTTGTCAACTTGTGGAATGGGCTTCCCCGAGACGTTATAGACTGCAGCACCGTTGATTCATTTAAACTCCGCCTAGACAAATATCTCGCATCAAACCCGCGACTGACTGCGTTTGTAAATGAATAACTTTATTTTATCCTCCCCTCAGTTACTAACCCATATGTCCCCTACTAACTTCCTAGTCCTGCCACGGACATTAGTTCCAGGGCACTAGTTCCCTTTCCAATGTTCCCTTACCCACTCTAAACCACTGTTTGGACACTTGATCCTCAGTGTTTTGGAGGACAAGCAGCCTAGAAGGGTCACTAGACCTGTTGTTGCTTGATTTCCTTTGTACTGCTTTGTACTCCTTTGTACTTCTTCATCCATACTCCCATCTTTACTCAGCATACTGCCCAGATACTTAACTGAGCTGATAATCTCCATAGCCTGACTGTTCAACTTCACCTCACACTCTGTGGCTTCACCCCTTTCGAAGACCATAACCTTGCTCTTCCCCGCATTTAACATTCAAGGGTTCTAATTATCAGGGTCCGTGACCATTTTCGCGTTCCCTAGCCCCTTTCTCTGTCTCGATGAGTAGGAGAATTTTACAAGGGGAGGAGGATTCCTAGGCCCTTGCCCCCAATTTATAATCTACCAGAAGATTTTCTTATTATTGTGGAGACATTAGTTTTGATATGATAGCCTTGGTCAATTAGTTCCCAAATAATTTAATAGCCATTTCTTAAAGATTATGCCGAAAGTTTGACCCCTTGGATGGTACCGATTCATTTGATTTCAGGGTCTGGCCCATCAATTATATGGTATCCCTGTCAATCCACCAAACCTCAGATCTTTCCTCAGGACTTTGTCTCAGGTGTTCCTTGGTCTATCGACTGTCGTCCCTCTTTTATGCTTAATCCAATCGTCATTATTCATTATCCCCACAAAGCCAAACCAATGAAGTCTACCAATATACTTCACCTAATTACTATGTGGTCAGCAATAGTGAGGATGAAAGTGGAATAGATGGAGGAGGTAGCCATCTTGTACTTCATGTCTGTATCGCTGTGCCACAACTATGACATACCCGAAACAATAACTAACTGACCAAATTGCCAAGGACAGTGAGTGTGAAGGTGGAGGGGATGACCATCTTGTCCTTCATGGCTGTATCGCTCTGCCACACTCATGACACAGAGAATGACACAAACCAAATGACAAACAAACCCCAATGAAAACCCGAATGAATAAATAACTAACCAGACTGCCAGGTAAAGTGAGAATGAAGGTGGTAGAGGTGGAGGAGGTGATCATCTTATCCTTCATAGCTGTGATGCTCTGCCAGACCTTCAGGACATCTGCCTGGACTGGGGTGCTGCTGCCAGTCATTCCGGGCTCCCAGGTGATGTTCCACTCGGCCTTTTTGAATGAACATTGATATTGAGGAAAAAATATTAATCTAAACAAAAGAATGAAAATATAGTATCAATTGTTATTTATCCTTTAACCCTTTCCTTGCAGCAAGCTTTGTATAAGTAGATCACGATATAGCTCGCCCTAGCGTGACTAGTATCATAGGGAACCGAACAAGACTATTCTCATTAAAAAAAGGCTTAAAAACTCCCTATAAAAGTCTAGTTAATTTATTCATAGCTCCCATGGCCTTGAGGAGACTCTCTGTTACCGAGCATACAAAAAAACCCCAGCAAGCATATTATTGTCACGTCTTCAGTTTTTTTCCACTTACGATAACTCAAAGAAATAACTAGGTATTTTAACATATAATATGTTTGTTAAACAGTATGAGTTATGGCCTGTAACATGAAATGAATCTCACATTAGTATATGGTATATAGCTGTCACAAATACACCTGGAAACAGACCTGTTTTGGGTGGAATTTTAGTTTTCAAATCACCACTTGCTTGGACACATACCCTCTGTCAATCGAGGGCTGTAGCAAACTGATATTACTATGGGAGTGAAGGTTAGAAGCTTATGAAAGCGTTTAGCAACAAGCGGAGCGGCTCAGTAATACCAAGTCAACAGATAATATCAAAACGTATGGGTAGGTCGCCTGCAGCAAACATATTTGTTGGTAGTGATAAACCCATTAATTTTCTGCAAAAAATTTGAGGTTTCAAGATGGTATGAAAGGGGTAAATAAAATGTCCATTAACTTTCCCTTATCAAGGTATATTGAGTGTGATGAAACATTTAATATAAGGATAGAAGTTTCTATAAAATTAGCAAAGGTTAATCATTAAGGTTAAATAAATTACCCATAATAATATACTCTTCAAACGTACATATATGGGAAGAGATAAACCCATATTTATGAATATATAGGAATATCAAACAATCAAAAGTTAATCACTAAGGGTAACAAAAAAAATCATAATAATTTCATTTTTAAAGACATACTGGTAGTGATAAACCAATCTATTATAAGGATAGCAAGGTATATCAAATAATCAAAGGTTGTTCCCTATCAAGATACCCAATATGATTTTGTTTACCTTATTAATACTTTTGATATTTTACAGTGTATTGTGGAACTACTGAAGACAAAGACTATAAACTTTATATTGTTTTAATAGTTACATAATGTAAACACTATTGAATCCGTTGAAGTTAGAAATGATGCTTAGGACAATGGAAAACACCTGATTTATTATTAGTAGAAGTAGTAGGATTAACAAATAAGTGACATAATTATATATTTAACGAAATTATTCTTCCTGACTGAAATAAAGATAATTCAGAAACATATTTATTTTTGTAGTGGCCTACCTTAGCAATGTCCATGTTGATCCCCCTGACATGAGAGACCATAGCCCACACATCAGAGGTAGCACAGGCCTTAGTGTCTCCTGTCAGGCGGAAAGTTATGCCATTCTGAAAGCATTAACATAGTAATGTTAGCTGAGTTTTGAAAGCTATATACAATGGGAAAAGACAAAATAATTAATGTATCTATACTGTGCATGTCTTCATAACTTGAATTAAAGGTATTACCGTTCAGAAAGTGCACCCACTTACCAAATTCTCCTGATGGGTGACACTGAAACTTCCCGAAGCCGCAGGAGCAGTGGTGCTGTCTCCCTGAGCCCTCCTGATGCCCGAAGAAGAGGTAAAGGAGAGGCTGGAGGTGGAGGTCTTGAACTCGATGTTAGGGCCCAGATGCACCCTAAGGGTTGACGCCAGGAACTGACATTTTGGAGGCGGGGTCCCTGAAATATGGCAGATGTGGAAGGTAAACTAAAATGTTGATATGTAAGACAAGTACAGACACTAAACTATGATATTGATATTAGAGTGAGAAATTGCAATATAATATAATAAGATTAATTCAATCCATTTCAATTCTATATGCTTACGGGTGTTGTCCTTCCACGACCAATCAAACAAGTCAGAACAATCGGACAAAGACGCAACATTCTGGTCAAACACAACCTCAAGAACATTTTCCTCTGCAATCCAAGTGGCAGACACAACATTCGGAGCGGCTGCATTGATGGTCAGATTCTGGGTTTTGATGCCCAAGGGGATTCTGAAAGGGAGAAAAAGGTGTTGAAGGTTGCACCTATAGCTATTTTCTATAATGATGCACTTTTTTACCACCATGCACTCTCAGCTTAAGAGCCGGGCCAGAGTGGGATCCCTAATGATTCAGGGACTTTAGTGGACAGTTGCCACAAATTCTTAGACCAATGTCGTTTGTCAACAACGCACACTGGCTGGCCCGAGCCTCGAACCTTCGACCTCTCGGTTTGCAAGCGAGTGTTCTACCAACCGTGCCTGTAGCCATTTATAGCTATTGTCTAAACCTAATATATACGATTGTTATCAATATTTTGCTAATTTCTCAATGCATTATTTATATATAATCATCAATTGAGTAGGAGTACATTAATGAAAATAAATTAAATTGCTAGTTCTTATTTCTTATTGTTTTGTCAAATAGTCTGTCAGCTTTTCCAGGTTTACAATATTTTACCCCTTGAAGATTTTATTCAGCTTAGGAAAATCATGTGATAGCTAGATTATTGAGATATTTTTGTACCCTTCTGATTCCTAGAGATCCTTACGAAATAACATAAAATCGTCCAATAATATTCAGACTAAAGTGTAAAAATGCATCCTCAAATATTGAAAGTATTAACCCTGTCAATATTCAAGGACGCCTTTTGTATATATTCTAGCTATGCCATGGGCCGTGGCATGGTTGGTAGCGCATCTGACTGCTGATCGAAGAGTCTGTAGTTCGATTCCACACCGTGCCATTGGTAGATGGCAAGAGTTTAGGCACCTCGGTGTAGCGATTCATAGCGGGTGTCCAATAAAGTCTCACATTAAGGGAACGCCCTGCCCTGTCAATCTAGGGAGTGCACGGCGTTAAAAACTGCATCATCAATAGACGATTTCATGCAGATTAGAGTGGGCCTTTTAAAGCTATCATAATACACTTTTTAACTCACACAAATTCTTAATACACAACCTTAAATTATCTAATGATAGCCATAATATATAATTGTCTAATGATAGCCATAATATATAAAAAACGTCCTCATCTACTGAACAGAGTCAACCTTTCCAACAAACCTCTGAACGAGTCTCCGAGCCGCATGGGTGAGAACAAGTCCAATCCGTGCCAGTCCCGGCCTGACGTTAGCATATAGGATGCAGGACACCTTCCCCTTCTCCAGCTGGGTTGTTGGGAGCAGTATCACCTCTCGATCACCACCGATCACGCTGTCTCCTGCTGCTAGAAAGAAAATGAACTTCAAATTTTGTAAAAGCCTATGATAAAAAAGAAAGCTTAACTACAATTTATTCAAGAACCTATGATAAAATATAGAGATCTTACTTCATTTTCTCTTTTTTTTTTCAAGAACCTATACAAAAATATAAACACTTTGACCACCAACTGTATCCTTAAGCCAGAATGAAAATAAAGAAACTTTGTCTATAATAGTTTCAAGTGACAAAAATAAAATACAGAAACGTTTACTACAGTTTTTTCAAGAACCAGTAAGAAAATATTAGATACCGTGACTACAGCTTTTTCATGAGCCAATGATAAGAATAAAGACACCTTGAGTAAATTTGTTAAGGCCCTGTGATAATGTAAAATTTACTGAAGATGAAGATTAAACACTATAGGATTTTTCAATAGTTACAATAAATTAATTCTATTGAGTATTTCGAAGTGAAGAACGGGTGCTTACAACAATATAAATTGCCTATGGCGGGGAGCCCCTATTGAAATCGTCTGGATCTTTGTTTTCCATATTCTTCCAATATATTTTTGCCAACTCGTTTATACAAAATATCAAGAACAAATTTTGACACAATGTGTTTTTATAGTGAACAACTTTTGAAATACTAAAAATCCAAAATGGCAGCAGGACAAACCTGTGTCAGCCGCATTTATGCAATTATTTTGAGGTCAAAACTGTCTCTCCCGCTTATAGGAGATGATTGTTCTTTGGTGTATGGACACCCCTACCAATGCCCCACAAATGTTAATAGAAAAAGTCTTGCCCTACACGTCTTTTTTTGGCGGCCACACTGGATAAACTTCAATTTCAATCCAAATTCCATATCCTAAAAACTACATTGATGATCAACGCCATTTATATGTAACTTGTTTGGCTGGTAATTCTAAATGTTTTGATACCAAATAGATACAAAATGGTGGAATAGCTTAGTTGCAGCCTTGAGAAAATTGCAAAAAATATTGATTTAAATAATCTTCTTTTCAATTTCCACGATGTTTTTAGTCTGATCCTGTGGCAGGTGGGCTGGCAGGTAGGTAGGGTGCCAGCTGTAGGAGGTGGGGGAGGAGCTCTTACAGTACTGGTTCTGACCCCACTGGCTGCACCTGTGTAGGAGAGAAGAAACCGGGCGGGATGGCTCTGGTGGTAGGGCTGAAGTGGTGCTGAGATGGACTTCTGAGCTGCACTCCTTTTTAGTTCTCTGCATAACACTACCGTCGCGTCGAAAAAAGCCACGTCCTCGTGGATGGAGTTTGAAAATCTTGTGATCTTCCGTGACGGAGGTTGGAGATAGGTGTCAGAGGGCAGCGTATCACATGCGGGTGAATTTAGTGGTGATCCTGGCTCATTTTACTAGCTTTAGGGAGTTTGGGTTAGGGAACATATCGTACAAGCATATAGCAGTGGGTCTGGTGCGGGAGATTGTCATGGAAAGTGTTGCTGTTGCGCAGGTGAGGTGGTGAATGGTGTCCTTTAGCCTGACTTGGCAGCTTAAATGACTGTGTGCAGATGCAGAAGTACAATGAGCAAGGCCTAGTCTAGTTGGAGGGACAGAAAGGAAGCCTGATTTGGTGTAAGTTGTGTTTGTTTCAGTTGATTTTTCAGATGTTGTGGGATTGGTGAAAAGTGTAGTAGGGCTGGGGGGGGGGGGGGTGGAAGGGGGAGACGTAGGTGGAGGTGGGGAAGGTGTATAGATATGTATACAAGGGGTGGGGAAGAGTTTGTTTCCACTGTTTCAAAGGTTGGTTGAATGGGTTTTTGCTCGTTTGTGATGGGTTTTTGTTGCCTATTCTGGAATACTCGTTGCTCCGCGTTGTAGTTAACGATTACCTGGTATGCTTTAGGGACTTTGACAATATTGAATGGCCCTACAAACATAGTTTGTAATTAATCATACAATGGTAATTTCGCTACAAAAACGTTTTCCCCTAGCTTGAATGGATTGGACGGGGTTTCATTGGGATGAGATCCTGAAATGTTTGCAATTGCCCGAGTCTGTTTCTGATGCGAGTCAGGGGCCGACGAGGGTGGTGGCACGAGGCTGCGCAAATGCAAGGGTACTGGACGGGTGCCAAATATGCGCTCAGGGGGGTTATTCTGTCGTCGTGGGGGCGGGGGGGAGGGGGGAGTTTCATACCCCATTGAATAATCCTTAGTTTGTCAGGCCGGGTGGTTGCTATGTCAGTTTTCAACCTGGTGCGTAGTTGATTAGCTATACTTAGATGGCTCCTCTCGCATATGGAATTTCCTTTTGGCCAGTATGGGGAGGAGTGGACGATCTTGTAACTGAGCAATCTGGACATTTCTTTCCAGATATAACTGGTGAACTCAGATGCATTGTCAGAATTGAATGCCTGGAGAAGGGTGAAAAGAATATGACAGACAGTAAAGTGTTTGCAACAGGAGTGGCGAAGTGTTCATATACCGGGGTGGCTATTACATATTTGGAGTGGGTATCTATAAAGGTGATGAAGCGTCTAAAGGATAAGCAGGATTTGAAGGGGCCCATTACGTTGATGGCTAAAAGGTCAAAAGGTCTGATGGTGGTAAGTGTGCCTGATGGGACAAGGATGCGGATGAATGCTCAGACAAGAATGGGCGGCATAAGTATCTACTTATTAACGGACGGAAAACCATTTATTCAAATCTTGTGGTAAATCAAAGCTTTGTGACTGAATTTTGTTTTGGCATACATTTTCACGATGATAATTGGAGGTTTTGATATTTTTCCTAACAGAAAGTAATAGATTACCCTTTCCTCGTTAAATTGATGTGCATTTCCTTGTTATATTTATTTGCAACCAAGTGTATAGAAAGTAATTCTTATGTTCTAAAACCTACCAATAGTTAATATTTTTGGCCCGACAGCTGTTATACTTGATAAGCTTGAAAGCGATAATTGTAGTATATAATATATATGAAATACAATATTGATTATAGAATATATATGAAATACAATATTGATTATAGAATATTTTTGATAGAACCATCGAAAAGATTGGAAAAAATAGTTGTGATTTCGCATTACAAACACATATAGTTATTTCGTGAGTTTCGGAAATATCTTGAGTTTGAGTGCGGAAAATCACCATTTTAGTTGAGAAACGTTTCTAATATTCATTATTCAGTATATCATTCGAGATTTCGTGGTTTTTCTTTAAGTAATCTATAAGTAATGCCCTCCCTCTATCTTCTGATGCATAGTACAGTACGGTTAAGGTGATAATTGTCGATGAAAAATGAGGGATAGTAAATATTTTGGGGGAGGCGATTTGGGAATCGGCTGGGATAGACAATTTTATTAATGAGAAAGACAAGGTTCCTAATCAAAACATAAATAAATAATGCCCGGTGAATGAAAGAGTTATTATAGTAGTAATTGTAGTAAAATTTAATAATAAATTGATATTATTGCATCCTAGGGATATAAGACAGCCAATAAAAAAAAGACGTTTTTCACAATCTGTTCCTGTACAAATTATCACTCCCTTCCTCACTATAAAATATACACAATCATAACCTCCCGCGACTATAGGACTGAACAAATTCTTCCCTCAAATGAAATAGGCTACGCAAAGCTGAATATTCCCTGCAGTTAACGTAGTACTCTACTTTGGATTATACTCCCGTTAGAGCCTACCCCACTATAGTGATATGCAGCCTAGCAATGCAGTACCAGCCCCAAACTCGCATTAATCCTTTGTGCGTATCGCCACCAACAGGAGCCAGGAGAAACAGCAGAGAGACTCCTCCGAAACACGATCTTCTTCCTCTGCAGCCATAGCAGAAAACGCAGCGAAACGGAGACGAATAGGGGTAACTAAATCATTGCCTAGAATACGTTGGCATTCCATCACCACCTCAGATCGTGCCCAACCTCCCATATCCTCTTTGCAACCCAACAACCCTCCAAATCCACCCAAAAGACCATCTCTAAGGCGAGCACAGCGAGAAACCTCAAATACCCCCACAGCCCTCGATTTCTACCCAAAACCAGCGGGAGAGTGAGACACCCCAACACTTGGCCACATCCGTCACCGCGACTCCTTCCCAAAAGCTATTTCCCCGACAACTAGCCCCTAGCCCGGACTTCAAACCATGCACGACTAGTCCGGCATCAACAACAATCAGGTGCAACCCCTGAAAACCCGACCAGAGCCATTACCAATTCGACTGAAACCAGCCGTGCCCATGCTGCCCAGAGATGCTTCCCCTGTGAAATCCCATGCAGAGGAAGATCTACCCCAGCCCCTGAGAGTGCCCCTTTTGCCCGGAATTACCCCAACTGAGACATCCCAGGCAGAAGAGACACTACTTCAGCCAAATTAACCATTGGCAAGCATTCAGCCTGCTGGCTTAAAAGCAATCTTTGGTTGCCTCACAGACTAGGGATAGAAAGGACACTAAGCCTAGGGTGGGAAAGGCTTGTTACAGTACCCACTGGAGACGAGGTCATGTATGTTATAACGCTTGCTGCCCAACTCTTAACTCAGTGCCGAACCGCGTAAGTTATAACGCTTGCCGGAGAAGCAAGGTAGTGGACGTAGACTCAGACACCAGCTGGGGATTAAGTCAGATAAGTTACAACGCTTGCTGTCTTGATATTAACTCGGTGCAAACCCGCGTCAGTTATAACGGTTGCTGAGGGAGCAAGGTTGCTGAGTCTGAGCCAAAAATATCTAGTGTTGTTGCTAGAGTGCTTCAGTTGCCGTTGCCTGGCACGGAGACTCTTGGGAACACAGTCTGTGCAAGAGACCACCCCCGACTCCCTGAGCAGTCACTCTCCAGCCACTCTCTTGTCAACCCCCGACGAGGAGCAACTGGGGCGTGTCGGCTTACCAGTCACCCCTAAGGTGAGCTTACCCCTGACTCCCGGAAAGACTTCGGTAGTTTCGGTAGTTGAGAGCAAGCTTCCTTCTCTCCACAGTTTGTGTGTACGAGAGGACCAGATGAGACGGGACCAGCCACCAGACATCAGAGCGAGGACCCCGGAAGACCCGCCTGTTGGAGCTCTTCGGCCCAGATTTGAACTTGTGAAGAAACCGGGACTGTGTGTGAATCAATCCGTAAGTTAGACGAGTCCACGTCAAATCTCAAGAAGGGTCTGCTCTCTACTCGTGGAGCCTGTGGGAACTCTACGGCCTAGATTCGGGCTCGGAAGAAGCCGGACTGAGTGTGAATAATTCCGGAAGTTAGACGAGTCCACATCGAATTTCAAGCAGGGCCTGCTTCAGCCGGCTCGTGTGTGAAGAGCCGGGACTTCTACCTCCTTGACGACAGCCACTGCTCAGTGTGTCTTTCTCCCCCAGTGCTCTTATATCCCTCGCCCATTTAAGTGACTTTCTTTTCTGTTGTGGTTCAAGTGTTACAGTGAGGCTTAGATCTCGATGTGCCGGGACTCTGTCAGTGTACCGTAATATAAGTGAAGACGTGCTTTACTCATTCCCTTTACTTTGGCCTTATTGCTACCCTGGTTCTTGGGGAACATTTACGCCTGTCCTACAACGGCTTTGTGTATAGATACTTTCTCGGGTCCGGGCTCTCGCGACCCCCTGAAGAGAAATTTTAGATATAATATCGCCATTCCACCTATGCATACACTTTACACGTCATTCGAAAGTACCTGCCGCATATCTAAGTTTAGGTGCTTATTATCATTTAGACTTCAGCATTATAGTGTATACTTATGTGTTCATGCCTGAGAGTTTATATCATTCGGACTCTATGTATTTAACTTTTGCATATTCATGCTTTAGAGCCCATTTCATTCGGACTCTTTATATTTATCTTTTTAGGAAGTTTCCGCTTCTTCATTTTATTGCTTATTTAGCAATCATCCTTGTGTATTCAGTCAGTGTTTTGTGAGCTCTTGTGTGTTACCTTGCCGTATTTTATCAGGACGATTTGCTTGTTGTGAGGCCCATTGCCTCTATATTTACTAATTATTTTATCCTGTACGCTCCTGTCTTTACCTCCCCATGTACTATCACTCGTATATCTATGTGCCTACGTGTTGTGAATATATCCATCGTACCCACCATTGTGTTTCTGTTGTTGCATGTCATTTGTTTTGGTATAAATAGAGTTAAGGTCAGTCCTCGCCCAGTCGAGAGCATCCTAAGTTGAAGACTACTTCACAATTCCCAGAGCTGGGAAGTGCGACCAGAATATACCTCCCTTTTAATAGCGTAGCATAACACTGGTGGCAGCAGTGTCTCAATTCGGGGGTGACGGCCTTTCAGGATCTCTATACATTTCTACCAGACATTGACCGCAATAATCAGATGTCATGGCCGGGAAATCTTTGGAAATTATATCCTTCAAGCCTAAGGAACATGATATTATGATGTACCACACACCGTTTTTATGAAGCTGGTGCGACATATGTCCTTAGTTTCGGCATACGTGCATGATAACCTCGATCTGGCCTGGGAACAGTTTGAAACCTACACCAATAGTGCTCTATGCTTGTCTCTTGGATCTGTACTCGCGAACCAGTAGTTCCAAGATGTCAAGCTCGACGGGGATCTCGACACCAACATCAGCCTTATCAGCCAGCTCATGGTCACCGCCTTCCCTACTGCTACAGCCGCCATCCGCAAAGAGCACATCTTTGATGCTCTACTTTCGATCCTACCTTCAAGTGTCAGGGACCATTTTGCTGTGACAAAACCTCAAGGGTATGACCAGGTTCTACCAGTCATCCAACGGATCATGACGGTCCGCCAGTACCATGACAAGGAGAAGGTAGCCGCCATCAGCAGAACTCCCACCAAACCTTAAGCTCCAGCTCCTCAAGCTGCCTCCATACCCGTCCGGCCAAGTGATAAACCCGCAGAATGGGCCAGGGTCAAGCCGATGGAGTGGAAGCCCTGCAACCCCCAATGTCCTCTGAATAGCCTACGGAATTTATTCAATGTCCTCATTGCTCGGGTCACTTCAGGTTCGGGGGCCCCTCAACATAGAAATTAAATTACCAGACAAATATAAAGATGATCTAAAATGAATGATAAACCGCATTTCTTTGACACAAATATAAGTTAGGTTCCGAAGAAGTCGTCTGTTCTTATTTTTCTCAATTTTATTAGCTGTAAGAATAACTTTGATTACAATTTTCAGCTTGTAATATAGACCATAGTGATATAAATTATTGGTGATCAGATAAGGTATGAAGTGTTGTGGTGCCTTTATTTCTTTAGATTATGCACATCACTGCTAAGTAGTTTTTTCTTTGTTTATATTGCTGTATAAAATATTGTATTCACACTAAATAACAGCCGAGCCAAAGAATAATACAGTTTAGTTTTCCCTGTTTATATTCATGATCAGCAACAAATGGTAACAAATATTAACACCCAATGAAAATGCATAACAATATACGAGAGCAAGAATATCTATATTTTTATTAGATTCACCACAACACCAAACACCTCTAACGAAATTAATGAAAGCATATACTGTATATGATCCACCAGGAATCGAACCTGGGTTATCACACACAGATTTTTAAACACTCTAACCATTACACCACCAGGTTCCTAGCAAATACGCTTTTGAAGTTATTAGACTGGGATAAGTAAATGTCTTGCATAATCTTTCCAACCTGCAGCAAATCAGCAAACTTACAAATCACACATTACATAGGTAATTGGAACTGGCAAGTCATACATCACATTTATGGATCACACTAAAATATCTACAAAAAGTCTTTCTTTCTACACTTAGCTCTGCAAAATCTTTAACTAACTCATCAAACTGTATCATCTTGAGGACACTGCTCTCGACATCCAGTAGGCACAGAGCAGTTAGTCTTTCATGGGCCATCGTAGTTCTCAGATAATTCTTTATCAGTGCCAATTTGCTGAACGACCTTTCTCCCGAATGACTAATGACCATCATGCTCAAATATATTCTAAGGGCTACAGTAAAACCTGGAAAGGTACCGCCTGTTGAGATGGAGTGAGACATGACCTGAGCTTGGCAAAGGATGCAAACTGAATTTTTTTTCAACAAACACACTATTGAAGTCTTGAGGGAAAGCTCTGGTAAGTTTCTTAGTCTCAGTTTTATCTCTGCATCAGGTAGACTGCATAAGTTGACTATTACTTTGAACCGGTCATACACTGCTTGATATGCTACCCTGCGTTGTTGTAAGGCAACAGACAACTGATCTAAAATGTCATTGAAAGTTTCATATCTGAATTTTTTTCTGGGAGAAAAAACAACTTCCTCCGAGACCGATGTTGGGTTTGCATCATATCGCTTGTTTCTCTGCCTGTAGTTGATTTGTAGCCTGTGTTGCCACAAATCCAGTTCCAGCTCTTCATACCTATCTCAAAGTTATTTCAGAAACTTTTCCAGAGAATCAATTAGATCCACCACCTTTTTCAGGTCAACATCAACACCTTGGAAAGCTTTACTTGTTCTGTTGAACCGAACAAAAAATATTTTCCGGATCTAAGCCATCAGAGCAGTTTGAAGACAGTCCATTTTGTCTTCCAAT
This sequence comes from Paralithodes platypus, assembly GCA_032716605.1. Classification (NCBI taxonomy): domain Eukaryota; kingdom Metazoa; phylum Arthropoda; class Malacostraca; order Decapoda; family Lithodidae; genus Paralithodes; species Paralithodes platypus. The sequence goes on along the minus strand of CM064568.1, from coordinate 15,948,060 downwards.
GCCCGAGCTTCATGTGTTGCTTCAGGTGTTTGCTCCAAGTCACTTTCAATATCTCTGAGGGCATCTTGAATAGAGTTGTATCCATCTACAAGGGCTTCAGTAGCATCAGCTCTTGCTGACCAACAGTGTCTGAAGGGACTTCACAGTTAGTGCTCTTTTCTTTCCGTTCAAAGACTTCATTAGATTTGCCCATCTGTGTGTTGATGCAGAAAAAAGGTGTAAGAAGCCAAAATAACTAACAAATTCAACACAGTAAGAGGCAACAGCCTGTCCTGCAAGATTCAATGAGATCACGTTGGCAAAATACAAACGTTCGGACTACAATTTCAACTTCGGATCACAATAAAACAATAACCATACTTTGTGTATGTTAACCCGGGAGCTGCTGGAAGACTCTTAAGAGATTCTACTGGGCGGCTGCGAGAAGACTTAAGATCCAAGGTCTAAATTTGTTTTTTAAAACACCTCAGTGACACTCAAAACAAAGCAATTTGTGTTTAGGTGAGAACATTTCCATCCATTACCTTCTACCACTCCTACACATTTGGCCCAACCTCCCTTTTCCCTTCCCCCCCCCCTTTTTCCCCCCTCCTCAATTATCAGGTATTTTCTCTATTATTCCCGATATTTATAGAGTATTTTCATGCGAGAACGGGTGGGAGAGAGAGGGGTGGTGGAGGAGTGCATCTCCGACCCTCCAAGCCAGTCTGAAAGCTCGCCTTGTCTCTCAGTACCATCCGAGACAAGAGAGAGGGAGGGTGTTTGTCTCTCACCGCTCTAGGTCAGATTACGACCGCGGGGCTAAAATATACGATTTTCACCAGCCAATTGCTGTTAACACTTGTTTTATTACTTTTCCATGTTCATATGTTCATATTAAAAGTAAGATAGGCGCAGATGGATAAGTATTAATTATATATATGGTAAATTAACGATTTTAGTAAGGAATAAATCAGAATACCTTCGCATGGCGGGCACTTTCAAATAACATAGCTGCCCAGTTAAGAGGTTAATCTTACATTACAATAATTACATAGGTGTTAATAAAATGTCTTTTACCTTACCTACATTTTTTGCATCATCATCATGGTATTATAGAGGCATTCATGATTATAATTTTTAGATTAACACTGTTTGCTAATTTTCTCAATATGTTACTGTTACCAATTTATCAAATTATGCAAAAGGAGGGGGGCTCCTCCCTGAAAAGGGGGGGGGGGGGGCACCCAGGGCACCATGTCTTTCTAGTTTCTGATGCCCCACACACACTTTGTTAATTTATATTTGATAATAAAACTAATTTTATAATTATTAATTTTTGTTTATAAAGGAAGTCCTTAGTCTAGGGGTGCCCCTCTGCCAGGGAGGCCTGGGGCAATTGCTCCCTTTGCCCCTTTATAAACTTTGGCCCTGGCCAGGCGACCCCGAGTACCAGCCTTCTGGGGCCAAATCCCATGGATCCGGCCTCCTCGATTGGCTGCCATCTCCAAGGACGGAACCGCAGGACAAGAGGACTGTACAGAAGAGCCCATCCTTGAGGAGGTTGCTGTGACAGAGCAGCCAACTATACCTGAAGACCAGGGTTTTTATACTTCCCCCATCCCCATTATGTCCGGATGGCGGGGGCTCGTGATGAGAAACCCCCCATATGCATGCACCTCACCATAGAGGGCACCAAATCCCGTCTACTCATTTGACACGGGTGCCTCCAGATCTTGTATATTTTCAACTTACTTCAGAAAACATGCCAAAGGATTCGGGCTCATCCAGTCTTTGCCTGTGATCTTAATCGATGCAAACGACAAAATTATTCCCAACCAAGCAGAGACTGCCCCACTGTACGTTACCACCACAGGATCTTTCCATCTACAGTGACCCAATACGATGGCTACCTAGGATTTGATCTGTTGACTGCACTTAGAACTACCATCGACTGCACCGGACGCATCCTCACTTTCGACCCCAAGTCTCCTGAACAACTTCCAACTTAGTAGCTGCATCGGTTACTCACTCCATCCGCACCGTCAAGACCTTCCAAGCTGTGCACGGTAACCAAGAACATAACCCTACGACCACACCACGAACAATGGGTACCCATCCAGCCCACATAAGTGGGCGATCTGATCTTAACACCAACTTTCCAGAGCCCCTTCAACTGAGAATGTCTTGCCGTACCAGCACTGATCTCTGACTGCCACAACTATGTGCGGATCGCCAACATATCAGACCGGCCTCTGATATTGCCCCGAGGCCTCACCATAAGGGAACTGGAACCCTATGAGGAAACTGACTCACCCCCGCTATCAGACGGACCCCAACCGCCTCCAACCATCCCACCTTATGACACAACAACAAGGAGACCTACGTCAACTATTCATTTCGGCCCAGGACCTCTTTGCCACTTCTGCCTGCAACGTGGGACACACCCACATACTAGAGCACCCCATTAACACCACAGGGCCTCCGATCTACCAACCCATCCGGCGGAAGAACCCTCTACAAAAGAAAGAAGAAGCCCAAGTGCGTGACATGTTAGATGCAGGTATCATCTGACCCTCCACCAGCCCATGGTCATCACCCGTCGTCCTGGTCAGGAAAAAAGATGGTACCACTCAATTCTGTATCGACTACTGACAATTGAATGATGTCACCATAAAGGATGCAACACCACTTCCCCGGATCGACGACTCTTTGTTGGGAGCCAAATGGTTTTCCACCTTAGACTTGCAGTCTGGATACTGGTAAGTCCTTGTCAAGCCAGAAGACCAGGAAAAGACGGCATTCTCCACCAGCCAGGGTCGTCTCTATGAGTTCACTGTGCTGCCCTTCGGGTTGTGTAATGGGCCCGCTACGTTATCCAGACTAATGGAGTCCGTCCTCCAGGGCCTCACTTGGGAAACATGTCTTGCATATCTCAACAACAGAATTTTGTTCGGAAAAACCTGGGCTCAACACCTCCAATGCCTCGCCCAATTCTTGCGGCGCATACAAGATGCGGGACTGAAACTCAAGTCAACGGCTCGCTTGGTGTAGTGACTAGCGTCTCGGACTTCCACCCAGAAGGCCCGGGTTCGCACCCACGCTCGGCGCATTAAAGATTTTTCACAAGCACTGAGTCGTTACCATCCCTCATGAGCAAAGGGATGGGGTAGTAGTACAGGACCCCAATGGAAATACGCCTAATCGGCCTTATTGAGCTATCCTTAGCTAGCTTAGCATGCGCTAGCTTTAAGAACTATTATTATTATTATTATAACCAAGTGCACCATGGCCGGGAGAGAGGTCCATTTCCTAGGACATATCTTCTCCAAGGCTGGGATATCACCTGACCCCGCCAAACTGGAAGCCATCAGCAATATCTCACCACCAAGCCTGTCACCACAACTCCCTGGCCTCCCATACCCTCACTTTCCATCCCTCACCAAACATCACCACCCGCCGCCATCACCACACACACCTCTACTACTCCTTCCTACCACCACCTCAACCTTCGCACCTTCCTTTCCCTACCAACTCATGCGTAGCAACACTGTTCCCAATCTAACACCTCCCCTTCCTTCTCCTTCTGTACTTCCGATAACCTGTTCCCCACAACCTCCCGCCCTCTCCTCCTCCCCTACCCCTCTACTTCTATCCCTAAACCTGCTCCTCATATCCCTACGCCTTCTAAAATACCTAAACTTATTTCCAAAACTCAATACCGCCCGTCTCCACCTCTAACGCCTTCTCCATTACCCTCGAAACAGCCTCTACACTCCAGTTTCAGCCGCACTATACGACGACCAAAGAAGTGGGGGCCTCCATCTTCAACCTCCAGACGGCAGCCACCTAAACCTACCATGACCCCAAAATTCCAAGCCTAAACACCACCACCGGGTACGACACAACAGGACGTAACCGGGCCGAAAACAAACACAAACCGGCCGCCATCTTCTCCGGCCCGGCCAGCCTGTGCTCTGCCTGGTACTTTTGCGTCCGCAAGTGTTGACAAAACGGCCCGGGTCAAAGGTTAACTCACCATTCACCCACCGACCCCCACGCCGGCAACGCCTCCTGCTCTGCCCATCATGAAAGTACTACGTGTCTCCACCACTGTGAAAAGTAAATCTCGTCCAGTAAAATCCCCGAGGCAGCTTATTAACCTCATCTTTGCCTCCGATGTACCAGTAGACCTCACAATCTACAGGCAGATCGACGCTCCCCCTAATACCTCGGCCAGGGTCTGGTACTATTTTCTACAGCACCTAAGACCTTAGTACCATGACGCCGAGAAAAAGCAGTACCAGCTCCTCCAGCCCCGGGGTAGGGACTTTTTTCTCGACGGCAATGGTGATATGCGGCCTAAGAATGCAGTACCTGCCAGAAAGTCGCATAGATTTTTTGTGTGTATCACCACCATCAAGAGCCGGGAGTAACAGCAGAGAGATCCCTCCGAATCACGATCTTCTTCCTCTGCAGCTATAGCAGAAAACGCAGCGAAACGGACACAAATAGGGGTAACTAAATCATCGCCCAGAATACGTTGGCATTCCATCACCACCTCAGATAGTGCCCAACCTCCCATATCCCCTTTGCACACCCAACAACCCTCCAAATCCAACCAGAAGACCATCTCTAAGGCGAGCACCAGCAAGAAACCTCAAATACCCCCGCAGCCCTCGATTTCTACCCAAAACCAGTGGGAGAGTGAGACACCCCAACACGTGGACGCACCCGTCACCACGAGTCCTTCCCAAAAGTTATTTCCCCGACAACCAGCCCCTAAACCGGACTTCAAAACATGCACGACTAGTCCGGCATCAATAACAATCAGGTGCAACCCCTGCACTACCCCTGAAAACCCGACCAGAGCCATCACCAATTTGACCGAAACCAGCCGTGGCCATGCTGCTCGGAGATGCTTCCCCTGTGACATCCCAGCCAGAGGAGGAAATACCCCAGCCCCCTAGAGTGCCCCTTTTTCCCGGAGATACCCCAACTGAGACATCCCAGACAGAAGAGACATTACTTCAGCCGAATCAACCATCGGCAAGCATTCAGCCTGCTGTCTTACAAGCAATCTTTGGTTGCCTCACAGACTAGGGATAGAAAGGACACTAAGCCTAAGGTGGGAAAGGCTTGTTACAGTACCAACTAGGGATGAGGTCACGTAAGTTATAACGCTTGCTGCCCAACTCTTAGCTCAGTGCCGAACCGCATAAGTTATAAAGCTTGCTGGAGAAGTAAGGTACTGGACGTTGACTCAGACACCAGCCGGGGAATAAATCACGTAAGATATAGCTCTTGCTATCTTGATCGTAACTCGGTGCAAACCCGCGTCAGTTATAACGACTGCTGGGGGACCCTAGAGCTGAGTTTGAGCCAAGAACATCTAGTGTTGTTGCTAGAGTGCCTTAGTTGCCCTTGCCTGGCACGGAGACACTTGAAAATACACAGACTGTGCAAAAAGACCATCCCAATATCCCTGAGCAGTCACTCTCAAGCCACTCTCTTATCAACCGCCCACGAGGAGTGACTGGGGCATGTCGGCTTACTAGTCACCCCTAAGGTGAGCTTACCCCAGACTCCCGGAAACACTTCGGTCGTTTTGGTGGTTGAGAGCAAGCTGCCTTCTCTCCACAACTTGGGTGTACGAGAGGACCAGACAAGACAGGTCCAGCCACGAAAGGATTCCAGCCGCCAGATGTCAGAGCAATGACCCTGGAAGAGTTGTTTCTTAGAGCTCTTCAGCCCAGATTCGGACTCGTGAAGAAGCCGGGACTGTGTGTGAATCAATCCGGAAGTTAGACGAGTCCACATCGAATCTCAAGAAGGGTCTGATCTCTACTCGCTGAGCCTGTGGGAACTCTACGGCCTAGATTCGAGCTCGGAATAAGCCGGACTGTGTGTGAATCATTCCGGAAGTTAGACGAGTCCAACTCAAATCTCAAGCAGGGCCTGTTCCAGTCAGCTCGTGTGTGAAGAGCCGGGATTTCTACCTCCTCGACGACGGCCAGTACTCAGTATGTCTTTCTTCCCCAGTGCTCCTCTGTTTCACGCTCATTTAAATTACTTTCTTTTCTGTTGTGGCACAAGTGTTACAGTGAGGCTTAGACCTCGATGTGCCGGGACTCTGTCAGTGTAAAGTAATATAATTGAAGACGTGCTTTACGCCTTCCCTTTAGCGTTGCCTGTCCTACACTTTTTTTGTGCATAGATACTTTCTCGGGTCCGGGCTCCCGCGACCACCTGAAGAGAAACTATAGATATAACATTGCAGCTCCACCTATACATACACTTTACACGTCATTCGAAAGTACCTGCCGCATATCTAAGTTTATGTACTTATTATCATCTAGACTTAAGCATTATAGTGTATTATTATCTTAGAGTGATACTTATGTGTTCATACTTAAGAGTCCATATCATTCGGATTCTTTGTATTTAACTTTTGCATGGTTCATGCTTTAGAGCCCATTTCATTCGAACTCTTTATATTTATCTTTTTAGGGAGTTTCCGCTTCCTAATTTTATTACTTATTTAGCAATCATCCTTGTGTATTCAGTCAGTGTTTTGTGAGCTCTTGTGTGTTATCTTTCCGTATTTCATCAGCACGATTTGCTTGTTGTGAGGCCCATTGCCTCTATATTTACTTATTCTTTTATCATGTATGCGCCTGTCTTTACAACCCTGTGTACTATCACTCGTATATCTATGTGCCTACTTGTTGCTGTGAATAATACCATTGTGTTTCTGTTGTAGCATTTCATTTGTTTGGTTAAATAGAGTTAAGGTCAGTCCTCGTCCAGTCAAGAGCATCCTATCTTGAAGACTACTGCACAATTCCCAGAGCTGGGTAGTTCGACCAGAATATACCTCGCTTTTGATAGTGTGGCATAACATATAGGTGATTCAATAATAAAGGCAAAGATCGCCGTTCAGTCCCACGAATCACTGGGTTGGTTCAAATAGGTAGTATTAATCTATACCGTGTTCCTATATGTATAAATCCTACACATTGCAATATCTATAAGTTCATAAACCAACAACAAAAATTTCTTCTCATAATCCTCAGAATATCCCTCCATACTTGACCTTAATATCTATCAAAAACACACATTACTGTTTATCTGTACCTGGTAACCTGTTACCGAATGTATGCCTCATACACTCTCATCATAATATTTGCATATACGAAATAATACTTAGACTTCCCCCAAAGTTCACCGTAATATCTATCAAAACACACCTTAGTATCTATGCAGTACACTTTACTCACTATCTGTGGCTCACACCCTGTCACAGAATAAACACCTCATTATACACATCATAATAAGTGCTTATATGGAAGAATATTTACACCTCCCACAAAGGTCTTTGCTGAACTGTTGGCGGCGTATACAAAGAATAGTAAGTAAACACAAAATCAGTATTTCTAATTTGGATTATTTGTCTGATTTCTCTCTTTCTAAAACGTTAGACTATGATAACCTCAGTTTAGTAATTTGTCAAATCTTATCTCCTTGCGTAAAGGTGAGGCAATATAACCTTGGCTTAATAAATGGTAGTCAAAACATTTCCTTTTTATCAAAAAGTGTACGGATCCCAAAAGATCCTAAAACAACTGAAAAACTGCTCCATAGAAGCTACCCTTCTTTACTCTCACCTACTTCTCTCCTACACCATGCTTTGCTACCTCAGGTCTGACACTCGTCAACAGGCTTGGGTCAAGGAAATGTATGGTTCAGGTCACACCCTGCATACATGGTCGTATTCCTCATCTTCTTATGCAATGCTAATGAGAAAGTATGCACTGCTGCCAGGTACTTGTAAGCCATCAGATACTTCGCTGCAATCTCTGGGCTCTGCACGAAACGGCTGGCTCGGGGCTGAGGTGCAGCTTGTTGTAGAACTGCATTGCCCGGCTCAGCGGTGCTGTTTACTCTGCCTTTAACTCCGATTTTTACTGCTTCGGAGCATAGAGACCGAGGAAGTACCAACCAGTCCTTTCCTGGATCTGTTGTCAGCTGAGGCTCAGGTAGCCGTCTGTGCTGTAGCTGATCGACCGCACCTGCATAGGCAGGTGTGGTTCAGATGACAGATTTCCTTATTTGCATCTTTGTTACTTTCATTTCTTGTGTTCTTACTATGGCCCGGCAAGGTAGCTCTGGATGCATTTTCGTAAGAGGAAACTTGCTCATTCTTGAAATAACCATTGCAAAAACCAGGAAGTTGGTGGTTAGGATACCTACCTAAGGTCACCTAAGGTTGTGTTAGCCACTCTCCTAGTGGCAATGAGGAGTACGTCGCCCCTCGTTCTGGGTGGTGATTTGGTGCAGCAGACTGTTTGAAGGGGCAGCACGCTCCTCTGTGAAGATAGGCCCGTCTGGCACTTTTTGTAGTTCGACATCGAGGGCTCTCTTGAAGTTGGCTAACGAGACGCCTCTCATTTCTCTTAATCGCCGTGGAAGTTTGTTGTAGAGACATGGTCCTCTGTGTGATAACCAACCCTCTCGCAGAGAGCCAATAGCACCCTGGTTATTCATCCAGGGGATATCGCATTCCCAGCTTCTATCACTGAATTTCATGACTATCGCCAGCTGATTTTGACAGTTCCAAACGTCAACACGACACACCTTCCCAGCCAGCCATTCAGCGGCATCCATTTTCGGAGCACAAAGCTGAACTTCCAACCTCACCTCTAAATTCGCTCTCATTCTCTTCCCGGACATTTTCCTCTGGTTGCAATAAATCCAATACCTCGGTGCCAGCCCTATACTCCCGTAAGCCACTGAAAAACATTTGTAACCAGCTTCCAGGAATTCAATTTGAAGAGAAGAGAGTGGAGGTGGAGAAAGCGAGAAATCAAAGTGAGCGGGCGGCCGCGCGAGCCGCTCAGCCAATCACAGCGCGGGAGAGCGGGAGGCGGCACTATAAAGGGAGGGAAGGAAGGGTTACTGGGGTCATTTACCCCTCGGAACTCACTGGGCTAGCTTCCTGCAACCCACTTACTCTCTCTCGCTCGGGCACTAAAGGGAACTCGGAGCCAACCATTCCAGCTACCCTGCCCCCACCTAATGTTCCAGCACAGATCACTCCTGAACTAGATTCGCTGTCGGCCACAAGGCGGATACACCGTAAGTATCCGGCCGCCTGTCGTCACATCGCTAGCTTACACACTCACAGCCAAGCGATTCAAGAGGGACGACAATTAGTGGACAAGAGTGAGAACTTTCGGAAGAGCTATTGGCCAGCTCTGTGGTGGTAAAAACAGTTCCAGCACATACACTTGACCACAGACAATATATATTTTTTTTTAAGGACCCATATTGGGCCCGAACAAGACTTAAAAAGAAAGAGAAAAATGCTTGACTAACCTAGTGGTTCCTTTAATAATTGATGTGTCCTTATAGGACAGACTAAAGAGTAAAGATCCTAGACTTTTATGTACATAAAATAATGATGTGTTAAAAAAAGGAAATAGTTATTCTTGTTAGCAAAGGCGTAATGCCGAGAGTTGTAATTAGATAGGATATGATAGGAAAGATTTAAGTATAAAGTAAAGGGGGGAAAGAACAATTCTTAAAGATAAATGGGCAACCAATAGGCTCAGGGGAAAAAAGTTTTGGTCAGTTGCCCGATAGGTCAGTTATAGATAGGAAGGACACTAGTCCATATAAATAACTAACTCTTTTGTTAAAAAGGAAACAATATCCATTATCATTAGAGAGGACATTTGGTCAGTTTTGGTTGAGCGTTAAGGGCGTTACGTTCAGTATAGTAATGTAATCATAAGAATTTATATAAAGGATTATAACCGTGAATCTTTTCCGTGAAGAGGTTTTGAGGTACAGTTTACCCATTTAAGAAATATTATTGATTAAGTGTTTTATGTGAATATAGCATATTTGTAATAGGATTACGTGAGCGCAGAATCGGAGGGTGTTATAAACCCGATTGATCAAGGTAAATAGTGGAAACACCCTGTTCATTTGAGTAACTGTGTGATAGAACCCAAGATTGTATTTGAGAGGGAAATCTAAATAACTTGTAATCCCGACCGTTTCATTTGGAGGAATTTATTGTATATTCAGAGAGTGTTGAGGTACCCTTGTTGTAACGACGTCTTTGTCATATGAGTCAATGTAATGTATAGGAAATATTAGAAAAGAGATTATATGCAGTACCGCCTTGGTCTCGGGAGTAGACGCAATAGGCCCAGTGGACGAGTTTAATTCTTAAGGATAGATAAAGAATATATTTTTTTTTAAATAGGTAAATAACGGATGATTTATTAGGCTCTGATCTCCACAGTAAACACAGCAGGGCTCGGCATAAACTATATTAATTTAGAAACTAATTTGGATCGAAGTCGACTTGAGTCAATACCTGAATAACGGGAATTCAACTAGGGAGTAACGGTAGCTCTAGGGTTCCAAAGTACAACCTATCGTGAATCGACGTAATATTCAATCCGTGTCTTGAACTCATCTCTGCCCAAACAGAGACACAGTTATTAGAGTAGTTAGGAAGTTTGTTAAATAAAGTATACGAACTTCTAAATGACTGCCGATTTATTCCCCATGTAAGTAGTATAGTCGAGAAAAGAAAATAAGTACTACAATTATTATTACTATTATTATTATTTTTATTATTATTATAGTGGAAGCCCATTATATTGTGATGACACAACTAGTTTTGACTCTCTCTGGAGTTATCTTCAGTCTTTCACACTTTCACATCTGAAGTCCGTCACACCTGAGGACTTGAGAGTCAAAACTTGTCATGGCATCACAATAACACGTGTTTCCGTCATGTGGGTAAAACTTGTCCGTTCAAGTATTTATGGCACTGCGAATCTCTCTTCCCATTATTATTTATATTCTTACAAGTAGCCTTACCTGAGGAAGAAGCTTGTCCACCATATACAAGGATGCAGGTGGTTTCGTTAAGAGGGATTGTTTCATCCACTTTCAGAGTTATCTGCCGAAAGAAAAGATAATAGCTATGTAAACATTTGGCTAACTAGAACAGCACTAATTAAAGGTAATCATTGTGTAACGCTCACAAGAGGGAGTGTTAAAAATCAGTTAGCACTATAGACCCTAATGTAAGATATACTGTATATATATATATATATATATATATATATATATATATATATATATATATATATATACTGTATATACTGTATATATACATACATACATACATACATACAATTTTAAGACTGGGTGCTCCACACATGTTGTGCAGTGGGCTATGAGGAAACTTGGTGTGGAAGAGTGGCTGGTGTGTGTGATAATGAAGATGTATGAGACTTCGCGAAGTGTGGTGAGGGTGAAGGGTGTACTGAGTGATAAGTTCGCAGTCCGTGTTGGAGTCCATCAGGGTTCAGTGTTAAGCCCCGTCCTCTTTATTATGGTCTTGGAGGCACTGTCTAGAGTTTTTATAGGCGGACTCCCGTTGGAACTGTTTTATGCAGACGATTTAGTCCTAATAGCTGACAGTATGCAAGATGCTGAGGCCAAATTCAGAGAGTGGAGAGAGGGCATGGTGAGCAAGGGTTTAAGAGTCAATATTAACAAAACCAAGTTTATGCATTGTAGATTGAGACGAGGCAATGTGGAAAAGAGCGGTGCATACCCATGTGCAGTGTGTGGAAAGGGAGTGGGCGTTAACTCAATTCAATGTAGCATCTGTCGATGTTGGGTACACCATGGGAGTAAGCGCTGTAGTAGAATAAAGGGACCCCTGCCGAAGGATAAGTCAGAAATAGAGAAATTTGAGTGCGTAGTGTGCAAAGGCGAGTTTGTGTTAAGTGATGATCCTGTGGCTGTGAATTTTGGAAATGAGTCTTTGGAGCTGGTGGTGGGGCCGAGGCTGCCACTGTTGCTAGAATTAGGTGTGGCTGGGGGAAGTTCAGAGAACTGATGCCAATCCTGACCATGACAAGAATGCCTCTCCCCCTGAAGGGAAAGGTGTATGCCTCATGTGTTAGAAGTGCAATGATGTATGCCTCAGAAACATGGGCAGTTAAAGTAGAGGATGTCAACAGAATTGAGCGTATGAGATGAGAATGGTGAGATGGATGTGTGGGGCCAGGTTACAGGATAGAATAACAAATGTTAAGCTGAGGAGACGTTTAGGTAAAAAGAGCATTAGCGAGGTGATGCGTACAAGTAGAATGGGATGGTATGGACATGTGGAGAGAATGGATGAACAATATTGGGTGAACAAATGCAGCTCTGTGATTGTGGAGGGAGCTGCACCAAGGGGTGGACCGAGGAAGACCTGGGATCGGACTATACGCGCCGATCTCAAATCCAAGAACTTGACAAGTGAAGCAGCCCTTAACAGGGTTGCCTGGAACGCCGCCATTAGGACAAGAGACTGAAACTGCACTTATGTGTGAAACACTCAGTCTTAAAATGTTATGTATGTATGTATGTATATGTACAATTGTACATACGTTCAGTTTTAGTCTCTTGTCCTAATGGCGGAGTTCCAGGCAACCCTGTTAAGGGCTGCTTCATTTGTCAACTTTTTGGATTTGAGATCGGCACGTATAGTCCGATCCCAGGTCCTCCTCCCTCGGTCCACCCCTTGGTGCAGCTCCCTCCACAATCACAGACCTGCATTTTTTCACCCAATTTTGTGTATCCATTCTCTCCACATATCCATACCATCCCAATCTACTCGTATGCATCACCTCGCTAATACTCTTTATACCTAAATGTCTCCTCGGCTCAACATTTGTTATTCTATCCTGTAGCCTGGCCCCACACATCCATCTCACCATTCTCATCTCATTACGTTCCATTCTGTTGACATCCTCTACTTTAACGGCCCATGTTTCTGAGGCATACGTCATTGCACTTCTAACACGTTAGGCATACACCTTTCCCTTCAGGGGGAGAGGCATTCTTTTCATGGTCAGGATTGGCAGCAGTTCTCTGAACTTCCGCCAGCCACATCTAATTCCAGCGACAGTGGCAGCCTCAGCCCCACCACCGGCAAAGATGGTATCTCCTAGGTTACAAAATTTGTTCACCAGCTCCAATGACTCATTTCCAAAATTCACAGCCACAGGATCATCACTTAACACAAGCTCGCCTTTGCACACTACGCACTCAAATTTCTCGATTTCTGACTTATCCTTCGGCAGGGGTCCCTTTATTTTACTACAGCGCTTATTCTCATGGTGCTCTGTACAGTATATATATATATATATATATATATATATATATATATATATATATATATATATATATATATATATATATATATATATATATATATACTGTATATACCGGTATATTATATATCTAATTGCTACAGGTGAGTGCTATGGATATCTGGTACTACTGTTTCACCGGCCTCCATTGCTGATCCTTTCCATGCCTCACCAAACCAGAGGACAACCCCAGATTGACCTCCTAAACACCTTGTCTTTCTTTTCAATACACTATATTCTATATGTCTATCTAATGCCTGATGCCGTGATCCCCGAAGGGGTGGCCACGAACAAACCACCCCCATGCACCTCTGTCCCCAGTCAGTCGACGCCCCTCCTCTAAACCAGCACCGCCTTCATCCATATACTTCCTCACTCCATCCTTCCACCTCTCTTTCGGTTTACCTCTCCCTCTCTGTCCTTCCACCTCGCTCTCGTACACCCTCTTAGTAATTCTCTCGCTTCCCATACGTTCCATATGGCCGAACCATCTCAAGGTGTTCTTCTTCACACTTTCCAGCACATCTACCTCCACACCACACCTCCTTCTTACTTCCTCATTCGTCTGTCTATCCCTCCATGTAACTCCACACGCACTTCTTAAGTAACTCATTTCCACCCCTCTCACTCTTGGTCTGAGTCTCTCCACCAACGTCCATGCTTCGCTTCCGTAAATCAGTGTCGGGATTACCACACTGACATGCAAGGACTTCTTCACTTCCATACTGACCACCCTATTTATTGTTTCTGTTTTCATCATTCCTACAACCTTTTTCCCCGGTTGCACCCTCTCCCTATATTACAAACTATATTACATATTACAAACATCCTATGTACTACACTAACTTTTCAATAATTGTCAAACAATGGCTAATTTACGACACACCTTAGAGTCCCGAGGGGGTGGGGATGGGGGTGGGGGGTGGGGGGATGGAGTCTAGAAATGACCCCATTGGTTTGGCCCCTGGTATTGCCTCATCAGAATGCTCTGGACCACCACCTTCTACTCTTACTATCAATTTTTGCAACATTTGTGGCCTTTCCTCTAACTTCCACTCAGTGGTAGGCCTACATCACATCTCCTCTGCTAATCCGGATCATCTGTTTCTACCAAAACCCAATTGTCTGTATCCTCCTACTAAATCTACCTTCAGTTTCAAGCCAAAGGTGCATAACAATTTTGCTTTCTCTCATGTTCCTAACTCTGATTCTTATAAATTCTCAACTCTCTGGCTAAAGCTTTTTTGTCACCCTCAAACTAAATATTGATGCAGCACTGTCTTCATTTTGGGATATGTCATCGTTCACCACCAATGGCTCTCCTCTCATTTTGCTGACCAACCTGGTGAACAAGCCTACATCTTTTCTATTCTATATTATCTATAGCAATTAGTCCAGCATCCTACCCATATCTCAGACCACCTAGGAGATTGGCGTAACATCCTTGACATATTTCTAAATTCTAAACCTTTTCTCTCCCTGGGGTTCTCTGATCACAAGCTTATCTCTGGTATCTGTCCTATCTCTCCAGTACGGCCATCTGATCCACGCAGCCAGCGGCGCTTGTGGCATTTTAGCGCCACCAACTGGGAGGCTCTACAGCAGTATTTCGTCGATTTTTCCTGGAATTATTTTTGCTTCCGTGGCCGGGAACCCTCAAAGAATGACGAGCGCATTACTGAGGTGATCTTGTCAGGCATGGAGGCATATATTCCATTTTCTTTCACTCAGACTAAGGCTCATATACCTTGGTTTACTCATGCTTGTTCAACTGCTCTCCTAAATAAAGAGGAACCATACAGACAACACTGGCACCTTCAAACTCCAGAAAGTAGAACTCTTTATGTCTCTGGCCGGAATCGTGCCAAATTAAAACTCTTTCATCAATAGTTGTTGTTGTTGTTGCTGTTCCCCAGGCTGCCTGGCTTTCATCAATAGTAAATGTAATTAGCTTTCAAATTCTAGCTCTTCCCAACCTTTCTGGCAAAAAAACTTCAAAAACTTTACTTCCTCGGCTTTCCATCCTCTTTTCCACTCAGACGGCACCACGATCACTTCTTCCTAACACAAACTTTTTGCTAAAAACTCAACCTTCGACGATTCTGGTCCCGTTCTTCCTTCTCCACCACCCTCTCACTTACTTATGCCTAATACTATAGTTTCTTCCAAAGATGTATTTTACTGGATATAATACTTAAAAGGCGTAAGAGCCAGATGGTGTCCCTCTTGTTGTACTAAAAATCTGTGCTTCTGTGCTGACTCAATGTCTAGGTAAACTCTTCCGCCTCTGTTTTTCATCTAACACCTTTCCTTCTTGCTGGAAGTTAGCTCTCATAACCTGTTCCAAAGAATGGTAACAGCTCTCAACCCTCTAACTATTGTCTAATTGCCCTCATATCTTGTATCTCTAAAGGTTTTAAATCTATTCTTAATACAACATTTCTTAAGCATCTGACTTCCCATAACCTTTCAGATAGCCAGTATGGCTTCCTTAAAGGCCACTCTACTGGTGATCTACTTTCCTTCCTTGCTAACTCTTAGTCATCCTCCTTTCGAGACTTTGGTGAAACTTTTTTTTTATCGTGCTAGACATATCAAAAGCTTTCAATAGAGTCAGGCACAAATCACACATTTCCAAACTGCCGTCTTTTGGCTTCTATTTCAATTCAAAATTCAAATTCAAAATATTTTATTGTTGTAAATTGTTACATATGTTGATAACATCAATACTGCCTATCCATCTATCTGTGCCTTTATCTCAAATTTATTTTCCAGCCATTCCATAGCTGCGGTTGTGGATGGCCATCGTTCATTTGTTCATTTCCTCACCCTATCAACACTGGTATTCCCCAGGGTTCTGTCCTATCCCCAGTCATATTTCTAATTGTCATTAATGATCTTCTCAACACTATCTCTAGTCCTATCCACTCATATGTTGATGACTCTACCTTTCATTATTCAACTAGTTTTCCACAACCTCCTTCCTCAAAGTCACTCCAAAAACTCACTTGATGAAGCCATAGCGCACCTCTCCTCTGATCTTTCAATTCATTTCTGATTGGGGCAGAAAAATCTTGTTACTTTCAATGCCTCCAAAACCCACTTTCTCCATATGTCTACCCATCACAATGTTCTTCATGACTATCCATTACTCTTTAACAATACACATATTTACCCTTAATCTTCTCTAAATATCCTTGGTGTCTCTTTTTATTCTAACGTTTCCTGGAAAGCCCATATCACCGCTCTTGATAAAACGGGTTCCCAAAGGTTGGGTGTGCTCAACCATATCCGTGGGTTCTTCACCCCCGCACATATTCTTACTCTGTATAGGGGCACAGTGCACCCATGTATCGAGCATTGTTCACAATGTGTGGGGAGGTTCCCCCAATACCGCACTTCTTGAAAGGGCAGAGTCCAAAGCATTCAGTCTTATAAACTCGCCACCTCTTACTAATTCATAATAATCTCTTTCTACATGCTGCAATGTTGCATCTCTTTCACTCTTATATCGCTTTTGCAAATATCAAGTGTTCTTCAGAGCTCTCTCCCTTACAGTGAGTAGGAGGCACACACCTTTCAACACAATCCCACCTGTATTCAGTTCTGCTTTCCAACCCAAGAATTAAACAAATGTTCTCTGCCTTTATTCACCTAAATAAGTAAACTCTGGAACTCTCTCCCTCAATCAAATTTCCCTTTATCCGATATCTTAAATTGCTGTAAACACTGTGTGGCTAGGCTTTTTTTACCCCAACATGACTTGAATTTGGCTCTTTGTCACTCTTTTAGGTTTAGTGAAGACACTCGTTACAGGCAGTCAACATTTTGTATCCTTCCTATACATAGAGAACATATATCTTGTTTCTCTTGTTAGGGATATTTAATAGTGAAAAGAGGAAAATATCAACAGTAGCACCAAGATGGGGGAGTTTGACCGATCTCTGTTACTAAAGGATCTCTAGCTAGCACGATAGCCCATAAAGGTCCCCAAGTGGCCAGTCAACCCAAATCAATGTTTTGGGTCAGCCAGGCTATGGATGCATCATCATGAAGACATATAGGCCGACTCAGCACCTTATCTCAATTGACCCTGTAAAATCTCACTGTACGAGTACATGTAATAAACCAGTTGAGTTGTGTGGGATTTTTCTTGAAGGGCATTATTTGATTTAAGGATTAATGTAGACATACCTTGTTCTCCACATTGGAAGCCACCTCCTTCGGTTCAGCCTCCACCTCCACCGCCTGTGAGTCCACCACCGTCAGCGGCACACGAGTCTTCACCTCCAGCTGATAACATCACAACATTAGTGAGAGTTAGCAGGATCAGTAAATATATGTACCAATTAACCACTTATGAGTTTTTGGCTTTAAGGAAGTTGGAGCCATAAACATAGTTAAAAACAAAATGCAATAATAATGTAATGTAGGTACATTACATGAATGCAAAACACGTTCAATTTGCTTTTATGTGTCTATAAATGCACTACAGCCGTATTTTAGATGGTAACTCTGCTAAATACCGATGTCTACGGCTCCAACTTCCTTATAACCATAAACTTCCTTATAACCAAAAACTCGCAAGATGTCAATTAGCCCATTCAAGATACAAGGACACGGTTCTTCATTATAATCTGGCTATTATTAGATGATAATATGCAGTTTGGGAAGGATCTCTAGGAATCAAAGGAGTAAACTATCTGAATTAATCTCTGATTTCCAGAATTCCTTCCTAAACTGAATAAAATTGTCCATCAATAAGGTGTATCAATATAGAAAGGAGAAACGTCTTCTGCTATACCTTCAGTATTAGGACGCTATGCTCCATTTAAATTTGGCTATTATTGGACAATATCATGCAGTTTAAGAAGGACCTAGGGTACTTCACACATGCACGATAACCGTTGTGAGGGTCCACGACTCTGAAAATCGGCGGTATTCAAAGGATTATTAGGCTGAATTTTGCTCCAAAGGTCCGTGAGATGACAGTATAAGGACAGTGACAAGCCGGTATATAAACAATAGCGCCATGACAGTCCCATGAGTGTTATGACTGCCGGCTACGCCCAAAGTTTTGTTTTGTTCTGTCTCAACTTCGGGACTGAAGGCTGTTCAGTAGCTTATATCACTTGCCAGGTCACAAGATTATCAATTGCATCTTCGAGATGTTGGGTGCTTCATATGTATCACAGTAGACTAGATGGTCACGGGGGAGCTTCAATGTGTTGGTTGCTTCCTTTCTGCCACACTAGATGACGACACCTTATTTATACACATCACTTGATTTGGAGAGGGCAGCTATACGGTCGTTCACAGCATTTTCGAATATGGTCGGGCATCTTCTATGCTATGAATTAGTGACATTATGTGGGGTATTTTTTGATGTGTCGGTGTAGCCAGGATATTTGTAGAAAAGTAGGAAAGATCAGATCATCCCAGAAAAACCCTGGACGTTTGGTGTGGACTCAATCTTAGGTCCATTTGGTCTGTAGTCCACCATGCTTCCATTGTGCTATTACCTCCGCATGAGTGAGATTTGGAAAGAGGATGCCACGGTGGCAGACGACGGCGAAATGTGTCACGAGTGTGTCACAAGTGTTTCACGATGACGGGACGAGGACATGTGCAATGCTTCATGCCATTCTGCGAGCATATTTATGGGGACATTATTTATCACTGTGATTTGCATTCATGCCCATATTATTATTCATCGTGTTATGTAATGATTGCTTCTATTGACCTTTATTATTGGATCAATTCTACTTATCATTTAATAATTGAATATGTTTCCTTTGCCAAACGTATGTTTGCATGTATTATGATATTGTATTAATATATCATATTATTATATGATATAGTATACTTTATATATTAAATGTGATATTATGTGATAAATTATAGTATACATATCATATTCATAATATATAAATAATATTAATGTATATAATGTCATGATCCTCAAAGAGTTAATATTTTAATACCTGTCTGCTGCGAAATTATTTCAATGACAAGGTAAATACGGTAGTTATCTCTCGGACCCATAAAGGCAATGTATTCAATTTAATCAATGTTTAATTTATATTGCACTGGAATTGAACAAATACATATCCTACCAACAAATACATATCCTACCAACAAATACATATCCTACCAACAAATACATATCCTACCAACAAATACATATCCTATCAACAAATACATATCCTACCAACAAATACATATCCTACCAACAAATACATATCCTACCAACAAATACATATCCTACCAACAAATACATATCCTACCAACAAATACATATATAATATAACATAAGATGCAATACGCAAACGTCCTATATATTTCAAACACACTGTAAAGGTACATTATTAAATTTAATTTTATATTTGTATGCCATGATGAGAGAGGACGGGGGAGTTGAGCGAGGTTATTTTAATGTTATATATATACTGTATATATATATATATATATATATATATATATATACAGTATATAATATATATACACAGTATATATATATATATACAGTGTATATATATATATATATATATATAATATATATATATATATATATATATATATATATATATATGTGTATGTATACACTCAGGCCCAATCCCCATTTTTCCTATTTTTATTTTTATTTTCTATTTTACTATTTATTATTTTGTTGTTTTTATTTTCTTGGGAGTGGCCGGCTCAAGACAGAGTAAGAACAGAGAAAACACAAAACACAAGACAGAACAACGAACAAACACAAACAAAACACAAAATTCACACACATCTAGGTCACCCAGGAGAACACCCAGAGACCAGGGTCACCAAGGTTGCTCCAGCACTCCTCCGGCCCCTGACCACCCGGAGAGGCTCCGATCTCGGCAGGCAGACATGCAGCGGAGCCAAAGCCACATGCCCGCCCACCACACTTCCAGACGCACCTTTCATATTAATCGTCTCCCCGGGTCAGGCGCCTGATGGACTATTATCTAGTCCAACTTGCGCCCGGCCCCTTCCCCCAAATGACCACGTGTTCACTCAACTATTCACAAGCATTCTCCATTCATTCCTGTTTATTACCACTTCCTTTGCCTGATCTATAGTCATTCCTCTATTATCCAAAGCTTGTCTTACACAGTCTCTCCATCTCAATGGAGGTCTTCCTGCCCTTCTATCTCCCCTTGTATCTGACTCACATATTCTCTTTGTAAGCCTTTCATCTCCCATTAGTTCAACATGACCATACCAGCTCAACACCCTTCTGTCCACTCTGGCTGACAAATGTTCCTGTTGTCCCACTCTCCTACGTATCTCTTCATTTCTCAATCCGTCTCTACGAGTAACTCCACACATACTTCTCAAGCAGCTCATCTCCATCACATCCAGCTTTCTTCTCTCCTTTCTCTTCATAGCTCATGTCTCAGCCCCATACATCACTGTTGGCACAACAATTCCTTGATACATTGCACTTATTACTTTCATTCCGAGATTTCACGTCTTCCACATACTTCCCATTGCTTCGAAAACCTTCCTTCCTTCACACACTCTCTGTTTTACCTCCATTTCCATACCTCCACTCCTGCTTATCATTCCTCCTAGATATTTAAAACACTCTACTTGTTCCAATATTTCCCCATCCAGCCTCACATCTACTGTAGATTTACCCTACGATCACCCCTATTACACACCATTACTTTACTTTTATTGACGTTCACCTTCAGTTTCCTCCTCCCACAAACCACTCCAAGCTCTTTGACTACCCGCTGCAATTTCTCCTCAGAATCCGCCACCAATGCTGTGTCATCAGCGAACAGCAACTGATTCAACTCCCAATCTCTACCATTTTGTCCTACTAAACCCAATCCTCTTCCCATAGTTCTCATTTTCACCTCCCTCACCACACCATCCACAAACATATTAAACAGCCATGGTGACAATACAAATCCCTGTCGCAAACCTACCTTTACCTCAAACCATTCACTCAACTCACCATTTCCTATTCTAACACATGCTCTGCTCCCTTCATAAAAACTCTTAACTGCTTTTAACAAATTTCCTCCAATTTCATAATAATCCTTAACACCTTCCACATTGCTTCACGATCCACACGATCATACGCTTTTTCCAAATCCATAAAAGCCCAAAATAGCTCCTTATGCTTCTCTAAATACTTCTCGCATAACTGTCTTACTGCACACATCTGATCCACGCACCCTCTTCCCCTCCTAAAACCGCACTGTTCTTCTCCTATTGCCACTTCTGTACACTTTACTATCCTCTCTATCAACACCCTGCCATACAGCTTTCCAACCACTGATAATAAACTAATACCTCTATAACTTGAACACTCCTGCCGATCTCCCTTCCCCTTGTACAACGGCACAATACATGCACTCTTCCAGTCTATTGGTACCCTTGACATCACAAAGCACACATTGAAAAGCCTCACCATCCAATCTAATATCACATCTCCACCCTTCTTTATACACTCCACAGCAATACCATCCAAACCTTCTGCCTTTCCCACTTTCATTTGTTTCACTGCTTCTTTCACCTAATTTTCCTCAATCCTTTCATTCATTCCCTGCCACCTGGGTGGCCTGGGTAACCTATCTCCATCAACCACTGCTTCTCTTCCATCTCTTGCATTTAACAAAGATTCAAAATACTTGGCATATCTTTTCCTTACTTCAACTGGTTCCACTAGTAATTCTCCATTTGCATCTTTCACTGACTCTTCCCTCTTTTGTCCTCCTTTCCTTACTCTATTTACCTCCTTCCAGAACACCTTCTTTCGTTCTTCAAAATTCTCACTCAACCTTTGACCCCATCTATCGTTTGCATCTTTTTTCGCTTCTCTAATTTCCGTTTTGCCTCTCTCCTTTTCTCCTTGTACCTCTCCCATACCTCAACACTACCATCCTGTAAAACCCTCTCAAAACACTGTCTCTTCTCCTCAACTGCCTTTCTCACCGTATCATTCCACCACACGCTTCCCTTCCTGATACCTCTGCCTCCTACTTTCCTTTTGCCGCATACTACCTCTGCACTTGCTTTAACTCCTTCCTTAGCCTAAGACATGCGCATGGGGGGTATGAGACACCACACTCCTGTGCGCACGTATTTGAGCTGTTCCCATCACTAACATCGTTATTTTACCATAAATAGCATTAATACTTATCCATATGCGCCTATTATAGGTTGATTATAAAGGTATTAACCTGTTACAACAATAAAACAAGTGGAAACAGCGTTTGGATGGTCAAAATCGGCGATGCAGGCCGGGAGTTACATAATGTATGGCTGAGGCAACCTTCCTCCCCTCCACTTTTCCCCACGTCTGGAGAGAGACTGTCGATCGATACTCTCTCTCTCTCTCTTGCACTCGCTTGCTAACAGTGATGACAATGCCCTGCTTGCAACTCGCTAATATTAGCACGAAAATAGACCACAGAATAAGGGAATAACAGGGAAAATAGGTGATAACTGAAGGAGGTGAGGAAAGTGGGGAAGGAGGGGAGTTGGAGGAGTGATATTTGGCATGGCCCAGGGGCAAAAACAAAAAAATAAATAAAAATAAATTGTTTTTAGGTGTTTCAAATGATTTTTTTTTTTCCCTGACTCTTAAGAGTCTTCCCGCAGTCGCCCGGGGGAACTCTTAAGAGTCTCCCCTGCAGTTCCCGGGTTAAACAGTTGCCTTTCAACCTCTACTTCTCTCTCTTCCATCTCTCTCACTTTCATCCACTTTTCATTTAGTCTTTCCTTGTACTCCCTCTTTTTTGCCCTCTTCTCTAACTCACTAACTTTTATTACCTCTCTTACTACACGCTTGTCTCTCATTCTCCTGTAACTCCTAACTCTTAGCTTTCCCTCCACCAGGTAATGATCCGACATACCCTCTGCCTCACCTCTCATCACATTCACATCCAGCAGTCTACACAATTTTCCCTTGTCACCAGCACATAATCCATCAATCTCTCCCCTCACAAGTCTATGCCAGGTGTACTTGTGTATACGCCTTTTTTTGAAGAACGTATTACCTACACTCAATCTGCACTCTTCACATACATTTTTCAGTCTTTCTCCACTCTCGTTTACACCATCCACACCAAAACTACCGATGACTCCCTCAACAGACTCATTTCCTACCCTAGTATTTAGGTCCCCTACAACTATAACATTTTTATTTTCATCAAACCCTTGTAGACAATCTCTCAAATCCTCCCTCTACCTCGTCTAACTCTCTTTCACTTCCTGGTCCATACGCACTTACAAAAACCCACCTTTCCCCCTTAAAACGCATTCGCACCCACATTAGCCTTGATGACACCTCTTTTCACTCTTTTATAAACTCTCTCAACTCCTCCTTCACAATAATAGCCACTCCTTCTTTCCCCCTGACTCCCTCATCAACTCCAGACTTTCTACCTATCACGTTTCCAAAATCCACTTCTCCCTCTCCTTTCATCTTTGTTTCATTCAGTGCAAGCACATCATACTTCCTTCTTTCAAATAACCTTCCAATGTCCTCTCGCTTCTCATTCGTACTACATCCTTGCACATTTAAACCTCCTATTCTTAGGGTACGGGACCACGAACGCGTTCCCTCGCTCCTATCTCTGTCTCGTTTTTTTGGTAGTTTATTTAAGGGGAGAAGGATACCAGGCCCCCTGCCCCCTGCCCCCGATCCCCTTTAGCCGACTTCTACGTCTCGCCGGAGAATATATATATACATATATATATACATATATATATATATATATATATATATATATATATATATACCCGGTATATATTTTTTTTCCGTGATGTTTAGGGCAGGGGGCCTGGATTGCTAAGCAATGTTTTTGATCCGTACGGGTGACGGCAGAGGGACATGGAAAGATTCATAACACAGATACTTCTCTGTTTTTAGCATGTAATAATAAACCTTTGTGTCATTTTTGCAAATTAGGGGTTGGTGAAGTAATTATTAATCAAGTCCATTACATCAAAAATCAGTGTCAGATTATATTTCCACCAATCAATGGTTATTTTATTTACAGATTCATTAGCGGTGACATCCTTTCCGTCATATTCGTGACACTATTAGATAATTTTGTTTAGCTTAGGAATGGTCTGTGGTAGCTCAAAGGACTAAATGAGATCATCTGTGATGTTTTAATTGTTAGAGGTACTTCCTAAGTTGGATAAAATCATATAATAGTTTGCCAGAATATAATTAAAAGGTTGTCACAGGTACTAAATAGGTTAACAGTACAATATTTAAATATGTGTGAATAAGAAGTATTGACTTCTGTCATGATTTCCATTTATCTGATTGCCGGATAAACAGCGTTCTACTGTACTGTTACACTAGATTATGCACCCAACAATGTAGCCAATGACGAACGACGGTGATGGAATGGTGGTGGACGGTAACGACGGTGCAAGGATATAACCGACGGTCCTATGATGATGCCTCGACTGCACAGCGAATTTTAATGGGCCACGACTGTCGGCCCCAAATTTAAAACATTTTGAAATGTTCTCGTGCATCACAGATACGTGAAGACGCCGCTATGTTGCCCCGGGACGCCCTTAGGACTACCCCGATCCCCCTAGGATTCCGCCACGTTTGCCAAGTCGTGGGGTGTCGGGATCAAAATCGTGCATGTGTGAAGTACCCTTAATTAAGGTAATAAAAGTTGTCAAATGTATATCAATTATCTCTTTAACTCACACTGATCCTTCCAAAACATAACAAAAATAATCTAATAGTAGCCAGAATATAATGAATGAATGTGTCATGGTTTACTGAAGAGTAAATACATTACACTAATTAACCCTCTCAGTATCTGAGGACGCTATTCTTCATATTATTTTGGCCTAGTTGACAATATTGTTCTGCTTACGAAGAGGTTGCAGGAATTTGAGAGTATATTAAGATAGTGTTTACCCCTTTGATTACTAATGATCCTTTCTAAATTGCATAACATCTCTAATGTTAACCAGTATAGTATGTGAAGTAGCGTCATAGGCACTCAAGGGGTTATGTACTGTAAGTTACTAAATCTATATACTGCATATATACAATTTTCAAATTTGGAATTAATTATTAAATACTTATACAGTACTGTCGAGTGCAGCATTCACATTGTGTAGAGAAAGCTGTGTATATGAATAATTTGAAATAAATGTTGGTTTTCAAGAAGTGAAGAAGTCACTGGGAAACAGTGTGCTACCCTCAACACTTACTATGGAAGGGAAATTAACCAAATTAATTAAGCTACAGAAAACCTTTGCAGGATTTCAGGTGACATTTGTACACATTATTCTGGCTATCATTAAACGGTTTTATGCAACTTAGGAAGAATCTCTAGGAATTAGAGTGATAAAAACAATTTAAACAAAACTCTAGCTTTCATAAGTTCTTCCTAATCTGATGAAAAAAAAATGTTTAATAATAGCCAGAACAGACAGCTAAAACGCGTCATCATCCTCTAGGGATTAAGATGATAATTATGATCAAGGTGGGAGTGATATCATGAAGCATATGTCAAATTAATCAAGCCTAATCTTATAATATTCTAGTATTTTTCCTGACAAGTCAAAGCTGAAAGTAACTGATACATACTGTTAAAATATATGCTATATTTTGATACTTACAAAATCAGCAACATGATGTTCTACTACTTTTCCTGACAACCAAAATATGAAAGTAAATAATTAATACGGAAAATATATTATATTTATATATCCTTACAAAATCAGCAGTTTCCCTGGCTCTCTTAGGCTGGAAAATGCACTTCAATGTAGGCTTGCCAGGAGTAAGAGAGTTGAAGGATGCTTTTAACACTCCCTTCCTGAACTTGACGGCGGCAGTGGAGACGGGCTGCAATGGAAAGGATGGAACTTCGATTAATTAATTTATTATAGTTGCTATAATGTTATCTTTTATTATTGGTAATTGCTTATGCTATAATGTTTTTATATCTATATATGTATTATTATATTAGGATGTCTACAGGTGGGTTGGTACGTACATCATCCATATTCTGTGGGCAAAGTGTTGGTCAGAGAATGCAATCGTTGCTGGAAAGTGTACCAGTTATACTCTCTCACATCACATGAAGGTGGTTAATTATATAACCCTGGGCTTATCGATGTTGGGGGCAGTGTTCTGCTCCCAGCAGTCTCATATGGTTCCTGGAGGTGGAAATGTAGGGCTCTGGAGCCAGGGACTCCCATTTAATTTGTAATTGTTTTGTAGTTGGGGATAACCCTCTCTGTTTCCACAGCCACCTTTGGATGAGCAAGGCTCACACATGCATGCATGTCTGTCATATGTGTATGTATCAAGGTAATATCAAATAAACTATTGATTTTTCCCTCGTTAATTTTAAGCAAATCCTCTGCTGGAGTGTGTTTTTCACCTAGTTGAGTTGAGGGGAACTTGACCATGAGGGGATTGTATCATTTACTGTTGATGATTTAATAAATGGTATGTATATATATATACATATATATGTGGGGAAATGTTGAGGTATGGTGCTGAGATAGTGATCGAATGGGTATGGAAAATGTGCAAACAAGTATGGGAGAAGGGGAATGCACCCAATGACTGGAAGACTGGCATAATAGTCCTCCTATATAAGGGCAAAAGGGAAAGAGGAGTGTGTGGTAACCACCGAGGAATATGTCTTTTAAGCGTAGTAGGGAAGGTGTACAGTAGGGTAGTGATTGAGAGAGTGAGAGTGAGAACGGAGAAATGGATAGGCGACGAGCAGGGAGGATTTTAGGAAGGGAAGAGGATGTGTAGATCAGATTTTTACCCTGAATTGTGTTGTGGAGAAATATCTGGAGAAGAAACAAAAGGTGTATGTTGCTTTTATGGACTTGGAGAAGGCCTATGGCAGACTGCATAGAGAAGGCATGTGGAAAGTACTTAGAATATACGGAGTAGATGGCAAGCTGCTGAAAGCAGTGAACAACATGTATGAGTACAAAGGAGTACAAAGTATAAGGGTGCAAAGACGGCAGTACGTGTGGAGAATGAGCAGAGAGAGTTCTTTGACCTGAGTGTTGGGTTGAAACAGGGGTGTGTGATATCCCTGTGGTTGTTTACTGTATATATGGATGGAGTCATGAAAGAAATACTAGGAAGAGCAGTGAATGTTGGTGTATCGCTGAAAAGGGAGGGAAATGAGTGGAAGCTGCCTACACTGCTGTTTGCGGTTGATACAGTTCTGATGAGCGATAATGAATGGGAGTTGCAGGGTCAGGTAAAGGAGTTTGGAGCAGTGTGCGAAAAACGGAATTTGAAGGTAAATGCTGGGAAGAGCAAGGTTATGGTCTTCGAAAGGGGTGAAGTCACAGAGTGTGAGGTGAAGTTGAACGGCCAGGCTATGGAGATTGTCAGCTCTTTTAAGTATCTGGGCAGTGTGCTGAGTAAAGATGGGACTATGGATTAAGAAGTGCGGGAGAGGGTGCAAGAGGGGAAGAGGGTTGTAGGAACGTTGAAAGCAGTAACAAGAAATAGAGTGGTCAGTATGGAAGTGAAGAAGTCCTTGCATGACAGTGTGGTAATCCCGACACTAACTTACGGAAGCGAAGCATGGACGTTCGGGAAGAGACTCAGACCAAGAGTGAGAGCGGTGGAAATGAGTTACTTGAGAAGTGCGTGCGGAGTTACATGGAGGGATACACAGACGAATGAGGAAGTAAGAAGGAGGTGTAGTGTGGAGGTAGATGTGCTGTAAAGTGTGAAAAGGAACAACTTGAGATGGTCGGCCATATGGAACGTATGGAAAGCGAGAGATTGACTAAGAGGGTGTACGAGAGCGAGGTGGAAGGACAGAGAGGGAGAGGTGCACCGAGGGAGAGGTGGAAGGATGGAGTGAGGAAGTATATGAATGAAGGCGGTGCTGGTTGGGAGGAGGGGCGTCGACTGACTGGGGACAGAGGTGCATGGGGGCGGTTCGTTCGTGGCCATCCCTTCGGGGATCACGGCGTCAGGCAATAGATATATAGATTATATATATATATATATATATATAAATAAATAAATAAATATATATATACTGTATATATATATATATATATATATATATATATATATATATATATATATATATATATATATATACCGGTATATATTAATTGACATTATTTGTTTAGTCTAGATTGCACATTACGATTTCTTTCATTTTTCTTCTTAATATATAGTGTAAAAGACTACATTAATACATTATACCTTATAGTATCCATAACATTGATCAATGTATATGCGAATGTATAGATAGATAGATAGATGAATGTGCCTGTAGTATTAATACAATATATTAGTTGCGCAGTCAAGTGAGCATCGGACCTAGCCATTGACGGAATGAAATCTCTCTTGCTAAAACAGCTTCCCAGAAGTTAGGTGTGCTCAACTACCTCTATGGATTCTTCACCCCCGCACAGCTTCTGGCTCTGTATTTTTTTTTTTTTTTTTTCTATGTGATTGAGGGAGGCAAAAGGCATAACTGCCTATAGCGAGTGCCTCCCCCATAGTTGAAAGAGTGACAGGGCCAAAATCAAGGGACGTTCGAGCCAAAATGCCTGGACACACGGAGTTTGAAGCAATTTAAGTCATAGGAAGAAGGAAAGACTGATTCTGGGAGAGAGTTCCAGAGCTCAGCTGTTGAGTAGAAGAAAGTTTGAGAGTAACGTTTCACTCTTGGGTTGGAGAGTTGCACAGAGTAGGGGTGGGATTGAGTTGCAAGACGGGTACCACGTGCCCTACGTAAAGGAGGTGGTATGCACTGGGATAGCTCTGAGGAACACTGATTATTATAGTAGCGATAGAATAGCGAGAGAGGTGCAACATTGCGGCGGAGAGAGAGAGATTGCAGAGAGTTGGTGAGTGGACGGGAATTAATGATATGAAAGGCCTTCCTTTCAACTTTGTCTAGGAGAGCGGTGTGAGAGGAACCTCCCCACACATGTGAACAATACTCAATACAAGGGCGCACTATGCCCCTTTACAGAGCAAGAAGCTGTGCAGGGGAAAAGAACCCCCTAAGGCGGTTGAGCACACCCAGCTTCTGGGAGGCTGCCTTAGCAAGACTGGTAATATGGTCCTTCCAAATGAGAGCAGAAGAAAAAGAGACACCAAGAATATTGAGAGAAGATGAAGGGTTGATTTTTGAATTGTTGAAGAATAAGGGATAGTCCGCTGGGAGATCCTGACGGGTAGATAGATGGAGAAATTGGGTTTTGGAAGCATTAAAGTTAACAAGGTTTTCTCTGCCCCAATTGGAAATAGTATTTAGATCAGAATTTAAGAGTTCTATGGCTTCATTACGTTTGTCGTTGAGGGATTGCTGGATGGGGCGTTCTGAAAAACTAATGGAGTAGTGTAAGGTTGAGTCGTCTGCGTATGAATGGATGGGAATTAAGGTACAGTTAAGGAGATCATTTATACGGGCACAGTGCACTCATGTATTGAGTATTGTTCGCAGGTGTGGGGAGGTTCCACCCATACCTCACTTCTCAAAATAGTAGAGTCAAAAGCATATCGCCTCATCAATCACTTCCTCATGCTACAAACTCTTTCTACTCGCCGCACTTTTGCATCTCTTTCACTCTTCTATCGCTATTACAATAATCAGTGTTCTTCAGAGCTTTCTCAGTGCATACCCCCTCCCTTGCGGCGAGGGCGAGGCACCTGCCTTTCAAAAGTCCCACTCCTATTCTGTCCAGCTTTCCAACCAAAGAATTGGCAATTTTCTCAGTTTTTCTTCTACTCAACAAGTGACCTCTGGAACTCTGTCCCTCAATCTTTTCTTCATCCTTTGCCTTAAACTGCTTCAAATTTCGTGCGTCCCGACACTTAGACTCCAACCTCCTTTGAATTTGGCTCTGGCACTCTTTTGCATTTGGGGGAGACACTCATCACAGGCAGCGTGCCTTTTGTCTCCTCCAAGAACATAGAAATGTAAACAGTAACGCACACTTGCTATCTAACCTCGTTGCTGTCTAGACTTAATCTATAGCGATCGCCATCTATCCTTGACGATATACCTCTCAGCTCTACTCTACAAACTAGATAAGCATTAATTATAATCACTGGGGATTATATCATAATTATATTGAATGTTTTTTCTATGTATATTCTACACAATATTAAGGTAATTTCTTTCTTTCTTTTCCTTTCAACACTCTTTTACCGCAACAATCTTGATTATTATATTCTGTATCTGAATTTATATAATGTATATATATACTGTATACCGGTACACATATACATATATATATATAGATATATATATATATATATATATATATATATATATATATATATATATATATATATATATATATATATATATATTGTCACAATGATCAGGTAATTAATGTAATTGAAAGCCCTTACTTATATACTTAATAGCATAATGCCGTGAGCGGCCATGTGATTTCTTTGTCTCTCATTGTGAGGTTTTCTTTTTCTTTACTTTTCATACCGATCTTGCTGTATATCACTTAATGCCTTCACTGTGAACCTCTTTTGTTTAAGTGAGTTCCGTGGTGAAGCGCTTCGTCGCTTCATGCCTTCACTGAACCTTTTTGTTGTCTAAGTGAGTTTGTTGTGAAGCGCTTCGTTTCGGTGTTTTCATATGATTTGGAAGGCAGCTGTCTTTGTGATTCTGAAGTAGTATGAAGTAATATGTATAATTCTTGTGCTGTGTCTTGGTGAACTTGGTTTGATATTGTAAACGGATACAGACGACAATTACCTCGATAGTGTCGCCATCTGTTGGGGAAAAAGGGCGGGAAATGGACACTTCTTGTGTTTAGCCAGTCACTTACTTCACTTCCAGTTCAGACGCCCACAAGAGAGGTGCCCAGTGATCTAACCTCGTGGGACGTTATATTTTTGTGCTTGTTTGTTGTTTGTTTGTTTTTGACTTAACGTAATATTAGTGGAAGTCCTAGATTTTAATCATAGTTTTATTATATTCATATTATATATTAACGTAACTTACTTTTTTCTCATAGTGTTAATTTAATTCTTTTGATCAGTGTTCCTTTTGATCAGTGTTCCTTTTGATCAGTGTCGCTTTTATCAAGCTTCAGTGTTCCATGTGTTTTTCCTTGGAGTTTGAGGCGCTTGGCGGTCCTGTCCAGGAGTCGATAGGTAAGGTTTTGTTTGTGCCTTTGTTGAGAGCCGGGACGTTCCTGTCGGGTTGCTGTATATTCCCTAGTACAGTACACACAACACACACCCACATTACCCATACACATATTAACCCCGTCAGGAACCGTTGGCGGCTCTGCACCAGCGTTTTGGATGCCCTACTCTCGACTCTTGGAACGGATTGCCAAGTAGCCAGGTAAAGTAAGTTTATAATTAAAGTAAAGTAAAGGAACTTCAGTTAGTGATCCCAGTTGTAGCCACGGGACCACCGAAGGTTATTAATGAGTAGTGGGAGGTGAACTCTACGGGTTCAACCGTCTTAAGGAAGGTTTACTCATTCGGTGGTACTGGCTCAATTGGGATTGAATACTGGCGTGTTATTAGGAGGAAGGTTTTGCAGTACGCTCGTACATAGTTGGCTTGTATCAGCCCTGGAGTTATCCCGGGTAGCCCATTTCGCAACCTCCACTAATAACACCCCGAGGTTTGAGAGTCACAGGACCCGACCTCGTATTGGTAGTCAGCTTTTGATATAGATATTGATATTGTGTTACAACTCTTTTGCATCGGGAGTTGGGTACCGTAGGCTGGTTGCACACGGTGGGTACTGTCGAGATTGTGCATAACCTAGTTGCTCGAAGTACAGTTGGTACTCTTTTGCTTTCACATGTTTGCTAGTACTTTGTCTGTTGAGCCAGTTTACTTATCCCCCCAGCATTGCCATCTCTGTGTTGGGTTTTTTTCTTTTTATAGCTTAGTAGGCTATGCTAGTTTTCCACTTTAGATAACATTCAAAGGGGAAGCAGGGCAGTGGAGCACCTTAAGCCCTGAGAAGAGTCTGGAAGCGTTTGTTTGCTCTTTCCTGTTGCGTTCGTTGGGTTGCTTGTATAGGAGACAAGGTGCTGGTGTGGATCATTCTTTCTTATTGTCCCGTCTCGGAGCAGCTGAGGTCCAGATCCGTAATAAAAAAAAAATATATATATATATATATACAGTATAGATAGATAGATAGATAGAGCCTCAGGGCTCTGTCCTATCTCCCATTCTCTTTCTAATTTTCATAAATGATCTTGTCAACTGTACCTATAGTCCCATCCATTCATACGCAGACGACTCTACCTTACACTACTCGATTAGTTTTCCTGAACGCCTCAGCCAGCAATCCCTCAAAAACAAACTTCATGAAGCCATGCAACACCTATCTTCTGATCTAACTACTATTTCCAATTGGGGTAGAGAAAATCTTGTTTCCTTAAATACTTCCAAAACCCAATTTCTTCATCTTACTACCCGTACAGAACTCCCGGAGGACTATCCCTTACACTTCAACAATACAAAAATCAATCCTTCATCTTCTCTCAATATTCTCGATGTCTCTTTTTTTTTTCTTCTGTTCTCACTTGGAAGGACCATATTTCCAGTCTTGTTAAGGCAGCCTCCCAGAAGCTGGGTGTGCTCAAATGCCTCAAGGGGTTCTTTACCCCTGCAGAGCTTCTTGCTCTGTACAGGGGCACTGTGCGTCCCTGTATTGAGTATTGTTCACATGTGTGGGGAGAATCCTCTCACACCGCACTCCTAGACAAAGTAGAAAGGAAGGCCTTTCGTATCATTAACTCCCGTCCACTCACCAACTTGGGTTGCTGTATATTCCCTAGTACAGTACACACAACACACACACACATTACCCATACACATATTAACCCCGTCAGTGTCTGCTGCACGGCAGGAACCGTTGGCGGCTCTGCACCAGCGTTTTGGGTGCCCCACTCTCGACTCTTGGAACGGATTGCCAAGTAGCCAGGTAAAGTAAGTTTATAATTAAAGTAAAGTAAAGTAACTTCAGTTAGTGATCGCAGTTGTAGCCACGGGACCACCGAAGGTTATTAATGAGTAGTGGGAGGTGAACTCTACGGGTTCAACCGTCTTAAGGGAGGTTTACTCATTCGGTGGTAGTGGCTCAATTGGGATTGAATACTGGTGTGTTATTAGGAGGAAGGTTTTGCAGTACGCTCCTACATAGTAGGCTTGTATCAGCCCTGGAGTTATCTCGGGTAGCCCATTTTGCAACCTCCACTAATAACACCCCGAGGTTTGAGAGTCACAGGACCCGACCTCGCATTGGTAGTCAGCTTTTGATATAGATATTGATATTGTGTTACAACTCTGTTACGACCGGGGCTACAAATAAAACAAGGGCACTTAATGATTGGACTAGTAATAGGGCACTATGCAACAATGGTATGCTAGATCCAAACTCTCGAACTTATATGCCGGCGAACAAAAACACCTATACCCTCCAGAGTTAATCTGCGATAACGGCGTATCCTTAACTGGGCATAAATTTACTCTACTTCAGGCTAACCCACACTGGTATAGCCTGATAACAAACAAGATGCAAGTTACGTTAAAATGCATAAAAAGGAATCTATGGAAAGATCAATTAAATCACTGCAAGATTTAATACAATAAAAAGATGCTTCAATCCAGTTACTCTAAATAACAATAAACTCTTCACTCCTATCTGAAAGAAAGTGAAGTATAGTCCTACAGCATAGACCTGGAAACTTATGAAGAAAGTCTGATGCTCATAAGATGCTCGTATCTTAAACTATATAAAGGCAGGAGGCAGGACACCACACGTGTAAATGGAATACACTAAAAGATAGGACATATAATGTTAAGTGACACGAGAATACTATAAATGCGCAACGGTAGCAATGCTCGACACTAAAAGAAGTACTTCCTCATCAACGAAACAGTCTGCTATGGTTGTGCAACTCAACAACAACCTAGACTAATAAATGCTGTGAATAATAATGCGTACATATCAAAGAGCTTATATTAAATACTAATAAGTGTCTACTCGATTAATAATGTCTAGCTGGAATACTCTAGGTAAGGAACTGTGGTTGAGCAAAACAGGCTCGTAGCCTAGCGATGTCCTTAAGACTGCATCCTTTAAGTTACGTTAATTGACTAGGGTGCTCTCTTGATAGATCCAGATCACAAGTATCTGGTTCTATCCTGGCGACCCTCTAAAGACAAGCAAAGAGGCAGCAAAGTGTGGAACTGGAACAGGCCAAAACCCTCAGTCAACAAAATGCTGCACTCGTAAAGGACGCAAGCAAAAAGACAACACAGGCTTCCACAGGACCGATCGAAGTCGTGTAGGTATAAGCAAACCATACACACATCGGAGACAACGACTACAGTTACCTTATCCCAGTCTAGCATTAAATAAAAGAGCAGAAACACTAAATCAATAATGGAGACACATTAAGTTCCCAACCTCTACTAACTAAGAACCCTCAAAACCTATTCTAAGTACATGTAAATATCTCTGAGGACGGCGCATACAATACAATGGGCCGGCTATGGAAACCGTATGCAGAACCCAAGGGGACAAGTAATTGAATAAAGGTGAGAAGCAATGGAAAAGAAGAAGGTCAGAGAGAGAGACAGTGGTAAAGGGGGTGATCGGGAGAGAGTATGCAAAGGGATGTTAGAAGCATGCGTGCCAAACCTGTCCTAAGGAGAACAGCTCCTGGGAACCCTCATGGAGGAGGTTAGTTACACAGGAGCCCGCAAGGGCGTGATGGTCGGCCAATCACGGGCCGAGACGTCACAAGGCAGCAAGCCCCTAGGACGCGCCAGGATCCGCCAGCCAATCAGGGGCGGGGGAAAGCCCGCGCGCGAGCGGAAAAACTCCTCCGAGCGAGTGAGGCAGCACATACATACACACGCACATACTACTACCACACTGCCTCTATCGCTCTTTCTCCTTAACTTTACACAATGCATCTTATATTCTATTAATGATATAAAATACTTCCCGTTGTCACAGACGAAAACAAAGACCACCACTGGACAGTCTGTGACAATGCGAGCACAAGGAAAGAAAGAACAACATTCTCGGATAACTGTAGCCCATTTCGATGTCCCTGGCGTGCGCTATTGGCTAACGAGAGGCGATTCTGCCCACGCTGGTAGACGTCACACCCCGCCCAAGATATAGGACGCTCAACATTAGGCGAGCACCATATCTGACAAGGCAGAATGCCGACAAGACCCGTCACACATAGCCACTCCACCAGAAATGAAATGCAAAGCTCAATTCTTACATAAAACAACATATTGACATAAAGAAAATCTTATAACCCCTCCCAAACACAATAGTATAATTTTTAGCCTGCTATGCTCCCTGAGCGAGCTTCACAGAGCCCAGCCTACTAAGTGAAAGACAGGTTCAACTTAGGACTTTAGCTATAACATTGGCAACTTATGATTAACTATCAAAAAGAAAGAGTTTTTATGTGATTTTTTTTATTTAATTTTAATGTTGTTTTTGACGGCTGCTCTACAGGGGCAAGCCTGATTTTTCTCCACTCAAACCCACACACCTGTGGTGATCTACGCCGGATCCTCCACCCTCGACAAACAGTCTGCAATCACATTCTCACAACCGGCAATATGGCGAATGTCTAGATTGTATTCTTGCAACATGAGTGACCAACGTGTCCGCCTCATATTCCGGTTGTGGAATTGGTTCAGAAATTTAAGAGGGTGGTGGTCGGTATAAATCACCACGACTGGCCCGTAGGCAGGAACATATACATCAAAGTGCCTGAGCGCCAACACTATTGCCAGCAGTTCTTTCTCCACCACCTTTGACAAAGTTCCCCACAAACGTTTACTGCTAAAACTAAAAGCGCATGGAATACAAGACGGTGTGTTGAAATGGATAGAAAATTGGCTCAGCGACAGAAAGCAAAGAGTAGTCATAAACGGTAAGGCATCTAAATGGACCAATGTAAGTAGCGGGGTACCCCAGGGATCAGTACTAGGACCAATTCTCTTTCTAATTTACATCAACGACATAGATGAGGGTCTCGCCTGTACAATCTCAAAATTTGCTGACGATACAAAAATTGCAAATAGCGTGCTCTCAAAAGATCAAGTTGACGATATGCAACAAATCTAGATAAATTGTCACATTGGGCCCAAATTTGGCAAATGAGTTTCAATGCGGATAAATGTAAAGTACTACATATCGGATACCTAAATGAGAAAGCAAACTATTCGATGAATGGCACTCAGCTTAAGAATGTAAACAGAGAAACCGATCTGGGAGTAACAATATCGAGTAACCTAAAACCGAGTCAACAATGTTCAGAAGTTGTTAAGAAGGCAAACAAAATAATTGGCTTTATAGGCAGATCATTTGAGCATAAATCCAAAGACGTAATCCTAACCCTTTACAATTCCTTAGTCCGCCCTCTTCTGGAATACTGCGTTCAATGCTGGTGCCCTTATTACCAAAAAGACATAAACAAGCTAGAACGAGTTCAACGTAGAGTTACCAAAATGATACCTAGCCTAAATAACAAACCATACGAAGAGCGTCTTAGAGAATTAAATCTATTTCCTTTAACCCAGCGCAGATTAAGAGGTGACTTAATTCAAGTGTTCAAAATCATCAAAGGCATCGACAATATGAACTGTAGTAAGTACTTCACTATCGACCAATCTAATTACACGCGGGGAAACGGTTGCAAAATTATTGGTAAATCTTTTAACTCACACGAATCTAAGAATTTCTTCTTCAATCGAGTTGTCAACTTGTGGAATGGGCTTCCCCGAGACGATATAGACTGCAGCACCATTGATTCATTTAAATTCCGCATAGACAAATATCTCGCATCAAACCCGCGACTGACTGCGTTTGTAAATGAATAACTTTATTTTATCCTCCCCTCAGTTACTAACCCATATGTCCCCTACTAACTTCCTAGTCCTGCCACGTTAGTGGCAGGGCAGTAGTTCCCTTTCCAATGTTCCCTTACCCACTCCAAACCACTGTTTGGACACTTGATCCTCAGTGTTTTGGAGGACAAGCAGCCTAGAAGGGTCACTAGATCTGTTGTTGCTTGATTTCCTTTGTACTCCTTTGTACTCCTTTGTACAGAGTAGTTTTTCTGAGCTGAATTAAACTTCTTGGAAAAGAAACTGACTGGATGCTCCAAACCTTCCTCGTCTGTTTGCATTAAGACGGCACCAGCCCCTACACCGCTGGCATCTGTTGCCAGCTGTAATGGTCTTTCAAATTCAGGGGCCCTGAGGATTGGGTGAGTGCATAGTAGGTGCTTGACCAGCGAAAAATCCCTTTCACACTCAGGTGCCCACTTGAACTTTTTGTCTTTTGCTAGTAAATCTGTCAGAGGAGCTAACACAGTAGAATAACCCTGAATGAAACGGCGATAGTAACCGATCATGCCCAAAAATCTCATGATCTGCCACTTGGTGGACGGCCTTGGGAACTGATTAATAGCCTGTATCTTGTTTTTTGGGGGGGCACACCTGTCCTAACCCGACCACAAACCCAAGATACTGTACAGTTGCCCGGACAAAGTCACACTTGCCCAGATTGACCACCAAGCTGGTCTCACTGAGCTTCCGAAACAAGGCTTCTATGTGCTCACAGTGACTCTCAAAGTTGTAATCGTAGATTATAACATCATCTAGGTAGACAGTGCAGTTAGGGATGTCAGCTACTAACTCGTTCATAAGACTCTGGAAGGTTGCTGGGGCATTTTTAAGGCCATACGGCATCACATTGCAACGGTAGGTGTTCCCATCAACCACAAACCTGCATACCCCCTTTGCCCGCTCAGACAAGGGCACCTGCCAGTAGCATTTCACGAGGTCTACCTTTGTTAGATACTGTGCCTTACCAATCTTGTCTACACTATCGTCAACACGGGGAAGGGGATAAGCATTGGTGGGAGTCAACCCGTTCAATCTCCGAAAGTCAATGCAGAAGCGAACCTTCCCGTCAGGCTTGGGCTGCAGAGTGACAGGAGATGTCCACCTCACTGCCCCCTTCTCAATCAACCCCCGTTCCAACATATACTCTAACTCCGCTCTGAGGGCTGGGAGTTTAATGGGTGGAATTCTGTAGGGTACTGATTTAAAGGGGGGTGATCTCCCACGTCCACGTCATGCACCACTCGAGTTGTGAGGCCTGGATGCTCTGCAAACACAGTGGGGTATGAAGCAAAGAGGCGCTGCACGGCTACACACTGTTGCTCAGACAGGTGCACTAGAGCATCGCCAGCCACCTGTCTGGAGTTCCCCGCCCACTGGTCAGCAGAGACATGACACTCCCAGTTATCTTCCACCTGGGATTCACTGTCCCTCACTCCTTCTCCACCATGACCGCTGCAGGTCAACACAGGGACAGCGAGAGGCTCAGGGGGGCGCCTCACAAACTCTTTCACCAGATTCACATGGCACAGCTGATTCTTTTTACGCCTATCTGGAGCAGCCACAAGATAGTCTAGGTCAGAGATCTTCTTTACCACCTTATAAGGACCAGCGTACCTAGCAGACAACGGATGACCTGGCAGAGGTAACAAAATCAACACCTCCTGCCTCACCTTAAACTCCCGGAGTTTTGTCTTCTCATCGTACCTGTCCTTCATCAGTGCTTGCGACCCTACCAAATTCCTACCTGCCAACTCTAGGCTTCTCAGCATTCTCTCTCTGCTCTCGAGGACATACTTTAACATGGAACATGGTTTTGCTGTGCCCTCCCAGATTTCTCTAACCATGTTGAGGGGGCCTCTGACCTGATGTCCGAAGACTAACTCATTGGGACTGAACCTGAGGCTTTCACCAGGTACCTCCCGAGCAGCGAATAAAACATAGGGCAACCCAAGATCCCAATCCTTGCCATTTTCAACACATTAACAACGCAGCATGCTTTTCAGAGTCGAGTGCCACCTCTCCAACACCTCTTGACTCTCTGGGTGATAGGCTGAAGAGACAACTGTACTGATACCGTGCTGCTGCATGGTCTGTTTAAAAAGGTTAGAAGTAAAATTGGACCCTTGGTCTGACTGCAATTCCTGCGGGTACCCGTACCTAGAACAGTACAATAGCAATTTACGAACAACCGTCTTAGCAGTACCATTTCGCATGGGGTATGCATCCGGATAACGAGTGGCAACATCCATGATTGTGAGGAGGTACTTGTTGCCTGCATAAGTAGGGGGTAGAGGGCCAACCATGTCGATTATAACCTTACTGAATGGTGGCCCGATTACAGGAATAGGGTGTAACGGAGCCTTGGGAATACATTGGTTTGGTTTACCTACTGTCTGGCAGGTACTGCACATTGCCACCCATGACTCCACATGTGCCTTCATACCTGGCCACCAAAACAATTTCGCCAAGGCTTCTACCGTCTTACGTACA
The DNA here is from genome assembly GCA_032716605.1 of Paralithodes platypus. NCBI lineage: Eukaryota > Metazoa > Arthropoda > Malacostraca > Decapoda > Lithodidae > Paralithodes > Paralithodes platypus. The sequence goes on along the minus strand of CM064568.1, from coordinate 15,908,427 downwards.
CCCAAATGCCCTGCCAACGGTACATCATGCGCCAACCTCAGTAGGCTATCACGGCACACACTAGGCACTACCAACTGGTCAACCACTCTCGACCCACCCTCCCAACTCCGTCTGGGATCTAGAAAACGCCTGTACAAAATACCCTCCACACGAAAGAAGTCCCCGGCTTTGCATCCCCATCCTCCTCAAGTTCGATTGCACCGTTACTACACTTCTGAAGCTCAGGATCACCTAGCTGCAGCCGACAGATATCCGAAGGAGCCAATTTATCGAGGTGCTCCCGGAGCAACTTATGGCCTCCCCCGGTACTGGACTGTTCGATCCTATCTTGCTTGCTTGAGTAACGGTGCTGTCTCGGAGTTTTCTCACACCCTACCTCCTCACCAAGTGTGACAGGTTCTGGGGCCACTCCGGACCTTAACATTGGTGCTAATACTGAGTTGCCAAGAAGAGCCGCTGGATCAAAACTCTCAAAACTTTTCCCAACTTTAGCTTTCTCCTTCCGACCGTTCCTCCTCTGGTCTAGAGACTGAGGAATAGGCTGTGACACCTTAGATGCACGAGATCGGGTGACAACACATGACAACTGCTGTAGTTGACACCGCTCGACCAACTCCTGCCCCTCCCTACTCACGTCGGCCGCCCTCTCGGCAACGACTAAGGGTGGAACCTCAGAAGTAGGCACCGCAAAGTCGTTGCCGAGAAGAAGGTCGACGCCCTCTACTGGCAGTTTCTCCACGATTCCCACATCTATCTCTCGTGTCACACCATCAACCTCCAGCTCCACTCGAACCAACGGGTATGACCGTGTAGCATTAATACCCTGCACCACAACTACCCGTGCCGTGTTTATAGGTTGGCCTGTAAATGTTTTCATCAGAGTCTGGGATGCACCTGTATGACGCAACAACTCCAACCCATGCTTGCAACCAGCCCAACTCACGCAGCCACGCCCTCTATGGTCGCAAAAAGCATCGCGGACAGGTTCGAGCCTTCCGGACACTCCTTCACTGGCTGTGCCCCCGCATCTGACATATCACCCCGGGTAAATGCAGAAGACCTCAGAGACACCCCAATGTTGCTAGCCAAAGACACGACTGCGTAGGTTGGTTACTAGGGCAGGAACGTGCAAAATGCCCCTTTTTATGACACTTAAAACACTCTACTTCACCCTTGGACTTTCCCTGAGGTGGGGAAGGGCCCTGACCTTTCTTAAACGGGACGGTTTTCGGTTTGTGATCAAAATTGGTATCATTGCTCTTGCTTTTGTTATTAAATGTTGCATCACTGACTCGGGGAGGCGAAGTATTGCGCCCCTTGTTAACTGCATCGGTCCGTTGTGCAGACCCGCACCCACGAATCAGTGATAATCTCAGGTCAGCCATCTCAGCTGCCTCTTGTAGAGTTTTAGGACGTTTCTCTTTGAGGTTCAAAGTCAGGTCGCCGCCTGTGCATTTAAAAAATTGCTCTAGAAGGACTAACTGCTCAATCTCTTCGAACGTCGTCACCTTCTCTGACCTCAGCCAATTTCTCAATGCATCAGACAGTTCCCGGGCATGTTCTAGAAAAGAGCACTCACGACCCTTCGTAACACCCCGAAACTTCAACCTATATGTCTCTGGTTGTAACTCGTACGCCCGCAGAACAGCTTCCTTCAATACCTCATAATTGATGCAAGACTCCAAGGGCAACGCATCATATGCCTTAAGTCCTTTGTCAACCAACCTAGAGGAAACAAGGGCTGCCCACTTAACCTCGGGCCATTGGTGCTCCCGGCACTTCTTCTCAAAACGCAGGAAAAACTCGGTGACACCCGACTCGTCAAATGCAGGGACTAACTTAACTACCCCAGACATATTATGTTCCAGTAAGTCCAAGGAGGCAGGAGCCCCAGGATCATTGCCACTGCCTCACACTACACTCACAACAACACTGCGGCCGTTAGAATTATCGCAGGAGGCTGAGGTTGCCACCAACGGTTTTATCGTATGGTAACTTATCGGACTTACTGAGCTCATATGACGCAAAATTGCGTCATAAACTTATTGGAGAGGTATAGAGATAAGTCCATATGACGCGATCGCGTCATATGAGTTTTTGGTGGACTTATTCATATGACGTGATCGCGTCATATATGTCGCAAGGAGTTAAGAAGGTGCGATAAAGACTGATCAAGACCTCGATTCCCAGAACCGAGACGCTGCCCTGTCGACTCCACCCGAGACTTCTCAAGGTCTATGTCTGCACAGTACTTCGTAGCCTCAACCTGAAGCTCAGCTTCCCGCTGCTGCTGCTGCTGCCTGAGCTTAGCCTCATGTATGGCCTTTCTCTCCTCAGCCTGAATATTAGCCATCTCAAGCTGGAAGATCATATCTGGAGTTAAACCTTGAGGAGGAGGAGATGCAACAATTGGAGACCCACCCAGTGATCCACCCAGGGGCAAACCACGCTGCCAGTGACTATCGGCCTGCGGGAACGTACCCGGCTCCGTAGCCCGAGGGGGTGCCATGGTAGGAGTAGAGTGGAATGGGGGCTGGGCCGAAGGTGCCCCAGCTCCAGCTCCAGCCGAAGCCCCACGCACCCCACCGAGCAAACAGGCCACCAGGTCACTTCTCGTCATGCTGCTAGTGCCAACATGACCGTGGCCAAACACTGGAGACCATACCGATCAATCCCTGACACCCGGTCCACAGTAATAGGCATCTCCAGAAACTTCCTTGCATCCTCCTCACTAGTTACTACTCTGATGCCTTCTAACAAACCCAGCTTCTGCACCTCAGAGCCTGCTTCCCATACTGTGTCCTCACTGTCCACTGATCCGTCGTTCGACAGTGTCCACCGAAAATTCTCAACGTTTATAAAAAAAAAGTACCTAAACTCTCATGTAGCACTATTCACTCAAACAAATGCTTGAAGACAACTCAAGTGCTATACTACGTTGCCAAACAAAATTTCCAACATGTCCAAAATATTCCTCCCAAAAAACAAATGTCCAAAAATCCTGCAATTATTTCTTAGTTCATTTGGTATGACGACTAAGATAAGATACTAGGCAAGGTCGCCATTTGTTACGACCGGGGTTACGAATAAAACAAGGGCACTTAATGATTGGACTAGTAATAGGGCACTATGCAACAACGGTACGCTAGATCCAAACCCTCGAACTTATATGCCGGCGAACAAAACACCTATACCCTCCAGAGTTAATCTGCGATAACGGGGTATCCTTAACTGGGCATAAATGTACTCTACTTCAGGCTAACCCACACTGGTATAGCCTGATAACAAACAAGATGCAAGTTACGTTAAAATGCATAAAAAGGAATCTATGGAAAGATCAATTAAATCACTGCAAGATTTAATACAATAAAAAAGATGCTTCAATACAGTTACTCTAAATAACAATAAACTCTTCACTCCTATCTGAAAGAAAGTGAAGTATAGTCCTACAGCATAGACCTGGAAACTTATGAAGAAAGTCTGATGCTCATAAGATGCTCGTATCTTAAACTATATAAAGGCAGGAGGCAGGACACCACACGTGTAAATGGAATACACTAAAAGATAGGACATATAATGTTAACTGACACAAGAATACTATTAATGCGCAACGGTAGCAATGCTCGACACTAAAAGAAGTACTTCCTCATCAACGAAACAGTCTGCTATGGTTGTGCAACTCAACAACAACCTAGACTAATAAATGCTGTGAATAATAATGCGTACATATCAAAGAGCTTATATTAAATACTAATAAGTGTCTACTCGATTAATAATGTCTAGCTGGAATACTCTAGGTAAGGAACTGTGGTTGAGCAAAACAGGCTCGTAGCCTAGCGATGTCCTTAAGACTGCATCCTTTAAGTTACGTTAATTGACTAGGGTGCTCTCTTGATAGATCCAGATCACAAGTATCTGGTTCTATCCTGGCGACCCTCTAAAGACAAGCAAAGAGGCAGCAAAGTGTGGAACTGGAACAGGCCAAAACCCTCAGTCAACACAATGCTGCACTCGTAAAGGACGCAAGCGAAAAGACAACACAGGCTACCACAGGACCGGTCGAAGTTGTGTAGGTATAAGCAAACCATACACACATCGGAGACAACGACTACAGTTACCTTATACCAGTCTAGCATTAAATAAAAGAGCAGAAACACTAAATCAATAATGGAGACACACTAAGTTCCCAACCTCTACTAACTAAAAACCCTCAAAACCTATTCTAAGTACATGTAAATATCTCTGAGGACGGCGCATACAATACAATGGGCCGGCTATGGAAACCGTATGCAGAACCGAAGGGGACAAGTAATTGAATAAATGTGAGAAGCAATGGAAAAGAAGAAGGTCAGAGAGAGAGACAGTGGTAAAGGGGGTGATCGGGAGAGAGTATGGAAAGGGATGTTAGAAGCATGCGTGCCAAGCCTGTCCTGAGGAGAACAGCTCCTGGGAACCCTCATGGAGGAGGTTAGTTACACAGGAGCCAGGTCGGCCAATCACGGGCCGAGACGTCACAAGGCAGCAGGCCGCTAGGACGCGCCAGGATCCGCCAGCCAATCAAGGGCGGGGGAAAGCCCGCGCGCGAGCAGGAAATCTCCTTCGAGCGAGTGAGGCAGCACATACATACACACGCACATACTACTATGCTGCCTCTATCGCTCTTTCTCCTTAACTTTACACAATGCATCTTATATTCTATTTATGATATAAAATACTTCCCGTTGTCACAGACGAAAACAAAGACCACCACTGGACAGTCTGTGACAATGCGAGCACAAGGAAAGAAAGAACAACATTCTCGGATAACTGTAGCCCATTTCGATGTCCCTGGCGAGCGCTAGTGGCTAACGAGAGGCGATTCTGCCCACGCTGGTAGACGTCACACCCCGCCCAAGATATAGGACGCTCAACATTAGGCGAGCACCATATCTGACAAGGCAGAATGCCGACAAGACCCGTCACACATAGCCACTCCAACAGAAATGAAATGCAAAGCTCAATTCTTACATAAAACAACATATTGACATAAAGAAAATCTTATAACCCCTCCCAAACACAATAGTATAATTTTTAGCCTGCTATGCTCCCTGAGCGAGCTTCACAGAGCCCAGCCTACTAAGTGAAAGACAGGTTCAACTTAGGACTTTAGCTATAACATTGGCAACTTATAATTAACTATAAAAAAAATGGAGTTTTTATATGATTTTTTTTATTTAATTTTAATGTTGTTTTTGACGGCTGCTCTACAGGGGCAAGCCTGATTTTTCTCCACTCAAACCCACACATCTGTGGTGATCTACGCCGGATGCTCCACCCTCGACAAACAGTCTGCAATCACATTCTCACAACCGGCAATATGGCGAATGTCTAGATTGTATTCTTGCAACATGAGTGACCAACGTGTCAGCCTCATATTCCGGTTGTGGAATTGGTTCAGAAATTTAAGAGGGTGGTGGTCGGTATAAATCACCACGACTGGCCCGTAGGCAGGAACATATACTTCAAAGTGCCTGAGCGCCAACAATATTGCCAGCAGTTCTTTCTCCACCACAGAGTAGTTTTTCTGAGCTGAATTAAACTTCTTGGAAAAGAAACTGACTGGATGCTCCAAACCTTCCTCGTCTGTTTGCATTAAGACGGCACCAGCCCCTACACCGCTGGCATCTGTTGCCAGCTGGAATGGTCTTTCAAAGTCTGGGGCCCTGAGGATTGGGTGAGTGCATAGTAGGTGCTTGACCAGCGAAAAATCCCTTTCACACTCAGGTGCCCACTTGAACTTTTTGTCTTTTGCTAGTAAATCTGTCAGAGGAGCTAACACAGTAGAATAACCCTGAATGAAACGGCAATAGTAACCGATCATGCCCAAAAATCTCATGATCTGCCGCTTGGTGGACGGCCTGGGGAACTGATTAATAGCCTGTATCTTGTTTTGGGAGGGGGGGGCACACCTGGCCTAACCCGACCACAAACCCAAGATACTGTACAGTTGCCCGGACAAAGTCACACTTGCCCAGATTGACCACCAAGCTGGCCTCACTGAGCTTCCGAAACAAGGCTTCTATGTGCTCACAGTGACTCTCAAAGTTGTCATCGTAGATTATAACATCATCTAGGTAGACAGTGCAGTTAGGGATGTCAGCTACTAACTCGTTCATAAGACTCTGGAAGGTTGCTGGGGCATTTTTAAGGCCATACGGCATCACGTTGCAACGGTAGGTGTTCCCATCAACCACAAACCCACCTACCCCCTTCGCCCGCTCAGACAAGGGCACCTGCCAGTAGCCTTTCACGAGGTCTACCTTAGTTAGAAACTGTGCCTTACCAATCTTGTCTACACTATCGTCAACACGGGGAAGGGGATAAGCATTGGTGGGAGTCAACCCGTTCAATCTCCGAAAGTCAATGCAGAAGCGAACCTTCCCGTCAGGCTTGGGCTGCAGAGTGACAGGAGATGTCCACCTCACTGCCCCCTTCTCAATCAACCCCCGTTCCAACATATACTCTAACTCCGCTCTGAGGGCTGGGAGTTTAATGGGTGGTATTCTGTAGGGTACTGATTTAAAGGGGGGGTGATCTCCCACGTCCACGTCATGCACCACTCGAGTTGTGAGGCCTGGATGCTCTGCAAACACAGTGGGGTATGAAGAAAACAGGCGCTGCACGGCTACACGCTGTTGCTCAGACAGGTGCACTAGAGCATCGTCAGCCACCTGTCTGGAGTTCCCCACCCACTGGTCAGCAGAGACATGACACTCCCAGTTATCTTCCACCTGGAATTCACTGTCCCTCACTCCTTCTCCACCATGACCGCTGCAGGTCAACACAGGGACAGCGAGAGGCTCAGGGGGGCGCCTCACAAACTCTTTCACCAGATTCACATGGCACAGCTGATTCTTTTTACGCCTATCTGGAGTAGCCACAAGATAGTCTAGGTCAGAGATCTTCTTTACCACCTTATAAGGACCAGCGTACCTAGCAGACAACGGATGACCTGGCAGAGGTAACAAAATCAACACCTCCTGCCCCACCTTAAACTCCCGGAGTTTTGTCTTCTCATCGTACCTGTCCTTCATCAGTGCTTGCGACCCTACCAAATTCCTACCTGCCAGCTCTAGGCTTCTCAGCATTCTCAGCACTATTCAAACTTACAATTCTCAGAAGCATTGCTAAGAATGCCTCTAAAAAACTGGGACTCCTGTACAGTTGGCCGTAATATATAAAAGTCATGTGCGCTCTCAGATGGATTACTGTTCACCTCTGTGGGGTGGAAGTGGAGTGGTTGCATTGAGGCAGTTGGACAAAATTCAAAATAAAGCTATTAGATTAATCAATAACCCTGCAATCACACAGGACCTTCCTACATTAGCCATACGAAGAAACGTTGCATCCCTTGCATTATTCTACAGATATTTTCACAGCAATTGTTCCGAGGAACTTGCTTCAATTGTGCCGCCTCTCCACATCTTTCCCCGTAGAACTAGGGCAGCTGAGAGCGCCCATGAATTTACACTTTCTCCTCCACAATGCAGAACTTCTGCTTATCAGAATTCATTTATCCCCAGAGCTACTACTCTTTGGAATTCACTTCCCTCGAATTGCTTTCCACAAACTTACAATCAACAAATGTTTAAATCCAGTTGTTACAAACATTTTATGAATGGAGGATGCCTTTAGGCACATGGACCTTTTTGTTTTATCTGTGTTTTTCTTTCCTCCGTTCATTGTCTCTAAAAAAAAAAAAAAAAAAATGCTGCTAGTGCCAACATGCCCCATGACTGTGGCCAAACACTGGAGACCATACCGATCAATCCCCGACACCTGGTCAACAGTAATAGGCATCTCCAGAAACTTCCTTGCATCCTCCTCACTAGATACTACTCTGATGCCTTCTAACAAACCCAGCTTCTGCACCTCAGAGCCTGCTTTCCATACTGTGTCCTCACTGTGCACTGATCCGTCGTTCGACATAGTGTCCACCGAAAATTCTCAACGTTTATAAAAAAAAAATACCTAAACTCTCATGTAGCACTATTCACTCAAAAAAATGCTTGAAGACAACTCAAGTGCTATACTACGTTGCCAAAAAAAAATCCGTGTCCAAAATATTCCTCCCAAAAAACAAATGTCCAAAAATCCTGCAATTATTTCTTAGTTCATTTGGTATGACGACTAAGATAAGATACTAGGCAAGGTCGCCATTTGTTACGACCAGGGCTACGAATAAAACAAGGGCACTTAATGATTGGACTAGTAATAGGGCACTATGCAACAACGGTACGCTAAATCCAAACCCTCGAACTTATATGCCGGCGAACAAAAACACCTTTACCCTCCAGAGTTAATCTGCGATAACGGGGTATCCTTAACTGGGCATAAATGTACTCTACTTCAGGCTAACCCCCACTGGTATAGCCTGATAACAAACAAGATGCAAGTTACGTTAAAATGCATAACAAGGAATCTATGAATAGATCAATTAAATCACTGCAAGATTTAATACAATAAAAAGATGCTTCAATACAGTTACTCTAAATAACAATAAACTCTTCACTCCTATCTGAAAGAAAGTGAAGTATAGTCCTACATCATAGACCTGGAAACTTCTGAAGAAAGTCTGATGCTCATAAGATGCTCGTATCTTAAACTTTATAAAGGCAGGAGGCAGGACACCACACGTGTAAATGGAATACACTAAAAGATAGGACATATAATGTTAACTGACACGAGAATACTATAAATGCGCAACGGTAGCAATGCTCGACACTAAAAGAAGTACTTCCTCATCAACGAAACAGTCTGCTATGATTGTGCAACTCAACAACAACCTAGACTAATAAATGCTGTGAATAATAATGTGTACATATCAAAGAGCTTATACTAAATACTAATAAGTGTCTACTCGATTAATAATGTCTAGCTGGAATACTCTAGGTAAGGAACTGTGGTTGAGCAAAACAGGCTCGTAGTCTAGCGATGTCCTTAAGACTGCATCCTTTAAGTTAGGTTAATTGACTAGGGTACTCTGTTGATAGATCCAGATCACAAGTATCTGGTTCTATCCTGGCGACCCTCTAAAGACAAGCAAAGAGGCAGCAAAGTGTGGAACTGGAACAGGCCAAAACCCTCAGTCAACACAATACTGCACTCGTAAAGGACGCAAGCGAAAAGACAACACAGGCTACCACAGGACCGGTCGAAGTCGTGTAGGTATAAGCAAACCATACACACATCAGAGACAACGACTACAGTTACCTTATCCCAGTCTAGCATTAAATAAAAGAGCAGAAACACTAAATCAATAATGGAGACACACTAAGTTCCCAACCTCTACTAACTAAGAACCCTCAAAACCTATTCTAAGTACATGTAAATATCTCTGAGGACGGCGCATACAATACAATGGGCCGGCTATGGAAATCGTATGCAGAACCCAAGGGGACAAGTAATTGAATAAAGGTGAAAAGCAATGGAAAAGAAGAAGGTCAGAGAGAGAGACAGTGGTAAAGGGGGTGATCGGGAGAGAGTATGCAAAGGGATGTTAGAAGCATGCGCGCCAAGCCTGTCCTGAGGAGAACAGCTCCTGGGAACCCTCATGGAGGAGGTTAGTTACACAGGAGCCCGCAAGGGCGCGATGGTCGGCTAATGACGGGCCGAGACATCACAAGGCAGCAGGCCCCTAGGAACCGCCAGCCAATCAAGGGCGGGGGAAAGCCCGCGCGCGAGCGGGAAAACTCCTCCAAGCAAGTGAGGCAGCACATACATACACACGCACATACTACTACCACGCTGCCTCTATCGCTCTTTCTCCTTAACCCTCTCCGACATATGACGCAATTTTGAGCCTGTTAGGGATACTTTAAAGCCTTTGTTCCCATCAGGGGTATTTAGAAACCTTTAGTTTAGTTACTTCAACCTCTGTAGTTGTCTTTGAGTTAGCTGTGGGCAGAAAACTAATTTTGGAGAGGTAATTATAAGAGTGAGAGAACTCTATTTCTTATTGCTAATCTGGCAACCTCTGCGTCATATGAGCATGAAAGGGTTAACTTTACACAATGCATCTTATATTCTATTAATGATATAAAATACTTCCCATTGTCACAGACGAAAACAAAGACCACCACTGGACAGTCTGTGACAATGCGAGCACAAGGAATAAAAGAACAACATTCTCGGATAACTGTAGCCCATTTCGATGTCCCTGGCGTGCGCTAGTGGCTAACGAGAGGCGATTCTGCCCACGCTGGTAGACGTCACAACTCTTGTGCATCGGGAGTTGGGAACCGTAGGCTGGTTGCACACGGTGGGTACTGTCGAGATTGTGCATAGCCTAGTTGCTCGAAGTACAGTTGATACTCTTTTTGCTTTCACATGTTTGCTAGTACTTTGTCTGTTGAGCCAGTTTACTTATCTCCCAGCATTGCCATCTCTGTGTTGGGTTTTTGTCTTTTTATAGCTTAGTAGGCTATGGTAGTTTTCCACTTTAGATAACATTCAAAGGAGAAGCAGGGCAGTGGAGCACTTTTAGCCCTGAGAAGAGTCTGGAAGCGTTTGTTTGCTCTTTCCTGTTGCGTTCGTTGGGTTGCTTGTATAGGAGACAAGGTGCTGGTGTGGATCATTCTTTCTTATTGTCCCGTCTCTGAGCAGCTGAGGTCCAGATCCGTAACAGTGGCGACCTCGCCAGGATAATTGAATTGGTGCTGACAGGTACTAAGCTTAAGTAATTTTTCTGATCAAAGGAATTAAGTGTAATTATTGTCTAGTAATTTATTTGCCATGTCTGAACAACAAACATCTGCACGGGCGGGTGGAGTTGTTGTGCCATTGCATATTACCAGTGACGAGGATGTGAGAGTGTTTTTGCAGAGTTCTCCCAGTTGGGAGCAGTTACTAGTGAGATCTCTTGAGGAACTAAGGTTGATCGCTTTGGTGTTGAGGGTTGATGGTTCTCTGTTGACCACGAGGGAGGCTTGTTTACAGCAGATAGAGCAGCGGTGTAGGCAGGAGAGGTCCGAACAGCTTACCGTGCCGGTGGGAGGCTATACGACATCTGTGGGCTCTCCGCCGAGCACTCCTAGCCCTTCCCATCATAGCTACACATTGCAGTTGTCACCCCCTACTGTTGCTCCACAGGTCTTGCCTAATGTCCCCACTGATGCGCCCACCCTTGGTGTTGCTCATTTTAACCCTTTACACTCCACTCCTGCCGCTGGGGGGTTGCTCAGAACGGCCTTGCACCTCCTCCCCCATTTGTGCCACCAGTTAGACTTTCTATGATACCGCCTTATGACTGTGCAGCTTATGTCTCTACACACACCCCCACTGTTGCCCCGTTAGGGCTATCCCCAGAATCTCTGATGCAATTGGAGTTGAAGAAGATGGAAATGCAAGAGAGAAGAGAGGAGCAAGAAGCTCAGGAGAGGAGAGAAGAACGAGAAGAGAGACTAGAGAGAGAGAGGATGACGCTTGATTTCGAAAAAACAAAAGTAGAGATAGATGGGGGGGAAGTATGAAAAGAGACAAGTTGGGACGGCACCAAGGGAGGAATCTAGCAAGCAGAAATTGTCACGTAGCCTAAAATTAGTACCTGTGTTTGACGAAGTAAAAGTAACAGAGTGATTCCAAAGGTTCGAGAAGAAAGCACAGGAATTTGAATGGCCACAAACACGCTGGGTTGCATTGGTAGCAAATGTTTTGAAGGGAAAAGCTCTGGAGGTGTACGATAGGATGTCGGTGGAGGATTTGCAAGATTACGACGCTTCAAGCAGGCTATTTTAAAGGCGTATGAACTTAGGCCGGAAGCCTACCGCCTTATTATCCGAAATGCCCGTAAACGCCCTAATCACACTCATGTCGAGTATGCGAAATACCTCCAGGATGACTTGGCTCGCTGGTTCCTTAGTGAAGATGTTAAGACCTTGAATGAGGCGGTTGAGATTATCCTTTTAAAACACTTTACGAACAATGTTGACAAGGAGATTAACCAAAAGGTGCGTGAGAAACGTCCTGGCAAGTTGTCTGATGGTGCCGTTTGGGCGGACGACAGAGTGTTGGCTACTAGGGGTTTTGCAGATCGCGAGCGTGCCAAGTATGCAACCCCCATGACTCCACGTCACGATAAGCACAAGGCAGGTAGAGGCGGAGGCTATGGCTATGGCAAACCCGGTCACACACGTTCTAACAACGGTGGAGACAATAAAAAAACGCAGAGTTCGGCCCGCACTGATCTGAGTAGTGTCAGATGTTTTGGGTGTAAACAGACCGGACACATCAAGCCAAACTGTCCGAAAGCGAAGTCTGCTGCAGCTTCCGTCCGACCTGTGTCGTTAGTTGTGAGTTCTCAGGGGGGAAGGGTTGAGTCATGGTTGCCTGAGTCGGAGGTGAGTCGATAGGTGAAGCGGGATGTGCCAGCGGCCGCGGCACTGCCTGCCCCTACCGAGTTGTCCCCGCCGGTTGGCACAGATGATTGTCCGGAAACTTCGCTTGTCTGGTGTCAAGCTAACGTACATGAAGGGGAGGTGGAGTTGTGTGGTAAGGTGTATCCTGTGAAGGTTTTGAGGGATTCTGGCGCGAAGCAGTCCATGTGTTTGAATCTAAATGGTAAACCTATAAAATCAGAGGAGTTTGTGCTGTGTCACGGGGTAAATACTGAGGCATGTTATAGCCTGGTTCCCGTTCATCTGAGGTGTCTTGTAGTTACGGCGTCGGCAAAGGTGGCGGTCGTTGACTCATTGCCAGTGGAGGGGATTGACTTTCTGCTCGGAGCGGATATGGCAGGGAGTAGAGTTTTTCCGCCTCCGGTCGTGGTGTCTGAACAGGTACAACCCGAAGAGGTGTGCGAGGAGGCTAAGCAGTTGCCTGTTGATTTGTTCCCGGTGTGCGCAGTAACGCGATCTATGGCTCAGGTTACGCAGCCAGCGGAACAAATTGGAGAGGAAATAGGTCAAGTTGAGGGGATGTACAGAAGTGAAACTGCATCACCCACAGAATTGACTGATCTGCCGGGTGCTGAGGTTGAACATGACGGGGAGGAAGGTGTGACAGAATGCCCCTCACCCGTCTCGCTCGGTGCCAGAGGTGGTATGGCGGGGAGTGACCGGGTCCCCACAGGAGGACCGGTCGGTCCTCTACCACCGACCCAGACCGACGTGGAGGCTATCTCTAATCTTGCTACCGTGGTGCCGGGGGAGATTGGTGAGGCGCAGCAGAGTGATGATTCGTTGACACATCTGTTTGCTAAAGTCGGAGAGGAGATTGATATTTCTGGAGGGAGAGCACGTTTATATGTGTCGAATCAGATGTTCTATAGGCGCTGGGTGCCAGATGTTAGTCTGGAGTCATTGGGAGTCGTAGAGCAGCTAGTCGTGCCTTGGAGTTATAGGACTGCACTGATTAGACTCGCTCATGAGGCTCCCCTGGCTGGGCACCTAGGGATTCGCAATACGATGGAGAGGTTGCTATATCAGTTTTGGTGACCAGGTATGAACAAGAATGCTACTGCAATTATCAGGAGCTGTCACCTGTCAGATAGTGGGCAAGCCGAATCAGTGCATTCCTGTGGCCCCTCTGTTCCTGCTGTGGATCCGCCTTTTACACGGGTAATGATTGACATGGTTGGCCCGTTGCCTCCTACCAGTGCGGGGAACAATTATTTGTTGACTATCATGGACGTGACAACACGCTATCCAGAGGTTATTCCAGTTTCTAGTCTGCATTCCAAGGTTGTGCTGCGAAAACTGTTAGAATTTTTCACTCGATTCGGGCTGCCACAAGAACTTCAGTCCGATCAGGGAGTAAATTTCATATCTAATCTGTTTGGGAACACTTTGCAAGAACTGGGAATAAAACATGTCGTGTTTAGTGCCTACCATCCCCAGACACAGGGTGCACTCGAGCGACACCATCAGACCCTGAAAACTATGATCCGATAGTCCTGTTAGGAGAATGCCAAAGAATGGGATGTGGCTATTTCATTTGTTATGTTTGCGGTGCGGGAGGTACCAACAGAGTCACTTGCGTTCTCGCCTAACAAACTGGTGTTTGGACATAGGGTAAGGGGGCCCCTGGCGGTGGTTAAAGAGGCGTGGGAGAGCGGGAAAGCCCAGACTAAAGAGAGTTTGCTAGCCTACGTGACTCGCACCAGGGAAAGATTGATTGCCTCCCTTAAAGCTGCAAAAGACCACCTTCATGTTGCACAGAGTAAAATGAAGCAGCATTATGATTTTAAAACACAAGCCAGAGAATTTGCAGTGGGTGATGAAGTCCTAGTACTGTTGCCTGTCCAAGGCCAACCTCTAGCAGCCAAGTTTAGTGGCCCATACCATGTGAGTAAGAGAGTGGGCCCTCTTGATTACCTGATTGAGACACCTGACAGACGTAAGTCCCATCAGCTTTGCCACGTCAACATGCTGAAGCGTTATTATCGGGCGCCGGGCCCACCGGCTATGTCACCTAAAGGGACTAGCCGGGAGAGTGGCCAGGGTGCCAATAAGCCGCCTTTGTGTGGTGAGGGGGAGTTGTCTGAGGCAGTTTGTGCCACTGTACCCGCCCAGCTTGGGACAGTGAAGAAAGATGAGTCAAGTATGAGGAATTTCCTGCCTATGTTACTGACTGGGGGTTTGGAGTCGGAGGTGCAGGGTGCGCCCGGGCTTGGTGGACGGTGGTTGGATAACCCATATCCCGAGGCTGTGGGTTCATGCACTGCGGGGGTACCAGGCACGGCTCCCGTGGTGCCTCTCGACCACACCTTGCTGCACTCTCCCCAACTTTCCGGTCCCAGGGACCAGGATGCCGTTTTTCGAAGCCCGGTCCTTGTTGTACAAGGCACGAAGGAGAAGCAGGAGGAGGAGAGAGAGTTGTTCCCTGGTGAGGCTATGCCGGCAGGGACTTGGCGAGAGAACGGGTACCTGGCCCTGTGGGGGAAATTGTCTCGTATGTCTCCGGAGCGGTTGGAAAGGTTGTTGGAAACCCTATGGGAATTTCCACTCGTGTTTGGTGATGCACACGGGTTAACCTCGTGGGCGGTGCACGACATTGATGTGGAGGATCATAAACCCATAAAATTGCCACCGTATAGGGTTAATCCGCAAAAGCAGGTTGCATTGAACGGAGAGTTAAGCTATATGTTGGAGAAGGGATTAATTAAAAAAGGTTGGAGTGAATGGTCAAGCCCCGTCACTCTGCAGCCTAAGCCCGACGGAAAAATACGCTTCTGTGTAGATTTCAGAAAAGTAAACACTCTTTCCAAGACTGATACATACCCGCTACCGAGAGTTGATGACTCAGTAGACCGGATTGGAGCCGCTAAGTACCTCACGAAGGTAGACTTAGTCAAGGAATACTGGCAAGTTCCACTGACCGAACGGGCTAAAAAGATCGCTAGCTTTGTTGTGGGTGGGGGAGTTTATCGGTGCCAAGTCATGCCCTATGGACTTAAAAATGCTCCTGCCACGTTCCAACGGTTAATAGATCGTGTCGTACATGGCGTGCCTAATTGTCTGGTCTACATTGATGATGTGGTTGTTTTTGACACCACTTGGACCGAACATCTAGAAAATGTGGGTGAATTGTTTAAGCGACGTCTGAGGCTGGTTTGGTTGTCAACTTGAACAAGTGTGAGTTTGTACAAGCACGTGTGCAATACTTAGGCTATGTGCTTGGCCACGGCCAGGTGTGTCCTCCTCAGGCAAAGGTGGAGGCTATACGAATGTTCTGGGCGCCACATAACAAGAAAGCATTGCAACGCTTCTTGGGAATGATAGGCTACTACCGCCGGTTCATTAAGGGATACTCGACTGTGCTTGCCCCACTAACTAATTTGCTACAGAAAGATAAACCTTTTAAGAGGAGCACAGAGTGTGACCAGGCTTTTTCAGATGTTAAGAGCCTCCTTTGTTGCTACCCTATTTTACGTGCCCCTGACTTTAATTAGGCCCTTTGCCTTGGCCGTAGATGCAAGCAATGTTGGCGCCGGCTCTGTGCTGTTGCAAGAGTTTGGTGATGAGGTAGAGCACCCTATTTCATATATCTCAAAAAAGTTTAACAGCGCTCAGAAGAACTATTCAGTAATAGAAAAGGAGTTTCTATCTATAATTTTAAGCCTCCACCATTTTGCTGTGTATCTGCCACCATATGAGCCCGTGCTCAGAATATATTCAGACCACCACCCTTTGCAATTCCTGAGCAAGTTCAAGTTTCAGAACCAACTACTTACACGCTGGAGTTTAATGTTGCAGGAGTACCACTTAGATGTGAGGCACATAAAAGGCGTAGATAATGTTCTGGCTGATTGCTTGTCTCGGGAGCACTTTGAGGTGTGATTGGTTGAGCACGCAGGCCACAGGCCGTGTAGTTGTAAGCTGTATTTACTCATGTTAGAATTATATAAAAAAAAAAATAATAATAAAATACAAAAGACTGTCAATGTAAATATTTTTGCCATTGGTGGTACAGTATATGGTGCAGGTAGTTTTTGCAGTGTGTACAGTGAGCGAAAAAAAGTGTTCCCATAGCTCCAAAACTTTTCCCCCAGTGTGAGGGTGTCACAATGATCAGGTAATTAATGTAATTGAAAGCCCTTACTTATATAATTAATAGCATAATGCCGTGAGCGGCCATGTGCTTTCTTTGTCTCTCATTGTGAGGTTTTCTTTTTCTTTACTTTTCATACCGATCTTGCTGTATATCACTTAATGCCTTCACTGTGAACCTTTTCTGTTTAAGTGAGTTCCGTGGTGAAGCGCTTCGTCGCTTCATGCCTTCACTGAACCTTTTTGTTGTCTAAGTGAGTTTGTTGTGAAGCGCTTCGTTTCGGTGTTTTCATATGATTTGGAAGGCAGCTGTCTTTGTGATTCTGAAGTAGTATGAAGTAATATGTATAATTCTTGTGCTGTGTCTTGGTGAACTTGGTTTGATATTGTAAACGGATACAGACGACAATTACCTCGATAGTGTCGCCATCTGTTGGGGAAAAAGGGCGGGAAATGGACACTTCTTGTGTTTAGCCAGTCACTTACTTCACTTCCAGTTCAGACGCCCACAAGAGAGGTGCCCAGTGATCTAACCTCGTGGGACGTTATATTTTTGTGCTTGTTTGATTGTTTTTGACTTAACGTAATATTAGTGGAAGTCCTAGATTTTAATCATAATTTTATTATATTCATATTCTATATAAATGTAACTTAATTTTTTCTCATAGTGTTAATTTAATTCTTTTGATCAGTGTCGCTTTTATCAAGCTTCAGTGTTCCATGTGTTTTTCCTTGGAGTTTGAGGCGCTTGGCGGTCCTGTCCAGGAGTCGATAGGTAAGGTTTTGTTTGTGCCTTTGTTGAGAGCCGGGACGTTCCTGTCGGGTTGCTGTATATTCCCTAGTACAGTACACACAACACACACCCACATTACCCATACACATATTAACCCCGTCAGGAACCGTTGGCGGCTCTGCACCAGCGTTTTGGATGCCCTACTCTCGACTCTTGGAACGGATTGCCAAGTAGCCAGGTAAAGTAAGTTTATAATTAAAGTAAAGTAAAGGAACTTCAGTTAGTGATCCCAGTTGTAGCCACGGGACCACCGAAGGTTATTAATGAATAGTGGGAGGTGAACTCTACGGGTTCAACCGTCTTAAGGAAGGTTTACTCATTCGGTGGTACTGGCTCAATTGGGATTGAATACTGGCGTGTTATTAGGAGGAAGGTTTTGCAGTACGCTCGTACATAGTTGGCTTGTATCAGCCCTGGAGTTATCCCGGGTAGCCCATTTCGCAACCTCCACTAATAACACCCCGAGGTTTGAGAGTCACAGGACCCGACCTCGTATTGGTAGTCAGCTTTTGATATAGATATTGATATTGTGTTACAACTCTTTTTCATCGGGAGTTGGGTACCGTAGGCTGGTTGCACACGGTGGGTACTGTCGAGATTGTGCATAACCTAGTTGCTCGAAGTACAGTTGGTACTCTTTTGCTTTCACATGTTTGCTAGTACTTTGTCTGTTGAGCCAGTTTACTTATCCCCCCAGCATTGCCATCTCTGTGTTGGGTTTTTTTCTTTTTATAGCTTAGTAGGCTATGCTAGTTTTCCACTTTAGATAACATTCAAAGGGGAAGCAGGGCAGTGGAGCACATTAAGCCCTGAGAAGAGTCTGGAAGCGTTGGTTTGCTCTTTCCTGTTGCGTTCGTTGGGTTGCTTGTATAGGAGACAAGGTGCTGGTGTGGATCATTCTTTCTTATTGTCCCGTCTCTGAGCAGCTGAGGTCCAGATCCGTAATAAAAAAAAAAAAATATATATATATATATATATATACAGTATAGATAGATAGATAGATAGAGCCTCAGGGCTCTGTCCTATCTCCCATTCTCTTTCTAATTTTCATAAATTATCTTGTCAACTGTACCTATAGTCCCATCCATTCATACGCAGACGACTCTACCTTACACTACTCGATTAGTTTTCCTGAACGCCCCAGCCAGCAATCCCTCAAAAACAAACTTCATGAAGCCATGCAACACTTATCTTCTGATCTAACTACTATTTCCAATTGGGGTAGAGAAAATCTTGTTTCCTTAAATACTTCCAAAACCCAATTTCTTCATCTTACTACCCGTACAGAACTCCCGGAGGACTATCCCTTACACTTCAACAATACAAAAATCAATCCTTCATCTTCTCTCAATATTCTCGATGTGTCTTTTTTTTTTTTTTTTTTTTTTTTTTTTCTGTTCTCACTTGGAAGGACCATATTTCCAGTCTTGTTAAGGCAGCCTCCCAGAAGCTGGGTGTGCTCAAACGCCTCAAGGGGTTCTTTACCCCTGCAGAGCTTCTTGCTCTGTACAGGGGCACTGTGCGTCCCTGTATTGAGTATTGTTCACATGTGTGGGGAGAATCCTCTCACACCGCACTCCTAGACAAAGTAGAAAGGAAGGCCTTTCGTATCATTAACTCCCGTCCACTCACCAACTCTCTCCAATCTCTCTCTTTTCGCCGCAATGTTACATCTCTCTCGCTATTCTATCGCTACTACAATAATCAATGTTCCTCAGAGCTTTCCCAGTGTATACCACCTCCTCTACGTAGGGTACGTAGTACCTGTCTTGCAACACAACCTCACCCCTACTCTGTCAACTCTCTAGCCCAAGAGTGAAACTTTATTCGGTCTTTCTTCTATGAAACTGCTGAGGTCTGGAACTCTCTCCCAGAATCAGGCTTTCCCTCTTCCTATTACTTAAATTGCTTCAAACTCTGTGTGTCCAGGCATTTTGGCTCGAGCGTCCCCTGATTTTGGCCCTGTCGCTCTTTTAACTCTGTGGGAGGTACTCGATACAGGCAGTTCTGCCTTTTGTCTCCCTCACTCACATAGACACAAAAATGTATAATAAAAATAACATCTAGTGTATCTAAGTTGACTTACCTCTGCATCTCCATATGCCATTGAGCAGTTGATAAGAGTATGTGAATTATACTTTAGTCCAACTACTTCAGCTTCAACTGTTGTTAATCTGGCCACTTCATTTTCTGGAACATACAATCATAAATCGCTATTTAATTAACCCGTTCAGTGCCGGTGCCGTCCTTTTAACTATATTCTGGCTACTATTAGACGATATTATTCAGTTTAAAAGGGCCTCCAGTAATTAACAAGCTTCGAACTATCTCACTTAACCCTGTTTACTACCACAGATCTTACAAAAAATGCACAACATCGTCTAATTATACCTACAATAAAATTAAAAGACGTCGCTGGTACAGAAGAGGTTAAGTACTCAATTTTGTATAATGTGGAATATAATCGTAATGTCTGTATAAGCGAGTAACTTTCTATAGGTCTATATATATTTTCTATCTGTGTGTGCGAGTGACAGTGACAGCAGAGTAATGGGTAGGTGAGGAACAGTGTGGGTTTAGGAAGGGAACAGCATGTATAGATAATATCTTCTCCTTGAGGTGTGTTGTGTAGAAGTGTTTGGAGAAGGAAAACAAGTTTCATGCTACCTTTATGTACTTAGAGAAAGCCTGTGACAAAGTAGTTTGCTCCAGTACTCCTTTAGTTACGAGAGGCTATGGGGCTCATATTACTACACTCATCATAATAAACAGGTTAAATAATAAATTAATAGAATAGGCGATTTGTTAACACTCACGTATATCTCTCCTGGCATCAGTAACGACAATAGCATCATACAGAAACTTCTTCGGGAGGAGAGTCAGACAGTCTGTCAAAAAATAAGTAACTTAATTATCATACTATAACAAATGTTCAAATAGTCATACACAGTTTCATAGTTTTCATATAAGCTGATGCATTTGTTTTATTATTTTGAGCTGCTCTCAAATGATTTTCGTGGTTTAACAAAAGTATCATCTGGTCATAAGTTATAGAGAGGTCAATATTGTCGCTTTCACTTACCGGAGATGATTGTGATTTGGTGTAATGGACTCCCCTACTAATGCCCCACAAATGTTAATAGATAAGATCTTGCCGTACACATTGTTTTTTGGCGGCCACACTGGATTAACCTAATTTTCACTTAAAATTCCATATGTTAAAAAATACGTGGATGATGAACACCATTTGTATATAGTTTGAGAGGCTGGTAATTCCGAATGTCCTGATATCAAATTGATACAAAATGGTGGAATACCTTACCCACAGCATTGAAAACATTGCAAAAAATATGAATGTGAAAAATCTACTTCTCACTTTCCACAATGTTTTCAGTCCTTGTGAGCGTTCCAGCTGATTCACCTAGAAGTGTTTCATAATGTTTGATAAATTTGTTCAGAACCATTGATTTTTGTGGCTGCTACATTCATAGAGTCTGGCATACATCTCTCATTTCCAAACTACCCTCCTTCGGTTTCTATCCCTCCAACTGTGCATTTGTCTTTAATTTCCTTTCCGGCCGTTCAATAATTGCCATTGTGGACGGCCACCATTCACTTCCCAAACCTATCAACTCTGGTGTTCCTCAGAAGTCTTTCATATCTCCAATTCTCTTCCTACTATTCATTAACGACCTTCTCAATTGCTCCTCCAGCCCCATTCACTCATATGCTGATGACTCTACATTACACTATTCAAATAGCCTTCCACGAATTCACTCACAGCAGGAACTCCAAAACTCACGTAAGGAGGCCTTAATGCACCTATCTGCTGATCTCTCTACTATTTCTAATTGGGGCAAAGAAATCCTTGTTACTTTCAATGCTTCCAAAACTCAATTTCTCCATCTGTCTACTCGTAGCCCCCTTCCAGGAAACTATGACTTACTCTTCAACAACATACAAATTAACCCTTCATCATCTCTTAATATTCTCAGTGTCTCTCTTTCTTCTGATCTCTCTTGGAAAGATCATGTTACCACTCTTGCTAAAACAGCTTCCCAGAAGCTGGGTGTGCTCAACCGCATCCGAGGATTCTTTACCCCTGCGCAGCTCCTTGCACTGTACAGGGGCAGAGTGCGTCTATGTAATGAGTATTGTTCACACGTGTGGGAAGGATCCTCTCACACAGCACTTCTAAACAAAGAAGAAAAGAAAGACTTCCGCCTCATTAACTCACGTCCACTCACTAATTCTCTGCAGTCTCTCTCTCTTCGCCGCAATGTTGCATCTCTCTCACTACTCTACCGCTATTACAATAATCAGTGTTCCTCAGAGCTCTCAGTGGATACCACCCCCTCTTCGTAGAGCAAGTAGCACTCGTCTTGCAACACAATACCACCCCTACTCTGTGAAACCCTCCAACCCATGAGTGAAACGATATTCTCAATCTTTCTTCTATTAGCAAGTAAGTAAGTTTATTTTGCCACAGTAAATTGCATCATGATATTAAATTCATTGTTCATCAGTAACAGAGCCTACACAATTATAAATATGTTTGATAGGCTCTCTACAAATAGTGATTTGAGTAGGCAGACAATTATAACATAATTAGTGCGATGGTCAAAACAATCATACATAATATAGTGATTAACATCAAACTCATAAAGATTCTGCAAGATATATATATATATATATATTGATTATTACATGAAATATTAAGCCTATGCACGCTAATTTAATGTGTGTAGTATATGTTTCATTTAGTTTATTTTGAATGTATTGGAGTTTTGAATTTATTTAATATCATTTGGAAAATCATTCCACAGTACACAACCTTTGTACCTAATTAAATGTCTACTAAGTTCTGATTTTGGTCGAACGGGTCTCAAATTATGTCTATACCTTGTATTATAATCGTGTGTTACCAAGGTTTGTTGACATGAAATTATTGGGTTAGAATTGTTTACTATTTGGCTGTGCATAAATGTTAGCACTTCTAGTTTATAAATGTCTACGAGTTTTAACAGAGATAAGTCTCTAAATAGTGGATCAGAATGTTGTAAATAACCAGCAGAATTACTTAGTCTTACAATACACTTTTGTTTTATAATCAATGGCTTAAAATGGCTTGGACGGGCTACGTCCCAGGCTGCCAGACAATATTGCAAATACGGGTACACTAGATGATAATATAACAATATTTTGCTTTTTCCATCTAAATTATATTTTATTATAGATATTATAGCATAGTTTTTCGTCAACTATTACACCCAAAAAATGTGTTCAACAGCTGAGCTCTGGAACTCTCTCCCAGAATCAGTCTTTCCTTCATCCTATGAGTTAAATTGCTTCAAACTCCGTGTGTCCAGGCATTTTGGCTCGAACGTCCCTTGATTTCCGGCGTGTCACTCTTTCAACTCTGGGGGAGGCACTCGTCACAGGCAGTTCTGCCTTTTGTTTCCCTCATTCACATAGAAAACAAAATGCGTATATCTGCCCTCATGTTCTCTAATATCTTTGTGTAGTTTGCTGCAACACTTTAACAGTGGTGATGGGCTGGTCTATCAGAGTGAGAACTGAGCAATCTCTGCCATACCCTTAGCTTACTCTGACTGTTCCTTTTACTTATATATTTTCTAGATCTCAAGTGACGGCGTCTCTTCCGTGGATTGACCTCCCAATCTGCCTACCTAGAGGTTGGCAGATTTGATGCCAAAGCGTCACATTTTTCCTTTGCCCCTCAACATTCTCTTCATAATTGCTGAGGGGCACAGTGCCCTTCGTGGGGCTTTGGTTTCCCGGGCGTTTCCGCACTCTCCTCAGCTCCCCGCCATGGAGTGGCTTCGGTCACCCAGGCTTTATTGTGGTAGGCAGGGAGGGTTCTGTGGCGGCGCTCGGTTATGGCCTTGGCCTTGCTCGGAGCCTTGGGGCTGTTCGGCCAGGCAGCCTGGGGAACAACAACAACAACAACACTTTAACATCATATTCATATAAATAAAAGCATTAATAAATGTCCTTTCCTGAATGACAGAATGGGAATTTTAAAAATGTAATTAGTTTTATATTGCCTAATAAATATGCAACAATATGGACCTCCAATGTTTTATTGCCAACAAATAATCGCTGGAAAACGCTCGTATGACTCCACCTTGACCCCTTTACAAAGAATGTATGGTTACATGGTCATAATTTATGTGCTCATAATAAATATGATTTAGGCTTTCATTATTTCTATATTCCACACTTAGCTCACTGCCGTACGAAATACTTACATTTACACTCCTAAATACACACCCCTTCAGCAACAACACGCACCGGAGTGTTGGGGCTTGTTTGTGTGTCTAAAGTTAGCAGAGAAAGAGAGAAAGACAAATATGCAGCCCTTCAGCAACAGCTTGTAATATATCTACACCTAGGCCATTATACCTTCAGCAACAATATTCCCAAATGGCCACTACCAAAACGGACACACTCTAAAACGACCACAACCAAAATCACAACCCTCCTAAACGGCCACATCCATAACGGCCTGTTTTATAAACAGCCACAACCAAAATGGCCACACTCCTAAACGGCCACAACCGAAGCAGCTACACTACTTATATCAATGGCCACAACCAAAATGGTCTCACTCGTAGAGTCACAACCAAAATTGCCACACTCCTATACGGTCACGATCAAAATGGCCACACTACTTACATTAACTGCCAAAGCCAAAACGGCCACACGACTTACAATAACGGCCACAACCAACATTGCCTCACTCCTAAACAGCCACACTTTTAAACGGCCACAACTAACGCGGCCACACTCCTTATGTCAACGGTAACACTCCAAAAGGGCCACCACCAAAATGGACACACTCCTAAACGGCAACAACCAAATGGCCACAATCCTAACGAAATTGCCCAAGAACTACTTCCCCAGGATATGTAAGCTTAGAACAAATATAATTAAATTCCCCATAATAACTGGTAGACACCAGATAATTGCTAGAGATAAAGGTATAAGCAATAAATGTAATAGTATCACAGTTGGCGATGAATATCATATTATTCTCGATAATAAAATTCAACATATAGAGGACGAACGCCGTAAATATAGTTCACGTTTTCAGAGTATCCCCAAATAGGAAGACATTTGTTGAACTATTACATAGTACTAGCAAAAAGACCGTTAAATTTGGCACCATATTTACAATCTATTAATAGGATGTTTTCCTAGGTGCTGCATAATCATATAATATTTAATAGGTTTCATATACAGTTATACTGTAATGTACATATCATTTAAGTTGCAATGCCAATGTAACTCATTGTATTTGTGAATCATAAAATTACTTTGAGAGCTGTGCTTTATACTTTTGTAAGGAAGATAGAGCAAATATACTGTATGTATGTCTGTCTGTCTTTAATTGGGCTTAACTAAAACGGCTAAACTCCATAAATTTAATAGCCACAACCAATACGGCCATACTCATTGCGTTAACGGTCATACTATAAACAGCCACACTCCTTAACGGCCACACCAAAAACAGACTAATTCCTAAACAGCCACAACCAAAACGGCCACATTCCTAAATGAACACAACAAAAATGGCCACAAACAAAATGCCCAAACTCTTAAATTACCATAACCAAAATGGTCACACTCCTATACGGCCACAACCAAAACAGACACTTTTAATTTTTAATTTTTTTTTTTTTTCTCTATGTGGATGAGGGCAAAAGGCAAAAATGCCTGTGACGAGTGCCTCCCCCAGTGGTGAGAGAGCGACAGGGCCAAACTCAAGGATTATTCGAGCCAAAATGCCTGGACACACAGAGTTTTAACCACATTTCCGTCATAAGATGAGGGCAAGATGGATTCAGGGAGAGAGTTCCAGAGCTCAGCTGTTGAATAGAAGAAGGATTGGGAGTATCATTTCACTCATGAGTTGGAGAGTTGCACAAAATAGGGATGGGAATGTGTTGCAAGATGGGTACTACGTGCCCTACGTAGAGGAGGTGGTATATACACCGGGAGAGCTTTGAGGAACACCGATTATTGTAGTAGTGATAGAATAGCGAAAGAGATGTAACATTGCGATAAAGAGAGAGATATTGCAGAGAGTTGGTGAGTGGACGGGAGTCTTTCTTTTCTACGGTGTCTAGAAGTGCAGTGTGAGAGGATCCTCCTCACACATGTGAACAATACTCAATACAAGGATGCACTGTGCCATTGTACTGAGCAAGAAGCTGTGCAGGGTTAAATAACTCCTTGAGGCAGTTGAGCACACCCAGCTTCTGGGAGGCTGCCTTAGCAAGACTGGTAATATATGATCCTTCCAAGAGAGAGCAGAAGAAAAAGAGACACTGAAAATATTGAAAGAAGATGAAGGATTGATTTTTGTATTGTTGAAGTATAAGGGATAGCCCGCTAGGAGTTCCTGACGGTTAGTAAGATGGAGAAATTGGGTTTTGGAAGCATTAAAGGCAACAAGGCAGATTGGGAGTCAGAGCGTCACTTTTTTTCCATTGCCACTCAACTTTCCCTTCATAATTGCTGAGGGGCACAGGTCCTTGGGTGGGGCTTTGGTTTCCCGGGCATTTCTGCACCCTCCTCAGCTCCCCTCCTTGGAGTGGCTTCGGTCACCTGGGCTTTACTACTGGTAAGCAGGGAGGGTTTTGTTGGGGCACTTGGGTATGGCCTTTGCCTTGCTCGGAACCTTGGGGCTGCTTGGCCAGACAGACTGGGGGACAGCAACAACAACAACAAGGTTTTCTCTGTCCCAATTGGAAATAGTAGTTAGAACAGAAGATAAGTGTTCTATGGCTTCATTACGTTTGTGTATGAGGGATTGCTTGCTGGGACGTTCTGGAAAACTAATTGAGTAGTGTAAGGTAGAATCATCTGCATATGAATGGATGGGACTGGAGGTACAGTTGAGAAGATCATTTGTGAAAATTAGAAAGAGAATGGGAGATAGGACAGAGCCCTGAGGAACACCGAGTTGATAGGATGAGGAAGTGAGAGATGGCCGTCCACAACCGCAGCTATGGAACGGCCGGAACAAAAATTAGAGACAAATAATAATAATAATAATCATCTGGTTACTTATATAGCGCCCGTATCTCCTCCTTCGAGGATTCACAAGAGCTTGGCTTTCTTTAGTCTACCAGAGACCATTACCCATCTCCCTTGCTCATGGGGAGATGGTAACTGCCGGCTATATCCCAGAAAAACTTTTCAATCTGAGCGGGGATTGAACGCGAGACCTGCAAGATGGGAATGAGGCATGCTATCAACTGAGCCAGCCGGATGGCTCAGATGGAGTAATAGAAACCGAAGGAGGGTAGTTTAGAAATTAAAGATTTGTGCCCGACTCCATTGAAGGCCTTCGAGCTGTCAAGCGCAATAGAAAAGGCCTCACTGAAGTCCCGAAAGGAGGATGACCAAGAGTTAGTAAGATATGAAAGAAGATCACCAATAGAGCGACCCTTAAGGAAGCCATACTGGCGATCTGAGAGAAGATAAAGAGAAGAGAAATGCTTAAGAAATGTGGAAGCAAGAATAGTTTAAAAAACTTTAAAGATATAAGAGATGAAAGCAATTGGACGATAGTCAGAAGGTTGAGAGCAGTCACCCTTCTTTGGGACAGGTTGAATGAGAACAAACTTCCAGCAAAAAGGGAAGATGTTAGAGGATAGACAGAGATGAAAAAGTTTGCCTAGGCAGGGAGTCCAGAGTGGAAACACAGTTCTTGAGTAAAACAGGAGGAACACCATCAGGTCCGTACGCCTTCTTAGTATTAAGCCCAGAGAGGGTGGAAAGTACATCCTTGGAAGAGATTATGATGTTAGGCATAAGTAGGAGAGAGGGGAGTGGAGAGGGAGGAATAGCACCAGAATCATCCAAAGTGGAGTTTTTAACAAAACTGTTAGCGAAGAGTTCAGCTTTGTCAGAGGAAGAAGTGATGGTAGTGCCATCAGAGTGGAAAAGAGGAGGGAAAGACGAAGACGAAAAATTGTTGGAGAGGTTTTTGGCTAGATGCCAGAAGGCTTGGGAAGAGCTAGAGTTAGATAGTTCAGTGTATTTATAATTAATGAAAGAATGTTTGGCGATTCGAAGAACAAATTTGGCTTGATTCCAGGCAGAAACATAGGAAGTATGAGATTTTTTAGTTTGAAGGCGACGATACCGTTTGAATATTTCCTCCTTATTGCGGACAGCAATAGAGCAAGAGTGAGTAAACCAAGATTTTTTTGCAGTAAACTGAGAGAAAGAAAATGGTATGTATGCTTCCACGCCTGAAAGGATTACTTCAGTAATGCATTCAGCACTCTTCGAGGGTCCCCGGCCACGGAAGCAAAAGTCATTCCAGGGGACAATTAATCAAAGAAGTACTGCCGAAGAGCCTCCAAGTCGGCAGCGCCAAAGTGCCACAAGCGCCGCCGGTTGGGAGGATCGGGTGGCCGTACCGGAGAGATAGGACATGTGACAGAGATAAGTTTATGGTCGGAGGAGCCCAAAGGAGAGAAAAGATTTACAGTATAAGCAGAAGGGTTAGAAGTTCGAAATAAGTAAAGAATGTTGGGCCGATCTCCGAAGTGATCCGGGATACGGGTGAGTTGCTGGACTAACTGCTCTAGGTCATTTAGAATAGTGAAGAAGTAGGCTTGTTCACCAGGTTGGTCAGAGGAAAAAGAGGAGAGCCATTGACGGAGGTGAACATTGAAATCTCCTAGGATGGAGATTTCTGATAAAGGAGAGAGAGATAGAATGTGTTCCACCTTAGAAGTTAGATAGCCAAAGAATTTTGGATAGTCAATAGAATTTGGGAAGAGATAAATAGCACAGAAATATTTAGTTTGAGAGTGACAAGAAAGCTATAGCCAGAGAGTTGAGAATTCAGAAGAGTCAAAGTTGAGAACACGAGCGAAAGGGAGATTGTTGAGCACATATACACAACATCCATCTTTGGCTTAAAACTGAGGACATAGATAGTATTAGGATACAGAGAAGGGTTTGCTGTCAGTGCTTACAATAATGTTTATCTCCTGTAATTTCTCCATGGCTGGTCAGTGAAAGGAAATTTGTATGTAAGTGACGCTGCCCTTGACACGACCTTGATCCCCTGACAATGTTGCTGACAATTATAATTACCATAGTATTTCTGTACTCTTAGCCAGTTAATTAGATACGCTAGTTGTAATTGCAATAAGGTTACTGTAATATCATTCCAGTATCTCTCATTACACTTACAACTAGCGTATCATATTGACTGGCTAGGAATACGGCAAAACTATAGTAATTACCACCCACAGTGATGGGGTTTGTATAGTAATACGGGCCTAAAAATTGAACTTCTATAGTCGATCTTCTCCCACGTGTTCTGTGAACCCCATACCCCTTTCAAGAAAAAAAATTAAAAAATCATTCAAGCTAAATATAACTCCACTCAGACAACTTTCACACTATATATAACGCCCCCCTAGACTCCTTCAAGCTAAAAACGTCCCCCAGCCTCCTTCAAACTGAATATGTACATTTTTCAATAGCCGAAGGCATGTTTCTACTTAATTGCAGGCACGCTGTAACTCACTTAGAAAGTAATGACGCCTGAACGAAGGTTGGTTTTCCCAAATTGCAGATTTGCTATCGGTCCCGACCCTTAGATAAATTTGACAGCTTACCTCCCGTGGCAGGTTGACTGGGTTGTCGACAGACACCGCAGGCATCCTCCACAGCACCAGAGTACGGTTCACCATCACAGCCTAAGCAATCATAGGCGTCAAAACACAGTCCACATTGGTCCTCTCCATCCTGTTTGTTGAGCCCTGTCGTGCCCTCTACACATACTCCGCAACTGAAACGTGAAAGCTTTTTGTGATCCCTTCAACTAGATTATTGGTATGTAGAAAATATGGTTCCCGGATGACTCAACCAGTAGATCATTTCAATAATTAGATCTCAACTAGTGTTAAATCAACCAGGATCATTATTATGTTATTGCCAATTTATAGTACTAACCTAGCTTAACTATCCTAACCTAACTTTAGAATAGTGGATGAATTGGGAACGGTTTACAGCTACTGGTTAATACGGTCTACTGGTTGCATTGTCCAGTCACCACAAAATATTTGACTAATTTACAATTGTCAAGCCTTGACCCTAACTTTATGAAGGGCGGGCTAAGTATGACTATAGAAGCGAATTAATATAATTTAAAAATATATAATTAAGGGTTTATGCTAGGCTGTGCTTTGCTGCAGCGTTAATCTCCGTATCATTATCCTTTGGCACCAGTTATCGAGCGATTATCTAGCCTGGAACACAGGACTATTGCAGAGACAATGCATAGTATTAATCTGAATAATCATATTCTTACGACTTCTATCATCATTATTATAAAAGGATAAGCACATGTTTTCACCTTTAAGCTAGAAACCTATGGGAGTTATAAATCCCGACACGCCATCATAACACTTGTACCAGGTTTAGGTTTATGCAACTGTAAATACTCTACCCCTTATATCTGAATACACTTTATGATTTTTGTTTTTGTCAATCATATTAATATAACATATGTTTTACCGTCAGGCGATTGTATTCAGCCTAGAAAATTATTCTAGGATGTAAGTGGCTGAAAAATATTTCAACTAACCCTTTCATTCTCAGAGATTGTTCCTAACTTGAATTAGTGATAATAGTATGACGAAAATTATATTAATGTATATAATATACTCACAATTTTAATGATATGGTTGAGGAGTTAAGAAGATGAATGCTTCAACAATCAATAAGAATACATAATACTATAAGCAGAGTTTTCATAAATAACATCCCAAGGGGTTAAAGGGACCTCTACCCATTTGGTAGAGAAAATATAAGAATATGCCCCACGTGTCTACTGTGTGTCGTAAGTGGCGACTAAAAGGTGGATGACGTAAGTCTGGGCCACTGATCATCCATTGTTGTCCATTGCAGCCTTATGGTAGCTGTGGGACACCAGAGCGTCAAATCTAGTCTCTGGAATGGCTGTTCTTGCCTTGAAGGTCTGCCCCCAAGGCATTTGGGGTGGTTCCATGGTTGCATAGAACTAGAGACTTATTTATAAGTAACTTCACCCCCAATCTCTCTCTCTCTCTCTCTCTCTCTCTCTCTCTCTCTCTCTCTCTCTCTCTCTCTCTCTCTCTCTCTCTCTCTCTCTCTCTCTCTCTCTCTCTCTCTGAAATGAACACTGTTTTCAGTTGAAGAGAGCAGACAAAAAGGTGGAGTTATGCATTACCCATCATCACTGGGTGCCGGCCGCGTCTTCAAACCTCCCGCGCCTGCAGACGACAGCTGGGCGAGGCAGCATGGCTGATGAATGATGATATAAGACTTCTTTGTCACCTCCATCACGATGACAATGGCCAGGAACGAGTAAAATTCTCGGGCGTCAAGAGTTTGCCATGATAGTCGGGTGTTTCGACTGCAGGAAAACAGCAAGTCTAGTAGTTTCTCCGCCTCGGTTGTAGATCACAGCTCCGGCATCCCTCGCACCCGCAAAGTTATATTGTGTGGGCACAAAATTTTCCCCATCCACCCAATTCCACACTGGTTCATCGGCAGCACCTTCGTCGCCTTCGTCGCCGCTGTCGTCAGAAGAGGGGTCTTCACCAGGGGCACCAGGGGCAGCAGGGCGGAAGGAGGTCGTCCTGCCTCTTGACGTCGACTTTGATGTAGACCTGGATCTTAAACCACTGCTGCGGCGTCCTACCAGGGACACCTTCGATGCCCTTCGACAGCGGGTGGCACGCCCACGGGAAAGTACACGCCCACGCCTACGTTGGCCGGTAGGGCGTTGTGGTGGGGTCTGAGCTAGCTGTGATGTGTCGTGGCTGTAGGAGGTCCCAGGTTGAAGCGGCACAGAGCGCCTGATGGGAGAATAAGGCAGTGGGCCGGGGGGTCAAGGTGGTGGTGGAGAGTAAGCAGGAGAGGAGTATGGTGGTGGTGGCATAGGGTGACGAGGCTGAGGATGCGCCGAGTCATCCTGCGCTGATAATGGGGTGAACAGGCGGCGTGGGAGGTAACTTGGTACTAGGACCAATTCTCTTTCTAATTTACATCAACAACATAGATGAGGGTCTCGCCTGTACAATCTCAAATTTGCTGACGATAAAACAATTGCAAATAGCGTACTCTCAAAAGAACAAGTTGACGATATGCAACACAATCTAGATAAGTTGTCATGTTGGGCCCAAATTTGGCAAATGAGTTTCAATGCGGATAAATATAAATTACTACATATCGGATACCAAAATGAGAAAGCAAATTATTCGATAAATGACA
This sequence comes from Paralithodes platypus, assembly GCA_032716605.1. NCBI lineage: Eukaryota > Metazoa > Arthropoda > Malacostraca > Decapoda > Lithodidae > Paralithodes > Paralithodes platypus. Next base: position 15,876,792 of record CM064568.1, on the reverse strand, counting down.
CTCAGCTTAAGAGTGTAGACAGAGAAACCGATTTGGGAGTAACAATATTGAGTAACCTAAAACCGAGTCAACAATGTTCAGAAGTTATTAAGAAGGCAAGCAAAATAATTGGCTTTATAGGCAGGTCATTTGAGCATAAATCCAAAGAAGTTATCCTAACTCTTTACAATTCCTTAGTCCGCCCTCTTCTGGATTACTGCATTTAATCCTGGTGCCGTTACTACCAAAAAGATATAAACAAGCTAGAACGAGTTCAACGTAGAGTTACCAAAATGATACCTAGCCTAACAAACAAACCATACGAGAAGTGTCTTAGAGAACTAAATCTATTCCCTTTAACCCAGCTCAGGTTAAGAGGCGACTTAATTCAAGTGTTCAAAATCATCAAAGGCATCGACAATATGAACTGTAGTAAGTACTTTACTATCGACCAATCTAATTACACGTGGGGAAACGGTTGCAAAATTGTTGGTAAATCTTTTAACTCTCACGAAGGGTGGGTGCCCAGCCCCGAAAGGGGTTGAAATAGGGGAGCTATCCCCCCGCCAAAGGCGGCTTTCTAGGGCCTTTCCTAGCTGATGCTGAGAGGATTGGGTTCTAGTCATGTGGTGATGGGCTGGTCTATCAGAGTGAGAACTAAGCAATCTCTGCCATACCCATAGCTTACTCTGACTGTTCCTTTTACTTATATATTTTCTAGATCTCAAGTGACGGCGTCTCTTCCGTGGATTGACCTCCCAATCTACCAAGATTGGAAGCCAAAGCGTCACATTTTTTCCTTTGTCCCTCAACTTTATCTTGATAATTGCTGAGGGGCACAGGGCCCAGGGTGTGGCTTTGGTTTCCCGGGCGTTTCCGCACCCTCCTCAGCTCCCCGCCATGGAGTGGCTTCGGTCACCCAGGCATTATTGTGGTCAGCAGGGAGAGTTCTGTGGGGGTGCTCGGTTATGGCCTTGGCCTTACTCGGGGCCTTGGGGCTGTAAGGCCAGGCAGCTTGGGGAACAACAACAACAACAACAACTCTCACGAATCTAAGAATTTCTTCTTCAATCGAGTTGTCAAGTTGTGGAATGGGCTTCCCCAAAACGTTATAGACTGCAGCACCGTTGATTCTTTTAAACTTCGCCTAGACAAATATCTTGCATCAAACCCGCGACTGACTGTGTTTGTAAATAAATTACTTTATTATATTCTTCCCTCAGATTCATCAAGGATTTTTGCGTATATATATTACTAAGACGTTATTCTCTTTTTCCCAGATATACAAAAGATCACTTCTAACTGTGTTATGTTACTAACCCATCTGTCCCCTACTAACTTCCTAATCCTGCCACAGACATTAGTTCCAGGGCAGTAGTTCCCTTTCCAATGTTCCCTTATCCACTCTAAACCACTGTTTGGACACTTGACCCTCAGTGTTTTGGATGACAAGCAGCCTAGAGGGGTGACTAGACCTGTTGTTGCTTGATTTCCTTTGTACTCCTTTGTACTCCTTTGTGGGGAGATGATTCTAGGGCAGGCAATTCCTCATCTATTTCGTCAAAGGAAGACAATGGTTGTGCTGCCAAGATAGATGCACCCAAGCATAACTCATAGAATGTGTTAGGGGTTGCAGCTTTTGGTGGGGAGACAGTCGGAGGTGGTGGTGAAGGCAGGAGAGGGGGAGAATGCAAGTGTTGTGGGGGAGGAGTAGGTTCATTACTCTCATCAGCCTCCTCATCATTCTAATCCTCAGCTGGTCTCTTCTCACCCTTAAGGGGCCCTTACACAGTCAGGAGTGCGAGCTAGAATCACGAGGAGTAGGGGAAAACTCGAACACCTGGGCCTATTTGCGGTGAAAATCGATGACTCCTAGTGACTCTAGCGATTCCTAGTGACTCCTGCTAGACTCCCAGTGACTTCCAACCAGTCGCGGGCAATTGGCCCTGTCCGACAAAATGTTCAGCGTGTTTAAAGTTTTTGCCGCGAGTCGAACCAATCCCAGTGAGTCCTGGTGACTCCCAATGACTCCCAGTGAGTCCTGGTGACTCACGGTGATTCGTATCTGATTCGCGACACAGTTTTCTGTTTCCGTTTCAGTTCTCAGTTTCACCGGGAGTCACTGGGATATAGATAGGTAATACATGCGAGTCACTGAGGGTCACTGGGAATCGACGGGAGTCACCAGGAATCACTGGGAGTCACCGAGCATGCTCTCCAAGCGGCAGGGGCACCCATAGAGATACCTGTAGTTGGCGCACATGTAATAAAGGGCCAACTATTCATGGGTGTGGGTGGTGAGCAAAGCGAGCCTACTCAGCTGGGGATTCCCCCTCCCCCCCAAACAATTTTGCAGTATTTATTAATTGTAGGTGCATTATCAAGCTATCTCAAAGTGAAATGAAGGTGGATTAAAAAATATATTATTCATATAAAACTGTAATACTCTTCACCTGAAAGTATAATATATACGGCTACTTTAGTTTTCTTGGTCAAACATTATAAATAGGCCTAGCATGAACCTGTGTAAATACAATTGCCCACAAGACGTTGTAATTAACACAGTGATTGTGTGTAGAGAAGGAAATGACTGTATGTGAGGTATTATATAATGTGAACAATGTATGGTCAATGTTACACTAGCCTACTTTTAGTCTACAAGTTCTCCAACTCCCCTGACCTAACCTAACCAAGCTAACATAACCTATGATTGTTACCCATTTTAGGTAATATGAAATATTACTCGCGGAAATATTACTCGCTAACGAAGGAAAACGAAAAGGTGGGATGGATTAACTAGCCACTCATTAGACAATACTTTACATATATTTGTTTTGTAAATTATAGTAAGCATTGATATAATGACCGCTCGGTACGTAACAATACAGACTTACCGTATTCTATAAATGTCTTTAATGATGTATGAATACAGTCATAATACTTAATGATGATATTAGAGGACTGTTGCTGGCCACACGGAAGACATACATGAGGCTGGCATACATATCACCAGTGGCAAGGTAGCACAGTTGGGATCAACATGAGCCACCAACTCCCGAAACATGGCACAGTCGACGCGCAACAAGTTCCTAAAGCCCCTGACGTCCTCGCGCTCCAGCTCACCCATCAGCTGCTCATACATCCCTAGCTCGGGACGCTGCTGCAGCCAGCTCCTTGCCCACACTGTCCTTGGTTTCCGTTGTCGGCGATGTTGGTCGATGGCCTGGCGTTGACGCTCTTCCTCCTCCTCCAGGTCCCGCACCCGCAGCTCGAGTTCCAGTAGGTGCAGCCTCACCAGGTCCTGCTGCCCCATTCTCGACATGTTGCGTGGGTGCTGTAGGGTGTCCGTGTGGCGGTGGTGGGTGCCTGTGTGGCGGTGGTGAGTGTGCGTGTGGCGGGGGAGAGCTTGGGGGCCCCTTATATAGGGGCTGTGCACAATGGGGGTCATGCCTGGCATACCCGCATCTCATTCCTAACACCTTGCAGTGATTCTCAGTGACTCCCAGTGACTCGTATATAACTTGTCCTGACTCGCAGTGACTCTTGCATTACTCATATCGACTCGAGTATTGCACTAATCAGAAAACTAACGTTATTTTTTATTATTTTCAATAACTCGCACTTCATTCGCGGTTTTATCCCGGTGACTCCTGGTAACTCCCAGTGACTCGCAGGTACAGTCCCGCTGACTCCTATTGTGTCGTGAGGGCACGTGCAATTTCGGACAATCGCGGTCATATTTGCAGGAATCATTAGGAGTCAACACTCCTAGTAATTCTTGCTCGCACTCCTGACTGTGTGAGGGCCCCTTTACGATGACCTGCAGGAAGTTTGACGAATACCATGGGATTTGGGTCATCCTCGTCCTCTTCCACACTTGTTGGGGAGTCAATAATATCCTGGAGAGCAGTGGCGGGGTGAGACACCCTCCCCCCACGAGCAGCAGATGCGACGCGGCAACGAGAGATGGGAACAATGGGGTGCTCTTTTCTCATCTCCTCTACCTCTATCAGTGATCTCCCCTGAATCATCATCACATGATTCAGTGTTACTATCTTCTTCAATACTCTCATCCAGCATTGCAAGGGATTATTCAACATTAACACCCATGCGTGGGTGGCGAAGAAAACGGTCCGACATAGTGTAACACTCGCAAGGTAAGGGTGTAAACTGGAGTCGTCCCACACGTTTCCTCGCCCGCGCGGCTGGACTTGGGGGGTTGCCAGCTACTGCTATCGTTCCGCCACATCATAAAGTAGTTCCCATAGAAATTGAACCCTCTAGGTTCCATACGACAGGAGCAAATAAGGGCGAAATTACGGAGGCAGGTGCTGCGTCACTGGGACTGTTAGTTACATACATAGGCGATGCATAACGTGCATCGCTGGGGTCCAGCGGGTTAATATGAATTAGAATATGTACCCTTTTGGATTTATAGAGGTCTTTCCTAGGTTGTATATAATTATTCAAAGATAGCCAGAAATAAAAAGAAAAACCGTATCCTCGTCTGAAAGGGTTAAAGTGTTACATACTCATTGACAGTGGCCGATGATGTTGTAGTGCCGTCACATTTAGTCACAGGAACGCACACCTCTTCACCATCTTTACACTGGAAGGTCCCGTCACATTCTTTTCCGGAAGGACTAACACATTCGTCACAAATCCAGACGGCACCTAGAAAACAAATATTCAGTATATGTGTATATATATATATATATATATATATATAATTAGTACCTCGACTATGCAATGTGTTATATTTATATAACATTGTTTTTGCCCTTCACAGGTCTTTGAAACACTATACCAACATACCAAGAAAAAGTATATAACATTAGAAACAAAAGAAACAAGTTGTAGGAACTGAATTTTAAAAGAAGAAACACATACGAAATTTTATACTAGAAGTAAAAGGGTGTAATAAAGTTTAAAATAAATGCATTAAACAGAAGGAGTTTATAATATACTATTTGTCTTACTTCCATTCAACACCGCGGCACAGTCGGTACAGGAGGAGTTGTCACCGCCACAGATCCCACAGGCGTCCATGACCTTCGGTGGACCGATGATGACTGGTTGACCTGTACAGTCCGTCATCAGTATTGTCAGGCTTATGGGGTCAAAGGCGGTCACTCTTGGCTCACCCTCCTGTAAGTCAATGAGTAACAAAGTGCTGTAATATAATAAAAGAGAACAAGTACCATGAGCACTATGTTTCTACTTCCTCATTGTACGTCTTTTCATCAGCACCTGCATGCTCTGGTCAAAGGATGTCACTCTTGATCCACCCTCCTGTAAATGATTGCAAATTAAAGTAATAAGAACTATACTATTATAAGAATAAATGCATAATTATACGATAAATGCATAGTTTTCATCGCTGTGACAGACGCCGCAATCGTCCATGACCTTCGGAGGACCCATGATGATTGGCACCCTGGTATGTTCCATCATCAGCTTATTGGGTCAAAGGCTGACACTCTCTACTCGTTCTCCTGTCAGTAAATGAATCAATAATTTCATAAACTGCTGCAGCATAATCCCTTTCATTATTGGGGACTTCCTTTTAACTTTGTTTGGGCTAACATTAGTAAATTTTATTCAGTTCTATAAAGCGAACTACAAATCAAAGGGGTAACATTTATTTGAATTAGCCCTCTGACTCTCCCAAATCCTTCCTAAGCTGAATAAAATCGTCTACTAATAATAAAAATAAAAGGCAGAAATGCGTTCTCGTATAATGAAAGTGCTAAGAAATAGGGACTAGTTCCACAAACACTTTACTGGACCTCCCCACTATGTACTCTGTCATCAGGACCATATCAAATTTGGTGTCCCAAGCTGTGAATCGTAATGCACGATCCTGTCGAAGAATAAATGAAGGAACAATTGGTTTAATATAATTAGAGAATGGTGGAAGCGTACAAGCCCATTCATCAATTTCCCGGTACGCCAGTTGTTGTCTGTAATCAGTACCGGTAGGCATATCAGGTCAAAGGCGGTTACTCTTGTCTTGCCATCTGTCAAAGAATGAGTCAAAAAGTAAGAAAGTACTGTAATATATTAACCCTATTTGTGGACCAAGGGGACTGGGAACTGAGAGTAGGTTGAACCTACTCTTTTTCACTATATTACTTTGGACATTTTAAGGCGTTTTACCCAAATAACTCTCTCATGTTTGGCAAATGTTAAGCTTAGTGTAATCACGTACCCCTACTATTCATCCTTCAGCACCAGTTGAGCTATCGCAAGACGATGCATGTATGTTATTGCTCTGTTTTAACCCACAATAATCTCTCTACATGCAATGTGTTATACATCCAAAAATACAACAAGACCCATTATAAAACTGGAAACAAATCCCATAAGATGAAAGTATAACATTGAAAATGGTATTATAAGAAATATTTAATTGATTTTCCGTGATTACACAGAGAGGTAGACCGAATGAGAGGTGGAAGGATGGAGTGAGGAAGTACATGAACGAAGGCGGTGCTGGTTGGGGGGAGGGGCGTCGAATGACTGGGGACAGAGGTGCATGGGGGCGGTTCGTTCGTGGCCACCCCTTCGGGGATCACGGCGTCAGGCAATAGATAGATAGATAGATAGATAGATCTTCAAAACCTTCACACAGTACACAGATATTAACTAACACTATTTTTTTTTTTTTTTTTTTTTTTTTTTTTTTATATTCCAACTTACTTCCTCTCGGGCATAGGCTGAGAGCCTTAACATTCACCGCTTTACAATGAACAGTGAAGCCTGTGAGGTCTTGTTCCAGTCTAGGGAGTGAAACATGTGAAGCACGTAGAGTACAACGAGCACCTGCCATCTTGCCTTCACATGAGGCACGGTGCTCACTCATGGCCCGAAACGACCCCATCTCTGAAGCCACCTCGTTCCCGTGCTTCAGTCTCACCCCCTACACTCGGACTCTCACACTTACACACACACAACGCCACCTGTTGAGCAGATAACTACAGTATATACTGTATATATATTTATGCTCATAGAGTATTGGTGCATTAGGGACATTCTGAGAGTGAGGGTCCAAGTTTAGGAGGCCCACAAACTGAAAGCAAAAGGTATAACTGGGAAAATCGGACGGTGGATATACAATTTCCTCGTAAACCGAAAACAATCAGTAGCAGTAAACCAAGTCACATCTGAGCCTTCGGATGTCAAAAGCTCAGTGCCCCAAGGAACAGTGCTAGCGCCCCTTCTGTTCCTCATACTAATTTGCGACATAGATACCAACACCAGACACAGTACGGTGTCGTCTTTTGCTGATGACACAAAATTAAGCAAGATAGTAAACACACAAGAAGACACGGGCCGACTGCAGGAAGACATGAATGTAGTGTTCCAGTGGACCAGGGAAAACAACATGCAATTCAATGAGGAAAAATTCCAATTAATACGGTACGGAGATAATAATGGTGTTAAAGAAATTACAAATTACTTAACAAAATCTAACCACATAATAGAACGGAAAGACAGTGTGAAAGACCTTGGGGTATTAATGTCTGAAAATATGGGTTTGAAAGTACATAACCAGGTCAAAGTGGCGGCTGCGAAACATCTAACGGGTTGGATTCTGCGTACTTTTAAAACATGCGGTGAATTACCTATGATAACGCTCTTCAAATCTCTAGTGCTACCCCGGCTTGAATATTGTAGCGTATTAACATCCCCATACAAAGCAGGTGAAATAAATGACGTAGAGAGTGTACAAAGAAATTTCACTTCACATATAAGTTCGATAAAACAGCTACACTATTGGGAGCGTTTAAGAGCACTGAATCTGTACTCACTGGAACGTAGAAGAGAACGTTACCTAATAATATACACGCGGAAAATCGCAGAGGGTTTAGTACCAAACCTACATACTCCGATAGTCATGAAATTCAGTGATAGGAGAGGCTGGGAATGCGAAATCCCCCGGATGAATAACAGGGGTGCTATGGGCTCTCTGCGAGAGGGCTGGTTATCACACAGAGGCCCACGTCTGTTCAACAAACTCCCACGGCGAGTAAGAGACATGAGGGATGTCTCGTTAGACAGCTTCAAGAGAGCCCTGGATGTCGAACTGCAAAAGGTGCCAGAAGAGCCCATCCTCGCAAGGGAGCGAGCTGTCGCTTCAAACAGTCTACTGCACCAAATCACCACCCAAAACGAGGGGCGTCAGGCTCCTTGGTGCCGCTAGAAGAGTGGCGAACATAACATAAGGTAAGGTAAGGTAGACAGTGAAGCACTGGAGCGAGGCAGCTTCAGAGATGGGGCTGCTTTGAGCCGTGAGTGAGCAACTAAGCCCCATGCATCCTGCGAAGGCAAGATGGCAGGGGCTGGTTGCAGCTAAAAGTGCTTCACATGTCTCACCCCTTAGACTGGAACGAGACCTCACCGTTCAATAATGGTTGAATGTACAGGCTCTCAGTCTATGACCGAGAGGGAGTAAGTGAAATATAGAAAACAAATAATAATGAAAACCCTTATGAATACACAAATCGACTACCGGTAATGGAGCTTTAGAGGGTTAATTTGACGATAAGAAAACGCTTCAGCCCATTCTAGTGTTGATGTTTTTCTGGGCGAGCGATAGTGTGCCTGTAATTTAAACAAAATCGACCTTTGGCTGGGACATTTTCTTTTGATAAATGTAGTCATGGACATTATCTTCTTAACAGTTCCGCCTATTTCTGCCACATTAGGCCTCATTCAGGCACTCTTGATTGAATAGGCAAGTGTCTGAATTGAATTAAGTGTATTCAGCCAAAAACTAGGAGAAACTAGCTTAAAAATTACACCAAAACGAGCTTCATTGCTCGCAGGGTTCACCCGCAGCGCTACCATAGACATTCGCTAAAATGAGCAATTATCGCTAATGTCGCGCTACATTTGCCTTTGGCAGCACTGTATATCTCGCGAGACTGTGACTCAGACCCCTCAGTGCCGCGGCCGCCTTGCTGGGGGAAGGACGTGTGGTCTGTCGCACTCTCGCTCACTCGCACTCGATTCTACAGGCTTTAACCCTTAAAGAGCGGCTCGCAACATAAGTCGAGTTGAAAAAACTGGCAAAAAACGGGTGAAAAAAGGGTTGAAATCGAGTGAAAATGGGTGGGATAGTAATGATCCATACGTCCGACATCTGTGGCCTCCCGGCCCACACTAACTCCAGTTCCCCCACCGCGCGTGAGGATGACAGTGTAACCAATAGTTCGCTAAAAGTGAGCAAGGTAGCAAAATCAGCTAAACTTCCATCTTCGAGGTAACACTGTCAGTGCTCCACGAGTGCTACGTAGCTGTATGTGGCGTCATTGTGTAGCGATTTCCACCTAGTTTTCGGCGCAATACAGTTCCTTTCATACTGATGGTTGATATAGCAGTCAGAACGGCCCGGAAAGGCCCAAAACGGCCACAGAGCACCCGCTAGAGGAGGGTTAAGAGGCTTTAAAAACCTGTAAATTGCTGTAAATTGCCATGGCTTTGGGAAACATCTCCCACAGGCAATGGGTTATCCACCCTATGGTTTTCATCATGCAATTAAAACTATTATAATTAATTAAGAAATATTCTTTTGTTGGCATATATGTATAAATGAATAATTGCATTAATTTTTAGCTATTATATATAAATTGGTCGCTTCAATATGTAGTACTTGCGTAATGATTGCGTAATGAAAATCACAGGGTGCTTAACCTGGGGACTGCATGAGGCCAGTGAATTCCAGTGCCACCAGTGCGACAGATTTAGCTTCAAATCGGACACAATTTGATATGTTTACCACATAAAGCTATATTACTGCACCATATGTACATATTTTATTTGTATAATGAACATGTGAATATTGAAGAACCAGAAAATAGGCATGAAGATCAAACTTCCAGTGAAAAAATTGATTATTGCAATCGGAGCGTATCTAGTGCTTGGTTGGTGAAGCGGCATAGACCCTTGCTCTCTCGAGGCTTTCGCCACACTGACTCGGTCTTGCGGATCTCTCGCACATGTATGAGGGACGGGGGAGGTAGGGGAGATGTAGAGGAGGGTGACTGAATGTATTTGAGAGGGGAGGGAGGAAGTATAGGGAGTAGGGTAGGGAAAAAGTACAACAAAGGAGGAGGGGGGAAGTTGAGAGAGAAAAGGGGGAAGGAGAGAGAGGGAGGGATTCTGAGACACATATAAGGTAAAGAGAGGAGGTGGGGGTAAGGATACATGCAACCTAATCGTATATTGCATCCACTTTCCTGGCACTGGTACATTTTTTGGGTGACCGGTCAACTCAACCAGTAGACCATTTCAACCAGTAGCTCTCAACCAGTACCAAATCAACCAATACGGTTAGGTTAGGTTAGGTTAGGTTAGTACTATATTTTGACACTGGTTTGGTTGATCTGGGTTAATTTGGCACTGGTTGAGAGCTACTGGTCGAAATGGTCTACTGGTTGAGATGACACTGGAACCCATTTTTTTTTGTAGTTTTTAAGTGTCAGATTCTGGAAGGAACATCGTATTTGCCCAGTAAAGCCTTCTTCAAGGAACGTCGTCATTCTTGGGTTAAGATCATAAGGTATGTCCACAACCATACACATTTTGCTTAACCCGTCCAGCACCAGCGACGCGTCTGGCGCGTCGGCGATATATGTAACGCACAGCCCCAGCGACGCGTCTGACGAGTCACCCTAATTGCTCCGACCGTAACCTCAGGTGTAGCCACTCGAGAGGGCTCAGATTTGTATGGGAACTGTGTACGTATCCCACGCAACCGTGCCGATGGTTGAAAACTCTCAAAGTCCACGTGCGTGCGCGTGAGCGTGCAATAACCTGGTTTTTTGGGGTAATTGCCTTCAATTTTTTAGTCTTGTAAAATACGCTTTCGGGGCTCTGTAGGACCATTCTGTAAGCTTTTTGAGCGGTTTTTCGTGGTTTTTCCTTCATTCCTAACCCATTCGCTATTGTTTCTGGAATAAAACCATTTTTTGAAAACCGGCCGGGTTCTGGTGAACAAACAATACAAAATTAGCCGGGGCTCCATGGGTTAAAGGGAAATAGGGTGGGCATTTGTTACATAGAAGGAAGTCTGGGTAGGCGCTTTGTTAGCCTAAGAGATGAACTAAAATACATTGCTCAAAATTGACAAAAAACAATCAAAATTCTCCATAGTAATGAAAACAAATATCGTAATTGAGGTAAAAATGGCGAGAAACAATTACCGGCTGCCATTTGGGCAAGGCAATGCTGAAGGAGATTGCCAGGAATATTACAAAAACACCTCCTGAAAACCATCCAATCAACAGCCAGCCTTTCTAGATGCCACAGATCATAGCAAGCTGCGTGGTGATTGGCTAACATCGTCTGACTCACAACTATTCTCTTCCCAGACAACATATCTAATGCTAGCCTGAGCTGGACACCTCATGTTAGATCCATTACTAATAATGCTTTTGAGATAATGGGACTTATATACAGAGTTCGAGAATTTTTCACTGACGAGCAGTTAACCAATATGTTATATTAAAGTCATGTTCGTTTACAGATCGAATACTGCTAACCCTTTTGGAATGGATGTAGAGTGGTTGCATGAGGCAGTTGGACAAAACTCAAAATAAAGCAATTAGCTTACTCATTAACCCTATAATCACAAAGATCTTTCGCCATTGACCATCAGTGTTTTGGAGGGCAAGCAGCCTTGAGGGGTCGCTGGACCTGTTATTGCTTGAATTCCTTTGTACTCCATTATTCATACAATGAGATGTTGCCTCCCTTGCATTATTCTACAGATAATTTCATGGTAAATGTTCTCAGGAACTTGCTTCAATTGTACCAGTTCTCCGCATCTTTCCCTGCAGAACTAGGGCAGCTGGAAATGCCTATAAATTCACTCTCTCTCCTCCACAATATAGAAGTTTCGGCTTATACAAATGTATTTATCCCCAGAACTTCTCCTATCTAGAATTCACTTCCTTCAAGTTGTTTTCCACAAATTTACAACCCACAACATTTAAGTCTAATTGTTAATTTATGAGTGGGGGATGCTTTTAGGCACATTGACGTTTTTGTTTTGTTTTTGTTTTTGTTTCCTCTACTGTATTCATTATCTCTTAAAACAATATATATAAATACTAAGGCCAATCTTGGATAACACGGATGTGCTCAACACACAATCTAATGCTACACACAGTCCTGCTTCAATCCACTTCTAAATTATATTTTATTCTATGTTTGAAACCAGATTTACCTCCACCCAAAACTGTTGTACCCACGCACATCCTCAGACAGCTAATAATATATCTCCAACAGAATATAACAGCTAAGCTTAGTCCCAGGGTTACCAAAACAAAAGACAAAACACCACTAGATCCGTTCTCAAAAGTCGCTAGAATGTTGCTAGATCGTAAATCAATTCCAAGAATAGCTAGAATAATATCATAATTTATATAATGTCGCTTAATATGGCTAAATTATAGCTATAATTTGTCACGAGATGTAAAAAAATGCTGCTAGATCGAAGTAAATACCTATAGATCTAGCAGTAAGTCAGCTAAATTTGCAACACACTTCCCATTCTTCCCCTCGACTGAAATAGTAATTTGTCAAAGCAAGCCTAGGTCATCTTTTCTCATAGAATTCTGCAAACTTAGCATATAGATGCCATCTTGACTACTATAAACGCTGTATATCATAATATGTCATTGTTTGTACACTACATTAGTAAGCTTATACTTTTAATATAATTACATTTATACATACCTCTTTCTCTATCACTGTTTATGCCAGTGCAGCTAAATGTTTATATAGGTGCTCTTTCGAACCTTATTGACATCACCCCCAAAAATATACAAAATGTATTATATACAACTATATAAGGAAACTATCCACCTAGTATTGCACATAGGAGTATATTGCACATACAATAATGATTCTGGGGACATCTGATAAGATGAGTTATGCTCTTTAAACCTTTGACTCCCACAGGTTTCTCCTAACCTTAATAAAATCGTCTAATAATATCCTCAATAACAGTAAGGAATGTGTCCTGGTATGCTGAAGGGGTTAAGGAAAGAGTGAAATTTACACAATCAAGTATATGACTGTTCTTCATTACATAGTTTGTCATGAGTACCACAAGGCTTTAGGGTCCCAGGCTGTTATTCGTGACTCGAACTTCTGAAAATACGTAAGTGAAGGAATAAGTTGGTATAGCTTTAAGAAAGAAAAAAATACATACTGAAATACACATCTAATACAAAATTAACACTTAGAGGTAAAAATGTACAGTAGCCCTTCATAAAATCAAATCTAAAAATAGGAGTGCGATGGTATTCACTCCCACCAATAAAATGATATCGTACATAATACAAATCTTCAAAGCAAAAATGCTGCCAAAATGTATAAACTACCAAAAGTAAAAGAACACTAGGGCAAAAATATATACATATATAATACAAAATTTCAAACCTGGAATTTGGGATCCAAACTGTAGTTCACAGATTTTGCTTCTGCTGAAGGATTGTCCCCGAGGATACATTCTGCAGTGCTGACGAAGACGAAGCGAGTGTTTTGATAGCTCTCGGCCAGGTTCCAAAAGAGGCGGGAGGGGACGAACCGCAGGAGAGCCGAAGATGGCAGGTATAGCGCTGACACCTGGAATATAGAGATAATTAATTATGTGAGTTTGAATCAATTTCTTAGATCCCTGCCTCTATTTCTCAGTCTCAATCGTAAAGGCCCCCATAGACAGCCAAGCATAACTGACATTCATGAATGTTCTTGCATGACAATGTGGTAATCCCGATATTGATTTACGGAAGCGAAGCATGGACATTGGTGGAGAGACTCAGACCAAGAGTGAGAGGGGTGGAAATGATTTACTTGAGAAGTACGTGCAGAGTTACATGGAGGGATAGACAGACGAATGAGGAAGTAAGAGAGAGGTAAGGTGTGGATATAGATGTACTGGAAAGTGTGAAAAAGAACACCTTGAGATGGTTCGGCCATATGGAACGTATGGGAAGCAAGAGAATGACTAAGAGGGTGTACGAGAGCGAGGTGGAAGGACAGAGAGGGAGAGGTAAACCGAGAGAGAGGTGGACGGATGAAGTGAAGAAGTATACGAGTGAAGGCGGTGCTGGATGAGAGGAGGGGCATCAACTGACCGGGGACAGAGGTGCATGGGGGAGTTTCGTTTGTGGTCACCCCTATGGGGATCGCGGCGTCCGGCAATAGATAGATAGATCTAACACACGGCTTCAATCAATGGTGAAAGCGTTCATCACAACTATACACAACGGTTATACCTGCACAAACATCATGTTTGCGTAATCATGATTAATAGTGTATATCCAACTTAAGAGTCTATATATTCTGACCAAATCACTCAATCTGCGTACAAAAAAACAATAGCTACTGTATATGTCATTGAATAAAAAAATCATCTATATATAAATAATATTCATATTTTGTTAATTGAAAGAAAATTTAAGCAAATGTTCCTGGACATTTTATATAGGCAAAGTAACGCAATCAATTTTTCCTGTATTTTGTTACCAGCATCTACATTCTGGTGATCATTAGAGGCTTTTGTAATGCCCTGTACCCGCAAAAAATCCCGCAACCTACTGTATGCACTACCCGAGTTGACGTCTGGGATAGTGTAAAATAGTCGTTGATGGCGAAGTCTAATAAACCCATCACGTGAATCACCACAAGACTATCACTTAGTTCTTTCAAGGAGAACTAAGGTTGCTATTCTATTGAACGTCCGTGGTAGTACAGTGGGTTAGCGCGCGGGTCTGGTTGACCTACTGAGGTCACTAACCTGGGTTCGAACCCCATGCCAGGCATCTCAAAACCTGGGGATTTTTTGGGAGAGTTAAAATCCCTCCAGGGTTCGAACCCTGCGCCAGGCATCTCAAAACCTGGAGAGTTTTTGGGAGGGTTAAATTCCCTTCGCACCCAGCATTTCAGCTTTCTTGCATTATGTTTTTTTTTTAAGCTATCATTAGTTGATTATATTCAGCATAGAATAGCCTTCTAGGAATTAATGGGTAAAATAATTCAGAATAGCCTTCTTCAAAAACAAATTGTTATCTGATTGAAGGGATTAAAATGATATTCATACTAACCACAGGGAAAGTGAGATTGGCTGTTGTCCCTGACCCCTCATACTGTCGAAGAAGGTCCGGGCGGTCAGTTACCGATCTTCGTCTTCTTCTTCTTCGATCCTTGGTAGACTGGCTGCTCCCAGGCTCTTCTAGTTTAACTACTGACTCAGACTCAAGCCTTTTGATTGCCATTATCTTACGGGAATTTTGCAGGCACTTATCCTCTGCAGCCGCTCTTGAGGTCAACTGGTTAACACTTCTGAAAATAATGAATGTACATTCGTAATCAGTTTTATTTGTACACCTCTTAATGATATAAACAAGACTGAGCATTTACTAATTTAAACCAGTAATTCAATTATCAATTTACGAAAATACCTTTATGTATCATACTTTTTTCTTCATACAATGTCCAAAATATCCAGTCCACGACTGTACAATTGCCTGCGTGCATAAATAGCTGCTACATTACTAGGATAAAGTAGACTCATTGAATAATGATAGACAGAAAACACGACAAGGCATATATCTAAACTGTATGTTTCAATATATTAAACCAGTGTGTCAGACATGTTCAATAAGATTTGTACACCTTTCACGACAGGCGATCGCATAGTGACAGACATTATAGATAGTTATACATTTGCTTCAACATTTACTCCGATTTATTATGTGAGGCATGTCCAATACATATTTGAAATGACTGGACAGTAATCATGTTGCAGACTTGCAATGCTTGATAAAACTTTTTTTTTTTTTTTTTTTTTTTTTTTTAAGAGACAATGAACGGAGGAAGGAAAAACACAGATAAAACAAAAAGGTCCATGTGCCTAAAGGCATCATCCATTCATAACATGTTTGTAACAACTGGATTTAAACATTTGTAGATTGTAAGTTTGTGGAAAGCAATTCGAGGGAAGTGAATTCCAAAGAGTAGTAGCTCTGGGGATAAATGAATTCTGATAAGCAGAAGTTCTGCATTGTGGAGGAGAAAGTGTAAATTCATGGGCGCTCTCAACTGCCCTAGTTCTACGGGGAAAGATGTGGAGAGGCGGCACACCTGGAGCTGTTTGATTAATAACGACTACATGAACAAACAATGGGAGTTTTTCACCACTAATTACTTGAAAGCGGTGCAAGAGTGCATACCTAAAACAGAACAGAAAACAAACAGTAGATAATAATAGAGAGATTGCAGCATGTCTGCTTGGTAAAAAGAACGCCCATGACAGATATAAAATCTCTGAAAGCGAAGAAGACAAAGCATTATTCGTAGATCTACTATGCAAAGCCAAGAAGCTAATAAAGCAAAGCAAAAAGACCCTAGACTTAGTTGCACGTTGCAAATCATAGCAAGACAAACCCAAAGGAATTCTATAGCTACATTAGGAAGAAAAAAGTAGTGACCTCAATAATTGGACCATTAGTGGATGAGAAGAGAGACAATACCAAAGATGAAGCACACATGAGTAATGCTCTCAACACTTTCTTTTCATCAGTTTTCACAACAAAAGACGTTAGTGATATTCCTACAGCATCACCAGTACAAATAGTTAATTCAAATGCGCTTAGCAATATTCTTATTACTGAGACAAAAATAATGAATTGCTTAGACAAACTCAAGGTAAATAAATCGCCTGGACCCGTACTATTTCTCCCAGAGTTCTCAAAGAAGCTAAATGTGAGCTCTCCAAACCGCTGACACTGCTACTCAACAATTCTTTGAGAACTGGGACTGTGCCGAATGAGTGGAAAATTGTGAACGTAACCCTAATTTTATAGAAAGCTGCCAGCAAAGCCTTGCCTAGTAATTATCGCCCAATCAGCTTGACTTCAGTTGTGTGTAAAATACTAGAAACTATCATAAGAGACAGACTCATAAAGCACTTGAAGGAAAACAACGTATTTAAAGATACCCAGCACGGTTTTCCCAACAATCGTTCCTGCTTTACATATCTTTTAGATTTCTTCCACGATATCCTAAATCTATATAAAGATAGTAAAGCTGTAGATATTTTATACTTCGATTTTCAAAAAGCCTTTGATAAAGTTCCACATAAAAGCTTATTGATTAAATTAAAAGCATACAGCGTACAAGGAGTTGCCTTGAGATGAATGGAAAATTGACTCAGTGAAAGTAAACAAAAAGTAGTCATAAATGGGAAAGCATCAACATGGGCCAATGTAACTAGCGGAGTACCACAAGGATCAGTACTGGGGCCAGTTCCCTTCCTAATCTATATAATGACATAGATGAGGGCCTCACCTGCATAATCTCAAAGTTTGCAGATGATACAAAACTTGCAAATAACGTAATCTCAAAATATCACGTTCAGGATATGCAAGGCAATCTAGATCTATCTATCTATCTATTGCCTGACGCCGTGATCCCCGAAGGGGTGGGCACGAACGAACCGCCCCCATGCACCTCTGTCCCCAGTCAGTCGACACCCCTCCCCCCAACCAGCACCGCCTTCGTTCATGTAGTTCCTCACTCCATCCTTCCACCTCATATTCGGTCTACCTCTCCCCCTCTGTCCCTCCACCTCGCTCTCGTACACCCTCTTAGTCATTCTCTCGCTTTCCATACGTTCCATATGGCCGAACCATCTCAAGTTGTTCCTTTTCACACTTTCCAGCACATCTACCTCCACACCACACCTCCTTCTTACTTCCTCATTAGTCTGTCTATCCCTCCATGTAACTCCGCACGCACTCCTTAAGTAATTAATTTCCACTGCTCTCACTCTTGGTCTGAGTCTCTCAACCAACGTCCATGCTTCGCTTCCGTAAGTCAGTGTCGGGATTACCACACTGTCATGCAAGGACTTCTTCACTTCCATACTGACCACCCTATTTCTTGTTACTGCTTACCTAGATAAGTTGTCTCAAAGGGCTAACATATGGCAAAAGTGTTTCAATGAAGACAAATGTAAAGTACTTCACATTGGAAGCCGAAATAAGAAAGCGAACTATTCAATGAATGGTACCCAACTCAAGACTGTAGACAAAGAAATGGAATTAGAAGTAACAATATCAAGTAACTTCAAACCTAGTCAACAATGCAAGGAGGTTGTTAAAAAAAGCAAACAAAATGATTGGTCTCATAGGCAGGTCCTTTGAGCACAAATCCAAAGATGTAATCCTCACTCTTTATAATTCCTTAGTTCACCCACTCCTGGAATATTGCGTTCAGTCCTGGTGCCCTTGCTATCAAAAGGATATAGACAAACTGGAACATGTTCAATGAAGAGTCACTAAAATGATGTCAAAAGAACATACCACATGAGGAACGTCTTGAAGAATTACATCTGTTTCCCTTAACCAAGCGCAGATTGAGAGGCGACCTAATTCAAGGCTTTAAGATCATCAGAGGCATCGACAATATGAACTGTAGTAAATACTTTACGATTGACCGATAAAACTACACACGGAGAAATGGTTGCAAAATCATTGGTAAATCATTCAACTCGCACAAATCCAAGAATCTCTTCTAAAATCGAGTTGTCAATTGTGGAATGAACTTCCCCGAAATGTTATAGACTGCAACACCATTGATTCCTTCAAAGCTTAACTTGACAAGCACCTTGCTCTGAATCCAAGGTTGACTGCATTTGTAAATTAATAAAATATTTCCTAATTGTGCTATTTAATTAATACTGTCCCCCCTCCCTGCCATGTTTCCTTTTCACATCTAGATCTCTCTGAAAGATTGTTGGGCACTAGAAACAGCAGTATTTTGGAGGGCAAGTAACCTTGAAGGGTAGCAAGACCTGTTGTTGCTTGTTTTCCTTTGTACACTCTCTGTCTTATACCTCCAATCCCACACTTGCGTCCCAGCTTATCACTCTTGCTAGATATTTAAAACACTCCACTTGTTCCAGCATTTCCCCATCCAGTCGTACATTTAGATTCACCTTACCAGCACCTCTATTACATACCATATTTTTACTTTTATTGACATTCACCTTTAACTTCCTCCTCCCACATACCACACCAAACTCTTTTATTACTCACTACAGCTTCTCCACAGAATCAGACACCAGTGGTGTGTCATCAGCAAATAGCAGCTAATTCAACTCCCAATCACCGCCATTCATTCCTACTAAGCAAAATCTAATCAAACCCATAGAACTAATTTTTACCTCCCTCACACCACACCATCCATATATACATTAACCCGTGGAGCCCCGGCTAGTTTTGTATTGTTTGTTCACCAGAACCCGGCCGGTTTTCAATTTTTTTTTTTATTCCAGAAACAATAGCGAATGGGTTAGGAATGAAGGAAAAATCACGAAAAACCGCTCAAAAAGCTTAAAGAATGGTCCTACAGAGCCCCCGAAAACGTATTTTACAAGAGTAAAAAATTGAAGGCAATTACCCCCAAAAATCAGGTTATTGCGGGCTCACGCGCACGCACGTGAACTTTGAGAGTTTTCAACCATCGGCACGGTTGCGTGGGATACGTACACAGTTCCCATACAAATCTGAGCCCTCTCGAGTGGCTACACCTGAGGTTACGGTCGGAGCAAATAGGGTGACTTGTCAGACGCGTCGCTGGGGCTGTGCGTTACATACATCGCCGACGCGCCAGACGCGTCGCTGGTGCTGGACGGGTTAAACAACCACGGTGACATTACAAAATCCTGTCGCAGGTCTACATTTGCCTCAAACCATTCACTCAACCCATTCCCTACTCTAACACACGTTCTGCTCTCTTCATAGAAACTCTTAACTGTTCTTGACAAATTTCCTCTTATTTCGTTAATCCTTAGCAGCCTCTTCATTGCTTTTCTATCTACACGATCATAAATGTTTCGAAATCCATAAAAGCCCAAAATAACTCCTTACTTTTCTCTAAATACTTCTCGCATAGCTGTGTTCCTGCAAAAATGGGATCCATGCACCCTTTTCCCCTTCTAAAACTGCACTGCTCTTCTCCTAATACACTTTCTGTACCCTTTATTACCCTCTCTATCTACACCCTGCCATAAAGCTCGCTTGCACACCTTCCACTACTAACTCTCCATTTGCATCTTTCACCGACCCATCCCTCTTACGTTCTCTCTTTCTTGCTATATTAACCTACTTCCAAAACATCTTCTTAAGTTCCTGTTCAATCTGTCTGTTCAATCCTCTCCCTCCTAAGATTTAAGACAAAACCTAGAAAGCCTTCCAAAACTAAGTATAGTCGTCTAATGTTAACCTGAATAAGGTGTAAAAGCGTCCTGCTATCATGATGAGGTTAATAAATTGAATTCTCACCTAAGGATTTTTTGCGGATCACACTTGACGTTCTCCACTTTACTCTTGATATTGACGGCTCCCTGTAAAGATGTTATCACTTCTAGGTCCTCGGGGAACGGTGTCGGGTCAAGTTGTATCTGTAAGAATGGTATATCAACATAACAATTATACAGTTTCAAATACAGTTTCATATAATGTAGAACACTTGGCACTACTACTTCAGTGAATAGGAAATAGGCATACTGCTGAAGTAGTTCAGTCAAAAACATAAATGGCGATACACCTATTTGAATGAATCTTGAGTGCAAACGAGACAATACTTTGTTATAGTCCATAAGCTTCAGAACTTGAATTTAATGGTTTAGAAATTCAAATTTGTATAACATTATATATGCTCGCGACTGTACACTCAGACATAGTCTTGACTGTAAATTTTCGAAGCTATACCGAACGGAATCCAATCTCCTCATTAACTTTTACTTAGTATACTCATTACGTGGGTTCATTTAAGCAATTCGAGAAGTCAGAAATAACCATGACTAGTTCTAAAGTATATACAGCAGACAATATTCCCTCTTTCCATTAGTATCAAGTCTCCCCCCTCCAAAAAAATAAAAAACGTGTCCTAGTATTTTGAAAGGATCTTATTTCTTCATTAGAAGAAAGTCTGAGCAAGTTACAATTTATGTAATGGAAAAATGACGCTAAACCATTGTATGTATGTATTTATGTAATGTAAGGAATTGTGGGACTTAAAGGGTAAATGGAGAATGATATCACCACTTTGATTCCTTGAGGGCCTTTCAAACCTGAGTAAGATTGTCTAAAATTGGCCAGAATAAAGGAAGAAAAGCATCCTCGCATCCTGAAAGGGTTAAAATCGCTACTTACCTTTGTATAACTTTGTCCATCATCAAGCGAGTACTCATGCTTCCCCAGACTGCCTCCAAAAGCCTGTAGGACCAGCATTGACTTGGGATCATTTCCATCTACATCTTGGTATGAATTGTTGACAGTCTGTGACACGCGCTTACCGATGACAGGCTGGCCGTAGGGGACGCTGAACATTTTACTGTGGTCGGCAGTAGTTAGTGGAACTGGCACGTCGTCCACACTTGTCACCTAAAACAACATAATAATATATAAATTTGACAGTCATTTTTGCTTTGTGTTTAATGGGAGCCAACGACATGTTGTTTAGGGTTTTGGACCTGGATGGTATGAAAGTAACTTGACTCAGGAAATAATATTGGCCGAATCCCATTGGCCTTTGAGGCTAAGCAAAGCTACCAGGCATTGCCGAGAAAAGGTAGCTGCTATTTACTTTTTAAAGACATACAGAGAATATGCTAAACTGTAACTGAATGTTTAGAGATGAGCAGGGAGAGCAAGGTGTAGAATAACTATTCAATGTCACGCTACTAGTATTACTTGTGAAGGGCAAATCACACCCATTATTTGATTTGATATATTCTAAGGGAGTTTTACAAATAGGCTACTTCTATACAAAATCTGAGAAAGGAAGATCTATCGAATACATATGGAAAAAGTAAAAGTATATTCACTCTCCCATTCACAACTCTCACCTCCACGGTAGCATTGAAGATATTTGCTTTGGTTTCCAAGTCAGATGCAGTTGCGAATCCTTTGGGCTGAGGGTACACAGCAATAGTGAGGTTGGTGACACCATGATAGTTCGGGGCAGGACGCAGCTGGAGTGAGGTGTTGAGCGCCGCATGACACGAGTAGATAGGGAATTTGGAGTTCTTCAAGGTGCGCCATCTGTAGAGTGGTGGAGAGTAGTTATTGAAATGTTTGTGCAACTATGTTATCTTCATCGTAATGCACTTTCTACATTCCACTTTAGAACAGGACTCCCATGGTAGCTGTTCATCATCATCATCATCATCTCCGACGCCCTGTTTCCCCCTGGGAAACCCCCACTAGAGGATGGCCATGACAGAAACGTCTCCAAGCTACTTTGTCAAGACATGCCTCCTTTGCCCGTGCCACAATGCCCCTTCCACTACGTGGAAGTTTTTCTTCAATATATTTTTCCACTTTCTTTACCCATACCATAGATGGTCTTCCACTACTAGCGGTTCCACTCACCTGACTCTCATATATCTTTCTTGGCATTCTGTCTTCATCCATTCTCTGAACATGACCATACCACCTCAAGGTACTTCTCTTTATCCACTCAACCACACCACAATCAATGCCCAAAGCCTGCTCTTCCATTCCAAAGGACTCGTACACTTCCCTATTACTTGGCCCATCTAGCCTATTCATGCCAGCTGCCATTCTGAAAAAGCTCATCTCCATAGCTCTCAGTTTGAAGAGGTCCTCGTCACTTGCCGTCCATGTCTCGCTTCCATACGAGAGTGTTGGGAGCAGCACACTGTTTCTCATTGACTTTTTAACTTCCTGGCTAACCATTCTTCCTTTGAGAATACTATCAAGTTCTCCAATCACTTTTCTCCCTTGCATTTTTCTCTCTTTTATCTCACTCTCCATTTTACCATATTTGCATAGTACAGCTCCCAAATACTTGAAACTTTCAACCTCTTCTAGTACTTCATTTTTCAATTTTGTTTTACAACTTTTCTTGTGTTCTTTCTTGATTCTATAGTTTTCCTTAAAATCTATGGTTTCATGCATTCTTCTCTCAAACACCATTACCTTACATTTCCCTACATTGACCTTTAACTTTCTCTTTTCACATACCCTGTCAAAGTCAGTGACCACTCTCTGAAGTTCTTCAGCATTTTCCGCCAACAGGACTGCATCGTCCGCATATAGGCATGTTAAAATCTTCCATGTTCTTCCCTCTGATTCCAGTCTAGCTCCTACACCCATTGATACAGCCCTACATTCCCTAATCACTCCATCCATGTATATATTGAACAACCAAGCTGACATGACACATCCCTGTCTTACACCTACATTGACCTCAAAACTTGCACTTAACTTATCCCCTACCTTCACATTTGCCATTGCATTCCTATAAAAAGATTTTACTGCCATTAGCAACTTTCCTCCCACACCATATACTGTTAACACATCCCATATGTTATATGCAGATGATCTAGTTCTTATAGCAGATAGTGCGCAGGAAGCAGATGTAAAGTTTAAAAATATGGAGGGAGGGAATGGCAAATAAGGGTCTAAGAGTTAACATAGATAAAACAAAGGTCATGATTAGTGGAGTAGGGCGTGGAACTATGGAAAGAAGTGGCAACTATCCATGTGCATGTGGGAAGGGGGTGGTAAGTAATTCAATTCAATGTTGCGTCTGTAGTGACTAGGTACACAAGAGATGTAGTGGAGCTAGAGGACCTTTGACAAGAATCATATACTTTGAATGTGCAGTGTGCAAGGGAGATCTTGTATTAAATGACCCGCCTGTCAGTGTTGTTTTCGACAGTGTAACGCTGGAGTGTGTGAATAAGTTCTGCTACCTGGGCGATACAGTTTCCGTCGGAGGGGGCGCTGAAGCTGGCTCCATTGCTAGAGTCAGAAGTGGGTGGGGAAAGTTTAGAGAGCTGTTGCCACTCCTGACCATGAGAGGGCTCCAACCCCACCTTAAAGGGAAGGTGTATACCTTGTGTGTCAGGAGCGCGATAACCTGCCTCGGAGACGAGGCCGGTTAAAATGGAGGACATCAAAAGAATGGAACGGAATGAGAAGAGAATGGCGAGATGGATGTGTGGGGTTAATTTCAGGGACGGGGTATTGAGCGAGGAATTGAGAAGGCGTCTGGGCATTAGGAGTGTCACCCGGCCACCTGGAAAGCCGCAATTTAGGACGGGAGACTGTAACCAAATTCTCTGTGGACAAAACGGTCTTTAAACTTGCATGTAAGTATGTATGTACACAACAAAGGACATAGCGTTGGAGTAATTGGCTGAATAACATAATATGGCGGGTATCACACAAGAGCTTTAGTCAACTTTCGATGGTCACCATTTTTCTGGCAACATTTTTGGGGATCTTTTGCACTGGTATCAGAAAGTAGACTGTTGATAGATTAAAGTAGGTGATCGAATGATTTTAAAACTTTATCTCAAAAGTTGCCAGAGCAGTGTTGAAAACAAAAAAAAACACATGTGTGATACATCTTTAACTGTGCGAAAGAAAGTAATATCTCTACTTTGGTTATTGAGATATGGTAAAAGTTAAGGAGCGAAATACGTTCCTAAAGTTTAATATACCATTTTGAAAAGAGGATAGTTAAAGTATGTTCTTCTTCATGTAATGAAATCTAAAACAATTAATCAGCAAAGGAGAACACATTTTCACCTACGTAAACCTTCTGCGCACAAGAATGCAATTTGCGCCCTTTTTAGGATACTTAGTTTATTTATTTGTTTAGTTTATTTATTTATTTAGCCAAAGATATTTTACATATATGTGTCAACATTTACAATGAAAAGTATAGGGACAGTCCTGGCTGAGCCTGTTGGGCTTTGTGACCATCAGGGGTGCTAGAAGCCTTAAGTTACTTCAACCTCTGCAGTTGTCTTTGAGCCAGTTGTGGGCAGAAAACTAATTTTGGAGAGGTAATTATGTGATTAAAATAATTATATTGCTGAATACTAAATGACAACCCCTGCTCCGTGAAAGGGTTAAAGTGAACAAAACATTATTAGTCAATAATGTTATATTACTCTTTAATCAAAATATTAATAGTGGCGAAAATATATGTGTATACCCTATTCACTGTCATTAGGCCAACTATCTCGACCAATAACCTCTTGTAACTCAAAAAGGGTTAGAGCAAACGGACTGTATGTTTTGACACCTATTTCCCGATTCACTCTTCCCGTATGGTAGAAATGTCAGTTCGATTACTCTGATCCTCATAGACTTAAAAGATGTTAGGGGTGATATTTTTTGGCCAAATTATAGCGAATATACTTCAGTGTTGAGAGCGGTATTAGACAAACATAGCCTATATTTAGAGTTCTTCAAGATATGATATAAATATAGTAGTGAAATATAATCCCATGAGGATTAGGACGCATTTTGACAGTTAAGTGTGGCTATTATTTAACGATGTTATTAAGTTTAGGAATAACATAACGGAACTAGGGAGTTAATTGAGTTAGTTTTCACCCCTTTGGATGTGTATAATCCTTCCTAAAATACATTAAATCGTTTAATGTTAGCCAGAATGAATTGTACAAGTGCATCATTGACTTTTGCAGTTATTTTGTTTGTAAAACATGTACAATATAGTGTTTTAATTACTATCACACACACAAAGTAATTTGATTGACCTTAATAAATATGCATAATTTAATTGTCTTAAATAACTATGACACTCATTAAGGAAATGTAAATATTGTTCATAAAGCAAGTGAGTTATTTACCTTTGCAGTGTATCATGGTGCATTTTTTCACCATAATCTGGCTACTATTAGACGAGTGTATTAAGTTTTTAAAAGGTCTCTGCGAGATCATTAAGATAGACTATACAACTTTGATAGGCTGAGGTCCTTCTTAATCTGTATAAAATCATTTCATGATTGCCAAAAGAACATGACATTATTTGTTTCCATTAGTTTAACTTAGATCACATGAGCTCCGTACTTGTCATCATAGGGCTGGCCAATGAAATAAGAAATAAGTATCTTATTACTGAAAAGGTTAAGTATGGATGAAGCAAATAATTAGTCAAAGTAACCTGTTAGTCCATAGGCCTTGGCGAAAATCTATACCATCAGAAAACGTTTTTAACTACAATTATATTCTACAAGGCATTATTGTTATTATATTGTTATTATATTCTACAAGGCATTATTGTTATTATTGCCGAGATGTGTTCCCAATGAGTTCCCGTAATCACTTGACCCCTTCATTACCGGTGCCGTATTTAAACTTTGTTCTGGCTACTATTAGACGATTGTATTCAGTTTAAAAGGGGCCTCCAGCCAATTAACAGGTTTCAAACTATCTCGCTTAACCCTTTTTACTACCACAGATCCTTCTTAAACTGCACAAACTCATGTAAATATAGCTAGAATAAAATTGAAAAACATCGCCGGTACAGAAGGGGTTAATAGCCATTTATGCTGTACGTTTGACCCCTTGGATGATACCGATTCATGTGATATGGTATCTGTGTCATCGACCATGTAACTTACTTTCCGGCTTTGTTCATATAGTAAATATTGATGACAGGTTCTGGTGATTGTTGTTGGTTAGCCAACTTTATCATCAGTCCTCTCTGCTTGTTTCCCGTGTCTTGCTTTCCTGAGTTATTTTTTGTATTATTCCTCTTGCCACCACCTGTAAATATATATAATTAATAAATATTACTTTGTCAAATAGTTATAGTTCATTATGTACTGTTGAATGTAGATAAAGTTCAAAATAATTATAATAATTATATGCTACTCTGAATATCTACCCCCTTCCTTCCCTCTATGATATATATCATCCCCAAGCCGTCCAATGCCATGACGTAGCAATAGCCTAATTAGTATATTACTATATTATAGTATTGGTTCATTGTAAACTGTAATTTTCAACATATATTCTTATATACACTGAATACTTACTGCCCTTCCTACTCTCAACAATATTCCTCAAGCCCATATCGTCCATGCCCATGACGGAGCAATCAGACCAATTTAAGCCCAACGCATCCAGACCAAGGCAGTTTCGCGTGTCCTCCTCTTCCATCGCCTCAAGGCCCATCTGGAGTTGCGGGTACTGTAGGTACTTGACCCACAGCTTCCCCGGGCCAGAGCTGAAGTCAAGGAGTCCCATCTTGGCGGCGTTGATCGGCATCTCTATGGCAGATATACAGTCACTTAGAAACATTTGTGGACCTCTCATGTTTTTGAATTATTCCCAATGTAATAGAGTATTTGCTTTCTGCCAAAAAGTACTCCTTTCCCAGTTGAAGACTACTCCCTCTCTTGTCCTGAAGTACTCACCTACCTTTGTGAAACAATACCCGACCCACGTTCCTTTGTGAAATTATGCAAATGTACATTACTCATCTCCCTCCTCCCTCTTCCACGGTGCAAAAATACTCAACCCCCTTCCCTCCCTTTTGGTCAAAGATCAAAACCACTCACCCCCTGCCCTCTGCCAGGCTTCCCAGTAGTTGAGATCATCACACGTGATGTTGACCAGTTCTCCAAGCTTCAGGTCCAGGGTCATATCCTCCGTCATGTTTACTTTAGCCGTCACGTTTTGCAGGATGATGTGAGGGCTTTCTGGGGCGACCAACTGGACCACGGTACGATTTATATCAGTAGCTGGGAATTATAAAGAAGAGTAGATATAGAACAAATATTAATTTTGGCATAGACAAAATTAGCAATGACCCAAGTTATAGCAATCGCATCTGAAACATATAACTCGAAATATCTAACAGTAAGTAAAACTGTCTTTCGAACAAATGTACCACTTACCCGTTTCCTTCATTATGATGTAGTCAAGACCGAAAGCATAGGCCGAGGAAGTGTTGTGGGGTAGGAATCGAATGTAGTACGAGGTATCGATGAGTGACCCCTTGGTCAGGTTGAGCCACATGTTACCTCGTCCTCGCTTGTAAGACCACTCACCAAACTGTGTGTGTGCCTCCAGCACTAGGTAGTCCTGTCCGGAATAAGAAATGTAATAATACAAATAATAATAATAATAATAATAATAATAATAATAATAATAATATTAGTAGCAGCAGAAATAATGATAATAAATATAGTAATAATTATGATTATTATTGAAGTAATAGTTCCAGCAGCTAATCAGCAAGCAGCATTTCCACTAGAAAACCAGAACAAAAGTCATCCAGACGGTCCCCGTGTAGGTGTCACAGTGGCCTGCCAATCAGAGGCTGCCCACAGAGCTTGCCAACTTTCAGACACCTTACAAATGTGGAAAATACTTTACCGGGCTATTATTACAGTGAGATAAAACAGGAAGAGAATGGAGGATAACTTCAAAGATACCGCACGGCTACCTGTGCTACCTCTCACCCGTCTCAGCCAATCAGCGCGCCGCCTGACGTGTGCCAAAGGTATAAAGGAAGGGGGGCTTGGCTGGTAACCCCCGTGGCAACCCTGGCCTATGGTGTTGGCAACGCTGGTTTAAATCAGCGAGGTTAAGCAACATGGAGTCTGGTCAGTAGTTGGATGGGTGACCGCCTGGTACCAGCACACAGCTGCTGGGTGGGTTGGGTGGCCCTGCACCAGCACGGTGTAGCTGGATGGGTGATTGCACCCGGGACCGACATTGATCAGATGGTTGTCACACATGCATGGGATGGGCGAAATTTCCTTGGCTTGCCACCAGGGTCCAAGTAGCCCAGGAGTGTTGAACAAACTCCAATTCCTGTGTAGTTCCGTCTCACTCAGACGAAAATGAGTACCTGGAATCGTTGTGGCTCAAATGAATCCAGGGACCTGATTGGTGGCTTCCTGCAACCAATCAAACACACGAGAATGAGAACTTGGCTAGCCACCAGGATTGCTCAGTGGTCATTGGGCTGGCCTTCTCTCGTGTTCGCCTCGTCCCACCCATACGTAAAACTGGGTACCTGGAGTGTAAAAACGGCCTTGGCAAGGTCGTATCCTGGGGTAAATTTGATTACTTGTCTCATCTTTCCTATATTCCCTCCTCCTGGGAGAGATGTGGCAACCCAGGCCTATGTGGTTCGCAACGCTGGTTTCGATAAGCGGGGTTTAGCTGCGTAGGGTCTGGTAAGTAGCTGGATGGGTGACCGCCTGGTACCAGCACAGCAGTTGCTGGATGGGTTGTGGGGCCCTGTACCAGCACAGCAGTAGCTGGATGGGTGAACGCCCAGTACCAGCACAGCAGTAGCTGGATGGGTGAACGCCCAGTACCAGCACAGCAGTAGCTGGATGGGTGAACGCCCAGTACCAGCACAGATCAAATGTTGCCACACATACATAGGTTGGGTGAAATTTCCTAGGCTTGCCACCAGGGTCCAAGTAGCCCAGGAGTGTTGAACAAACTCCAATCCCTGTGTAGTTCCGTCTCACTCAGACGAAAATGAGAACCTGGATTCGTTGTGGCTCAAATTAATTCAGGGACCTGATTGGTGGCTTCCTGCAACCAATCAAACACCCGAGAATGAGAACTGGGTTAGCCCCCAGGATTGCTCATAAATCATTGGGCTGGTTTTCTCTCGTGTTAGCCTTATCCCACCCAGACGTAAAAGTGGGTACCTGGAGTGTAAAATCGGCTCTGGCATGGTCGTATCCTGGGGTAAATTTGATTACTTGTCTCACCTTTACTATATTCCCTGTCTTTCATTGTTCGTCTGTCCTGTCTGTCCTTTCCTTCTCGTAAAGAACCACAACTCACGCAGGTTGGGTCAAGCCCCGACGCCTTCATCTCCTACTACAATTAATTTCCTCACCCCCTACTACTTACTCTGTCCCAACTCTAGTATTCGAGGCATTGGGGTGATCAAAATTATTACTTGTCTCACCTTTACTATATTCCCCCTGTCTGGGAGAGTCATTCTGTGACACAGGCCAGAGCAGAACACATCTCTCTAAAGGCACTCTACCCAAGCCTATTATCTCTCCCCACCACTCTGGGAGGATAAGAGTAGACCAGAAAGCTGAACAGTTGAGAGCGAATGCAGACCAATACCAGAATATCAAAAAGAAGATAAACCGCTCAATAAACCTGAGATATCCAGATGTGTGTTCACATATAGCATGCTTGCACACCATATCCAGAGACATGCATCACCATAGCCAGGTGGTGAAAGAGACGGAAGAGTTTGGGAGGATACATTGGCCTGCACTCAGATGGTAGATGGTGGAGAAGCAGGAGAATAGAAGAAACCTAAGAAAGCAGTTAACAAATTAAGTATGGACCCTTATGGGGCCGCACAGACTTTAAGAAAGAGAGAACATGTTCTAACTGATCCCTGTGATCATAATTAATGTGGGCTATGTGCCTTCTTGGGCATACCTTAAAAGAGAAAAGACAGACAAATGATGCATTAAACTTAATCAGGGTTGATGTTTAGTTCTTAATTGTTAGAATAGCGAAAGTTGTGTAGTTAATGATAGCGATAGGATCTGACAGGTATATAATATTATGTATAGTGAAATGTATAGTTCATTTTCCTAAGACTTTTGAGAGCTTATATTAGCATATGTAATCAGTAGACAAGGGTATATCCACCCAACCTTCTGAAACAGTCTAGGCATAGCTCATGTAATCAGTAGACAAAGGTATACCCACCCAACCTACTGAAAACAGCCTAGGTATATAAGACTGAACTATTTGCTGAAATTGTATAAATATAGTCTGACAATAAGAGAAGGGTTATAATTACAGTACCACCCGCAACCTATGCGGGTTTGACCGGAAAGTATTGTGATTAGTTGAGTTTTAGCTATAGATAGAGTTAGGAAAAGGTAATCAAGCCTGCCAATTTGGAAACTTCTTGTTAAAAGAAAGATCGTGTTATAAATTGATAATTAATAGATATCACCACGTCGGAAGCTAACTAGCTAGCTTGCAGCCAAGTATCCTGTGCCCTACGAGTATTTCTCAGCGGTGAATGCTTTGTCTGTAGCATTGCACAAGAAGAAGGGTGGTAATACTA
Organism: Paralithodes platypus; assembly: GCA_032716605.1. Classification (NCBI taxonomy): domain Eukaryota; kingdom Metazoa; phylum Arthropoda; class Malacostraca; order Decapoda; family Lithodidae; genus Paralithodes; species Paralithodes platypus. The sequence goes on along the minus strand of CM064568.1, from coordinate 15,845,853 downwards.
CAGAATACACCGAGAGGGAGATGAATTGTACAACATTTCCCTAACCCCGAGTTGTTTACAACAATGGCAGGAGAAACGAGAGTGCCGGACCAAACCCCGAGCTGCAGTCAGATGAGAGGAAAGCTATTGAGCATATAGGTGGTGGCTTCAACCAGTAGCAGTACATAGAGGTGGTGGCTTCAACCAGTAGCAGTACATAGAGGTGGTGGCTTCAACCAGTAGCAGTACATAGAGGTGGTGGCTTCAACCAGTAGCAGTACATTTTTTTTATGGATCTGAGTCGTCCGCAATCTATTAAGACAATATAAATAAGTTATACTATCTTTTTATTAAACCAAAGTTAGCTTAACCTATTTTTTTTAATAGAGAGACAAATAGACATAATTCATAAGGTATTATTAACTAAAGCCCATTAACTAAAAATACAAAAAAAAAATCTTGAATTTGTTTTAGTATCCCTCTCTTAGAAAGAAACCTAGACAACCCTGGTACATATTATAATCCAGCCGACTAAGGCCAAATTAATTAGATATTTAAGAATATTTTCCCAAATAGCTTCATGATGATATAAGAAAGTATATTTATTGTGTAAATATGATATGTGAGAGTCTGGCTTTCACTGAGCTCTTTGGGGTATACAGTAAATGCATGCACGTGAGCGATTTCAGAAATTCTAATCCGAGATACTTTATTAAACATATACATTTCATTAGATTTTGCATTTTTTTTTAAACTACGTAGGTTGTCCAGAGCTCAAAGGTATTACTGTATTGTGAACGAAACGTAGATGTTAAAAGAGATCTAGAAGCAATTTGTCTTTAGTCAGTGTATTTGGAGGTACATGTGCATGTTTGGGTCGCATTGGTTGTGACAAAGCTTAGAGCACTTGCATGGTAGTAAATTATATTTATACGGTAGATAATTAAGGTATATTTTCGTAGGCTGTAAGAGAAGCATAGAGAGTGCTATATATGGATTGGGTGGGGGAAAACACAGGAAAGAGCCTTGATTATTTATTTTCTAACGTTTTGGCTATGGACAACCTTTCTTCAGAGAGTCTCTCTGAAGATGGGTGGTCCATAGCCCAAAACGTTAGAGATTACAGAATCAAAGCTCTTTCCTGTTATCTGTAAAAGTGTTCCCCACCTGCAAGTAGCACCGATTAGTGTGTCGCCCATCATTTTCCCCCACCCAATCCATCTACCTGTCAGTATGAATGATTCACAGTGCTATATGTGTACAGTAAAATCCCTCTCTTTTGGACTACCTGGGGGGAACTACCAGTCAAAAAGAGCGAAATTCCGTTAGTTAGAAAATCCAGATTGTCCTCTTTCTTTCGGACTACAATACGAAAGAGGGAGAATAAATTATGAAAGACAGAGAGCCTACTTACCACAAAACACTTGAACAAACCGTTTGGCATAATGGGAGTAACATCTGAAGTGGAGTACTGTGCTAGGCATAGGAATTTCTTCACTCTTGCCTAGCCAATTTCAGTAAAGGAGAGGAGTTATCCAGTTTTAATACCTTGTGGGGTTATAGATTCAGATGTTTTAGGTATAGTAAGGTAGTGTTAATTTGTACGGGAACGGATTGTGAATAAAGAGTCTTGTTTACAATTGACTGTTATATCCACCTAAGTAATGATTGTATTATTACTTCAATTATCATTAGTAGTAGTAGCACAGATTATATAATATTATTACTAATAAGTTATCTTTATCGAAAGCTCTACTTTTTTTCTAAAAATATACTAGCACTCGCAGAAAAATAATATACAATAATTGACATATAATCTATACACTAAGCTGAACTAAAGATAGTAGAAACAAAGGATTATATAGGAAAGGAATAAACAAGATATATCTGATCCTTACTAGGCCTATTTTTTTAAGGCTAGAGATTTGGAAGCTGACCAGTGTGAGTTTCATATTGGTTACATGGCAATCCTGTAATGCAATGACTATTTACCACCCTAATGAATAATATTCCGCAATATAAAAATATGTATTGAGTACTGGTCATATTAGACGCAGTAATAATGACTTCAAATGGTCTAGCTCTATTTATTACTAACTACAATAATATATTACCTCTTAGTGCTGCCTGCAAAAGGTCTATCAATATTAAGAACTAACCACAACTGATGTATTACTCCTTAGTACTGACTGTAAAGAGTCTATCAATATCAAATAGTACAAACCACAAGAGACTTATCGATGTTAAGCACCGACGACACTACGTATATCTCTCAGGAGAAAGAGGAGGACCAGGGTATTCATGCACGTCTTTGATATTTTCAACGTTCCAACTCTTTATAGAAACGTTTGAAAATAATAAGTTCGTGATTATTCTCGTCCTCCTGGTTTTGCAGTGACTGAGATTCCCAAATAATACTCTTGTTTCGCAAAATATATCACTCTTTGGCACTAACCATAAATATATCACTCTTTGGCACTAACCATAACTATATCACTCTTTGGCACTAACCATAAATATATCACTCTTTGGCACTAACCATAAATACATTTATAAATATCACGAACTGACCACACAATACCTATCACAGTTTGCTACTGACTACATTTTATATATATCACTCCTAACTACAAGCTACAATATACATTCGTAGTCAGGAATACTTGAACACCTACTGATACAACAAAGACTGTGGGCTTTAACTAGCGTATCTCAATGTTATGATATTTTTGGCTCACACAGTTAATTAAAATAGTTCGCTTTGTATCAAAATTGCACTTCCATAAATGTATCCAAAATATCCTGACCTCAACTGTACACTCGTCTGCACAAGTGGCTGGTACACAACTACTTGATAAACCTGAGACACTGAATGCTAATTGATAAAAAAAACTGACTCAAAGCACATGGCTAAATGGAATGCTTCAAACGTTTCATCAGCGTTTCAGATTTATTAATTTAAATTTATACTACCTTTCACTTCAAGCAATTGCGCACTCTTGGTGGCCTTAAATTTTCGAAGCTATCTCGAACTGAATCGAATCTTCTCATTAGTTCTTTACCTATTATCATGTTTTTAGAGATTCGTTTACGATTTTCAAGGGTTCATATTGGGTTAGGTAATTTGTGTCTTTGAGTGTGCCTATCTCTACCAACTACTAACCAAAATTGATCTGTCAGCTCGAACAGCTTCAGCCCCTGCATAGGTCTTAGGGAGCAACACCCCTTTCCTGGCAGTGGGATCGGTGAAGTTTTTGGTCATGGAGGTTCTTAGGAGCCTTGGCATTGTCCACGGAGCTTCCTTGGTGTTTCCTGTACCGGAGAAAAAGATTAATTCATTACTATTTTAGTTAATGATAGTACCGGTACAGTACATTACTTTTATTACCCTCATAATTATCATCCTCACCATCAGTATTATTGTTATTATTAGAGTTGAGCAGAATCTACACGATTATACGATACCCCCAGCACCCCTATCAGGTGTGTGACCAGCATCCCCGATACTCCCAGCGGTGAATATTAGATAGCTGCTATCAACATGCCCCGTTTACACTCACCTCCCACGCCTTTATCAAACCAAGTATTTTGGACACAGACATCCTCGTCCTCGTCCCTTTCATATTCGAAGAGCTCCCCACCAACCTGGCATGGTCCTGGCCCCATTCATTCCCTGCAGAAGTCCCCATTGCCCTAGATTGAAAGCCCTTGCAAGTTCTCTGTCAAATGACCGCCCACGCTGCCCACACCAAGCACAAGGCAGCAAAAGGAGGAGAGCAAGGTAGGTGACTGGTCAGCCCGAGCCAAAAGACCTACAACCTTACCAGTCCGGGAAAAACCTGGATTCAGGATCAAAGGGAAAAGACCGACAAATACCAAGTAACCCAATCGCTCAGTCAAGAACATCACAAATGCAACGTAGTGTTCCACCCCCAGATGATAGAACAAGATACGTTCTTCAAAAGCCCTCAACCTGCTTCTCCCACTCCCTTGCTACCGCCTCAGCAATCCCATCCCTCTGGCACTGGAGCTGACCTATGGGAAATTCCTCAAGTAAAACTTTAGACACTTGTACCGATTAATACAAGAGTTATGAGTTAGTCGTACCCCCAGAGTGTGGAGAAATGCAGGAGTTAAAGTTAATAATCTTCTTAAGCTCAGATTATTATTTTTTGCACCTGAGTGAGCAGTGGAAAACAGAATGGCTAAGGCCATTACGAGAGTGGATGTTGGACTCTCCTGTGTCTGAAGCAACTGACTAAGTTTGTGGTATCCTGAAATTTGCCTAAAGTGTGGTAATTCAATGCATGGCTGCCCGAGGTATCCTGAAGTCTACCAAAAGTGTGTTAGGCCAACGGTGTGTTGTCTGAGGTATCCTGAAGTCTACCTGAAGTGTGGTAGGCTGATGCAAGTACTGCCTGCGGTATCTAGAGGTCTACCTGATGTGTGGTAGGTTGATGCACGCGCTGTCCGAGGTATCCTGAAGTCTACCTATTACACGTTATGCTTGGGATTATATATAGGACATTTTAATACTATCTATCTATCTATTGCCTGACGCCGTGATCCCCGAAGGGGTGGCCACGAACGAACCGCCCCCATGCACCTCTGTCCCCAGTCAGTCGACGCCCCTCCCCCCAACCAGCACCGCCTTCGTTCATGTACTTCCTCACTCCATCCTTCCACCTCATATTCGGTCTACCTCTCCCCCTCTGTCCCTCCACCTCGCTCTCGTACACCCTCTTAGTCATTCTCTCGCTTTCCATACGTTCCATATGGCCGAACCATCTCAAGTTGTTCCTTTTCACACTTTCCAGCACATCTACCTCCACACCACAGACTCTTCTTACTTCCTCATTAGTCTGTCTATCCCTCCATGTAACTCCGCACGCACTCCTTAAGTAATTCATTTCCACTGCTCTCACTCTTGGTCTGAGTCTCTCAACCAACGTCCATGCTTCGCTTCCGTAAGTCAGTGTCGGGATTACCACACTGTCATGCAAGGACTTCTTCACTTCCATACTGACCACCCTATTTCTTGTTACTACTTTTAGCGTTCCTACAACCCTCTTCCCCTGTTGTACCCTCTCCCGCACCTCTTCATCCATAGTCCCATCTTTACTCAACACACTGCCCAGATACTTAAAAGAGTTGACGATCTCCATAGCCTGACCGTTCAGCTTCACCTCACACTCTGTGACTTCACCCCTTTCGAAGACCATAACCTTGCTCTTCCCCGTATTTACCTTCAAATTCCGTTTTTCGCACACTGTTCCAAACTCATTTACCAGACCCTGCAACTCCCATTCATTATCACTCATCAGAACTGTATCATCCGCAAACAGCAGTATAGGTAGCTTCCACTCAATTCCCTCCCTTTTCAGCGATACACCAACATCCACTGCTCTTGATAGTATTTCTTTCATAACTCCATCCATATATACAGTAAACAACCACGGGGACATCACACACCCCTGTTTCAAACCAACATTCAGGTCAAAGAACTCGCTCTGCTCACTCTCCGCACGTACTGCCGCCTTTGCACCCTCATACATGCTCTTCACTGCTTTCAGCAACTTGCCCTCTACTCCGTATATTCTAAGTACTTTCCACAAACCTTCTCTATCCACTCTGTCATAGGCCTTCTCCAAGTCCATAAAGGCAACATACACCTTTTGTTTCTTCTCCAGATACTTCTCCACAACACAATTCAGGGTAAAAATCTGATCTACACATCCTCTTCCCTTCCTAAAACCTTCCTGCTCGTCGCCTATCCATTTCTCCGTTCTCACTCTCACTCTCTCAATCACTACCCTACTGTATACCTTCCCTACTACGCTTAGAAGACATATTCCTCGGTGGTTACCACACACTCCTCTTTCCCCTTTGCCCTTATATAGGGGGACTATTATGCCAGTCTTCCAGTCATCGGGTGCACTCCCCTTCTCCATGCTAGTTTGCACATTTTCCATACCCATTCTATCACTATCTCACCACCATACCTCAACATTTCCCCACACACTCCATCTGTTCCTGGTGCTTTCCCCAACTTCACTCTTTTCATGGCTTCCCACACTTCTGACCTCCTGATCCCCACCTCCTCCTCCACTACTTCTCTTCTTCTCCCTCCCATACCATATCCAGCTATGTTTGCTGGCTCTTCATTCCTTTCATTTAGCAACTCACTGAAGTACTCCCTCCATCTTTCGACTCTCTCTTGCTTCTCGGCTAGCATTCTCCCATTCTTATCTTTCACACCCTTACTGTTTCCCTTGCTACCTTCCCTAACTTTCTTGACTTCTTTCCAGAACAGTTTCTTACTCTCCCTCCATTTTACACACAAATTCCTTCCAAATTCCTCATCTACTCTTCTCTTACTTTCCTTCACAACTCTCTTCACCACCCTCTTACTCTCCACGTACCTCGCTCGTTTCTGTCTCTCGGAATCTTCATTCCCTCTACTACCCAACCACTCTCTATATGCTTTCTTCTTTTCTTCCACAGCTATTCTTACCTCTTCTGTCCACCATGCTGTACCTTTCACTCCCCTCCCTCTTCTCCTCACTCCACACACCTCCTCACATGCTGCACAGATCTCATCCTTAAACACCTTGCTCATCTCCTCCACTTCCTCCATAACTTCCAAGTCGAACCCACCTAGTCGTCTTTCCACTGCTCTCCTGTACTCCTCCCTGATTTCCTCCTCCTGCAACCTCTCCACCCTCCTCACCATTCCACCCTCCTCTCGCCTCCCTCCCGCTCTCCTCACCCACTTCTTTTGTATCCTAACCTTCAACCCCCCTCCAATACCCCTATACACCCTAGCATCCATCACAGATTTCTTCATTCGTTCATCCACACATACATAATCAATCAATGACTTTCGTTCCACCACTGTCTTATCCTTCATCGTCAACATCCGTTTCCACGTGTACCTGTGGATCATTCTGTGTCGGAAGAAGGTGTTGGCTATCCACAGCCTCCTCCCCACACATACGTCCACAAGTGCACTACCATTCCCATTCACCTCTGATGGTACCCCCCACCCTCCCACCACTCCCTCAACTTTCCTATCACCCACCTTACCATTCATATCCCCAATCAGAAATATTCTTTCGTTCTTGTCAAACTTCTCCAGGCACGCCTCCACATTCATCCAGAACTCCTCTTTCTTTCTTTCAAGTATATCCTCTGTCGGGGCATACACGCATACAATCACCCACGTTTGTATTCCTACTTTCATTCTCACCCACACAATCCTTGAACCCACAGACCCATACTCTCTTACACATTCCTTCCATTTGCTACTTACAAACAAACATGCACCTTCTCTCGCTGTTCCTTCACTCACTCCAGCACACACACCCATTCCACACTCCCACTCTCTCACATCTGAACCTTTCCATTTGGTCTCTGTCATTCCACATACATCCAGCCTGGCATTCACTAACACTTCCAGAACCTCTCTCTCTTTTGTGCCATCATTCATGCCACTAACATTCCACGTAGCCATTCTCAGAATGTCCGAAGGCATGTCCTTAGTCGGTCGTGGTTCGTCAACGTTGGTTCCGTCCGCATCCGAGGCTGTTCGTTCGTTTTTCCTTGCTTCGATATTTTTTCCGGGTGGGGGTCGCAAGCCCACCGACCCAACCTCTTTAGTCGCCTCTTACGACACGCAGAAGGCACGTGGGGCATATTCTATTCCCTAACCCCCAGGGGGGCAATACTACTCTCATAATATAGGTTTAGGTAATATACTTGCAGCGAAATAGTAATGTCCATGCACACCCCTGCGTGCTTAGAGGCCCCTTTCACGTTTAGACCAGCTATCCTTTTACTTAGATCAGGGCTGCGTCAACTGATGAGTTATATTCTGTTTGTGCTATCACTAGGGGTCGGTTTGACCGGAAGTTAACATGAAGCTTGAGGTGAATTGGAGCTTTAACTTACACGACGCAAGGCTTGGAGCTGTTAACACATAGGTAGAGATATTTTCCCACACCTGAAGTGTGGTAGGCCAACGCGTGGCTGACCGAAGTATCCTGAAGTCTGCCTGAAGTGTGATAGGCCAACGTGTGGTTGCCCGAGGTATCCTGAATTGTGATAGGCCGACACATGGCTGCCTAAAGTATCATGAAGTCTACCTAAAGTGTGGTAGGCCGATGCATGTGCTGCCCGAGGTATCCTGAAGTCTACCTGAAGTGTGGTAGGCCGACACGTGTGCAATAGACTTTATAATCGTGTATCTTTCCTAGGCCATCTAGTGTTCATGACGATTCCCGAGGATGTACACATGATCACCTCGTTAATAATTGTGGCCCCTTCCCCCTTGATTGTGCACCTCGAAGTTCCCCCCAATGGTTATTATAATAGGTGAGGGCTTGCACCAATCAAATCACTCTATAATATCCCTTTCCCATTGTGTTCCACTGATCGCATATTCGGAGACCCACTAAGTGTTCATGTTAGTTACTGAGGAATCGTACCAGCCAAGATTCATATAATTCCCACTTCCTCCTTTGTATTCACTTGATCGTACGTCCAGAGACCCTCGTGTTTGTGTTAGTTAATGAGGACTAGTACTACCTAATTTCGATCATTATAATCTTCCCCTTTGTGTTCACCTGATTATACGTACGGTGATCCTCTAATTGTTTGTGTTGATTAATGAGGACTTAAAATTCGCATAATCTGATTCCCTCCCTTTTGTTCATTTGATAGTATGTTTCGGAGACCCCTCATTGTTCATGCTAGTTTATGAGGGTTTGTGATACTTGAACTGTGTGTAACAGTGTCACTGACACTTAATCGTGTATCTCTGAACTCCCCGAGTGTTTGCTAATTCAAGGGGAATTCCACTAATCGATGGTGTGTAACCGACATCCAATTGTGCATCTCTAAGCTCTCTGAGTGTTCATGCTAAGTCAATGGGACTGTCCCTAATTGATTGTTTGTAACAAGTGTCTGTTGACGCTTAATCTTGTATCTCTGACACTCTCTTAGTGAGGGCTTCATAAATAGGTTTAGGTTTAGTGACATCCCAGAGACGTTCTATGAAGTTAGTTAAAAGGTAGCAATATATCATTAGTGTTTGAACTTGATTTTTTTTTTTTTTTTTTTTTAAAGAGACAATGAACGGAGGAAGGAAAAACACAGATAAAACAAAAAGGTCCATGTGCCTAAAGGCATCCTCCATTCATAAAATGTTTGTAACAACTGGATTTAAACATTTGTAGATTGTAAGTTTGTGGAAAGCAATTAGAGGGAAGTGAATTCCAAAGAGTAGTAGCTCTGGGGATAAATGAATTCTGATAAGCAGAAGTTCTGCATTGTGGAGGAGAAAGTGTAAATTCATGGGCGCTCTCAGCTGCCCTAGTTCTACGGGGAAAGTTCTAATAGTGAAAGCCTGTACGATACCAAGTATAACCCCCTCTTTTAGCAAAAAGTAGACTCACTGTAGCTTCTCTTTAATAAAAAATATGGAAAATGCTTGTTTTCTGCGGTACCTCCCTGCCCCGTTGTTCCGTCATCAACTTCCAACTTGTCCAGAGTCACCTATTTTTTTTTTTTTTTTTTTTCTATATTCCAACTTACTTCCTCTCGGGCATAGGCTGAGAGCCTTAACATTCACCGCTTTACAATGAACAGTGAAGCCTGTGAGGTCTTGTTCCAGTCTAGGGAGTGAGACATGTGAAGCACGTAGAGTACAACGAGCACCTGCCATCTTGCCTTCACATGAGGCATGGTGCTCACTCATGGCCCGAAACGACCCCATCTCTGAAGCCACCTCGTTCCCGTGCTTCACCTGTCTCACCACCTACACTCGGACTCTCACACTTACACACACACACACAACGCCACCTGTTGAGCAGATAACTCACCAGGCATTGCACCCCTATAGCATATTTTGAATATGGGAATATTCATACAGTGCTATTTAATCAGGGAACAATGAGGGTATTTTATTGACGTTTCGGTGGGCTTGTGGTAATGCACTGATACTAGGTACAGCACAAATTCCATCCCAATAATATCTTCCCATTGATACATCGGGATTTGAACCCGGGACCTTTGGATTACCAGGCCAATGGCAAGACCACTCCACCACACCTCCCAACCCCTACTTCCCTCCATTTCTTGCTCTCCCCAATCTCCCCCCCCCCTCCCCCCCACACTTCTTTCCCTTTGATTTGCCGCATGCTACCTTGTCCCACTGTCCTTAGCTGATCCCTCCCCCTACTTGCTTTTGCTTCTACTCCCCGTTACCTCCCGAGAAAAAAAACCTGCCCAGCACCCCTTAGCTATTCACCTGACCAAGCTCTATTGACCTTTTAACTTAATTATCTGACAGGAGAAACCGTCACACTATCCCTCACTACCCTAAATCTTGTATCTTGCAGGATTCGAAACTGCATAATAAATCGTAGGCTTGTGCATATTTCTTTAACTGTCTTGATAGCGTAATGCATAAGTGCGCGGAATTTCGATGTGAGTATCCTAGGTTCGAGTCCTTGGAGTGCCACATGTATTTGTTGATTTCATTAATAGAGTTTAGAGGTGAAGTTGGTTGGTGGAAAAAACATAATAATTCATTCTGGTTCAGAAGCAATTTATAGCGAGGCCTTCCCAAGGGTTAAGTGCCCCATTAATTACGCCTTCCATTCGTCTATACATTAGGCTGCCATAGTGCAGTTGGAATATAATTATGCACATGCTCAGATTAATATGCAGGATTCGAAACTGCATAATAAATCGTAGGCTTATGCATATTTCTTTACCTGTCTTGATAGCGTAATGCACAAGTGCGCAGAATTTCGATGTGAGTATCCTAGGTTCGAGTCCTTGGAGTGCCCCATGTATTTGTTTATTTCATTAATTGAGTTTAGAGGTGAAGTTGGTTGGTGGAAAAAACATTATAATAACATACAAGATCTGTGACACAGCCTAGTATATACCTTAAGAGTAGTGAGGAGTACATACATATATAATATATATGTATATATACCTTAAGAATAGTGAGGAGTACATACATATATAATATAAATGTATATATACCTTAAGAGTAGTGAGGAGTACATACATATATAATATAAATGTATATATATCTTAAGAGTAGTGAGGAGTACATACATATATAATATATATGTATATATACCTTAAGAGTAGTGAGGAGTACATACATATATAATATATATGTATATATACCTTAAGACTAGTGAGGAGTACATACATATATAATATATATGTAGGTACACTCGGATGCCATAGTCTCTAACCCACTCATACAAATTCGTGGACCCCCTGTGTTTTTGTTTGTTTATGCAATTATAACTATCTGGATTGATTTTAGGGTGGAACTTACTTTTCAATAAATAGTACATATAGTTTTGTAGTTGATGTATAGAAAATGATATTCTTAAATTCGAGTCCAGAGATATACTTCCATAATTAGAAGTAGGAGGAAGTTCACGAATATTAATGAGTGGGCTAGAAACTATGGCATTCGAGTGTACACTGTTGTTACTATTGATACTATTATGTCAATTACATAGTTCATTTAGGTCTTAGAACATGAGCAACAATATAATTTGTGTTTTGTAAAATTAATACTTTTGTGTATAAATAAAACCCATTGAAACGAGCATCCTTCGTATCTCTCGCCCAGTCAAGTTCCCATTGTATAAAGCCTTATCCCTTTCACCACCATTACATAATTGTTATCCTATTCTGGTTACCATTAGATTATTTTCTTTAGTAAATAATATACCTCTAGAACTCAAATGGGTAAATATAATCTCAAACCCTCTCAATCACACAAGTCCTTCTTAAACTTCATAAAATCGTCTAATATTAGCCAGAATCAAAGGGAAAAACTGTCATGGTGCTGAAGGGATTAATAATACAGGCATAATACATAGTACTAATATTATAATGTTGATGCTGTTGTTGTTATCGGCGAACTATTGAATCCATAAATACACTTAAGCTACTCGAATCACACTTTTCCTTAGATTTTAGAAATGATGCGTAGAAATACATTAGAATTTACACTTACTAGGAAATACAATGACTACACAGAACGCTTATTATAAAATACAGTTTACTGGCTACTTGGAATACTTACTGGACGAACAATTGTCCTTCGGTTCACAAGTGTTGGAGGCAGGACAAAATACGGTCTTAGGTTGGCAAATTTTACCACATTCCTTCCCCAAACCCACACACTCGCCGGTAAAGGCACAGTACCTGGGAGGAGAAACTGAGCATTACATTTTTCAGTCAAGTGAGGACTTTGTTTATTTTTAGTAATGGTAGATTATTTTATTAAACAGTGAAAAGCTCCTCAAAGGTAAAATGATTAGCAGAAACGCTGTCTGTATAAATGGTATCTACGAAATGTACTCCTTGATGCACATACACAACACACACAATAATCGTAAAATTATGCCATGGTGCCGAGACAGTTAACCCGAGAAATATGCAATTTATGTTTTTTAAAAAGGCTGCGTATGCAAATGTATTAACTTTGATTCTGACATAATTGATTATATTTACCATATCAAACATTATTTCTGCTCCATGTTCATATATTTTACTTGTATGATGAACATGTAAACAGTGAAGACCAGAAAATAGGTGTAAACAGCAAATATCTAGTGAATATTTGTGGTGGGAAGGGGTGAATGGAGAGAGAGAGAGAGAGAGAGAGAGAGAGAGAGAGAGAGAGAGGGGAAGGAGAGAGAGAGAGAAGAGAGAGAGAGAGAGAGAGAGGAGAGAGAGAGAGAGAGAGAGAGATGAGAGTGAGAGAGAGAGAGAGGAGAGAGAGAGAGGAGAGGAGAGAGTGAGAGAGAGAGAGAGAGAGAGAGAGAGAGAGAGAGAGAAGAAGAGAGAAGAGAGAGATAGAGAGAGAGAGAGAGAGAGAGAGAGAGAGAGAGAGAGAGAGAGAGAGAGAGAGAGAGAGAGAGAGAGAGAGAGAGAGACTTCCTGGGCTTGCTTGAGGCAGACTGACAGTCCCAGCTGTCTGCTGTGCATGTGAAGGGGAGGAGGAAGTGACTCATCATCATTTGTTAAGGGAAAGGGAGGAATGACAATAATAAGAGGAATAATAGCCAATATCTGAGGAGGGGGGAAGTGGGGAAGGAGAGGGAGGGGGTGGGACACATGGGGCAGAGAGGAAGGAGATAGTAGAGGAGGAATATCACAGTGCTCCATTTTAGTGCCTGTGTTTTTTTGGGGGGAGCTCTTTTCATGGACTTTCTTCTGTGAGGCCAATCGCATTTACTATACAGACACTTCCGTGAGGCTTATGACCCTCCTTGGGTTAATAAGGATAAATTACAATGTACCCAGTGGATACTCGTTTCCCTTCCTAAAGTTCGCAGATTTTTCCAGAACAGACAGAGTTTGACAGGTATTTGGATGGACTGAATCTACACACTTTTGTATGATGATACTTGTTTTTATACAGTGGAAGTTAAAGGGTTTGGTAAATATGGTTGGAACTGTGTGCGAGAAACGGAACCTGAAAGTCACTGCAGTGAAGAGTAAGGTTTCGGTCTTTGAGAGGGATGTAGTCAGAAAGTGTGAGGTGAAGTTAAATTGTAAGGTAATGGAAGTATTTTGGCAGTGTGATGAGTAGAGATGGAAGTATAGAGGATGAAGTGCGAAAGATTATACAACAGGGAGAGATGGTTGTAGGAACACTGAAAGCAGTGACAAGGAATTGGGTGATGTGCATGGGAGTAAAAAAGTCACTGCATGATAGTGTGGTAGTCCTGACATTGGCATATGGGAGTGAAGCATGGACGTTGTTGGAGAGACATTAACCAAGAGTAAGAGGAATGGAAATGAGTTACTTGAGAGGTATTTGTGAGTCACATGGAGTGACAGACGAATGAGGAAGTATGTGAGTATTGTGGCATGGATGTGAATGTGCTGGAGAGTATGAAGAGGAACACCTTGAGGTGGTTTAGTCATGTGGAGCGTATGGTTATTTACAAAGGGAATAAAAGGGTTTTGAGAGTGAGGTGGAAAGGCATAGAGGGACAGGCAGACCACGAGTGAGGTGTAGGGATGGAGTTGATAGGTTTATGAGTGAAAGTGGTGTTTAATGGGAGGAGGTGCACCGGCTGATGGACAACACAAGTGCATGGAGGCAATTAACTCATGGCCACCCACTCTGGGATCAATGTGTCACGCAATAGACAGACTGATTCCTAGAGATTACTCTTAAGCTGAGTAAAAATGCTTACTGTAAGCCATTGAAAATACTGCCATCATACTGAAAGGATCAAGATAATTTTGGCTAAACTGATAAGCGGGGTTGAACAATAACTCACAGTGTGCCGAGTGGACAGGAATTGTTCCCCTTCCTAGATCGGCAGGTTCCGCCACAACAAACGGAGGTGGGCGGACACTTAGACGGACTGGAACACTGAATGCCCGTGTCATGACGCGGGTCCTCTAGTGCCGCGCACGTCATGTTCAGCGATGTAGAGTCTACTTGGCCCGTCGCATTCACGCATTGCAGGTGCAAGGATTCTAGAATGGGATTGAATAAATATACACCGTAAGAAAACAATGTATGATAATAATCGGGGAGGTGTTACTGAATGGTCATAATAATTTAATGGAATGACCAAGAAATTGCTAAGTAAACAGTTTATTGGGAAAATCATAGTCATCAATTATCAATCATGGTGTGAAGGTCTGGAATGGAATCCCACTACACATCAATAATTATTAACAATTGTGGGATTCGAAAAGTCTTGAAATATTATTTCTTGTGAAAGTACAGTTGGGGACTAAAGCAATAATACATTCAGAGATATATGTGGCGCCCAATTCTTGGTCGAAAGCCAAGACTGTATCAATGTATAATATGTCAATGGAGCAGTTGATCAGGTTCAAGTGGCTTGGACTGCACCAAAATTAATAAACCTGATTAACTTCCTCACTGACTAAATTATAATCCATTGATTTGGGTTTAGCTTAGGACCAAGACATGGATGCAAGTTTTATTCCTGACTGTACAAGCAAGTTCAAAATATGATTAAATGATGTGTTGAATGTATTGAGCAGGCTTTCTTTGAAAGCATGCAATGACTTTTTGATGAAAACTGAAAACTGTATATATATGGTGTGCTTGATCATATGTATGCCATCTAGCAACTAACATCATTCTAAAGAACTCACCACATGGTTTCCGAAATAAGCGCTCATGTCTAACAAATTAGCTCCTTGACTTTTTCTACAACATCTTAAATGTATATAGAATGTGTGGAGTAGGCTGTAGGCACCAGCCGAATAGGGCGGTACTCCAGGGAAGTGCTACAGTGGCTGATAAGGACAGCTGGAACTCCTGTTTCACTGCCTTGCCGCCCTACCTGATCCTTTCTGTGCCTCACCAATATTAAGGGCAACACCAGTCTGGCCTCCAAAACAGCTCCTCTTTCTATCAACTCATTATACCACAAACACATCGCATACTACATTATCTTTGCTATCAGACTGGGCTCAGTCATGGTAGATGAAATTCAATTTATATAACTGCAAAGTGCATCACAACGGTGGTAAAAATGAAAGAGCAAACTATTCGATTAATGGAATTCAGCTTATGAGCCGTGACATAGTCTGTAGAGCGTCGGCTGCTGATCAAAGGGTCGGCGGAGCAAGGCTTCACTGTCAACATTTTATTGGTAGATGTCAAGCCCGGGCAACTTGACCTAGCGATTCGTGACAAACGCCTAATGTTCATGGCCACCCTTTTATATATATATATATATATATATATATATATATATATATATATATATATATAAACAAAATAAACACACTTTTGAGCATAAAATAATATAGAAACTGATTTTGGAGTAACTGTAATAAGCAGTTTATAACCTGCCCAACAAAGCGCCGAAGTTGTTAATAAAGCAAATAACATTATTGGCTTCATTGCGAAATCTTTTGAATATAAATCCGAAAACTATATACTCACTTTATATCATTCATTGGTTCGTCAGCCTTTGGAATATTGTGTCCAGTTTTGGTCGCCATACTATAAAAAGGACATTGCAAAACTAGAGAGAGTACAACGGAGAATATATTTCTTTTTTCTTTCTATGTATCAACCTCGGGACTGTAGGTTGTTCAGTAGCCTGTAACTCTGACGAGGCCCAGGGATTATTGATTGAAGCTTCGAGATGTTGGATGATTCAAATGTGTCGCATTAGATATTCACAGTGGAGCTTCAAGGTGTTGGTGGCTTCCTTTCTGCCACACTAGATGACGACACCTTATATAGACACGTCATATAATTTGGAGAGAGCAGCTATACAATTGTTCACAGCTTGTTGGTGTAGCCAGGATAGGTTAATTGTAGAACAGCAGGAACTATTGTTTCAGGCAGCTTTCATATAATTGAAGTAAGGCTTATTGTGCAATAGTTGATGGGCAGAACATAATTCCATAATATATATAAATGTATGCATATAAAAAAGGTATTCAATTGAAAGTATTAATTTTGTATGTGTCAAGTATCTAATTAGACACACTTATTTGTGCCCAGGCGAACATATACTGTATGTACTGTACTTGTGCGTGTGTTTGAGTATATTGTGTATGAACAGTTCATGAATGCATGTGTTTGTGTTTGTGCTCTATAGGTATATATATATATATATATATATATATATATATATATATCCTATGACTTAAATTGCTTCAAACTCCGTGTGTCCAGGCATTTTGGCTCGAACGTCCCTTGATTTTGGCCCTGTCACTCTTTCAACTATGGGGGAGGCACTCGCTATAGGCAGTTATGCCTTTTGCCTCCCTCAATCACATAGAAAAAAGAAAAAAAAATATATATATATACAAACCTATCTTTCTATTTATCAATCTTACCTTTATCGGAGCAACAACTATAGCCTCCCACGACAGGGCAGTGAACATCGTATAGACAGGAGGTGTACCGGAACTCCAGAGGGGTGCCGTCACTATCCACAGGGGTCGCAGGGCACTCCAAGTTGGGCAGTCCTTCCACCTGAGGGAGAAATAAAGAGCATTGAAGTAGTGTGAATACAAATTAGGATGAATATAATTAGAAACAAATAAGTCAGAAATAAAACTAATATAGAAATAGGAAATAAGGAAAATACATATTAACAAAAAAGGGGATTAGTTGAATAAGAGCTGAATATGTTAAGACGAATATTAAGTTATATATATATAAGAGGAGATAAACATAATACATTGTTGTTGATGTAGTAACCCCAAGATTCCCTTTCATGGGAATCCTGCGGCGACCAGATTGTCCGCCACTTCCCCCGGGTGGGTCCTGATATCTCTGAGTGAAGTGATGTTGAAGTTACGTCTGTGCTGGGTAGTGGAGTATTTAGTGTTTTGTGTTGTCATTGTGATGTTGACAGCGAAGACAAGAGGGTCTTGAGTTGGATCTATTCTGTGTTAGTAATCTTGTAATGACGGGTGGTGGCCGGACCTGAGGCGTGCAAGTGTGACTCAGGTTTCTCTGTGCAGCGTGTTTTCCGATGGGTTAATCTTGGGAGGTAGAGAGCTTAGGATTGTGTTATGTGATATGTTGTTGGTGACTTGTTGGGTAAGGTGCGTGTGTATATGTTTGTATAATAAAAAACGAACAAACACACAACAATACTAATAAGAATATCAAAAATAATATTGTTGTGTAAAACATAAACATCTTATACCTATGGGGTTGGAAACATTCGACAGTTAAGCATACTCTTTGTCTTTATTTCATAAACCATTATATTCAATTACTTTCCTCATTATTTGTATTCCCCCCCCCCCCCTTTTAACTGAGATAAATTCAAATACACTGACAGTTTTTGAATAATTCAACCACAGTGTATAACATTGTTTCTTGGAATTGTGCATTGCCATCACAACTTACCATTATGAATGTTATTCACGATTTGACTTATTTCTTCAGGGGCTACCACAAGAGCACTATTATGGCCAAACAACTGAAATCTGGTCTATCTATTGCCGAAATTGTGTTGTTCCGACGTCAATCGGGTCACCTAACTGTGTTCGATCGTGATCGGAAGCCATTGGCCAAAAGTCGCCAACCGTAGTAAAATATATCAGTTAGCATTGTTTTTTACTATTATATTATGCTATACTAAGCAATTCAGCATTCCTTTTAACAACATAATGCCTAGCCTGTCTAAATACAAAGTGTAAATAAGTATACCTAGTAGGCCTACTAACGTTCGAAAAAAGACGATTAAACTCGTCACATCACGAAAACCGGCAAACATTGCTAAGATTATCTTGGTACCGGTATATAGTTTTATCGAAAATTTAGAATGTTTCAATTATATTAACACTTACGGTGCGGGCATATTTCCACCTATTTCCGTCATATTAGAGCTCATGCAGGCACTCCTGATAAGCAATGAAATGAAATGAAAAAAACTAGATGACACCAAAACGAGCTTCGTAGCTTGCGGGCTTCACCCGCAGCGCTACCATAGACATTCGCTAAAATAATAAATTATCACCAATGTCGCGCTAAATTTATCTTTGGCAGCGTTGTATATCTCGCGAGAGTATGGTTCATACTCCTCAGTGCAACGGCCGGCTGGCTGGTGGAAGGACGGGTAGCCTGTCGTGCTCCCGCTCCCTCGCACTCGATTCTACAGGCTTTAAAACCTGTAAATTACCATGGCGTTCTGGAACGTCTCCCGTAGTCAATGGGTTAATGACATTCAAGGCATGTTTTGATAATAATTATTGATATTTTACATATTAAATATTTTGTGATATGACCCAGCCAGGGCTCGAACCCAGGCCAGTAGTGCAGTACTCACTCCTTACCTTAACCACTAGGCCACCGAGGAGTTTAAAAGTAATGGCTTCATTATAAATCAGATTCCATCCACCACCACCCGCTCCGGCTCGTGGTCACGTAGCTTGATGCCATATACAGTAACACATACTGTACATACACCTTACACACAAACACTAGCAGCTAAGTACTAGAGAAGGATACTTGTAATCTGGGGCACATTTAACGCCTCTCTGAATAAACAAGTAGAGCCTTACTATATTTAATATTTTTGTTGTTGTTGTTGCTGTTCCTAAGGCTGTTTGGCCGAGCAGCCCCAAGGTCCCGAGCAAGGCCAAGGCCATAACCGAGCATCCCCACAGAATCCTCCCTGCTTATCACTAATAATGCCCAGGTGACCAAAGCCACTCAAAGGCGGGGAGCTGAGGAGGGTGCGGAAACGCCCGGGAAACAAAAGCCCCACCCAAGGCCCTGTGCCCCTCAGCAATCATGAAGGGAAAGTTGAGGGGCAAAGGAAAAATGTGACGCTTTGGCTCTCAATCTGCCAGGGTTGGCAGTAGGGAGGTCAATCCACGGAAAAGACGCCGTCCCTTGAGATCTAGAAAATATATAAGTAAAAGGAACAGTCAGAGTAAGCTATGGGTATGGCAGAGAACGCTCAACTCTCATTCTGATAGACCAGCCCATCACCGTAATATTTTTGTAATATGGCCTAGCTAGGGCTCGAATCAAGGCCAGTAGTGCATCACTCCGACACCTAAACCACTAGGCCACCGAGGAGCTTAAAAGTAGGGACTTCATTTGGAATTAGATTACATCCACCATCACACGCTCCGACTCGTGGTCACATAGTTTGATGCCATACATATGTTGACTTCCAATAATAGGCTAGTTATTTCATGTATAATGCACTGCTTGTGATTAGGGTATACTACAGGCTCTCCAGCAAATGTTTACTGTACTATTTTACTCAATAGCAACATATTCAATTAAATGTATCAAAATTATCATATTGTTTTTATTAGTTTATTAATTTTGTTGCATATATTCGCTCAAAATAAAGAGTGCACATTGTAATAGAAGCTTTAATAATGCTAAAAAAATATTGTTATGCTTCTGTCTATTACCTGGTACAACTATATTTACTATATTTGTAAATTAATGCATCATAAATGCATGCAAGATATGTCTGATAGTGCATACATGATGCATAAAATATAGGTTTGATTCCCGGAGGGAAGTAATGAAAGCCTAATATTTAGTAGGGCCCCCGTAATCATTGACGATCTGCCTATTAATATAATAGTCTCCATTCAACAACCGCATCAGCCGTTTTGAATCCACCGCCGCGGGGATGAACCGAGTATTCCTCATAAGTGTAAAGCAACTTCTCTTATGGAGTCGTCTATAGATCGGGTACCCACTACGAAAAAACTTTCGTAAAAAATAGGAGAAGAAAAAGAAAAAATCTAACTTAAACAATGTTATAACATGCTTCCCACTTTGGTGGATTTCTTGCGTTGTGGCAACCCAGCCGCTCCTCGCCATGCGGCCATACCTCCTTCACTGCTATATCAAGATAACAACCAAGATATTCCAGCGAATGGGAAGGGGATGGATGGGAGGGCCCTACATCGTCAATGATTACGGGGCCCCTACTAAATATTAGGTTTTCATTACTTCCCTCCGGGAATCAAACCTATAATTTAATAGTCCATCATTGACGATCTGCCTGAATTCCCAAGACTGGAGGGGGACATTCGTAATAATATCCTAAACCTCAGAACCGTAAGGTAAAGTCAAGAATTCGTATAACAGAATAAGTCTTTATTGATAGCATACAATATAAAGTATATACAAAATATAAAAGGGATGGGCGCAGTGCGTTAGTTCATCGAAGAAGATCTGCTCCCTAGAAGAAAAACAGAACCTCAACTCGAGATTCTATTTGATAGCGAGTTGAAAAGACATTCATGGCTCCCTTATCACTATACCAGATTGTAGACTATGTACAGTTTATTATCTGGCATGAAACTGACATTTGCTGACCAGATTCATACTCAACCTGAACTTGCATAGTTGTGACTATGAAAGAAGAATGTTCTTAAAATACAACTAAACATTTATTAATGGGCTTTAACATAGCCTTTCTTTTAAAATACTGATAGAAAATTAGAAAACACTAACATGTGAGCTTTCACTTAGCTTCATATCAGCCATGCCAGAGGCCTTTCCCGGCGGAGGGGCTTTGAGGGTATATTGTGATACGCTTACCCCCCCCCCCCTTTTTTTTTCCACGAGGGGATTTAACTTATTATCACAATGACCAGTAGCTCCTCAGCCGTAACAATCCTCCTAAAGCGCTTGCTAATGGCTAGCGTCACGAAAAGGAGATGCCCAACAACTTCTCTTGAGCAAAATAAAAAAAGGGGGGGGGACCCCGCTAACACATTTATATCTTATACAAATGATGGTAGGAGGGTACTCTTTTCGGGACGGAAACCACTGCTTTAGGTTAATCCTAAGCGGGGTTCAAGAGTGGGGGAGTTTAAGGTAGCCGTTTTAGGCTCTCTCCTGTAGCCCCCAAGGATCCGCATGCCCATCCATTATCAGGGAGGAACTTAGTATATGTTTTGTAAAAAACAGTTAACCCGTAATAAGCCTGAGGCACTGAATGCTATTCCCTGCTCGGACAGCTCTTTGGTTGTCGTATCCCTTCTGGGCGGTGGAAAAATCAAAATCGCTGGTGGTCTCATACGACCTAGGGTTATTACTAGATCCGACCGTATGTGGATCCCCAAGCAGTTACCATTCTAAAACAGCATTGTTATGACTAAATGAGAACTGTACCTAATACCGTGCCACCTGTGACCAAGGTCTGTTGCATACCCGAGAGTCGACACGCTCCCACTATTGCCCATGGAAGAGTTAAACTAAAATTTTCGTTCTATGAATAGTTAACTAAAAAAAAAAACTTATTTGTGTTGAGGACACAAGACCCCACTATGCCTGTGACCATATTCCCCAAGAGATGCCCTTATCCGTTTATATCTGTCTAATCAACCAGGTAACCTGAGACCCCTGGCGAATACTAGCGATCTAACTTTGGTCGAAAACATGTTTCACTAAGGAAATTGCCAGAATCCGGACAGTAGATTATTTCGGACAGCTTTGGCCAGCGACTGGCGGGAGTCTAACTAAGCCCGTGAGAATCAACAACCCACCCAGCTCGTAGAACAAGTACCCGTCGCATTCGTCACATGGTGAGCGCGCCCTACACTGGTTACACTGGCATCGGCAGGTTGTGAAGCCGAAAAAACCTGGCCGTCGGCGTGCAAGGGGGGAAACTCCAGCCTGTGTCGCTGATTAGTGCTCCCCCCTGTGGCTTATGTGATGCATAACGGGTGCCGGAACATATCCGACACCTGTCAGTACTATGGTAGGTTACCGCCGGAGCCTACGGGTGCCAGATATCCGACATCTGTCAGTTCCATGGTAGGTTACCGCCGGGACATAGGTGTAAAAAACCAGTCTACTGTGCCGGGACGCGGCTCGGAAACATAGCAATGACCCGTGGCGCGGCCTGGGTATTCATGTAAGGACAATGTAGACCTCGGGACCCTGTACCAGAGCGCGGTGTAGGGAGAGAGATCTAGAAAATGGGGTTTGGGACGAGGTAATCTTCCAAGAGTTGGGAGGAAAAAACTAAAAAACCAACAAGCGGGTATAACAGTGTGATAACAGGTCGCCTCCGCCTGTCGCTGACATTCGTCATGTCCGCAGCCGAAGACAACCTAGTGTGATGCCACCCTAAGCATCTTATTTACAGCTCTTTGAGTCTGTGGATCCACCATAGATGCTGTTTGGATTGGGGAAAAAATTACCCTATAATAAAAATTCTCTGGTAACCCTTGCACCATATGGAGTCTGAGAAGCTGCCTGGCTCGGACTGCCTCAAACAAGGCAGTTCTGATATCCCTGAGTGATCTCGCCGGATTCGGTAGGAGGTACTGTTGAAAAACTCTAACAGTTTCCTCCCGGCGTCTCGGCGGATTGGTTTAGCAATGGCTTGAGCTGTGTCTCTAGTGAGCAGAAAACCTATAAACTTCCGATAGGCGTTATCCCGCACCAGGAACTCCCGTTGGAGTTCAATAGAGTCTGGAGTTAAGAAAGGAGCTGGGAAGTGTCTAGCTTCTAATTGAGGGGCAATGAGGAACTCAAATATAGCTCGTGGGACTCCGCCTGGCCGTGGCCTCAGCAAGTCAAACTTCATAGGGTGCATAGGGAAACATTGGTTGTGATGTCAATAGCAAACTGTTGGACCTCTTGATCCCAGAGCACCCATGGGCCATGTCCCACCTCTCCCAGATTTAATTCCCGTTGCTCTAGCTGTGAACGAGTTGGGGTAAAGGTTAGTCTTGGTTCAATCAACCTTGGAAAATTATCGTTATTGTTGGCATGAGGGCTAGTGGAGTCACTAGAAAGATCGTTATCATCGGTCTGAGGGTTAGTGGAGCAACTAGGAACATCTGAGGGAGGAGGGGCAAGTCGTCCTGGATCATAGACAAAATACTGATAACTGGTAGAGTTAGGCATTGCTATAATAGGGACCCTTATAACCTTTCCCTGGGCGTCTTTGGCTCGGAAAGCTTTATGTCTATTTACCTCAATGGTCCATTCCTGTGGTACTGGTGCCTCACCACCTATGGATCTGTGCCTGTCTCCTGCCTTAGACGAGGGAACCGGGAGCCAAAGCCTACCCGGTTCTTTACGACCCTGAAGCTGATCTTCCGTTTGTGACTGAGCTGGGGGGAGTGGAGTAATTGGGTCAGAGCCAGAAGTTGCGATGTGATTCGGCGGAGGCTTCAAGGGTTCCGCCGCCGAATGACTTGCTACAGTAATTTTGGAAGAACTGGCCTTAGGTTGCGCGCCCGACACGGTCTCCGTTGCCGCCGCGCTACCTGCCAGTCTGCTAGCCTGTGACAATTTATCGGGACCGTCTACACCTGGTTGGGTCCCCTTGACCCCCCTTGGTGTGACTCCGGACCCTGTCTGTAAGTCCGCCGCGCGATTACTATCGCCGGAAATTCTTAAGTTAGACATTGCCGCAGCCGTTGGCATATCTGGGTCCGGAATCACATTGATCGTGGTCGGTGACAGGGGACGGACTGGACCGTGTTCCGGTATTACGTTAGAGGTTGGTGACTGGGGATTGGGGGGAACCGAATGTAAAAACAAAATGTCATCGTCTGCCGAGGTGACAGGCACAGATCCTTGTGGTGGGGTGACCGTTACCTCAGTATGATCCCCAGGGCGCTTGGAAATAGCACATTGGTGGAGGACCTTGTGCAATAATTCATCTAACTGTTGCGCCGTGACACATTGGGATCTTTGTCACTTGAGGAACCTAGAGTTTACCTTTCGAGCAGGAGTTGGTTCCTCTACCTGTACCCTTAGACGTGGTTCTCTTCGTTCCTTACCTACATCCTGCAGAGTTATTGGGTGGGGAACTTTTACCGGTGACCTTTCAGTGCGTGTCCCCGTAGCCTGACTACCACGTCGAGAGGGTTTGAGACCCTCATCCCATGGAACTGTACTTAACTCAGTTTCCACCCCAGTGTGGACTGCAGGGAGAGGCTCTGACCTACAGGAAGGGGCTACTAAACTTGTGTTACTGGCTTCTGGCCTAGTGGACAAACCTGGGGCGTCTATCGTCGGCGTGACTACTCCCACCGTTGTGTCATGATCTTGGCCCACGTCGGGCGCCGGAGCCACATGGAGCCAAATTTTGCCGCCAGGTAATTTAGTTTGAGATAGCACTAACTTAGAACCTTGCAGTCTTACTCTAACTCTTGGTCTAACCCTCCTCGCCGGAAGGGGTTGCTCGGTACTCGCTCCGCCGGAACCAGGGAAAACCACCGGCGTCGTCGGAGCGGATGTCGAGGGAAACGGCGGCGAAGCTGAGTTACACATCTGGGTGAGGGGGCTATCCTTGGTGTCCGCTGCCTTGTAGGTGTGCCGCGGACTGAACAACTTGGAAGTTGTCCAGTCCGGTAGGTGTTCTACACTGGACGCATGCTGACGAAGTCGTTGGGGTGAGTCCGGTTGAGTAGGAAGTTTTGTTTTGTTTTTTTGTTTTTTAAGAGACAATGAACGGAGGAAGGAAAAACACAGATAAAACAAAAAGGTCCATGTGCCTAAAGGCATCCTCCATTCATAAAATGTTTGTAACAACTGGATTTAAACATTTGTAGATTGTAAGTTTGTGGAAAGCAATTCGAGGGAAGTGAATTCCAAAGAGTAGTAGCTCTGGGGATAAATGAATTCTGATAAGCAGAAGTTCTGCATTGTGGAGGAGAAAGTGTAAATTCATGGGCGCTCTCAGCTGCCCTAGTTCTACGGGGAAAGATGTGGAGAGGCGGCACAATTGAAGCAAGTTCCTCGGAACAATTTCTGTGAAAATATCTGTAGAATAATGCAAGGGATGCAACGTTTCTTCGTATGGATAATGTAGGAAGGTCCTGTGTGATTGCAGGGTTATTGATTAATCTAATAGCTTTATTTTGAATTTTGTCCAACTGCCTCAATGCAACCACTCCACTTCCACCCCACAGAGGTGAACAGTAATCCATCTGAGAACGCACATGACTTTTATATATCACGGCCAACTGCTCGTCAGTGAAGAATTCTCGAACTCTGTACAGGAGTCCCAGTTTTTTAGAGGCATTCTTAGCAATGCTTCTAACATAATGTGAACAGCTCAAGTTAGTAGTTAATGTTACACCGAGAATGTCAATACTAGGGGAAGTGGGAATATTTACATCATTAAAAAATATATGGGAGTCAGTGAGATTCTGTCGGTTAGAAAATTGAATGTATTTGGTTTTCTGTGCATTAAAGGAAACTAGATTCTTTTGTCCCCATCCATTAATTCTAGAAAGGTCCTGGTTCAGAGAAATTGCAGTGTTTATTTTTGAATTTATAAGATCGGGTTGGGTGAAAGAATTGGTAAATGTGAAGGAACTGTGGAGTGTTGAGTCATCTGCGTAGGAATGTATTGGATTATGAGTGGTAGATATGAGATCATTGATATGAATGAGGAACAGAATTGGGGCCAAAACTGATCCCTGGGGAACACCAGCATTTATTGAGTGAAATTGAGAATAAAGGCCATCTACCATTACACATATTTTTCTGTTATGAAGATAAGAAGAAATTAGTGGAACTAATGATGCAAGGCCGTAGTGTGACATCTTCGACAATAAGGATTGATGCCAGACTCTATCAAATGCCTTTGATATATCCAGTGCTATTGTATGTGTTTCACCATGTTGGTCTGTAGCTTGGTTGATTTGATGCGTAAGAAGGCAAAGCATGTCTGCAGTTGATCGACATCGTCTAAAACCATATTGCCTATCACTGATTAATTTATTATTCTCAAGATGCTTAATTATGTGATTATTTAATATAATTTCAAAGACTTTACCAAGAGTGGAAGTTATAGCTATTGGTCTGTAGTTTGATGGATCTGAAGAGGCACCTTTTTAAGGAACTGGATGGATGTTTGCTTCTTTCCAGGGTACTGGGAAGCATGAGGTATGAGTACACAGACGGACAAATTTTGCCAATACAGGAGCGAGCACCAAGGAGCAATTCTTAAGTACTATTGGAGGAATTTCATCTGGACCAAGAGTCTTATCTACTGAGAGATTCTGCAAAATAGTTTTGACATGTCTGGTGTGGATCTTAAGTGAGGGAATTTCAGGCGAATTAAAATTAAGTACAGGGACACCTTGATTTATTTCATCTAAGGTTGAGTTGGTGGAGAAAATATCCGCAAGAAGGTTAGCTTTACCTCGTGGGTCACTTACAAGATTGCCAGTCGGAGATTTTAATGGTGGAATGGATGAAGCAGTAGTGAAGTTGGATTTAAATGAGTTAAGAGTAGACCAAAATATTTTGTTATCATTTGGATTATTTAGAAGTTTATTTGCCTGCTTGTGGAGAAAGTTTGATTTAGTTAGGTTTAATACAGTTTTGGCATGATTTCTGATGTTTCTAAAGTAATTAAAGGCTTCATGAGTTTTTGATCTTGTGTATGCATTGTAGGCTATTGCTTTTTGTTCAGTTACTCTAGCACAATTATGGTCAAACCATTTAGGTGAATTAGATCTTTTACTGTACTTTTGATGAGGAATAAAAGTTTCCATTCCAATTTCCGGCGACTCAGAGCGAGCTCTCTTGTTGTGGGGAGGGGACTGACATACAGAGGACTCAGATGAATGGGGGAAGCAAAGTTTGAATTGGGCAGAGAAGGGACAATGGCCTGACGAACTAAGGGATCATCAAAAGAGTACAGGCGTATGATCCTAATTAACTCTGCCGTGTCACAGAATAATTCAGCATCCGCTACCCTTGCAGCGTAAGATTCGAACTTATGCTTGATGTCAATCGAGGTTAACAAGCAAGACATATCTTGGTTGCCTAGCCATTCATCGAAATGATCCGAGCAAACCGGATATTTACTGGCAGTCCATGAAAAGGTAGTCTTGTCCAAACATTTAACACAGCGGATACACAACCTGTGCGCCGTTACTGGGACAGATAAACAAGTAGGCGTAGAGCAAATCCAGAAGTTCGGCATGGTTACTGACTCCCCTCCCCGCTGGGGACAGTCCCTCCTCAGCTGAGCTGCTCCGGATATGAAGAGTCTGGAAATACAAATTTCCAGGAATCAATGCTCATAAGGATAATCTGAGAGGTGATAATAACATCGTACCCACTCCCCGGCGACGAAAAAATGTGTGAGCCACAGCCCTCCCATTCTCTCGCCTCCAGGTCGTTGTTGTGGACAACCCCTCGCCCTTTTAAATCGGGGGGAAGTCACGCGTGACTGCTTAGCTATGACATGGGTCACTGGCCCTAAAAAGACGTCTGGCGAGCATCGTCCTGCAGCTGCTTGCTAACTAGACACTGCTACACCTTTTAACCAACTGTGCCGCCGTGCGTAGTGGGAGGGAAAAACTAGCAAGTTAACCTTCCCCCCAACTGGGCCGGCGGGCCGGCGGGGTAAACTGGTCAGTCATAGGGCGAGTCTGAAAATCGACGGTTGAAAACCATCCTCCCTCCGCTGGCCCATGCACGACCGCCGGCAGGGAGGGTAGTGGTACACTACTGGACAAAGGAGGGGAAAGCAAGCCCAAGCACGCCAGCGTGGCCTAGTACGAAAACAGAGGGCCGGCGGGCCAAGGAACAAGGAAAAACAGTCAAGAGCACAAGACCACTATACCCGAACCACAACAACCCCACAAAATAAGAATGACTCCTAGAGATCCAAGAACAAGATGAAACTCGAACCGGAAATCACTGGAAAAAAGGGGGAGGGCATAATATAAATATCACATAATAACAATGCACCCCTAAATCCTAAGGAGACCCTAATGTGGCTGGCCACTAGGCATAAGTAATCCTTACCTTTGGGAAGAAAGACTAATCCTGAATATAACACGGCCACAGCACGAAGGGGAGAGGCCCATGAGAGGGGCCCGGGAGCAGGCTCGAACACCAGAAGATCCCACACCACGTGTGACAATCCTTAAACTGGAGCGTCTGCTAATATGAAGAAACATATGGCCCGTAGGCCCACACGCTGTACTGAAGACCTACTGCGATGAACTAGCCTGGTAACTAGAACTAATCAACAGCTAAGGCGCGTATAAACAAGAAAACACACACACATGGCGACTGACTTGGAGAACACATAAGCGCCTGACACGTACCCTAATTTAACACTTCCTGCGGGCAACCAACGGGTAGCCTGTGCTAGCTAGTCCTAAACCCTGTTCAATACAACTCAGATATATACAAATGAGTAAGGACTCACGAGAAACTGAGTGAACGACGGATGAAGCGGAGCGCAGGCGAGCCACGTCCGA
The DNA here is from genome assembly GCA_032716605.1 of Paralithodes platypus. NCBI lineage: Eukaryota > Metazoa > Arthropoda > Malacostraca > Decapoda > Lithodidae > Paralithodes > Paralithodes platypus. The sequence continues at coordinate 15,817,110 of CM064568.1, read as the reverse complement.
CTTGGTTGCTCGCGGGGAAGAGAAGGAGGTATGGCCGCATGGCGAGGAGCGGCTGGGTTGCCACAATGCAAGAAATCCACCAAAGTGGGAAGCGTGTTATAACATTGTTTAAGTTAGATTTTTTCTTTTTCTTTTATTTTTTATGAAAGTTTTTTCGTAGTGGGTACCCGATTTATAGACGACTCCATAAGAGAAGTTGCGTTACACTTATGAGGAATACTCGGTTCATCCCCGCGGCGGTGGATTTAAAACGGCTGACGCGGGTGCTGAATGGAGACTATTATATTAATAGACAGATCGTCAATGATGAAGGGGCCACTATTAAATATAGGTGTGGTAAAGTATAAAATATTCTGCATGCTAGTCATCAGACGAATTAAGTTAAATGCCTATCGTCAATAAACGTTTGTATAGCTCTGCCGTGGGAAATGCAATAGAGTGGCTTGATGTGATCCTTCTGAGCCGGGTGCAAAGCCCGGGCGATTTATTTTTTATTTTTTATGTTATATTTTCAGTATAGGTATTGGGAATTAAACAAATAATATTTGGTTACAGTAAGTTAAAAAATGATTAGTTCGGATAAGATAGGTGATAGATCAATATTCATGTGTAGCCTATGCAGATCCATTATTAGTCTTGCTAAAGCCAGAGGCGGATGTTGTGTATACGTGCACAACAAACTCACTTGCTCTTGTGTTCCCCATTTCGACTTTATGGCTCAAACTATCCTGTCATTCTCATACTAAATATTTCTGTGCTGTCTATCTTTCTCCTGCCTGTACCGACTTTCCCAAATTCTTTTACAATCTAAACTTTAAAGTAGAACACATTCTATCCATTTCTCCTTTCTCAGAAATCTCCACCTTAGTATATTTCAACGTTCACCACCGCCAATGGCTCTCCTCTCATACTACTGACCAACCTTGTGAACACGCCTACTTTTTTTTCTATCATAAATTACATAAAGCAGTTGGTTCAGCAACCCACCCATATCCCAGATCGCTTTGGAGATCAGCCCAACATTCTTGACTTGATTCTAACTTCTAACCCTTTCGTATCATTACCTCCCGTTCACTCACCGACTATCTGCAATCTCGTTCTCTCTCTCTTCACTGCAATGTTGCATATCTCTTGCTATTATATCGCTACTACAATAATTATAATCAGTGTTCCTCAGAGTTCTCTCAGTGTAAACCACCTCCTATGTGTAGGGTACGTAGTACCTGTCTTGCAACACAGTCCCACCCCTTCTCTGTGCAACTCTCCAACTCATGAGTAAAAAAAATACTCCCAGACTTTCTTCTATTCAACAGCTGAGCTCTGGAACTCTCTCCCTGGATCCATATTTCCCTCATCCTATGACCTACATTGCTGCAAACTCCGTGTGTCCAGACATTTTGGTTCGAACATCCCTTGATTTTGGCTCTGTCACTCTTTCAACCTTAGGGGAGGCACTCATCACAGGCAGTTTTGCCTTTTGTCTCCCTCATCCACATACTGTAGAACAAACAATCACTACTCATTAATCTTTTATTCCATCAATAGAGTCTTATTCTTTTTGTCTCGGGTATACTTAATATAGATAGCATCCATTTTATTGTACCAGGGTCATTATTCTCTTTCTTTTAAGACTTCTGTGGGACCAAGAGTTCCCCATCAAATATATTGCTCCAGTCTAGAAGCCTGCGCCACTGGACAACAGCAGCCTCTTTAGCCTCTTTCTTATCCTCCTTAGCTGATCACATCTGGCCACTGGTATTTGTTCAAGTCTCCTTCTGTCACACTTCTGATCACCCCATGCAGCTTCTGGGATACTTGGTGCAGGCGGCCCATGTGTGCACAGGCTCTTGGATACTGCAGGAGGATCTGGACAAATTGTGATACAGTTATTCTTGCCCAGGAGGATTGAGACTGCCGCTCTCTGTCTTCCAGTCGGTTTATTCCCAGGCTACCATCTAGTCTTTGTAAAGAGATACGGCAATGGCAGTAAGGTTGCAGATACCTTTGGGTAGACTGTGACCCGGCTGATGCTGTGTGTCTTACTGACTCCTGAGGCTTGCCTCCCCCTCCCTCCCACGTTAGGGAGCATTGGTTGAACCTGCTGGCCAGGTACTCTCATTTCTGAGCGGTCCCTGACATATTTTTTTACACTTATCTGGGCTTTCCCTTCACTAACATATTATCCTGGCAAGTGTCTATTCATGTTGTCTTGCTGCTTACGGTGGTAGGGGTCTCGTGGGTAGGCAATACAACTATTTTCACCTGGATATATGAAGTTGGGAAAGAGGTATTCTGACCAGGATTCCAACCCACTCACCCCAGGTGTATTTGGGAGAGCTGGTCACCGTAGCCACTCGGCCCTTCTCTCCCAAATATACCAGGGGTGAGTGGGTTGGAATCATGGTCAGGATACCTCTCTCCCAACATGTCCGACATAATCATTACATATATGAAGTTGGATGCTGGGTAGGAAAAAGGATTTACAGCCGGGCAATCATCTCGCACAGCAGTATGTACAGTTGGTCAAAGTTCCAGCTGACCCACCCTCGCTCTGGGGCTCGCAGAATTAGCTGGCAATACTGGTGTAGTGGTGCAGGGATACCACTTACCTTAATGTGTTACCTATGTCTGTCCTGTATATTACTGCAAATTAGACTGTAATGTTCACGTTGTGAAGACTAAATGCTCCTTCATTATTAACTTAATTAAGCAGCCACCAATAAAACAGAAATATGTAATCCTATAAAATTGAGTAAATTATGTTGTGGCAGCCAGCAGGTTGTATATGCGTTGCCAATCAGTGGATATAACTTGAATATTTAAGCAAATCTACGAACTTTGGGTGAATGTTCGGGATCATACATAGCCATGTATGCATTTTTATTTAAGATAGGCTTACCTTCCCTTGTTTAGTATATATTCTAACAATGATATACCTCCTGTGAAAGTTTGATCCGATCCAAAAAGCGGTTCTGGAGTTATTGCGTCGAAACCGGCGCGTAAGAAGAATTTGGATGAAAAACCGGGTTTAATGATTACAATAGGGGTTCCCCGTAGGGGTCGAACCCCTAATAATAATAATAATAATAATAATAATAATAATAATAATAATAATAATAACAACAATAATAATCACATTAATAATAATGATAATAATAATACAAATATAAATATTAATAATATTAATAATAATAATAATAATAATAATAATAATAATACAAATAAAAATAATAATAATATATATAATACAACTACAAATACTAACATAACTAAGGTAGACTGTTCCTTACCTCCATACGAGTGTTATCCGTCACACAGGACCCAGACATAAGGTTGAACACGCTGCCGGAGTCACACTGCTTCATCCTTAAAATAAATATACAGATACTAATTAACACTATCTCATCCAACGTCTTGGCGTTTATTCTGGTATTTTGTGCCATTATTATTGAGGATTTTGCTTGTTTTTGTCATTTTCGAGCATAGTATTTTAGTTTGTCCCCTAAACTAACAAAACGCCTTCCCCAGACTTCCTTTACACTAAAAAAGTCCCACCCAGCCCCCTAAAAGTCCCACCCAGCCCCCTATAAGTCCCACCCAGCCCCCTATAAGTCCCACCCAGCCCCCTATAAGTCCCACCCAGCCCCTATAAGTCCCACCCAGCCCCCTATAAGTCCCGTCCCACCCAGCCCCCTATAAGTCCCACCCAGCCCCCTAAAAGTCCCACCCAGCCCCCTATAAGTCCCACCCAGCCCCCTATAAGTCCCACCCAGCCCCCTATAAGTCCCACCCAGCCCCCTATAAGTCCCACCCAGCCCCCTATAAGTCCCACCCAGCCCCCTAAAAGTCCCACCCAGCCCCCTATAAGTCCCACCCAGCCCCCTATAAGTCCCACCCAGCCCCCTATAAGTCCCACCCAGCCCCCTATAAGTCCCACCCAGCCCCCTATAAGTCCCACCCAGCCCCCTATAAGGTACATTTGTACTTTTTTTGTTAATAACACAATTTCCCTGTCGAAGGCCTATTTCTTCTCGATTACAAGCTCGCTATCGCTCGCCCAGAAACACATCGACCCCTGAATCGGGTGAAGCGTCCTATTATCGCCAAACTGATGAGGTGAAACGTCTTAAAATCTCTAAACTAAAGAGCGAAACAGACATATTAAAAAAACTCTCCCTCGGACCAGATACTAAGAAATACTGCACAGAAGACATTTGATAACACACCAACAATCAAATAACATCAACTAATATATTTAATTGTATCAGCAATATTTCAGTTGTAAGTTGAATTTGTTAACCATTGTGCCAAAGGTCGCCCAGTATAATATATGGTATTACTTGTGTTCGGCCTAACAGATGGAGAATTTACTCAGTTTATGATAAACATATTTTAATCAAGAATGTGCACGCATGAATAATGCACACATTTCATAAATATGTTGACTAATGTAAGAACTGGATTATTATAATATTACTTACACAGCGCTGGTCTCAGTACACTTCTTGTTGGCACTGACACACTCTCCTTGTTGTATACAGTAAATATACCTGAAATAAAGTAAACAAGCAATAAACTTGGGCCTACATGTACTGTAGATAAGGGAGGTATGCTATAAAAAGTGGGCTTACTAATCTACAATTGTTCACATGGACTTGTCTAGTTAAATATATAGGCATTTAAATGGCGCATAATGAAAATAATTATAATATAACATTATGTATGGGCTGTTCCAAGTACTAACCCCCTTGGACATATCCTGTTGTGAGGTTCCGGCTGACCCACACATCCTCCTGCTTCCTCACACGTACCGCTTGACAGACAGAACACCTGCAACACAAATGTACAGTCGCAGTCAAATATCCTCACCTAACACCTTACTTGTAAACGGTGGTGTCTCTAACAACAAGAACAAGACAATTCCCAAACACGCATTTGCTAAGCCTTTTCATTCAAATTTGTTTGTTGCGTCTTTCGTTTTGTACATGAACCAATCAATCAATTTAATTTCCTATACAAACTACATATTAAGATCATTACATTAAATTACATACTTCAAGACACATATCGTGCATAGCCAGAAATACAAAGGCTGCAGCAACAACCAGAAGACTTTAACCCTATGTTTACGAAAGGATTATCCTGAACCTTTTCAAAGCCACAATGATTTCTTCATTTAATTCTAGCTACCGCCAGATGATTTCATTCAGCTTAGAATATACCCTTCAGAGTGAAGGGGTTGCTGTCATCTGGTTGGTTTCGCGCAGTGTTTGCATTTATGTCTATAATTATGTAATACTATAACAACATAACTTACATAATAGAATTTGTCATGCAGTAGGTCTTAGCCAAGAGCTAGTACTGTAAAGGTAGTATAGATTAAGTTAATCACACACACACACACACACACTTAGAGACGGTTGTTGATACACAACATATAACAAAAAGAGTATTCGGGATAAAAAACTTGTAAGCCAAAAACACCTAACTCACTTATCCTCAACCATATAAAAGCCCAAACACACACAGTTAAAAACCTTTCATTAACAAAACACATATAATCAACACAGCAGGTACACTCAAACACCTAAAGTACAAACACACACACAAACACACATGACTTTTGTCTCTTTCTCTCACATAGAAAACAAAAACAAAACACACACACACGAGCGCGCACGCACATACACATGTAAGCGAAGGTGTGTGTATCATTACAAGCTAAAATTATGCATGTTTACGAGTATATTTACGTTGTTTAAACCTCAGTAAAATTGTCGAAATCAAACTTGGCCTAAAATAACCTACAGAACTTAACCTATCCAAGGCCACTTAACCTAACTTAACCAAATAAGAAACACATTGTATATAAGTATTATTGTTAAGTATATTGTTGGGAGGAGGCTATAGGCACCAGTCGAACAGGGCGGTACTCCCGGGGAGTGCTAGGTGGCTGATAAAGGACTGCTTGAACTCCTGTTTGACCAACTGGCCTCCCTAGCTGATCCTTTTTGTGCCTCATCAATTTCGAGGGCAACCCCAGCCTGCCCTCCAAAACACCTTCTCCTCCTATCCATACATTATGCTACAAACACCTTACGTACTACATTACCTTTTCTGTATAAACAAATGACGCAAACACGACCCGCCTCGGAGTCCCCAGGTGGGGGGGACCAGAAATTCCCCCATTGGTCCGACCCCTGGCAATATTTAATGGCCTTTACTCAAACTTCAACTCTGTGGAACACCACCTCTCCTCTGCCAACCCTGACCTCTTTCTCACCGAAACCCAGTTGTCTGGGACTACTGACAGCAAACCCATCTCTGTATCCTCCTACTATCTCTATCCTCAGTTTCAAGCCAAACGTGGATGTTGAGTACATGTTCGCAACAATCTTGCTTTCTCTCGTGTTCCCAACTTTGATTCTTCAAAATTCTCAACTCTCTGGCTAAAGTTTTCTTGTCACTCTCAGACTAAATATTTCTGCACTGTTTATCTCTCCCCTAAGTCTACCGACTATCCAAAAACCTTTGACTACCTAACTTCTAAAGTGGAACATATTCTATCCATCTCTCCTTTCGCAGAAATCTCCATCCTAGGAGATTTCAACGTTCACCACCGCCAATGGCTCTCCTCTCTTTTCACTGACCAACCTGGTGAAGAAGCCTACATCTTTTCTATCCTAAACGACCTAGAGCAGTTAGTCCAGCAACCCACCCGTATCCCGGATCGCTTCGGAGATTGGTCCAACATTCTTGACTTATTTCTAACCTCTAACCCTTCTACTTATACTGTAAATCTTTTCTCTCCTTTGGGCTTCTCCGACCATAAACTAATATCTGTCACCTGTCCTATCTCTCCGGTACGGCCACCAGATCCTCCCACCCGGCGGCGATTGTGGCACTTTGGTGATGCCGACTGGGAGTCTCTTCGGCAATACTGCTTTGATTTCCCATGGAATGACTTTTGCTTCCGTGGCCGGGGACCTTCGAAGAGTGCTGAACGCATTACCGAGGCAATCCTCTTGGGCATGGAAGCATACATTCCATTTTCTTTCTTTCAAACTAATGCAAAACAATTTGTGTTTACTCATGCTTGTTCTACTGCTGTCCCCAATAAGGAGGAAACATTCAAACAGTACCTACACCTTAAAACTCAAGAATCTCATTCTTTCTGTGTTTCTGCCTGGAATCAAGCCAAATATGTTATTCGACTTGCCAAACACTCTTTCATCAGTAATAAAGGTACTGAACTATCCAACTCTAGCCCTTCCCAAGCTTTTTGGCATCTAGCCAAAAACCTCTCCAACAATTTTTCTTACTCGTCTTTCCCTTCTCCTTTTCCACTCTAATAGCACAACCATCACTTCTTCCTCTGATAACACTAAACTCCTTGATCAAACTTTTGCTAGAAACTCCACCTTGGATGATTCTGGTGCTATTCCTCCCTCTCCACCCCCCTCTCTACTACTTATGCCTAATATCCTAATCTCTTCTAAAGATGTACATTCTACCCTCTCTGGGCTTAATACAAAGAAGGCGTACGGTCCAGATGGTGTTCCTCCTGTTGTACTAAAAAAATGAACTTCCGTACTGACTCTCTACCTAGGCAAACTCTTTCGTCTCTGTCTCTCCTTCAACGTCTTCCCTACTTGCTGGAGTTTGCTCTCATTCAACCTGTCCCAAAGAAGTGTGACCACTCTCAACCCTCGAACTCTCGTCCAATTGCTCTCATCTTTTTAGCATTTATCTTCTCATAATCTACTCTCAGATCACCAGTATAGCTTCCTTCATTAAGGGTCGCTCTACTTGTGATCTTCTTTCATACTCACTAGCTTTTGGGTATCCTCCTTTCAGGACTTCGATGAGACCTGTTCTATTGCACTAGACATATCGAAGGCCTTCGATAGAGTCTGGCACAAATCTCTAATTTCTAAACTACCCTCCTTCGGTTTCTATCCCTCCATCTGTGCCTTTGTCTCCAATTTCCTTTCCGGCTGTTCCATAGCTGCAGTTGGGGATGGCCATCATTCACTTCCTTATCCTATCAACTCTGGTGTTCCTCAGGGTTCTGTCCTATCTCCAATTCTCTTTCTATGTTTCATATATGATCTTAACTGTACCTCCAGTCCTATCCATTCATATGCAGAAGACTTTACCTTACACAATTCAATTAGTTTTCCAGAACGCCCCAGCAAGCAATCCCTCAAAAACAAACTTAATGAAGCCATACAACACTTATCTTCTGATCTAGCTACTATTCTCAAGTGGGGCAGAGAAAACCTTGTTGCCTTTAATGCTTCCAAAACAAAATTTCTCCGTCTATCTACCCGTCGTGAACTCCCCCAGGAATATCCCTTATACTTCAACAATACAAAAGTCAACCCTTCATCTTCTTTCAGTATTCTTGGTGTCTCTTTCTCTTCTGCTCTCTCTTAGAAGGACCCTATTACCAGTATTGCTAAGGCAGCCTCCCTGAAGTTGGGTGTGCTCAACCGCCTCAAGTTTGTTTTACCCCTGCACAGCTTCTTGCTGTGCGTCCTTGTATTGAGTATTGTTCACATATGTGGGGAGAATCCTCTCACACAGCACTTCTAGACAAAGTAGATAGGAAAGTCTTTAGTGTCATTAACTCCCGTCCATTCACCGACTCTATGCAATCTCTCTCTCTTTGCCGCGATGTTGCATCTTTCTTGCTATTCTATCGCTACTACAATAATCAGTGTTCTTCAGAGCTCTCCCAGTGAATACCACCTCCTCTACGTCTTGCAACACAATCCCACCCCTACTCTGTGCAACTCTCCAACTCAAGAATTAAACAATACTCCCTATCTTGCTTCTATTCAACAGCTAGCTCTGGAACTCTGTGCCTTAATCCATCTTTCCCTCATCATATGACTTACATTGCTTCAAACTCCGTGTGTCCAGGCATTTTGGCTCGAACGTTCCTTGACTTTGGCCCTGTCACTCTTTCAACTCTGGTGGAGGCACTTGTCACAGACAGTTTTGCCTTTTGTCTCCCTCATCCACACAGAAAAACAATACACACACACATAGACACCTAGAGACGGTTGCCTATACACAGAACAGAAGAAAAGGGTGTTAATGATCGATGTTCCAGTAAATCATTAAAATACACGTACATGCCCTCTCTCTCTATTTCACACACACACACACACTACACAGTACACACACACACACATAACATACACAGTGCACACACACACACACACACACAACACACACACACACACCCATAGACACTTAGAGACGGTTGGTTGCCTATACACAGAACAGAAGTAAAGGATGTTAGTGATCGATGCCCCAGTAAATCATTAATGGTGGTGGTCCCCGTGGTCTACTTCTTACTACTACCCCACACTACTTTAGCTCAATCAATGACGACGCTATATCAATGACCAGTGTTATAGAAATTACTTGGGTTATACCAATGGCCTGGGCTATATAAATTACTTTGGCTATATCAATTACTAGGCTACATCAATGACCTGGGCTATATCAATGACCTGGGCTAGATCCATGACCTGAGCTATATCAATGACATTGGCTATTACAATGACTTTGACAACATATTAAACACCTGGGCTATATCAATGACTTAGGCTATATCAATGATCTCTTGCGTTCATTACCTCTGATATGTCAATCACTTCGCCTCTACATTTGATTACCGGTATATTAAAATAATTATTTCTCCTTCTGTAATCATCTTAGCTAAATCAATGAGCTGTATTATCTTAATCAAGTCTGCTATATCAATGACTACCTTCCATAATCATAACCTCTGTTATACAATGATATGCATTGGAACATTTAGTACTAATCAATCGAATCATTAATACTTAATCAACTGTAGGGGAGGTGTGGTGGAGTGGTCATGCCACCGGATTGGTAATCCAATGGACCCGGGTTCAAATCCCGATATGTCAATGGGAAGATAGTATTCGTATTGAATTTGTGCTGTACCTAGTATCAGTGCATTACCACAAAGCCCACCGAAATGCCTAAAAAATACCCTCATTGTTCCCTGATTAAATAACACTGTATGAATATTCCCATATTCAAAATATGTTACAGGGGGACAATGCCTAGTGATTGCACTGCTCAATAGGTGGCGTTCTGAGAGTGAGGGTCTGAGTCTGGAGGGTGAGACGGTGAAGCACTTGAACGAAGCAACCAGCCGCTTCAGAGATGGAGCTGCTTCGAGCCATGATGGATGCTTCACATGTCTCACTCCCCAGACTGGAACAAGACCTCACGGGCTTCACCGTGTTGAGCGGTGGAATGTACAGGCTCTCAGCCTATGCCCGAGAGGGAGTAGTTGGAATATAAAAAAAAAAAAAAAAAAAATGGTAGTATTCCCCGTGGTCGACTTACCTCACACAACCTTGACTAAATAAATGACTTGGGCTATATCAATGATTATACCTGATTTTTTTCCAGCTGAGGATCGAGAATTGTAGATGTGGCAATTGAGCAGTGATGGTGCGTGATTGGTTGGAGTGACTGTGTTTCATTTCGTAGGTTGCTTGTGATAAAAATTATAATAATTGTTTCATTACAATTATTTGATCATCATATCTACAAAGTATAATAGTGTCTTTTATTCTAAATCTCGAAAATGCCGTTTAGCATTGATATTTTGCAATACAAGCAGGCATTAACCGAAAAAGCATCTGTACCCAAATCAACTGATGCCCAAACGAACACTTACCTTTCAGTCAACTTGTTCTAGCTCATTTTATTTGAACATTACAAGACATTTGATTGTTTTTAACACATATAGAAGGTATTATAACACTTAACCCCTTGAAGCTCTGACACGTTTTATCAGTTTATTTTATTTTGGCTATCATTAGAATATTTTGTGCAGCTTAGGAGTGATCGGTGGGTTTTTAAAGGGTAAAGACTATCTCAATCAACCCTCTGACTTCCATATACCCTTCCTAATCTGAATAAAATCGTCTAATAATTACCAGAAAACAAAACAGAAATGCGTATCGGAGCTTGAAAGGGTTGATGTAATATAAAGCAAGGACTACATTTAAAGTAGCAGAATTTTATTTCAAAATAGCCTAGAGGGGAGGGGCTAGAGAGGCTGGTCAACATATTTAAACTTCCCACCTCAGGAGCCCCTCCCCCACCATCACATTTACAAAATTCCCTGAACATGTAGGCTACTTTAAATGAAGTAGATGCCTTATATTACATGCACTTAAGTGTTATAATATCTTTTACAGTCAAATGTCATTTAATTTTATAATAGAATAAATTGACTGAAAGGGAAGTGTTCGTTTGGGCATCAGTTGACTTGGTTACAGATCTATCCATCTATCTATTGCCTGACGCCGTGATCCCCGAAGGGGTGACAACGAACGAACCTCCCCCATGCACCTCTGTCCCCGGTCAGTCGACGCCCCTCCCCCCAACCAGCACCGCCTTCGTTCATATACTTCCTCACTCCATCCTTCCACCTCTCTTTCGGTCTAAATCTCCCTCTCTGTCCCTCCACCTCGCTCTCGTACACCCTCTTAGTCATTCTCTCGCTTTCCATACGTTCCAATATGGCCGAACCATCTCAAGTTGTTCCTTTTCACACTTTCCAGCACATCTACCTCCACACCACACCTCCTTCTTACTTCCTCATTAGTCTGTCTATCCCTCCATGTAACTCTGCACGCACTTCTTAGGTAATTCATTTCCACTGCTCTCACTCTTGATCTGAGTCTCTCAACCAACGTCCATGCTTCGCTTCCGTAAGTCAGTGTCGGGATTACCACATTGTCATGCAAGGACTTCTTCACTTCCATACTGACCACCCTATTTCTTGTTACTGCTTTCACCGTTCCTAGAACCCTCTTCCCCTGTCATACCCTCTCCCGCACTTCTTCATCCATAGTCCCATCTTTACTCAACACACTGCCCAGATACTTAAAAGAGTTGACGATCTCCATAGCCTGACCGTTCAGCTTCACCTCACACTCTGTGACTTCACCCCTTTCGAAGACCATAACCTTGCTCTTCCTCGCATTTACCTTCAAATTCCGTTTTTCGCACACTGTTCCAAACTCATTTACCAGACACTGCAACTCACATTCATTATCATTCATCAGAACTGTATCATCTGCAAACAGCAGTATAGGTAGCTTCCACTCAAGTCCCTCCCTTTTCAGCGATACACCAATGCTTGTATTGCAAAATATCAATGCTAAGCGGCATTTTCGAGGTTTAGAATAAAAGACACTATTATACTTTGTAGATATGATGATTCAAATAATTGTAATGAAACAGTTATTTTAATTTTTATCACAAGCAACCTACGAAATGAAACACAGGCACTCCAACCAATCACGCACCATCACTGCGCAGTTGCCACGTCTACGATTCTCGATCCTCAGCTGGAAAAAAATCAGGTATAGTGCTATGTAAATGACCTGGGCTATATTAGTCATCTGTGTTATACAAATGACCTCTTGCTATGCCAATTATCTCTTCTATATCAATTACTTTTTCTTGTTCTTATTATTATATGTAACTTATCGACACTATATTACGTCTGCTATACTAATGACTTCTACTCTGCCAATGACCTCTCGTTATATATATTCCTCTATGTATGTATATACTCTGGCACCTTCCCCATTTTTTTTTTTTTTTTTTTTTTTTTTTTTTTTTTTTTTTTATGGGGGTGGCCGACTCGAAACAGAGCCCGAACAGGAACATCACAACACATCAGAAAAACAAAACTGAAATGACGGGTCTGAAGACGAGCCATCCAAGAAACAGTTGCAGAATAGCCAGTCTGCAACTCCAAGACACTATAATAAAGACAAGAAAACAACAGAAGACAAGAAAAATAGCAGAGCCACCCCAATTTTCCCATGCTCTTATCCCTGGACAAATACAAGAGCGACCCCTGCTTCCCCGTGTTCTACGACATCAACCACTAGCCTCAAGAATGGGAAATGCTCCCCTCCAATCAACAGCCTGCTCTGCCCACCTCACAACAGCCAACCACAGCACAGCATTTCCTCAGTCCCCGGATCTTGCTTATTGTGAAGAGATGTTTATGCAGATAAAACATCAACGGCGCGAAGTCTACCGATACCAATGGACGTAGACAGAAGAGCACATGATAACGGACCAAAAGAGATAATAAACCTCTACCAAGAACAACTATTAGGCGAGATGTAACCATGTTTTTTATCCCTGGACAAATACCCAAGCGACCCCTGTTTCCCCGTTTTCTACGACGACCCACAGGTATGGAAAGTCCCCCTAACTCATTAGCCACCTGCTCGGGAAAGCCCTATGCCAAGCACGGCGCTACATGTCCTCAGCTCCCGGATATGGGAGCCACGGAAGAAATGGTTATGCAAATAAAACATCAACGGCCTGAAGTCTACAGATATAAATGGATCTAAACGAGAGGACACATTGTGGCGGGTCGGGAGATCCAATAAACCTCGACCAAGAACAACTATTAGGCGAGCTATAACAATGTTTGTTTAGGAATGTATCTCATGGATGAGTCCGTACACATCCCATTTCTCCATTATTAGACTGAATAACTAGGTTTTAAGTAATTAATGAGATACCTAACACATATGTATCCATGTAAACCACCACTATGTATACCTACGATAAGTATTTACCTCACAACTTCATCACAACCATTTCACAATATCCCTCTGAAGTTGAACACCTGTAAACGGGAGTCAAGGCAAAAGCCGCACATTACCTCAGGTGAATTGTGGAAAAGTATGCAAGCTATATGAACAGTACTATTCAACCCCTACCCCGGAACCGAGTAGCTAAGTAACAGTGTACCTTGTACCAGCCTGCCCCTGCCCTGCCCGAAGAGTGTGCTTACCTGAGGTGCCCCTGACATCCTGTTCAAGCCACGCCCAACCCACCTGAAGTGCTGCTCGACGACGCCCTACACCCTGGAAGTGCTGCTCGACGACGCCCTACACCCTGGAAGTGCTGCCCGAGGATGCCCTACCCACCTGAAGTGCTACTCGGGTGACGCCCTACACCCCGGAAGTGCTGCCCCTCGGACCTATGACCTACGTTGGCCAGTCCTACCCTCTCTTCCCCTGCCCTCCAAACATTCCCTAAGTGTTCTGTGTGTCTTTTCGTTGTGTTATTGTTGTCAAGGTAAAGTAAGATATGTGACCCGTGTTGTGCTAATTATCTTTGAGATCTGTGCCCAAGAATGCCAAGATCCTTAATTGCGTATCAGTGTTAATCCTTCTGAACCTTACATTATCTCTGTGTTAAAACTGTGTATAAGTCTTAAACCTGTTATTTGATTTATTTTCTTACAGAACGTTTAACGCATACGTTATATAGTCGTGTTCAGTTATTCATTTTGCCACACGCTCACAGATCTTTCTATACAGTATATGTATTCGGTTATGTATTTCGTGAGTTGAGGTCGAAGTGTATTTCGTGATTTTATTTCCCTTCTTAACTGACTTTACCTAGAACCTACGCCCATTTTTATAACGAATTTACCTACACATACTAAACTTCTATCCCAAGAATCTTCCCTGTGAAAACCTCTCTCCCCCAGTTTCTTTGATTACGTTCGATTCACCTTTGTAATTATTTTATGAATTCGTATTGACGTTCATTTGATTACTGATGTAAGTAATTCTGATTCTTCATGCTCAGGAATTCTAGCATTGCATAGATTCTGTTACTTAATTCTACATCACTTACCATACACCTATTATTCTAGTGTATGTTTATTTCAAGACTCTGTTAATTCATTCAGACCTCTTAAGAATACTGATATTTGTATTTCTTTAGCATAACTTCGTCGTATGGGCCCTCATTCTTTTGTTAATTAATATCTTGTTAATTATCCTTCTACGCTCTTAATCCTAAGTGTTTCCAGAGCATTTGTTGGCTAACTTCATTTAGTTAATTATAATTCGTTCTCTTGTGTAATTAATTAGAGTTATTCTATAGTTCATTCATAATTATACGCTAACTTTATATCTGAATTCCTCGGCTCGTTTCGTTATTCTTACATACGATTGTTGACGTGAATATAATATAAGATATTCATTAGAAATTACATAAATTATTCTTCAAACTTAATCTTTTGCACATTAAATTAAACCATAGTTTACCCCCAGTTTCAGAGTATTATTATTAAATCTACAATTCTAGGGTATTAGTTTATGACCAACCAGTTACGGGCCCCATTGATGATTATCAGTGTTATATCAATTTCATGAACGATACTTTGTTGGTGTGCATGTAATTACCGTCGCAAAATCACTATAAGTGAAATACGAGAAACTGTTGGACGGGGAACGTGAGCTGGGTTTAGACTGTCGCGCACCCATAAACAGGGAACGTGAGCTGGGTTTAGGCCATCAGCGAAACAGGTTAGTTTTCGGTTAGGTTAGGTTAAGTTAGGTTAAGTTAGGCTAATGTTGAAAATACTAAATTGCGACGGTCCTCGGTAATAAACAACACTGTATAATAAATAAAAAATAAAAAACAACAACAAATTACCTGGAAAACTCGTAAATGGTTGGTGATAAACTTTTACCAATTTTAGTTGCATTATCTTTGAAGTTCATTTCCACCACCGCAGTCCAGTGCATGACCTGACCTCCACTGTTTAAGTAGGAAGGTCACTTGAGAATACCGCGACTACCTTTAGTGCGACCCTCAACCGTGTGACTCACCCAGCCTACCTGGGTGTTTATTTTGCTCTCAACTCCCCCCCCCCCCCCCCCCGTGTCTCTTATATTGAGACTGTATTTTGTTTCTTTGTTTTGTTTCTCACTCACGTAAGACACTCGACTCATTTCGATTGTTATCATTAACCCGTAAACAGCGGCAAAGCTCTTAAGAGGGAGGCCTAAAAAAAACATTTAAACGGCCCCAGTAGCACTAAACAATTTTGTTTGTGGTTTTTTTCCCTATACCTCATATCACTCCTCCACATCCCCTCCTTCCCCCTTTTCCCCTCCCCCTTCAATTATCACCTATTTTCCCTGTTATTCCCTAATTCGTTGGTATATTTTTGTGCTAACATTAGCAAAATGTGTGGAGGATGTGCTTACGTGCCTAGCGGGTGTGTTATACAACCGAGTGTGTGAATGAGTAGGCTCAGTGTGGCTTGAGGCCTCGTGGAGGGAGGGGTTGCCTCAATTTTCTCCATAATTCATGAATGGGCTGGTCCATCTATATTCGCGATTTTGACCAGAAAAATTATATTTTCACTTGTTTTATTGTTGTTACTGGTTACTATCTTCATAGTGAAGGTAAAATAGGCTCATGTGAATAAGTAATAACGATATTTATCGTAAAATGACGATTATAGGCCTGAATGGAGCCAATATGCTCGCCCATGGGCAGCTAGTTCAATACCCCCCCCTCGCCGTTGCCGGGTTAAGGGTTATTATTTCTATGTTCATGTTTCACTTTTGTTGCCATTTGATTAACTGAGATTATTGACCACATTTGTTTATGATTTATTCTTGTAAGATTCTCAGCATATATGTACCCTATTCTTTGTGTGTTATTATTGTTATTACTTCAGACAAGTAACCATCCCCGACTACGAATCTATATTCGAGAGTTGGAAATTGTAATGATTATGTCGAGACGATCTATGAGTCCTCAAGATAGACGTTACTTGAATTAAAATACCATTTATATGTTCTATGTGTGTTGTCATTGAGTTCTGTATTATCCTGATTGAATACCTATTTTGTGCTATTAAGAATAAATGGGCCTGGGTCTCTGGGTATTTCTCCTGGGCGACCTAGATGTGTGCAAGATTTTTATGTTTGTATTGTTTTTGTTATGTCGGGTTGTTATATTTACAACTCGTGATATAGTCTCCACAAAAATCCAATTATGGACTTATAGACCTTAATATAGCCCGACAGTGTCACACCGAACAAGTTCCCCAGCAAAAGATTCCCAGGTACCAGATCCGCCGGAGAGGCGCCGATTTCCGCAGGCAGACCCGCAGCGAAGCTTCACCACCACAAGCCCGCCAGCCATGCTTCCAGGTGCACCCTTCATTAATGCCGGCTCCCCGGGCCAGGCGCCTGATGGACTACTATCTAGTCCAACTGGCGCATGACCCTCTCTCCCAAACGACTGCGTTCACACTCATCTATTCACAAGCATTCTCCATTCATTCCTGTTTATTACCACTTCCCCCGCCTGATCTATAGGCATTCCTCTATTATCCAAAGCTTGTCTTACACAGTCTCTCCATCTCAATGGGGGTCTTGCTGCCCTTCTACCTGACTCACATATTCTCTGTGTAAGCCTTTCATCTTCCATTCATTCAACATGACCATACCAGCTCCACACCCTTCTGTCTACTCTGGCCGACAAATATTCCTGCTGCCACTCTCCTACGTATCTCTTCATTCCTCAATCTGTCGCTACGAGTAACTCCACACATACTCCTCAAGCAGCTCATCTACATCACATCCAATTTTCTTCTCTCCTTTTCCTTCAGAGCCCATGTCTCAGCCCCATACATCACTGTTGGCACAACAATTCCTTGATACAATGCACTTTTTACTTTCATTCCGAGATTTCTTGTCTTCCACATACTTCCCATTGCTCCGAAAACCTTCCTTCCTTGACACACTCTCTGTTTGACTTCCATTTCCATACTTCCACTCCTGCTTATCGATCCTCCTAGATATTTAAAACACTCTACTTGTTCCACAGTAATATTTCCCCATCTAGCCTCACATCTAGATTCACGCTACGATCACCCCTATTACACATCATTACTTCACTTTTATTGACGTTAACCTTCAGTTTCTTCCTCCCACAAACCACGCCAAACTCTTTGACTAACCGCTGCAGTTTCTCCTCAGAATCCGCCACCAACGCTGTATCATCAGCGAACAACAACGGATTCAACTCCCAATCTCTACCATTCTTCCCTACTAAACCCAATCCTCTTCCCATAGTTCTCATTTTCACCTCCCTCACCGCACCATCCATAAACATATTAAACAGCCATGGTGACATTACACAACCCTGTCGCAATCCTATATTTACCTCAAACCATTCACTCCACTCACCATTTCCTACTCTAACACACGCTCTGCTCCCTTCATAAACACTTTCAACTGTTTTTAACAAATTTCCTCCAATTTCATAAATCCTTATCACCTTCCACATTGCTGCACGATCCACACGATCATACACTTTTTCCAAATCCATAAAAGCCCAAAATAGCTCCTTATGCTTCTCTAAATACTTCTCGCATAAATGTCTTGCTGCAAAAATCTGATCCACGCACCCTCTTCCCCTCCTAAAACCTCACTGTTCTTCTCCTATTGCAATTTCCATACACTTTATTATCCTCTCTATCAACACCCTGCCATACAGCTTTCCAACCACTGATAATAAACTTATACCTTTATAACTTGAACAATCCTGTGGGTCTCCCTTCCCCTTGTACAACAGCACAATACATGCACTCTTCAAGTCGATTGGTACCATTGACACAACAAAGCACACATTGAAAAGTCTCACCAACCAATCTATTATCACATCTCCACCCTTCTTTATACACTCCACAGCGATACCATCCAAACCTTCTGCTTTTCCCGCTCTCATTTGTTTCACTGTTTCTTTCACCTCATTTTCCTCAATCCTTTCATTCATTCCCTGCCACCTGGGTGGCCTGGGTAACCTATCTCCATGCATTGTTTTATCACAATATTACTCTATACACTATCAAAGGTTCTGCTGTTTCCTAAATGTGCTGAATCCTCACCTGAGGTAGAAGAACAACTGTCTAGTGGTTTCGAAATTGGCAATTGAAGTGTAGAGTTTAGAGTGAGTAGTGGGTCATCTCTCATTCTACTGGGGAACTCTGCCAATGGTTGAGAGATATAATTGATCTCAGAGAGACTAATTCTTTCTTCTGTGGGACCTCTTTTTGGGAGCTGGGGATCAACCACTGATTCTCATGCTAGGGGATGCTTTCCACAGTTTTGCTTGCCCTCAGCAAGCTGTAAAGATAGTGATTTTCTCTGATCTTACCGTTGGTGCTTAGGTGCACTCCGTCACAGAGGTAGAGGTTGTACTTCCCTTAGAACACATCAAATGAGTCCACAAACCTCACCTTATCTGGTCAGCTAACTAACCATGTAAGCCCTTTCCTTTGCTGGTAGAACAATTCCCTCCATGCATCCTGGGCAAAATAACAATTATCATGCCTCTGTCTGCCTTGAGTCAGAGTTCATCAGACAGTGCCATGAACTAACCTATTATTATCACCTAAAGTCTATGGCTTCGACTTTACATCTTTTGAGGAACAGGTTAGTGCCACTAACCTGGGCTATTATTCCTGTCCCCTTAGTCTTGGACCAGACTATTCCTACTTCCTTTGTGAACTGGGAAGTTCTTCCACCTGTGAGGCTCTTCACTTTTCTCACATCACAGCAACACTTAACAAAGTGAGACTCTTGTCCTTTGATGTAAGAATAAAAACAAATTGCAGTCTCGTTGTCGCTAACAATACCAAACCTATTTGACGTGCTTTTTTTTTTTTTTAATATATGTGGATGAGGGAGACAAAAGGCAGCGCTACCTGTGACAAGTGCCTCCCCCAGAGTTGAAAGCAGGTAGGGATGAAAAAACTCAAGCTAGACCGAGTAAACCTAAGTGAGGACAAACAAACTACCGAGCCAGACTCAGCTGGTAGAGACGATTACTTGTTTGTGACAGAAAGAAGTGTGGTGTGCTTGTTTAGTGTAGTGAAGTAGATAGCAGGAGGAGGTGTTTGTGAGAGCCAGCTGAATCACTCTGTGTAGGTCATAGAGTACAGAAGGATAGAGCTGAAAGAGTGACATCACACAGTTTTTTTGCTGCGCGTCCTAGGGATTTGGTGGCAGCACTGTTGTAGGGCATACAACCAAAACACCTCAGTCGTTTTACCTGTGGTCCGATCGCAGCGCCGTATGGTAAAGATGTGTTTAGTCTATGCTCCTGGTGTTGTTGATCGTCGGGCTGTTCAATCTGTACTTTGACATTCTGTGGGATAACACTTATAGGAATTAGGCCACAGGGGGAGTTGGGCTAGGACAGGTAGCCGACAATATGGAGGAACAGTTGAGTGCCGCCATGGAAGACAGTCCCTCATTGGCCCTGAAACGAAGCCTTGAGCACGGGACTGAGAGTGATGCCGATAATGACGGGGGAAGTGCCGGGAATGCGCTGAAACTATCGCGGCATGAAGTAGTGAGTGATGTGAATGTGGTCCCTGAAACGGTGGGTGATGGTGGTGCCAGTGGTGGCCTTCAGGAGAATGGGTCGGTTAGGCCTAGCCCTACCCCAGTGTCAGAAAAGATCACTTATATCATTACCACTGTGCCAAGATCTCGGGTGTTTGACAACTCCGCTGTGGTCACAGTGGCGGTGAATGGGTCTCCATTCGGGGACTTTGTCAAACCTGAGGATATTTGTGTGTTAGGTAAAGGTGAGGCGTTAAGTGTCCATCTGTCCATGGACCTAATTGGGGACTCAGTGGCGCCACTTGATACCATTACCGAGTTTGGGGAGTGGACGGTAACATGCAGGGCGTCTATCTCCCCAGAAGACGACAGGTACTCATGAGGCAAGATTGGCCCTGTGCACCCGGACATCTCGGACAAGGTCGTCTTGGAGTCGCTACAAGTGATGTCGGGTTCTGGGGGCACCACAGTCTTGGAGGAGGTCACGCGCCTGTCGAAGCGTGGACCCGCTGCCGGTGGGGAGGGGGTTGCGTCCCAGTCCCAGGTCGATGCCCGCGTAGTCAGGCTACGGTTCAGGGGACCATTAGCTGCCAGGGTGGCCTTGGGACGTGTTTGCTACCAGGTGACGAGGTACTCCTTCCGCATGCTGAGGTGCTAGAACTGCCACTTATTTGGCCATGGTACGGTGTCCTGCAGGAATAAGGTACGGTGCCGTAATTGCAGTGGCTTTCATGACATGCAAAGGGGAGGTGAGGCCTGCAACAACGCACCCAGATGCTATTTTTGTGGGGGGGCACACAGGGTGACGTCCCGCTCATGCCCGATGTTTACACGTGCGATAGACCATCATGAGGACTATAAGGCTGGGGAGATGGGCGTGGCTGCCCTCAATGGCCTCCTCAGAGGCCTCAATCCTACCCGACGACGAACTGCCCCGTCGGCTCAGGTTACTCCTCTGCCCACCGAATCTACGATGGGTCCTCCACCTCCTCGCTGGGCTCCTCGGTCTGCCAGTGGTGCCTCTTCATACGCAGCGGTAGCGGCCACCAACAGGTATGCGGCACTAGGGGATATAATGGTTGACTGGGATGTCGAATCTGCGGATGACGAGGTGGATTCGGGGGATGTTGTTCGGCGGGAGGAGAGTGTCTCGGTCCGGCCCACTTCCAGTGCAGGAGTGGTTATCCATCATCTGGCGACCCCCAGGTCACAGCAGCCGCGTCGTCGTGCGGACCGACTCCGACGCAGCGTTCCCTCACAGGATGCACCGCCCCCCCACCAGCCAGCCATCCAGAACCGGTTTCGGTGCCTACATCTCGCCCTAGTTTTCGTCAAGTGCACCCACCGGTTACTGCCCGCCCTGCGGCAGTAGTTGTAGACTCCCGGGAGCGCCCCTCCTCTGGATCTGGTCCCGGGTCATCAGGAAGTGGTGACACATATGGACAATTGTTTGCGGATTTCTGGGAGTACTTCATGAAGGACCTGACGATGAGGGAGATATTCATTGCCCTGATGCCCAGACTGCTTGCCCTGCTGATGGGTCAATAGTACCGCCACGATCACCAGTAAAGTTGGTCTTATGGAACGCCCGTTTTCTACACAGGAAGACGCAGGATCTCCAACAATTAGTCGGAAGGGAGGCCCTGATAGTGGTGGGGGTCTGTGAGACGTGGCTGTCTCCTTCTCTGATGCTCCGGATTCCCGGATTCATAGTTTACCGGAAGGACAAGGAAACCCGGGTAGGTGGCCTGGCGTTAGCGGTGCGTGGGTCGGTACCCAGTAAACTGCTCCACCTCCAGAGTTTTGATAGGGGTGTGATGGAAGTCCTGGAGGTGAGTGTGGCTTTGAGGAAGGGTTGGGCGACGATCCTCCTCTGTTATAACCCATGCCGAACTGTGTCCAGAGATGAATTCCTGCATTATTTTGGCCAGATACCATCTCCCAGTCTGGTGATGGGGGATTTTAACCCTTATTTAGCGGCGAGCAACATAAGTCGAGTTAAATAAAGCTGGACTATGTGGCGGCGCTCGACATAGGTCGAGTGGCAATTTCAGCACGTAATGTGGCTGAGAGAGAGAGACAAGTGGTGGCAGGAGACTAGCGAGCGTATGACTGCTCCAGACCACCGCGGCGAACCTACTGACACAAATCTCAGCTCCCTCCTCCCTCTCTCACTCGCTACATACTCAATTATGTACTGAAAGTACCGAATTACCTGCTTTTTGCACTCGCGTTGCACGGTTATTGCAAGAAAACTATCCATCATACAAGGATCGTTATGGTGTCATTCGAAAGCTCTGTTTATGCCCTTTCAGGGATAGGTACTTGTTTTACGTTCTGGGTCTTATTTAGGCATGAAAATGATCACGTAAACAGCCCTATTTTGGCTAAAAACACCCCGCTGTGTGGTACACATAAATAAACCGCATAGGCCGCTCGTAAGGTGTTAATGCCAGGCATTGCCATTGGGATCCGGGTGTCCGCCAAACATCTCGCAATCAATCAGGGATGTCACTGTTCGACGTACTACTGGACAGCCCCACTCTCCATCTCCTCACCCCTCCAGGCTTCCCTACACGCATCGACCCCCATTCAGCGAGGTCTTCCACCCTGGATCTCTGTTTTGGGGATGGCCTCTTTCTGGGGGCGGAGGTTTCCACGGGTCCCTACATGGGTAGTGACCATCTCCCCATCTTCATAGAGGTGCCAAACTTCCCGTCCCCGGCGACTCGGCACGCTCGCCCCAGATGGGCATTCCATGAGGAGGGCTGGGCTCAGTATCAGATGGCAGTCCGGTCTCTCCTTACCCCGGCTGTGGATTCTCGGAGAGTGGGGGCGGCTGGAATATCAGTGGCTCTAGTGGCGGCGGCCAAAGGGGTTTTCCGGAAGTTGGGAGGTCCCCCAAATTCAAGGCCGGCAGTTCCTTGGGGGAACAGTGACTGTACTGAGGCGGTCCGGGCTCATTATCGCTCCTGGAACCATTGGCGACGGCATCTCTGTGCAGCTACGAAGAAGGAGGCGCGTCGCATTGAAGCGCGATGTGCCAGGATCGTCTTGTCGGCCAAGAGGAAGTCGTGGACCGCCTTCTGTCCCACACTACGCTTCGACAAGTCCTGCAAGAGGGCTTGGACATTTGTCAGGAGGATGAATGGTCAGCGAGTGGACCCCTTGTTCCCTCTCAGTATTGCAGGCTCCTTGGTCAGTGATCCCCAGGAGCAGGCAGACCATTTGGCCGGCCATTTCCAGGGAGTGTTTGGGGAACCAGCCCCCCTACCAGATGCCGACATATGGGACTCGGATATCTTGTCTCGGTTGGGATCCCCCGCCCCGGCAGGTCTGGCCGGCCCGCTGACCTCCCATGAACTCCACAGTACGATACGCTCGCTTCCCAGAGGCAAGGCAATGGGCCACGATGACATTGCGTATGAGATGATGGTCCATTTACCGCAGTCAGCCCTGGATTCACTATTGGCCATCTACAACAGCGCCTGGTGTGCCGGGGTCTATCCTGCTTCATGGAAGCATGCTCTATTGCTGCCGTTCCCGAAGCCGGGGAAAGACCCCACGCTCCCCACTTCTCGGAGAGGAATCTGCCTACTCTCAGTGGTGGGTAAGGTCACGGAGAGGATGGTGACCTGCCAACTCATGTGGTGGCTGGAATCGAGGGCTCTACTACCTGCGGACATGTACGGATTCCATCCCGGCCGGGGTACGATAGATGTGCTGCTGAGATTGGAGTACCTGATACAGGATGCTTATCGGGGCAAGCGGGTCCTGCTGGCCGCCTTCATTGACATCGCTGGCGCTTTTGATTCTGCATCCCATACCGGTATTCTCTAAAAGCTGGGGACGATGGGGATGGGTGGTACAGTCCTGTCATGGTTCCGCAGCTTTCTCCAGGACAGGACTATCAGCGTATCAATCGGAACATCGGAGTCGAGACCCTTCCGTGTCCGCCGGGGGATCATCCATGGTTCGAGCCTCAGCCCTCCCCTGTTTAATGCCCTGCTATCTGATATGCCCTGCTCCCGGTCTACTAGCACGCTGGCCTACACAGATGATATCACGATAGTGAACTCCGCCAATTCCCTACAGGAGGAGCAAGAATCCCTACAGGCGGCGGTTGAGGAGTTTTACGAATGGGCGTCGGCGTGGGGTCTGCGGCTGAACACCCAGGAGAGTGCCTTGATGTGCTTCACTCTGAAGACCAAGCTCCCGGGAATACCACGTCTGGTGATGGGGGGCGAATCGCTCCCATATCGGAACCGTCATACCTTCTTGGGCCTACGCTTGGATGGGCCTATCCTGACGTGGCGGGCCCATATCGACTATCTGAGGTCAGCGGGTGTGAAACGTCTAAGCCTCATGAAGTGTATAGCCGGTTCCAAGTGGGAGGCAGCGAGGGACGACCTCCTCCGGTTCTACATGGCTTTCATACAGGGCAAGTTGGCGTATGGAAGTGCAGTGTATGGGTCTGCATCGGCCTCTGTCCTGCGGAAACTGGACCCCATCCACAACGCGGCCATGCGGATCTCCCTGGGTGCTTTCTGCTCTTCGCCGACAACATCCCTCATGGCGGAAACTGGGCTGTTGCCGCTATCCTGGGTCAGGGTAATGGCAGACTGTACGTGGGCGCGACGGGTGACGGCCTTCCCCAGTAATAACGTAGTAATAACGTTCTTGACAGTGTACTTGCAACAAAAGAAGAATTGATAGAGAATGTGAATGTTGGTGATGAATTCAGTAACAGCGACCATCGTACGATAACTTTCACTTTAAAGTTTACTAGTAACGAACCAAATAGTAGCATCGAAAAAGTCCCTAATTTCAAGAAAGCAAACTTCCATAAACTTAGAGCTATGTTTAAAGAAACTGACTGGAGCTTTTTAATTAACAATAACGACATAAATACATCTTGGAAGTTATTCGAAACCACTTACCTAAAAGCAGTGCAAGACTGCATACCATCGAAAATACGGCGTCCAGGCCATAATAATAAGCCCAAATGGTGGAATAAAGATATTTCAAACTGCCTGCTTGCTAAAAAATGTGCTAATGATAGATTAAAATCCTCACAAAATGACGAAGAACGGGTGAAATTTGTAAAGCTACGACGCAAAGCCAAAAAGTTAATTAAATGAGTAAAAAGACCTTAGAGTTACATATTGCGAATCAAAGTAAAACAAACCCGAAAGAATTCTATAGTTATTTCAGAAAGAAAAAAGTAGTTACTTCAACTGTTGGACCGTTAGTCGATGAAAATGGAGAATACACCAAAGACGAAGTACAAATGAGTAATGCCCTCAATACCTTCTTTGCATCAGTTTTTACAACAGAAGACCTCAGTGATATCCCTACACCATCGCCGATTCAGATTGATAATTCAGATGTTCTAAGCAATATCACCGTTACAGAGAGAGAAGTATTGAATTGTTTAGATAAACTCAAGGTAAATAAAACGCCAGGACCTGATACAATCTCGCCTAGAGTTCTAAAGGAAGCTAAGGATGAGCTCTCCAAACCACTGACATTACTATTCAATAAATCCTTGCAGTCTGGAACTATGCCTGATCAGTGGAAGCTAGCCAACGTAACACCGATATTAAAAAAAGGCAGCAAATCCCTACCCAGTAACTATCGTCCAATTAGCTTAACCTCAGTTGTATGTAAAATGCTAGAAACGGTCATACGAGACAGACTCGTAAATCACTTAGAGGAAAATAACATACTTAAAGATACTCAACACGGCTTTCGTAAAAAACGTTCCTGTTTAACAAACCTCTTAGACTTCTTCCACGATATCCTCAACTTTTACGATGAGAGTAAAGCTGTAGATATTATATACCTTGATTTTCAAAAGGCCTGTGACAAAGTTCCCCACAAACATTTACTGCTAAAACTAAAAGTGCATGGAATACAAGACGGTGTGTTGAAATGGATAGAAAATTGGCTCAGCAACAGAATGCAAAGAGTAGTCATAAACGGTAAGGCATCTAAATGGACCAATGTAAGTAGCGGGGTACCCCAGGGATCGGTACTAGGACCAATTCTCTTTCTAATTTACATCAACGACATAGATGAGGGTCTCACCTGTACAATCTCAAAATTTGCTGACGATACAAAATTGCAAATAGCGTACTCTCAAAAGAACAAGTTGACGATATGCAACACAATCTAGATAAATTGTCATGTTGGGCCCAAATTTGGCAAATGAGTTTCAATGCGGATAAATGTAAAGTACTACATGTCGGATACCTAAATGAGAAAGCAAACTATTCGATGAATGGCACTCAGCTTAAGAATGTAAACAGAGAAACCGATCTGGGAGTAACAATATCGAGTAACCTAAAACCGAGTCAACAATGTTCAGAAGTTGTTAAGAAGGCAAACAAAATAATTGGCTTTATAGGCAGGTCATTTGAGCATAAATCCAAAGAAGTTATCCTAACCCTTTACAATTCCTTAGTCCGCCCTCTTCTGGAATACTGCGTTCAATCCTGGTGCCCTTATTACCAAAAAGATATAAACAAGCTAGAACGAGTTCAACGTAGAGTTACCAAAATGATACCTAGCCTAAAGAACAAACCATACGAAGAGCGTCTTAGAGAATTAAATCTATTTCCTTTAACCCAGCGCAGATTAAGAGGTGACTTAATTCAAGTGTTCAAAATCATCAAAGGCATCGACAATATGAACTGTAGTAAGTACTTCACTATCGACCAATCTAATTACACGCGGGGAAATGGTTGCAAAATTATTGGTAAATCTTTTAACTCGCACGAATCTAAGAATTTCTTCTTCAATCGAGTTGTCAACTTGTGGAATGGGCTTCCCCGAAACGTTATAGACTGCATGACCGTTGATTCATTTAAACTCCGCCTAGACAAATATCTCTCATTAAAGCCGCGACTGACTGCGTTTGTAAATGAATAACTTTATTTTATCCCCCTTCAGTTACTAACCCATCTGTCCTCTACTAACTTCCTAATCCTGCCACGGACATTAGTTCCAGGGCAGTAATTCCCTTTCCAATGTTCCCTTACCCATTCTAAACCACTGTTTGGACACTTTATCCTCAGTGTTTTGGAGGACAAGCAACCTAGAAGGGTCACTAGACCTGTTGTTGCTTGATTTCCTTTGTACTCCTTTGTACACATCCGCTGGCGGCGTCACACGCCTCCTCTGGGGTATCGGTGGTGGCCCCGTCGTGGCCCTTGAAGAGCCGTAGATCCTTCCTCGTGAGAAGCCTCCTTCACTATATCTGGGGGTAGGACCACCGTCTCCCTCGCCTGTCCCGTCAGTGTCGCCAGTACCGCCCTGGAGGGATATCTCCTCTGTGGTCAGGACCACATTCCACAGGGGTTTCAAGAAGAATATGGATGCGGGGCAAGCCAGGGTTTACTTTGCGGAGCTGACGGCAACCCGTTATGTGGGATCCTTCAGTATCTTCACGCACGGTTTAGTGCTACCACCATCCTCGGCCACAGCAGCGGTCTACTATGAGGATCTTTCCCTCTGTCAGATGTGGCGACTCGCCGGTCACCCGGTCATAACGGTGGAGCTCTACGCCATCCATCGGGCACTGATCTTCATACGGGCCAATCTCCAGCCGCAAAGGTTGGTCATCTACACAGATTCCCTCTCATCCCTCCATCTCCTCCGGTCGGGCACCCCGTCGTCCAATATAGTGTTGGTCTATGAAATTTTGGGTCTTCTACTACGATGTCAGGCCCCCCCTTGGTTGGTTGTGCTCCAATGGGTTCCGTCACATGCCGGTATCCGAGGCAACGTGGTGGCTGACAGGGCGGCGGCGATGGCACACTCTTCGGTGCCCCTGGATCTGGACTGGGATCAGCGTACCCATGACGCCATCGTCAGGAGGGCATGTCGAAGCTAGTGGGATCGGGAGCTGCGTCCCCTGCTGCGATTCACTACACTGGGCAGATACTGGGAGACCTCATGCCTGCAGTCTTGGAGTAGCCACCCCCTCCGCAGACTGGACGCGGCTCTAGCGAGGCTGCGCATCGGCCACTCGGCACTGTCCCATCATCTCCATCGCCTGCGTATGGTTGCCAGCTCATCCTGCCGATGGTGTAACCTTCCTGAGACCCCAGAACATCTAGTGGAAGAGTGCCCTAGGTTCTACAGCTATCGGGTGACGTTGCGTGAACGGGTCCGGAGGCTGGCTACAGGTGGGGTTGGATTGAGATTGCTCCAGGGTGATACGGATATCGATGAGGTCAGGAAGCTTGAGCTCTCAAGATGTTTATGCACATATCTCCTGGCCACAGGAATTGTTCATATCCTGTAGTATGTGATCCCACTACACGACTCGTCTTACAGGGCCAAGCGAGTGTCTACCCCCTGAGCGCCCTTCCAACCCCATAAGAACAAGAACAAGAACAAGTCGTTTCACCTTATTAGACACTCCTTGATATCTGTGCACCTGGCTTGTCTGCAGGGTTACCAAAGTTAACGGAAATTTCCGAAAAATGAGGGGGCAATAGGTTAAAGAGTGATTAAGAGTCTTTAAGAGTGATTTAATGTTGGTAAAAACACTTGTAAATTATTTAAAATAAAATAGATATAATAAAAGCAAGAAAAAAAAAATTAGGAATACATAGGCCTATACAATATAAAAAATACTTATCTATGATGTAAGTTGTATAACAACAAGCAACACAACAAAATTAAAATGTAATTTTGAATATATATTGTTAGTTACATGTTATGTAGATGATAATTTATAAAGTTGCACTAAAACAGGACATTTCACGCAATACGTTCATAGGTTATACTTATGACACCTAGGGATATTATGGCCCAGCATGTTTGACGTTGGCAACTCCCCACTCTCACAACAACAATGGTGGGGGTAGAAGAGACGTGGCTGTGAACCTTCTCATAATGACGACAATTTCATGGTGATCTGGCCTTTACAGTAGCCTCTACTAATGTCTATTTAACTCTGTCATGTCCATAGATTCTCTGGGTAGCGTAGAATTGATTATTAATAGCGTTATTAGTACAACGTAGGGATTTCTACGAATTAATGGGGAACCCCCCCCCATTTTCCTTTGCGATAGTGCTGCCATCTCTCGAATGCGCAGCTTGCTATTTTCAGATTTGTAGCGTTTTCTCTCCTCTCTATCCTTCTGTACTCTATGGTGTAGGTGAGGCACACACAGAAACAGGAAGGGAAGCCAGACAAATGAAACAGGAGCTCCAGCAACTCCTTTATCATATGCCTATAGGCCTCCCCTGGGTATTGCCTTGTTCGATTGGTACCTACAATCCATTGCTGTTTGAGCGTCGCATAGTAGGCTTAGCATTTTGCTGCCCACGCTGCACTTGACTGTCCTTTTTCCATTTGTTATGTGAGAACTTTGAGAAGTCTTGGTGACTTTCTGCACCGTTTAGATGGTTGAATTTATTTGAGGTGTGAACCTCATGTTCCTATCTTGCCTTTTTCTTCTTTTTACCTTTAACCTCTCTCCAAGCATAGCCCGGGTCACTTGTACTAGCTGTGGCAGGATTCATAGCCTCGAAAAGAGAGAGAGAGAGATAGGGACTACCACATCAAAATCAAATATCCTAAACAATACTGCTGTCACTACTATCAATATCTTCTCGATCGCCTCCTATACCTTGTCTGCAGATCCAACTAACTGACATTTCATTATTCAGCGACATAGATCATGGAAGTCTAGTTTTATTTGCTTGACGAGTTTTCACTTGGTTCAATTTGGTTGTTCTCAGATAGAGAACTTTACTTTGACCTGTTTGGTTAATGGTATGGTGTATGGCTATCACACCCATTATATGTCTTCGTTATATATATATATATATATATATATATATATATATATATATATATATATACTGTATAATTATATATCATGTATATATATGTATATATATATATATATATATATATATATATATATATATATATATATATATATATATATAGGCGGATGTTGTGCATACATGCACAACAAACTCACTTGCTCTCGTGTTCCCGATTTCGATTCCTCTGAATTCTCAACTTTATGGCTCAAACTATCCTGTCAGTCTCATTTTAAATATGTTTTGTGTTGTCTATCTTTCCCCTAACTCTACTGACTTTTCCAAATTCTTTGATTATCTAAACTCTAAAGTGGAGCACATTCTATCCATCTCTCCCTTCTCAGAAATCTCCATCTTAGGAGATTTCATCGTTCACCACCGCCAATGGCTCTCCTATCTTACTACTGACCAACCTGGTGAACAAGCCTTCGTCTTTTCTATCCTAAATGAACTAGTGCAGCTGGTCCAGCAACCCTCCCGTATCCCGGATCGCTTCGGAGATCGGCCCAACATTCTTGACGTATTTCTGACTTCTAACCCTTCTTCCTATACTGTCAATATTTTCTCTCCTTTGGGCTCCTCCGACCATAAACTTATCTCCGTTACATATACTATCTCTCCAGTACGGCCACCCGATCCTCCCAGCCGGCGGCTCTCGTGGCACTTTGGCACTGCTGACTGGGAGGCTCTTCGGCAGTACTTCTTTGATTTCCCATGGAATTACTTCTTCTTCCGTATCCGAGGACCCTCGAAGAGTGCTGAACGCACTCGTTACAGCCAGTTTTGCCTTTTGTCTCCCTCACTCACATAGAAAAAAATAAAAAATTATATATATATATATATATATACAGTATATACAGTATATACCGGTATATATATTTATATATATATATATATATATATATATATATATATATGTATATGTGTATATATATATATATATAATTATATATATATATATATATATATATATGTTAATAAAGCCAGATAATACATTTTCTTTAATACATACGAGGTTGAAAGAAATGGCAATTTCTGCGTTGGAAATTTTATTATTCAAAGTTTCCAGGTCTCTGATGAGTTTTCGCTGGGTGGCAGGAAGTAGATGAATGAGATGAGCAAAATTCAAGGTGGTACAGGGTTACATAAATGTACATGATGATACAGGATATACGACACGTTTCACTGGCCAACCAGCATTATCAAGTAAGGGTAGAATGATATAAAAGGTAAACAGGAAGGGTATATATAGAGGGTGGAGGATCAGAGGAGGCGAAAATCAGGGGGAAAAGTCTCCTATTGGTGGAGGGGTATTCTAGGAGTGCAAAAGGGGGAACCGCTTCACGCAGGCGCACTGGATGCGGGATGGTGTTGGTCGGGTGACGGGGTCAAAGCTGATTGGCTGCGTGTCGAGGGGCGTGGCCTAAGTTGTGTGGTCCGTGTGGTGCCGGCAGAAGACGAAGCTGAAGGAGATAGCGCGGGGGGCTGCGTCAAGGGCACCGGGGGGCGAGGAGGGTCGTTAGGTCCTGTAGGGTAGTGCCTTTTGGCAGAAGGAAGGATCTGAAGGTCTAGTGTTTGGTTGTTGATGTTGGGATGTAAGGCTTGGATATATAACGCTTCGAGTATAGGTAATCTCCTCGGGTCACTTTCTTTATCGAGTATGGTGGTGTGTTTCTCTAACTCGTTGTGTGTGAGGTGGGGGTGGTTGGGGGTGAGATAGTGGTCTTTGATGGCTCCAGCCTGAAGGTGAAGAGTTAACCGACGTGAAAGACGAGTCTGCGTCATGCCAATATAGGAATGAGATCCACAGTCCTCATAATTACAGGTATGTTGGTAAATGACGTGATCGTCGGTCATTGGGATCTTTTTCTTTGTGGAAGCTGGTTTGTTGCGGAGAACGAGGTTGGAGGTCTTGGGGGATTTGTAATAAATTATTAATTTGATTTTGTTTTCCGGGTTGGTTGGGTGGATATGCTTGGAGATTATTTCTTTTAAGACGGCCTCGTCATTTTTGTGTTCAGAGGACATGTAATTGCGGTAGAAGATCTTAATTTCATTGGGGGGGTCAATGTTGGGAGGGCTTTGGGTGTACCATTTTTCAAGATGGTGGTTGATGGTGCTGGAGATGTCGGAGTTGGAGTATCCATTATTCACTAAAACTTGGGATAGTCTTTCTAGTTCCTGGTGGGTGTCGGCCCAGGTAGAGCAGTGCGTAGAAACGTGGATGACATCTTCGTGCAAATCAAGGACCTCCACGAACTACAGGAACTCCAGCGTCGCTTCATGACCTCCTCCGGACTTAACTTCACCTTTGAAAAATCAAACAATGGACAACTCCCCTTCCTCGACATCCTCGTAGCTCTGAACGACCATGGGTTTAAAACCACCGTCTACACTAAACCAACTAACACAGGACAATGCCTCAACGGCGATAGTGAATGCCCCCGCCGTTATCTTCTATCCTCTATCTCCGCCTATCTAAGGAGAGCCCTCACGCACTGCTCTACCTGGGCCGACACCCACCAGGAACTAGAAAGACTATCCCAAGTTTTAGTGAATAATGGATACTCCAACTCCGACATCTCCAGCACCATCAACCACCATCTTGAAAAATGGTACACCCAAAGCCCTCCCAACATTGACCCCCCCCAATGAAATTAAGATGTACATTTATGTAACCCTGTACCACCATGAATTTTGCTCAT
Source organism: Paralithodes platypus (assembly GCA_032716605.1). NCBI lineage: Eukaryota > Metazoa > Arthropoda > Malacostraca > Decapoda > Lithodidae > Paralithodes > Paralithodes platypus. The sequence goes on along the minus strand of CM064568.1, from coordinate 15,784,283 downwards.
CTCATTCATCTACTTCCTGCCACCCAGCGAAAACTCATCAGAGACCTGGAAACTTTGAATAATAAAATTTCCAACGCAGAAATTGCCATTTCTTTCAACCTCGTATGTATTAAAGCAAATATATATATATATATATATATATATATATATATATATATATGTGTGTGTGTGTGTGTGTGTGTGGGTTTAGTAGCCTATACCTCTTGCGAGATCCCGACATTCTCGATTGAAGCTACGAGATGTTTGGTGCTTCATATGTGTAGCATTAGATGGTCACAGTGGAGTTTCAAAGTGTTGGTTGCTTTCTTTATGCCACACTAGATGACAAAATATTATATATACACGTCACATGATTTGAAGAGAGTAGCTATACGGTCGTTCACAGCATCGTGGAATATGGTTGGTAATTTTCTGTGCTATGAATTGGTGACAATAAAGGGGGTATTTTATCGACATGTCGGTGTAGCCAGTATATTTGTAGAACTGTAGGAAATACCAGATCACCTCAGAAAATCCCCTGTCGTTTGGCGTTGGCTCAGATCAGAGGTCTATTTGGACTCCAGTCCACACTATCCATTGTGCTGTCACCTCCCCCAATTAATATATATATATATATATATATATTAGCCAGAATTACATGAATAAACGCAACAATGTACTTTGACAGGATTAACTCTTTCAACATACCATGATATACTTATGTATTTTATTCTGGCTGTCGTTGGTATATTTGTGAAGTAAAGAAGGACGCTTGAAGTCAAGTCTAATCATCTTATGACAGCCAAAATAATAGTAAATAAAGTTGTATTTTATACTCGTACAATATATATGTTCACCACTAACTCTGTCTTCCCTCTCGTAGAATGGAGGTGAAAGATAAGGGCTGGGGTCACTGCCATATATTTGCGTTATAATTTAATTTTTATCCACGTTCTCTGCTTCAAGCACACATACATACACACACACATACACAGACACATACAACACACATCAAACACTCACACACATAGCAATAAAATTGCACATAATATACTAAGTATGACAAAATATACTAATTTTTATAAATTATCTCCTTAACTGTACCTTAATTCCCATCCATTCATACGCAGACGACTCAACCTTACACTACTCCATTAGTTTTTCAGAACGCCCCAGCCAGCAATCCCTCAACGACAAACGTAATGAAGCCATAGAACTCTTAAATTCTGATCTAAATACTATTTCCAATTGGGGCAGAGAAAACCTTGTTAACTTTAATGCTTCCAAAACCCAATTTCTCCATCTATCTACCCGTCAGGATCTCCCAGCGGACTATCCCTTATTCTTCAACAATACAAAAATCAACCCTTCATCTTCTCTCAATATTCTTGGTGTCTCTTTTTCTTCTGCTCTCATTTGGAAGGACCATATTACCAGTCTTGCTAAGGCAGCCTCCCAGAAGCTGGGTGTGCTCAACCGCCTTAGGGGGTTCTTTTCCCCTGCACAGCTTCTTGCTCTGTACAGGGGCATAGTGCGCCCTTGTATTGAGTATTGTTCACATGTGTGGGGAGGTTCCTCTCACACCGCTCTCCTAGACAAAGTTGAAAGGAAGGCCTTTCGTATCATTAACTCCCGTCCACTCACCAACTCTCTGCAATCTCTCTCTCTCTCCGCCGCAATGTTGCATCTCTCTCGCTATTCTATCGCTACTATAATAATCAGTGTTCCTCAGAGCTATCCCAGTGCATACCACTACCTTTATGTAGGGCACGTGGTACCCGTCTTGCAACTCAATCCCACCCCTACTCTGAGCAACTCTCCAACCCAAGAGTGAAACGTTACTCTCAAACTTTCTTCTACTCAACAGCTGAGCTCTGGAACTCTCTCCCAGAATCAGTCTTTCCCTCTTCCTATGACTTAAATTGCTTCAAACTCCGTGTGTCCAGGCATTTTGGCTCGAACGTCCCTTGATTTTGGCCCTGTCACTCTTTCAACTATGGGGGAGGCACTCGCTATAGGCAGTTATGCCTTTTGCCTCCCTCAATCACATAGAACAAATAAATAAATAAAAAATACACTCATAAACTATTCGTAGTACTTTCATCATTATGGTCGGCTTTATTTCAGCTGAAGGTAAATTGATAACATTAAGAAGCAAACACAACTGGTTAGCAACTGGTTTCTAGCTAAATAATTAATACAAATTTAATATGAAACGACTGTTTCTCCATTGTATTGTATTTATGTCAAGTAGGTTTATTCATAATTTACACATTTCGCTATTAAGCCTTCATAATCAATGAGTGATAAGGATGGAAGCATATTGATTTGCCGTCAGCTAGAACAAATAATTAACACACACACACACACACATCAACGCAATTTCACATTTTACACAAAGTCTGAAATTAACACACAAAAACAATGTGAAGATAAATGACAGCACTGTAATCACTAGCTTATCAGTACTTACCATATCGGGCGGACATATTGGATGTACATCACTGGGTCCCTCAGTAGTTCCACTGCACAATCCCTCAGGCTGACAAGATCCAGAAGCTAGGCAAAACTTCTGAAAAAGAAAATAATACAAATATATACATACATAAATAATACAAATATATACATACATAAATAATACAAATATATACATACATAAATAATACAAATATATACATACATAAATAATACAAATATATACATACATAAATAATACAAATATATACATACATAAATAATACAAATATATACATACATAAATAAACAAAACCGTGAGATACTTTATTTGTGCGGGCGGCATTTGGATTTACCCCTTTCAATGCTATAACGGCTTTTTCCATTATATTCTGTTTAATATTAGATGCTTTCATTCAGCTTTGGAAGGCTTTCTAGGAATCTAAGTAGTAATGCTTTTCGTACTCACTTACCATATTTCCAATACCCACATTGTAATCCTAAATTAAATAATATTATCTAATGAATGTATGTATGTACTCCGGCACATAACCCATAGCTGGGGATGGCCGGATCGAGGCAGAACCTGAATAGATACATTTAAAGTTCCCATTCTTAGGGTCCGGGACCATTTTCGCGTTCCCTCGCTCCTTTCTCTGTCTTTCTTAGTAAGTGCATTTTACAAGATGTACAAAGGAAATCAAGCAACAACAGATCTAGTGACCCTTCTAGGCTGGTTGTCCTCCAAAACACTGAGGATCAAGTGTCCAAACAGTGGTTTAGAGTGGGTAAGGGAACATTGGAAAGGAAATTACTGCCCTGGAACTAATGTCCGTGGCAGGATTAGGAAGTTAGTAGGGGACAGAGGGGTTAGTAACTGAGGGGGGGATAAAATAAAGTTATTCATTTACAAACGCAGTCAGTCGCGGGTTTGATGCGAGATATTTGTCTAGGCGGAGTTTAAATAAATCAACGGTGATGCAGTCTATAACATCTCGGGGAAGCCCATTCCACAAGTTGACAACTCGATTGAAGAAGAAATTCTTAGGTTCGTGTGAGTTAAACGATTTACCAATAATTTTACAACCGTTTCCCCACGTGTAATTAGATTGGTCGATAGTGAAGTACTTACTACAGTTCATATTGTCATGCCTTTGATGATTTTGAACACTTTAATTAAGTCACCTCTTAATCTGCGGTGAGTTAAAGGAAATAGATTTAATTCTCTAAGACGCTCTTCGTATGGTTTGTTCTTTAGGCTAGGTATCATTTTGGTAACTCTACGTTGACCTCGTTCTAGCTTGTATATATCTTTTTGGTAATAAGGGCACCAAGATTGAACGCAGTATTCCAGAAGAGGGCGGACTAAGGAATTGTAAAGGGTTAGGATAACTTCTTTGGATTTATGCTCAAATAACCTGCCTATAAAGCCAATTATTTTGTTTGCCTTCTTAACAACTTCTGAACATTGTTGACTTGGTTTTAGGTTACTCGATATTGTTACTCCCAGATCGGTTTCTCTGTGTACATTCTTAAGCTGAGTGCCATTCATCGAATAGTTTGCTTTCTCATTTAGGTATCCGATATGTAGTACTTTACATTTATCCGCATTGAAACTCATTTGCCAAATTTGGGCCCAACATGACAATTTATCTAGATTGTGTTGTATATCGTCAACTTGTTCTTTTGAGAGTACGCTATTTGCAATTTTTGTATCGTCAGCAAATTTTGAGATTGTACAGGTGAGACCCTCATCTATGTCGTTGATGTAAATTAGAAAGATAATTGGTCCTAGCACCGATCCCTGGGGTACCCCGCTAATTACATTGGTTCATTTAGATGCCTTACCGTTTATGACTACTCTTTGCTTTCTGTCGCTGAGCCAATTTTCTATCCATTTCAACACACCGTCTTGTATTCCATGCGCTTTTAGTTTTAGCAGTAAACGTTGTATGGGGAACTTTGTCAAAGGCCTTTTCAAAATCAAGGTATATAATATCTACAGCTTTACTCTCATCGTAGAGGTTGAGGATATCATGGAAGAAGTCTAAGAGGATTGTTAAACAGGAACGTTTTTTACGAAAGCCGTGTTGAGTATCTTTAAGTATGTTATTTTCCTCTAAGTGATTTACGAGTCTGTCTCTTATGACCGTTTCTAGCATTTTACATACAACTGAGGTTAAGCTAATTGGACGATAGTTACTGGGTAGGGATTTGCTACCTTTTTTTAATATCGGTGTTACGTTGGCTAGCTTCCACTGATCAGGCATAGTTCCAGACTGCAAGGATTTATTGAATAGTAATGTCAGTGGTTTGGAGAGCTCATCCTTAGCTTCCTTTAGAACTCTAGGCGAGATTGTATCAGGTCCAGGCGTTTTATTTACCTTGAGTTTATCTAAACAATTCAATACTTCTCTCTCTGTAATGGTGATATTGCTTAGAACATCTGAATTATCAATCTGAATCGGCGATGGTGTAGGGATATCACTGAGGTCTTCTGTTGTAAAAACTGATGCAAAGAAGGTATTGAGGGCATTACTCATTTGTACTTCGTCTTTGGTGTATTCTCCATTTTCATCGACTAACGGTCCAACAGTTGAAGTAACTACTTTTTTCTTTCTGATAAAACTATAGAATTCTTTCGGGTTTGATATACTTTGATTCACAATATGTAACTCTAAGGTCTTTTTACTTTGTTTAATTACATTTTTGGCTTTGCGTCGTAGCTCTACAAATTTCACCCGTTCTTCTTCATTTTGTGACGATTTTAATCTATCATTAACAAATTTTTTAGCAAGCAGGCAGTTTGAAATATCTTTATTCCACCATTTGGGCTTATTATTATGGCCTGGACGCCGTATTTTCGATGGTATGCAGTCTTGCACTGCTTTTAGGTAAGTGGTTTCGAATACCTTCCAAGATGTATTTATATCGTTATTGTTAATTAAAAAGCTCCAGTCAGTTTCTTTAAACATAGCTCTAAGTTTACGGAAGTTTGCTTTCTTGAAATTAGGGACTTTTTCGATGCTACTATTTGGTTCGTTACTAGTAAACTTTAAAGTGAAAGTTATCGTACGATGGTCGCTGTTACTGAATTCATCACCAACATTTAAATTCTCTATTAATTCTTCTTTTGTTGCAAGTACAATGTCAAGAACGTTATTACCACGGGTCGGCGTTCGAACAAATTGATAAAGCGAACTCTCTTGCAAGTTCAGTTTGCACTGATTGAGCTGGAGGTCTGTATATTAACGCAAGTATTATTTTTGTACCTTTATTATTCTTTATTAGCACAAAAGATGTGTCGACGTTCACAATTTGAGGTTTTGACAAGAGGGTAGGGTTAAGAGTTTCTTTGATATAAAGTAAAACGCCACCTCCATTTCCATTTATTCGGCTTTTCTCAAACATTACATAACCGGGAAGTGAATACTCTGCTAAAAAGTCTCTATCTTCTGTATTGAGCCAAGATTCTGTTATGCCAATCACATCATAATTTTCTGTAAACACTAGCTCCTCTAAATCTGAAAATTTATTGCGTATACTTCGCGCGTTTGCATAGGAAACCTTTAAATTTGTTATTTTAGAACTCACGGAATGCTCTTTAACCCTTAACTGGCGGCGCGCAACATAAGTCGAGTGAAAGAAATTTGAAGTATGTGGCGGCTCACAACATAAGTTGTGTGCCATTTTCAGCACGTAATATTGCTGAGAGAGAGAGACAAGTGGTGGCAGGAGAGTAGCGAGCGTATGACTGCTCCAGACCACCGCGATGGACCAACTGACATGAATCCCACCCTCCTCCACCCTCTCACACTCGCTACATAGTGAATTGTGTAGGGAAAGTACCGAATTACATGGTTTTTGCACTCGTGTTGCGCGATTGTTGCATGAAAACTAGCGGTCGTACAAGGATCGTTGGGGTGTCATTGGAAAGCTCTGTTTATGCCCTTTCAGGGATAGATACTTGTTTTACGCTCTGCGTCTTATTTAGGCATGACAATGATCACGTAAACAAACCTATTTTGTGTAAAAACACCCCGCTGGTGGCTACATATTATTTACCGCCTAGGCCGCTCGTTAGGTGTTAATAATATTTTTGGTTCTTGTCGGATCTACATTTATGGTCATGGCTGTCCTCGGTCCTCGCTGTCTTCGGTCCTTATCCCTGGTGGTCCTCGGTTGCCTCTGTTTTTTGCTTGGCGTTGGATGATTTATGTCACTGCTGCTTCTTCTCGTATGGCGTTTTTTTATCCATGGCTGCGGACTGCTTCGTGTAGGAGACGACCCATGCGTGCTGAACCCACAGGGTTTAGATGAGTGCCATTCTTGCAGAACAGAGTAGGCTAGTTGTAGAAGTTGTCCCAGAGGTTGATGAATTCAACTTCTTCCTTCAGACACAAATATTTTAGTCGGCTATTTGTGCTGAAGGCCTTGTCATAGAATTTGTTAGATGCGTCGATCTTGGGGAGAATGCCTGAGATGATGATATTCCTTGACTTGTTTTTGTAGTGCTGGATCATCTTGCGATATTTCTCCATCAACTCTTCGGATCTGGTGCGCATGACGTCATTTGAACCAGCATGGATGACAAAAAAGGTATTTTCATTTGCATCCTTTGTGGTATCTTCGAAGGTTTCCACATTGACGTCCAGTCCAGCTCCTGGGATGCAAAATCTTTTTCGTTGATTTGGGACTCTGTCGCAGAACTCTTCGACCTGTCCTCGTAGGATGGAATCCCCAACGAGCCTGGTCTCTTCTGGTTCGTCTTCCATCTCTACCAAGATCTCAAATCTGTTTGACATTGTGACTGGTAGATGAGATCTTTTCTGCGTTGGCCGTGCACCATTCCTCACTGGTGTAAATCCGGAAACCTGTGGTGGCGGGACTCTGCGTACAGGTCGGGGAGAGGAGTGGTTAGAACGGGGGCGAGGGGTTGGCACTGTTCGTGTTAGCAGGTTTCTTGCACGAGGAGTGGGGGAGAGACTAAGGTGAACAGGGAGGCTGTCCTGGTTTGATGTCGGCTCAGGTTCGTCAGAAGCATCTGCTGCAGTGGCTACTGCAGGTGTTGGATTGTTGGCAGATGACGTTGGGGCGGTGGTGGATGCTGGAGTTGAAACAATTGGAGTTAGTGATACTCCAACGTTGAGTGTTACAAACTCTTGGAGTGATTCCAGCTTCCTGGTGAGGGCGTTGATCTTGTTGTGGGCTTCATCCAATTTTGCTGTCAAATCATCTCGTTGCTGGCAGAGTCGGCAGTCTTGTGGATCGGCAGGAGCAAACATGGAAGCACCAAACCTACCGGCGCAGTTCGTACAGGCACGAGGCATGGTGACGATCACTTTCTTCAGATCACTTCACTCACTTAAAAACACTTAACTCACTTTAAAAACACTAAACTCACTTTAAAAAAACTTATTTCACTTTAAAAACACTTCACTCACTTCAGGTCGCTTCACTTACTTAAGTAGGCCTAACCGAAAACAAAAATTTTGAAATACGCACAATTAGGTTATCAGCAGTGATAGCCTAACCGAAAATTAAAACAAAACAAAATTAAATTTGAATACGCTGAGATAGCCGAACCGAAAACAATTTTATGTTTATTTAAACAGAAATAGGCCACCAGGGGTGATAGCCTATCCTAACCGAAAACAAAAATTATGAAATACCGGTACACAGAAATAGGCCACCAGCGGTGATAGCCTAACTGAAAATTTAAAAATTGAAGTACACAGAAATAGGCCACCAGGGATGATAGCGTAGACTAACCGAAAACAAAAATAACCGAAAACAAAAATTATGAAATACCAGTACGCAGAAATAGGCCACCAGCGGTGATAGCCTAACTGAAAATTTTAAAATTGAAGTACGCAGAAATAGGCCACCAGGGATGATAGCCTAGACTAACCGAAAACAAAAATAACCAAAAACAAAAAGTATGAAATAAGCAGAAGTAGGCTACCAGGGGTGATAACCTATCTAAAAAAGCAAAACAAATATATATATATATATATATATATATATATATATATAATAGAATATGTAACTAAATATACAATTCACCAAATAGAGATTATATAAGAATAAAGTGTAACTGCACACAAGGGGTTAATATACTGTATCAACAGATGGCGCTGGTGTCACTGTAGTCAAGCAGGATTATATTTAGATAAACAAAGTTATCAGTCAAAGGTTACTACAAGATCATGCAAGCAACAACTAAAATTACAGATATATATAGCTACAGTAGGATACTGAATACGATAACTACTAGAGTTAATAAGAAAATACAAAGCTAGGTCGATTAGAGGTGCGCGTGCGTTGTCTGCTACAAGCTAGGATAACAAATGTAAACAACAATGTTTATCAGTCAGAAAAGCAATAAAATAACATGCACGACAACTACAGAACTATGTGGAGGTTAAACAAGCACTTAACTACTGTTCATGCAATGAATAAAGGGAATAGGGATATGAAATACTCAAATTAGGATCGAGTTTTCTCAGTGGCGATGCGGAGCTGTTGACGGTGCTAAAGCCGGCGGGAGAGAGGAAAGATGAGGAAGATGAAGGAGAGGAAGATGAGGATGATTCCTAGCCTGCCGCCCCCAGAAGGAAAAGTAGGGCAGTAAAATAGAGAGAAACGGCTAAGGTTGTGTAGAGGATGCCAAACCTCACTCTGGATGGGACCAGCCCTCACCCAATACTAATACTATCGGAATTTAATGAAAGAATGCGTGTTGCTTATTGAAAAGCTTTTACACATAATTATATGCAATCTTATATATAGGATACACACCCCGGCCATTCATTATGCATAAACTTGGTCTCCAAGCAGCAATATATTGAGAATTACTCGAAAATATCATTATTTTGATAAGACTGACATATGAATCGAGGATAGAAAATATGTAAACAAAAACTCTACCTCGATTATGAAGAATTTCGAGCTCAACACTCTTTTGATCCCAAACGCTCACACACCCTTTAAATAATGAAGACAGAAGTGTGTGGGTGTGTGTGTATGTGGGTGTGTGTGTATGTAGGTGTGTGTGTGTGTGTGTGTGTGTGTGTGTGTGTGTGTGTGTGTGTGTGTGTGTGTGTGTACTTACTCTAGTTGTACTTACTCTAGTTGTATTGCGGGAGTGAGCATGCTCGTTATTTCCCGCCTCCTATGTGTAGTGTTAGGTATCGTTGGAATGGCTGTGGATGTGTATGTAGTCTGTATTTTTAGCCAATTGGCGACATCGGAAACGAAGGCTTAGGGTGGATCTGTATGGTACCCTTCTCACTATAGACGGTACCGTCTCGCCCGAAGGTTTAGGTAGCCATCAGCTTAGGTGAACCATATGATACCCATCTCGCCTTGTACCATTTTTGCCAACCCCAGATGGGACGTCACAACGTCGTCCACTTATTCCAGGTACCTATTTACAGCTAGGTGAACTGAGGCTAACACATGAAAGGAGACAGCCCAATTTGTCTCCGCCCGGCCGGGGATTGAACCCCCGACCCCTCGTGTGTGAGACGAGAGCTCTACCTACTAGGCTACGGGCTGTGTGTGTGTGTGTGTGTGTGTGTGTGTGTGTGTGTGTGTGTGTGTGTGTGTGTGTGTGTGAACAAGCGGTGGTGTGCTTAAAGGTACAAAATTGACTATACAGTATAATTTATGTAGGTTTACAGGTACATGAGGTTTGGGGCGACAGTTTAAATGTACACACCTCTTTAAAATACGTTGAAATGGAGTGTGTTCGGTTAGGTTAGGTAAGTTAGGTTAGGTTAGGTTAGGTTAAGTTTAATCTAGATAGTTATAATTAGATTTAAAAATCGAAAAAATTACTCGTAAACATGCAAAACTAACGTGTATACCGATAAACACACCACTACTTGGGTGAGTGTGTGTGTGTGTGTGTGTGTGTGTGTGTGTGTGTGTGTCTGTTGTGTAATAATATATTGGTCACCTACCCTCCTATATGCACTTAATATACGTTCAGTTCTCCTACACTGTATAACATTAACGCTTAATTGTAACAACAATATTACACATACTAAGTGTACCTATCGTTTATGTATGGTGATTTGAACACGTAAGCGATTGCATGTTGTATTCAATTTAGTGTTTATTGTTTACAGTGCATACAAATATTTAACATTTACCTATAACAAAGACTTACCATGTTTGGTGGACAGAGGGGATGCATGTCATGGAGCTCCTCTGTACTACCGCTGCACGAGCCCACATACTGACAGGACCCGGACTCCATGCAAAACTCCTGAGGAGGTAGAAACATAATTGAATTGTATGGTGTGTGAGATAAGCAGGGAAGAAGTAGATATTATTCTCCCTTTTACTACGAGAACGCATATCACCATCAGATGCTAGCTAGCATTTAGCGTTTTTATTCAGCTTACGCAAGACTTCTAGTAATCAAAAGGGGATTAACTATCTCAATTTACTTACCCTCTGATTGGCAAACATAATTTCTGAATTGAATATGATAGTCGAAAGATCTACATTTATCTCCTGCCAGACGGTTCAATCCCCGAGAGGGAGTTGCCGCAAATGGATGGCCTTCATTCGCATCCATGTGCCGAGGCAACTCAATCGATTATCTAGTTCGGTTCGAAAAATAACCAACATACAAATAATAATACTAATAATACTAATACTAATAATAATAATAACACTAATACTACTACTAATAATAATACTATTAATAATAATAATAATAGTAATAAGTAATCATACCGAATGTGTTAAAATTATGCTAACCAACAAAAAGTAATCATCTTAAAAATTCCACGAGACATGTACACCACAAGCACACATAAGTTCCATTTAAGTCAATCTACTGTATATTTTATAAACTATAAATACTGTTATTGTGCTTAAACAAAAACATAAACAGACACAAACACTACGATATTTACATAATTGCCTCGAACATCTGCTATGGTGGAAGTAAAAACAACATTAAATATTCGAAAACGCGTTACTTCATGTTTTGCTTATTATTAGGTAAGTTGATTAAGTTTATAAAGATATTTTTATAGTAAGAGGGTGTAATTAATATAAGTTTTACCCCTTTGATTTGGGATCCTTCCTGACGTGCTTGAAATTGTCTAATGATGGCCAGAATATAAAAATGAAACGCGTTATCGTATTCCGAAGGAGTTACTTATACCTGATTAGTTGGACACATGAAGCTCCTCCACTCCTGGCCACCCGCCGAGCCGCAGGTACCGAGGGGGACGCATGCCCCCTCCGACATACAGAACTCCTGGTGGGGGCCGCAGAGGGACACGAGAGGAGGTGATCCCGTAGCGGCGCCGCACTCACCATCAGCCACACACCGTCGTTGAGTCATACACCAAGTCTGACAGGAAAACAGGGACACAAATATTTCAGTACGATAACGGTTACCTACTGTATATACCCTTCTTGCTGTTACCAGAGGACATAGTTAAGGAGACAGGGGTTATGTGTTGGGGTCTGTTTATTTATATATTAATTTATTTTTTGTTTCCTCCCTAGACCTCCATTGAACTTAAAAAAAAAAAAAAAAAAAAATCAGAACCCCCCCCCCCCCAGGTTATTATTTTGTTTTCTTTTTCGGTAGAAAAATTTCACGGCCAAAGGCCAGTTCCTCCACAATTACAAGTTCATCATCATCGCTCGCCAGGACAAAAAATCGACACCTACAGTCTTAAAATTGACAAAGCAATGGGGTGAAAGGTCTTAAAATCAACAAACAAATGGGGCAAACTCCATCAAATCTCAAAACTAATGGGGATAAGCATGAGGATTTATGAAGTGTCTATGAAATCCAAAGGTTTGAACTTGTGTTTGTCTCTGTTGACATTATATACTGTACATAGCCTTTCAAGCTAAGTAAGATGTCGAGTGTTGACAAAATATATATTATTAAGATATCGCCAACGTATTGAAAGAGTAAACCCCTAGATTATTACAACTAGTCAGCATCGGAAAAAAAATAGAATCAAAGATGTACAACCTGAGTCAGTTAACCCAATCAGTAACGTGACGCATCTGCTTGTTCTTACTCTGGATACCACTTAATTGACTCGTTCAATAAGCATGGGAGACACTTATAGTAGCCATAATGATGCAAACCAATTTAATTTAGCTTATATTTCCACAGTCCTTATTAGACTGCATAAAATCACTTACTGATCACCAAAAGTTAATATGGAAGAGTGTCATTATGAACCTATTTTCATTTAAGTCATTACAAAGTTTAATATACGCGCGGTATTCAAACCAGGCTTTTTATATTTAGTATATATATATATTTTATTTTATTTCTTGGGGGGCGGGAGAGGGACTTCAATTGGTAATTATAGATTGGTGGGTTATTTGTTTTTATTATCAAAAGTTAAAGTATATATATTAACCCCTTGAGGATTATGACACGCTATAACACATTATAGCATTCCACGATTATATTCAGTGTAAGAAGAATATGTGGGAGTCAAAAGCATAATTCATTTGATTTTACCCTTTAGATTCCTATAAATATGTCCTTCCTAAGCTGCATAAAATCGTCAAATGATAGCCAAAATAAAATACTACAATACTGAAAGAGTTAATAAGTAATCTGCGGTCAATAATGAATTGGGAATAATAGTAATTCACCCTTTGTGTGCTTCGGATTATTAGGAAAATCAAATATTGATATTTAGCAATAATAAAAAGCCATGTGGGTTTGTGAAAGAGGTGATGGTCTTATTAGAGACCATGTAGTAACAAAGGTTGGCCAATCTTCGTCATATTGCTACCACTCCTGTCATCTGCCTCTCTTTACATTTAAATATGTCCATACCCATAGTAAAAATACGACAATACTGGTGCAGGATAAATTATTAGAGCTTTTGTTATAAATTATATGTACGATCAAAAATAGAATATCCCATTGTTTGTGTTTTTGTATTTCCATCAATGAAGCACCAACATAGCGTCCAAACACAAATGATGTCAGTTCTCTCTTAGTTCAGGATCTCTAGGTCGAATGTATGTACTTGGTATTTATTATAACTTAGATTTCACCTATATATCAATGTCTACAGGTAGATTTTCCTTAAAACCCGAAACTTGCATGTTTGTAAGCAGGTTAAGTGTTCATTAACAATAATTACAATAATAGTTATAAGCAGAAATGTATTACATAAAATAGCAGCTAATTATATGTTTGTGTGTAGGTGTGTTTGTGTGTTTGTGTGTGTGTAGCTGATGAACACCTCAAAATAAAGCAATAACAATATATGTCCATACACAGAAAATAACTTGAATTATAAACTATGGTGTATTACGCATCGCAAGCAAAGTACGCAAGAATGTGTTCGTAAATCTATAGCATGGATAAATTGAGCGTGCCTGCCAGTATTTTTCTGGACCGCTGGTATGTATGTGGTGTAAAGGTGTCATCCACTATAGTAGCCATGGGGATGACACGTACAGAGGGGCAGGGGAACCTATAAACTACCTTTCCGGATACAAAGACAACGAGAAAGAGCACGTACTTTCCAATGTACAGATTGGGACAACATATTCCATCAAAAACTGTTTATATTGCTTTTCTTATCTTTTCTTTTCTTTGTCAAATCAGACAAGACAGAGATAAACAAAAAGACAAGTTGTACTAATAGTGGTAATTATAAAGAAGTAGTAGTAATTGTTATACGTTACGATACTATTTGTACCATTACTTATATATAATATTACTAGCAGTAGTAGTAGTGATAACTATTCTAGTTTTACTATTATATACTACTACTACCACTACTTCTACTAGACCAACTTCTATACACATATATACATATATATATATATACTGTATATAAATAAAAAAAAAAAAAAAATATATATATATATATATATATTTGTATAGTAGTAGGTCTAGTAGAAGTAGTGGTAGTAGAAGTAGTAGTGATATAATACGATACTACTGTAGTACTTACGGCGTAACACAAGGGTATTTTGTAATATCGTGAAGGAATGGTCTTGCCCACGTTTAACAATATTATTACAAAAGGGTAAGCTCGTTCAGTTCCCTTCAAATTATAAGTACACCTGGGAGAGCATTATATCTTATCACCACTTAATACCATTTGTGTTTTGGCAACTATCTTATAGTTAGTGTTAAGTAGGTATTCGTGAGTTAGGGAGCGTGAATGCCTGTTCCTAGGTAAATATTGGAGAAAAAGTTATAGAAATAATGTATCCATGCATAAATGAGACCATAATCGGTGTTTGAGAGTAAATTACTACGAAAAGGTATTCTAGAATATGTTTACCAAGCAAAATTACATGCGTATAGAAATACTTAAGTAACTATGCGTGAATAATTGTCCATGAGTAAGAATGCATTAGTGAGGGTTCGTAAGTAAGTGTCCAAGAATATGAGTGCGTTAGTTGACATGAGTAATTGTTTATGAAGAAGAGTGCATTAATTAAGTGTATCTGAGTAAGAGCGCGAAAGTGAAGTGTCCCTGGCAGAATGCGAGAGTAAAGAGTCCCTGAATAAGAGTGCATGAGTAAAGTGTCCCTGAATAAGAGAGCGTGAGTATAGTGGCCCCTGAATAAGAGTGCGTTAGTATAGTGGCCCCTGAATAAGAGTGCATTAGTAAAGTGTCCCTGAATAAGAGTGCGTTAGTAAAGTGTCCCTGAATAAGAGTGCGTGAGTATAGTGGCCCCTGAATAAGAGTGTGTTAGTAAAGTGTCCCTGAATAAGAGTGCGTGAGTAAAGTGGCCCCTGAATAAGAGTGCGTGAGTATAGTGGCCCCTGAATAAGAGTGCGTTAGTAAAGTGTCCCTGAATAAGAGTGCGTTAGTAAAGTGTCCCTGAATAAGAGTGTGTGAGTATAGTGGCCCCTGAATAAGAGTGCGTTTGTAAAGTGTCCCTGAATAAGAGTGCGTTAGTAAAGTGTCCCTGAATAAGAGTGCGTGAGTATAGTGGCCCCTGAATAAGAGTGCGTTAGTAAAGTGTCCCTGAATAAGAGTGCGTGAGTATAGTGGCCCCTGAATAAGAGTGTGTTAGTAAAGTGTCCCTGAATAAGAGTGCATTAGTAAAGTGTCCCTGAATAAGAGTGCGTTAGTAAAGTGTCCCTGAATAAGAGTGCGTGAGTATAATGTCCCTGAATAAGAGTGCGTTAGTGAGTGTTGGTGGTTAGGGGGTGGTGCGTGTGTATCGGCGTATGTATGTTGTAGCAACGGGGCTCGCCTTGCCTCGGTCACTAACGGAGGGGATCGATGCTGATATACCCGGACAAATTTCATGTGGTTTGCTTACGGAAGCCGCACTATCTACCTACGTAATCAATATACAATCATTATAGTTTATTCATTGTTACATATTTAACTAACTCGGGGATGGCTATAGATAATGAGCTGTAAAATTCGACAATTATTTGCTGTTTAACTCCTCTCTCATAGTTGAAATGTCAAGTCGATTTCTGAAGTCCTTTTTTATTAATGAGAGGTTGGGTGGGGTCAGGATTTCTACACGTGTAATAATAACTTGACTACAATTCTTTTCAGTTCATTGACGAATCTGCAGACAGATGCGTGGCACGATGCGCATGGTTTAGAAACAAATGAATAGGATCAAAATCAATACAAGTTAAAGCACGTCAAAAGTGTTTTAAGCAGACTAACTTATGCTCGGTATCGATTGAAGTTTTTCTGGTATACAGAACACAACTGTGAAGCTTAAAATAACTCTTCATTGTTTACGAGTAGCTAGTATAGACATACTGTGCCCTCTCCTAATTCTTAAATTTTGGAGGGAAAACCTTTTATATAATACAATTTTTAGAAATTATACGTCTGTGTGTCCATGTATGGATAAAAGGAGAAATGTTAGGAGTAAATTAAGGACAAAGGGAAAAAAACATATTTGTTGATATGAAAACAGACATAGTTAGAGGATATCTTAGTTCAGTTTACACATAGGAAATTGTCAAGGACATGTCACAATGATCTTTGAGATTATGACGAATGGTTAACTAGGATGGCCCGATATGAAGACTATTTATGAAGTGAACAGAAAGGATATATACTGTAGAGAGCCAAGATTGATTTAGTGTAGAATAGTACAGTGTAATATATGCACAACTTGTTTTTAATAATGCAAATCTCCTCCCCCCATCGGAATATCCACCTTTGCTATATTTTGAGAGTTCGCTGTATTACTGATGTTATGGTATTTTGCTGCCACCTCTCGCAGTAAAAGAGTTTTAAAAAAGCTGTTCCTAAAACTATTGTTGTGACTTTTGATATGTTATAAATACTGTCTAACACTACATTATTTCAATAATTTAGGAAGTAATGCTCATAGCATAGGATATAAAACAAGATTACAGACCATTATTGAATGCTCTGTTTCATGTTAGTTATTAAAGACCTAAGCTAATAATATATAAAAATACATATATAGAAACATGTCATAAAAACAAGATACATAGTACCAGAATGTGTTGTGCAGAACCAAACTCGAATCTAATGAACTATTCAAAAATCAACATGAACAAAAGTATAGTTGTTGGCTCCTCATCATGGTGAGGGAAGAATGTAGCATGATGACAACCCTGTGTGACGTCACGGTTTATTGACATGATGACGTAACAACATGGCGGATGGATCATGGCAGTCCCAGGGAGAATTTGTGTAAGCATATTAGCCCGTCGGGGAGAGTGATAGCCACATAATAATTGTCTTTCAAAAGTGACAAGTATAAACATGGGAGCTAATTTGTGTGTATGTTAGTAAATATTATATCAAACATAGACCTTCTAATATAGTTTGGCTTTATGTGCGACTCATGAAAAATTGGAAGTAGAATGTGTAAATACCGTTCGAGATTATACATACTGTATACCTTGGGACAATTCGAGTGGATGCTTCTTGCAGTATTTATGTTTCAGAAGCGACCCACGTAAGGAAAAGGAGGGCAATTTGTATAACTGTACGGTTATGTACGTCAACATTATAAAAATATACCTTGAGGTATTCCAGAAATGTATCTCACTTGTAATACATACGCTTCATAAAGAAGGTACGAGGTAGACAATGTATATAATTATGTACACAAACGTTATACACAAAATAGACCTTGCAGTAGTAGAACAAACATTCCCTGTAATATTTCGGATTTATTTAGGACGCATGTATAAAACGGATGATAAGCTGTACTTAATAATTTATACTATAACATTAATTAGAAAGAACTTGGAAGTATTTGAGGTGCTACTCATTATGATAATTTGCTTCCTAAGCAGCACATGCAAGAAGAGGGAGAATAATGTCAAGTCTATATATTATGTAGGAAGGAGCAATAACCCGTTTGATATTGTTGGATCATAAACGACACGTGCAGGAAAAAAAATAAACAAATATTGTATATATTAGTATGCAAACATTGTAAACAAAAATACACACAATTGGTGTATTTGAAAACAAATTTCGTTAAATATTTTGTTTTCAATAAGGTCGTTGCACACTGACACGACAGCCCCTTCAAGACTGGCACGAACACCCACGACACATACAAATCCTGTGTCTTGCCGAATTTACTAGAGATCGTGGCGAAAATGGCTGGCATCGTTAGAGTCGTATCTCTACCGTATCTCTTCCGCACGACTTGATAAGACTCTAGCGATGCCGATAGGGTGAAGAAACGAATGCTACGAAGAAGATAGGAAAAGTCGTGCGAAGGATACACCACTAGTCCACGGAAAAGATACGACCCAAAAGACTGCGATACAACTCAGAAGAATTGTATCGACGCCGTGAGACGTGCAACCGGATTGAGGCTAAAGATCGTTGCACACTGACACGAAAGCCCCTCCAGGCGAGTTTCCGACTCGAAATTTCAGCCTGATACAGCGAATCGGCAACATAATCGTGGATATCGGAAATTAGCCGTGGGTGACTCTCACGGTCCAAGCGACATATCGGGGGTCGATACGAGATTTTGAGCTGTTCAAAAGTTCGTGGGAATACCCCGGCAACTGTAAGAAATCGTCTGAGTCTCGTCTCCATCACGAACTCGCCGTATCACAATCGTGTGGTCCGTATCAAAGACGTATGGTCCGTATCAAAGCCGTATGGCCCATATCAACGTCGTATGGTGCGTAAGCCTGCCGTGCGGACCGTAACTCTTCCGTGCGGAAAATTGGCAACGGTCGAGTTTTTGTTTTTGTTTTTCACAGGCAACACATGTATTAATCGGAACAACTTATAAATGCATGTGAGACCACGACCTTGAGAGAATGGAACAAAACTATACCGAACCTGTCAACAGAATTAATGTACCCTATTTCAATTATGTCTTCATACACGACGCATATAAAATGATAACTATGTATTAACAGGCAAAAACCATTGAGTCAGTAATTCATGCGAGCTGTATTGATATATGTGTTTTGTCTTCCGCTTCGAAGCTCTTGAATATTTTATGACACAATTCAGTCGATGTGTTTTCCTGGTATTCATGGCTGGGCAATTTTTAGGAACAAAGGCTCATGCTAGCAAAATATGCTAGAGAGAGAGTGTGTGTGTGTGTGTGTAACACTATTGCTAATACTGAATTATACCCCACATGATTTACAAACAACTTTACTTTCCTTAATTAAAACTATAGCTTATCTTGAACCATAAGCACCATTCCTGATTTCATCTTATATAATCATATGCCTTATAATTTAACCATACCTTTTATAATTTGGAGTTACTTTAGCTTACCAAATTGTAAATATAATTATAAATTATACATATCATGAATTACTATACAGCTGCTCTAGAGACATACCCAACACAAATTATAGTAATATGTATGTAGGTAAAATAATCTTGAACCATATAAATTATTTATATAGTGGGTTAGAGTTACTTCACCTTACCTACTCATGTCTTATTCTAAACCATACATGTCATGAATCAGAGTAATTTTTCTGTACTGAATATAATAGCTAATACGATAGCTAAAAGTGTTGTACTTTACATAATGTCACAGCTAATATCTAACCAGTTACATTAAAGTTATTTGACTTTACCTAACTTTATAGTTACACTTGAAAGTATCCTTGATATGAATTAAACTTATAACATCTATAGTTGGTTTAGTCTTAGTTGGCAGGAAATAGTCTTGTCCTCATCTGCACTCACCAACTATTACTACATGTTATAGTCAAAATATGGTATTAATTTCCAAAACTGGAAATATATATAAAAAAGAAACATGCAAGCTTCTCATGTTTTCATTAATTACCAGGAATCAGCTGTTAACCCTATTTGATCCGCGAGAGGTCATTTTGGAATTCCAGTTTTGCTTAATTAGTTTGGCGATTTTAAAACGCTTCACCCTATTAGTTTAATGGCGCTTATAAGGCGCTTCAACCCATTCAGGTATCGATATTTTTCTGGGTGTGCAATAGCGAACCTGTAACTTATAAGAAATCTGACTTCGGTCGGGACATTTTTCTATAGAAAAATGTATACATTTAGCCTGAATGGAGTCTGTTTGGGCAGCTTTCAGGTTGAAGGAAGTTTGGGAATGCGTTTGTGTTAGCTTAAGAGACACTATCATACACTTCTCCAAAATGGCTGAAGCAAGCAAGGTCCTCAATAATACTGTAATTAAGCAAAATAATATAATAAACCCACAGACGTAGGACCAGATAGTGTTAAGAGGTAAACTGTCCACCAGATGAGAGCAAAGCGAGTATGGTCTTATAAATAATCCTGAATCATACCTATCATGGGCTCAGAGTTTCTTTTCCTTACTGAATTACAACTAATCTACACGTCTCTCTTCTTACTCTGTGTATGAAGGAGACAAAAGGAAAACCTGCCTGCAACAAGTGTCTCCCCCAAAATTTAAAGAGTGAGAAAGCCAAATTTTATATATATATATATATATATTGGTGGTAATAAACCTATACTATAGAAAGATAGAAAGGCAAAGAACCATTAACATACCCAATTATTTTCTATATTTTTGTCATACCCATTTTAACACCTTAGAGCTCTTACAGTGTAGAACCTGGCTATCCTAAACTAGTAATATAATTCCTACTTGTGTTATAGCTAAGTCAACACTTATTTGTTTTCCTCCTCCTTGACCCGCTTTACTTTGTCCTCCAGAGTGTTGACCAGATATGACCATGATTCCCACATGACCTTCATGCCTGCCACCCCACACACACGCTCTTACTCCTACCTCGTAACTCACCACCGATCATATTTATTTATTTAGTATGTTTTGTATCATTTCTTTATTTATTTATTATACATTATACCACGGAAAACCGCGGTGCAGTTCAATCAAGTTTGGATTCTCGCCCTGACTTTCCGTGGTTCGAGTCCTGGCTGAGAGCAGTCAACTATTTAGGTGCGCACGTGTATATAATATATATATATATACAGGGTGTCCCAGGAGGAAAGGGCATAACTCTGGGAAATGATAAAACAAGGTATTCTAAGCCTAAAATGTTTTATAACAAAAAGTCCAAATATCAACCGTTAACCCCTTCTGTACCGACGACGTTTTTGCATTATAATCTAGCTACTATTAGACAATATGAATCAGCTTAAGAAAGGCATCAGGCACTAAAAATGTTGCAGACTATCTCAATTATTCTTTTTTGCTACCATATATCCTTCCTAAGCTGAATATACTCGTCTAAATGTTACTAATATCAAATAAAATAGACGTATCCGGTACAGAAGGGGTTAAAAAGATTTTGAAGGATTTATATAGTGTCCTCCCCCGCCACACTGTAATGGACTCTTCCATGTCAAATAGTTTCCAACTGGTCCAAAGTGAGCTGTTATATCTATAATCATTTTGCAAATTACAGAATTATAATATCTTTACAATACATGGTATAATAACTGCAGTTAGATGGAGGTGTGGTAGGCACTAGGACAGCTAGGCCACCCTTATGGGGAAATACTTAAGAAAATGCCATTTTCAACATGCAATATCTCTTTACTGGTTGAGATTTGGAATATTTCTTATAGAACATTTTAGGCTTAAAATATTTTGTTTTATCATTTCCCAAAGTTATGCCCTGTATATATATATATATATATATATATATATATTATATATATATATATATATATATATATATATATATATATATATATATATATATATATATATCTATGTAATATATATATATATATATATATATATATATATATATATATATATATATATATATATATATATATATATATATATATATATATATATATATATATATATATAAAGCAAATTACATCCACGGGTCATTCAATCCATATAATTTTATCCGCTGCATGTAAAACTAGAAAATATGCACTCAGATATATTTGAGAAGGTGTACTGTATGAGTAACTATAAGCGAATCGTGGTCCCATTGATTGCGCCTCTTATGAAAGTGTCTATCCAAAAAAAAAAAAAAAAAATTACTATCTGAATTACATATACACAATTTTATGACACACGAAAGACTATTATGCTCATTCAATGTTTAACCTCGCAAAACGTTTAATCACTTAGCAGCTGATATATCATTAACAAAGGTAATGTAAGAAACTGCATATCAATGTTAAGTTTTCATAAGTAACATATATGACTATAAGCACTTTGTTATAGCTGATCAGTAGAGGTGGGGATTATTATTATTATCATTATTAGTATTAGTATTATTAGCATTATTATTTTTATATATACAGTATATTAGTATTGGTATTTTTATAATAATTATTATTATTAATACTATTATTATTATTATTATTATTATTATTATTATAAACTTGGCACAATAACCCTTAATACGTTGTCTGAGCTAGTGTTAGAGCAAAACGGCCGTAGTTTTGTTTATGTTTACCAAGTATCCATTAATGGATTATCGGGAAGTTGTATTATCAAGGTCATCATTGCACGGAGCAATAAGACGAGGAGGTTTTCTCTCCATAACTCCTTCAAGATGATGACGTATTTTGACAGTTAATTCTGGATATTATTAGACGGTTGTATTCAGTGGAAGAGGAACTTGTGGCAGCTAGAGAGTTAGTTGATATATTTGTTACCCCTTTGATTCCAATGGGTCCTTCCTATATTGCCTAAAATCGTCTAATGATAACCATAACCAAATGGGACAATGCGTTCTCAAATACTGAACGAGATAACAGGACATCTCTTGATTATAATGTTTTTGTTATTACGATATGTAACAAATAGGTACAGCTTGTTGGAAACACGTGAGGAATAACAATGGAAGGTGAAATTAATTTAAACTTACACATTTTATGAGCCAGATCGTTGGCCAACTCAAAATGACGTGAAACAAAGAGTAATTATAGCCACGGGCTATGAGAAACGCATGAGGATTGTCGTGTGTAAGTTGGGGAGATGGGCGAACTTATTTGTTTATTGTTTTATCTATTTATTCTTGTTTACTTTCCTACCTAGACCTCCAACAAGCTGTAGAAAACACCCAATAGACCCTTCTTCAAGATAAATTTGTACATTTTTCGGTAGAAAAACTTCCCGGCCGAAGGCTGGTTACTCTTAAAATTACAGGCTCACTATCCCTCGCCAGGAAAACATCGACACCTAAATTGCACGAAAGGTCTCAATGTTGACAAAGACATGGGGCGTAAAGTCTTAAAATCGCCAAACTATTGGGCCGAACGTCTTAAATCTAAATACTCATGAGGCTAAACACAAGGGAAAAGGGGGCCACAAACCCCCCCCCCCCTTAAATTAACTTAAAATGACACCGTTTATGTGGAAGGTATTAGGCTAACTGATGATTGCAACTGTACACTCTAGGACCCAAATTGTAATATCGAAGTGATTAGATGTTTACCCAATATATACAGTCACTCATAAAAAATAGTGGACTTCATCTATTTCTAATTATAGACTACGTAT
Organism: Paralithodes platypus; assembly: GCA_032716605.1. Taxonomy (NCBI): domain Eukaryota; kingdom Metazoa; phylum Arthropoda; class Malacostraca; order Decapoda; family Lithodidae; genus Paralithodes; species Paralithodes platypus. The sequence continues at coordinate 15,760,901 of CM064568.1, read as the reverse complement.
ATCTCTGGAAACGAATGCATAACTATTAATTCCTGTACAGTATATCAACACCAAAACAATACATACTATTAATTCTTGTACAGTATATCAACACCAAAACAATACATACTATTAATTCCTGTACAGTATATCAACACCAAAACAATACATACTATTAATTCCTGTACAGTATATCAACACCAAAACAATACATACTATTAATTCCTGTACAGTATATCAACACCAAAACAATACATACTATTAATTCCTGTACAGTATATCAACACCAAAACAATACATACTATTAATTCCTGTACAGTATATCAACACCAAAACAATACATACTATTTACTGACAAGCACGTTCCATCCAAAAAAATCAATCTGAATAGTTGTAATTGCATAAAGAAAACACATAAGGGGTCCACGAATTTTTATAAGTGGCTGTACATCTCAGAATAGTTCGCCGAAAACCTTGATAATAGTCTGTGTAAATTCTAGAGAGACGGCCATTAAGGGGAGATTTACACTTGAGGGATTTTTTTCTTGACCCCTTTCTCCTTGTTTAGCCCCATTGCTTTTGATATTTTAAGACATTCATCCCATCAATTCTACGAACTTTCGCCCCATTTTTTTCAATTTTAAGACCTTTCGTCCCATTTAGTTGTCGATGTCTTCCTGGCGAGCGATAGCGAGCCTGCAATTTATGAGTAACCGGCCTTTGGCTGGGAATTTGTTCCACCGAAAAATGTATAAATATATCTTGAAAAGGGGTCAAGGAGGTGTAATTTTAAGCTTGATGGAGGTCTAGGGAACAAACTAAAACCTCCCCTTAACTCGAGACACCTACTATGTGACACAACTAGGGCTAATAGGAACACATACGTAACTTATGAATGACACAGTTTATGACACGGAGTTTTCGCATGAATTGGTCTCATGAATTCGTGATATTTTTTTTTCTATTTACATATGCGAGAGTTTTCCAGACAAAACATGGCTTTTCCTACTGTTTGTCATATGATTCACGCGATTTTAGCAACCATTTGTTGTGGAAATATACCGTTTTGGCCAAACCCCATTACCTCAACAATTTCAATTATTTTGTCATTAACCAAACCTGACAAACTAACCAGGCTTTAGCATTCATATACAAGATGACAAAATGCTAAAAATACACTGGAAAAGTAAAAAAAAAGACAGAAAATAAAACATTAATCTTCACTGATTCAAGATGGCTGTCTTTCCCATATTTAATCCATATAGTCTTATGAAAAGTAATATAATTTCCGTAGGTAATGACTTATATAGGAATCTTGAGGGTCATAAAGATTGTATATAGTGTATAATATAAAGATTGAAAAATCTTGCGTACAGTATGTGTAAATCTAAAATAATTCCGACTTAATACCATCCCTTGATTTTATGTACGAAAGTACATATATAATACAGTATATAGTATGATTGACTTACAGAAGTACTAAGCTATAAAACCGTTAATGAATCATATGGATTGACTACTGTAACACACACATAATACTCATAATTGCAATCCATAAGTATTGCTTCCCATGCATAAAATCACGGAGTGGATTTATATTCCTGCGGCCAATTGTTCTTAGCTCCCCACACTTCCAGCTGCCAGTGTAATATCTCACCTCTGGGAAATACGTGACCGGTGTCGGATATACAGTACTGTGTTTCAGAGGTCCGTAATTATGAGCCGTGCGGAGACTAGTGACCGTGATGGGAGATAGTAATTATAGCGGCCGTCAGGGGGCATTACGGTGGTAAACATCAAGGTTGGTGGGAGGCCAACACGGCACACACTTTACACAGTTATCATTGTGTCTCTATAATACAACACATAATACTTTTACATAATTATCTAGTACAGTCGTGTTTATGAATTTGTTTACAACTCATAATGATACAAACGAGATCATGAAAATGTATGGGTGAAGCCGAGTAGTTTCCAAAATTGTTCGTCAGTGTATCATAATTGTACCTACAATATTTGTCCAGAAATTCCTGCCCACGTCTGTAAAGGCTTTAGGCATGTTAACACTGTCTGTACTGGCGGCGTCTTTCTTATATTATTCTAGCTATATTTAAACGATTTTGTCCAGTTTACGAAGAATCTGTGGTAGTAAAAAGGGTTAACTAAGATAGTTCGAAGCCTGTTACTTCTTGGAGGCCATTTTTAACCTGAATACAATTGTCTAATAGCAACCAGAATAAAGTTAAATGGACGTTACTGGTACAGAATGAGTTAAATTAGACACATTTTATAAAGCTCCACTCACTGGCATTCATTATGAAACACATTCAAGATTTGCGTCATAGATGAGTTAACAATCTGCAAAAGGTGTTCGAATTGTAGGCAAAAACTATTATTTCACACTTAATACTCATACACTTTGCGCTGCAGTGTATGTGTTCTATATTGTATATACATACAGTGGTGTCCATTAGCCCAAGTGAACACCGGGAGCAATTCCAGAGTGCTAATGATTGCAAGTAATATCCAAATGGCTTTGTTGTGGAGGTGTAATTTCGAGGTGATAACAATAATTGTCAGTGAGTATTTATGTCACGTAGAACCCGTTAATTAAGGGGGAATTGGGGGGGGGGCTGGTTCGTTTTTCTGGACCCCTTCTCCCTCATGTTTAACCACATTAGTTTTTACATTATAAGACGTTCGGCCCATTAGTTTGGTGATGTTAACACCTTTTCTCCCATTTCGTTGTCAATTTTGAAACCTTTCGTGCAACTGAGGTGTCGAATTTATCCTGGCAAGCGTAAGCGAGCCTGTAATATTAAGAGGAACCTGCCTTCGGCCGCGAGATTTTTCTACCGAAAAATGTACAAATACATCTTGAAGGGGTGCCTAGGGGATGTTTTTTTAAAACTTGATGGAGGTTAAGAGAGGAAACTAAGAAAATAATAACAAGATATATAAATAAGCAAATAAATATGGCCATCCCCCCTTAAAGATCAGGATGAACATTTGGCCCATCAAGTTTCTAGATGGAGGACGGACAAGACGGACACAATATGACAACGACATGAATATAGGAAAGGTGAGACAAGTAAACAAATGTATCCTGGAACATTACTTAGCTACAGAAAGTTTACATCACATGGCCTCATTAACATCTGAGTGAGACAGAACACCAAGGATACGGTCGACTCAATGGTCTTTGTCACTGAAGGATACTCGACAGGACCTTGTGCCAACCCCCCAGTATTTTCTTGGAACCATTTTTCCACAACGAAACCAGGCACTCATTTGGACAGCGAATGAGGAAAACATTAATTCGTGCACATGTTTAAAGGCAAGGTTTCAAAATATCTTGTCCACGTCCAGAATGGTTCACTAATATGTGTACCAGCTTTCACTGTAGGTGACTGTACGTAATGACTAACCAACAACGATGGCCAGCTTGCACCATCAACAACTCCCCCTCTTCCCCTCCCCCACTCTCCCCTTCTTCCCATCCTGGAGTCCCAATTATATTCGCTCGGGGAACATACAAATGATTGCATGGGGTTGCTGTATGAAGGGGAAGGAGAGGAAGGAGAAGAAAACTTTCAATTATTGCTCACGTTAGTCCATTGCGTTTTAAGCAACCTCAACCATACCACTGACTACTACTTCTTTCTTGTATTTCATATCCTGTGCTTTTGTCATATCCAACTTCTTAAACATTGCATATTCTGACTGTTGCTGCATTTATTCATCTCTTGTACCTTTTTTCATACAACACACACAATGAAATCTCCTATTCCTCATCAACTTTCTGCTAACGCTAATCAGTAACTGAAACAAAACATCAAGCTTATGTTTTAACTTCCCTTGTCTTCGAATTCTTCTTCTGTATCTTGTGTCCTTCTAATTGTTTCAACTCTTTTACAACCTTCGTCCATTCCTCTAATCAACATGGATATCTTCGTATTCCCAGATGAATTAAAACATGGTTAGATTAAGTGGAAATAGATGTTTAATACTAGGGTAATGCTTTGTGATGGCGTTTCTAAAGGTTTTAGTTATATTGATAATTACAATTATATTTATGCAGTTATGTTATCAACGTGCTAAAACTGGAAATATGATGTCCTAATGTATTCATTGATATCTCGTGTTCTTATATTAGTCACTATTATTTAGGAGGAAGGTTGACTGCAGAGAATTTGTCATTTAGTCAATAAACAAAAGAAAGACTAGTTTAAGGAGAGCTGATCATACTGTTTCCTTAGAGTGTTCTGTCTCCCTCAGAATAATGTTTCTTTTCTTTCTCCTTCTACGTACATCGTGGTGTTTGACCATTATTTTCTCCACATGAATAATGTTGCACGATTGTTTTTACGCTGATTAGGTTGGGCCCTGACGCCTTCACCTTCTCTTACAATTAATTTTCTACTTGTACGTCCCTAGTCCACCCCTCCAACGTATTGATCGTCTCTTCCTCTACTACTTGCATGCATGTATGACGTAAAGACGACATACATATCATGAGTAGATGTACAACATTATTAGGCTGCACCAGCGTATGATATAGTAGCAAAAACATTACACCGTTCCAAGGTCAAGAAAGAGATAAGTACACATCGCGTGGCCCAAGCGGTTACCACTGCAGAACCGTGTGCATTCCTCGGGGTATTTGGTGCATTATCTACCTGGCTAATAACACCGTTGGTTTCGGCTGTATATATCTGTTGGGTGCAATTATAGGTTTAGCATGTAACATATTTCTTTTAAATGCACATGAACAAATTCTGGATATTTTGCCAGTTCTGTTCTATATCCTACAACGTTGCGTGTCTCTCTCTCCCCCTCCCCCCCCCCCCCCTCTCTCTCTCTCTCTATCCTACTGCTATTCAAATAATCAGTATTCTTCATAGCTTTCTCTCCCGTACAGAGAGTGGCACCCACCTTTCAACACAATCCCACGCCTAGTCTGTCCACATCTCTAACCCTAGAGTGAATCGATTTTTCTAGTCTTTTTTTTCCACTAAACAGGTAAAACTCTGGAACTTTCTCCCTCTCAATCTATCTTTCCCTCATCTTACGACTTAGACTGATTCAAGTTCCGTGTGACCAGACATTTGGACTCCAATGTGCTTTGAACTTGCCTTTTTATCACTAATGTGTTTCTATATTTAGCGGGGGGGGGGGGAGGGGGGGTTAGTGGGACTACAGGCAGCTTTGCCTTTTGTCTCCTTCTTACACACAATAAGAGATAATATATAACGAAAAAACATGCATTGGCGTTATTTCTAGTATAAACGAGAGGTGGCACAGTCTTAAGTTTGCATCACACGAGCTATGTTTCCCCCAACATTTATTGCCAACACTGATCTCGCAACTAGTGAGGTAAACTTTTAACATAATTGTCATCTCCATTATCTTAATTCAATTTAGTTTCCAATATCATTACAAATTATCCTAAAATGTTGCCGGGATAATGTAAACAAATATATATAATAATAAAAACTAAACAAAGCAATAAAAAATCCAGGTCAAACTTCCTCGAAGCGAAGCCCTTCTATGGAGTGAGGTACTCTGCCACCACCACACCCTCACAACCAGCTTCACAAAGGTACAATAATACTCCATAGCCCTTTCAGTATGCGATATTATCTTTTCCTCTTATTATGGCTATCAGTAAGCGATAATGTAAATGTTAGGAAGGTACTGTGAAAGTCAGAGGGGTAGTTGAAATAGAGTTTACCCAACTGTTTCCTAGAGAGATTTTCCAGAGTTAAGGAAACTTGTCTAACTTTAACCAGGAACAAGTGCAGAAAGATAGCCTTATATTTGTTGTAAGGTCTTTGTTTCCAGAATCGGACTCTCCTACCAACCATAATCAATTTAAGCAAATATAATAATCTAAATCATGCCTGTCTCCTTATCGACATTATAATAAAGCCTTCTTAAACCATACAGGTGTATGTAATATTCATTATAACACGTCTATTTGTCCATGGATAATTAATCTGCAGGCATCATTCTTGATTATATTTCTTGTAAAATCAACTTGTATGACAGATTTATGATCCATGTTCTTTTGCATTGATAAGAGAAGTATAAATTTAGTAATGCGTCAAAAATGCTTTACCAATTTACTTAAATTGATTTATAAAGAAGCAAACTCTGAATGTAGCTTATTTTAGTATATTATATAAAAACAAAGATGTTTCTTAACACCATGAAATTAATGTTTACTTTAATAAGGTATATGTAGTATTACCATTATAATCATGAGCCTTATCGTATAAGGCTAATGGAATTTGCCATACCTCTAAACGTATGGCTGTAGAGAAAATTATATGAACATTGAGTCCAATAGTTGGAAAGCTGAATCCATAGTTTATGTATTAAGAGTGCCCTATCACCACCATATCTTGTGTAACTATGTATTGCACCATTATAATATGATTCCGTCAAGGTGAATATGTTGTGAAGGAGTTAAGGAAGCCATGCAGGTGTTTGCGGCAATATTATGTATTTACCTGTGGGTGTGGGCACCATGTTCGTGTTGGTTGTGGTGGTGTGGTGGATAGTCCTCCGCACACCCCTTCCACCACACACCTGTCTGCTGCGCCGCACCACACCTCCCCAGGGTAGCACCTTCGTCTCACACCACCACCTCCTTTCCTTCTCTCCCTCTCCTTCTCCTCTTGCCATTGAAGGCTGAAGCCACACGAGACCTGACAGTGGCCAGTCTCTACACACAGCACCTTGTGGAGGGGCAAATCGGGCTGTGGTTGTGGTGCTATACCACTTTTGTGGAGTTGAGGGTCATTGGAAGTTAGATCACGTTGTTAAAGAGTTGGTGGCCTGAGAGAGATGATTGTTCTGGGTTTCAAATATCTCAGCCTGTGGAATCGATACCTGAGTGACAATAAAGTCTGCAGGGAGACCGACAGGTGACAGGCAGGTTGCTCTCTTTATCTTTCCATAGATAATATGTCAGGGCGCTACTCAGTTTTGCATTTATTTAATCATTCCACGAGCCTAGCTCATGACAACGACGACTGTATTTTGGTAGTTTTAGGGATTTTCATACATTAATATCTTTCAGCAACAGCAAGCCTGTTTTATGGCATGTCAGTTGACTGTCAATACAATACTGAACCAAAGTACAACACGATTTATATCAAGCAATAATTCGTGTTCCATATTATATCTCGCCTAGATATATTGGGAATTGAACCCGATTCCGTTAGAATCTGATTCCAGTTTTACGATCACTCTGTGTGTAGGTGTATTGTGTGAGTGTATGTGTGTGTGTGTCTGTGTGTGTGTGTCTGTGTGTGTGACAGAGGGATGTTCTATAATATGTATATCATGGCTTGAAGGTGGTGTATACAAAAGCTGTAAATCCCCATAAGGGCACACCATGCTCACTTTGCACATTAAGAATCCGTCCGATTGTTATCAATGATGTATTTGCACTAAGCAGAAAACTAGTGACACATACAGTACAGTTGCTTTCTGTATTCCTTGGACAGTTGCTTATCAACTATTTCAGTATCCGTTGACTAATTTTGTTGTTATTATTATGGCGTTCATTAGACATTTTTATTTAGTTTACAACGGGCCTCTACGATCATAAGGCTACAAGCTATCGAAAGTTACCCTTTATCTCCTACAGATCCTTCTTAAGCTGAATACAATCGACTAATAATAGCCATAATATACGGAAATAAATCATCAACGTATATTGAAAGCGTTGAATTCATCACCGAAAATATATCCATTTAATAGTAACTCCAAGATATGATCAAAGACTTGAAATACGTTAGGAATATCGAAGGCAACTTTACATACACAAAATAATTTTGGTGTTTTATCTTCTATATGTACATAAAACTGTGCTTACACAATATGCAATTTATACATGGTACTCTAAAATAATACATACAATGTAAATATTTGTGTTAATTTAACTAATGTGCATTATAATCATCCATTAACCCCTTCATTACCGGTGACGTTTGTTCGATTGTACTGTAGCTGTGTTTCGATTGTACTGTAGCTGTGTTTAGACGATTTTGTGCAGTTTAAGAAGGATCTGTGGTAGTTAAATGGGTTAAGATAGCTAGTTCGAACCTGTTAATTGTTGGAGGACTTTTTTGAACTGAATTATATCGTCTAATAGTGGCCAAATAATGCTAAAAAGACGTAGCCGGTACAGAAGGGGTTAATATAACATACAATTCAGGAATACTATATCAGTGCCGTTGTAGTAATTTCGGTATATATTCGAAATAATTATAATGTAATTTTGAACTTAAATTATGTGTTAACAAGTGTACACTGTAAAACATCATATATTTATATCTTATGTGAACAGGGCTATTAAAATGTCTTTGATTATATTCCCTTATAGAGGTATATTGGTAGTAAATGCCCATCTACAGTAGCATAATGATGGAAAAGTAAATCACTATCAATATACCCAAAGATTGTATATACCTTTCTTATAACCTTGACCTTTTTACAATGTAGTATCAACAAATGTTAATGATCTGGCCAAGCTATAATGTTTGAGGGCCTCGTTACTGCATGTTTATTGTCTGAAGCGGCCTTGGTGGATAACGGCCCCAGACGATGGGACCCCAGAGATCCCAAACAATTACCAGGATCAATAAGGTAGAATAGTTCAAGGCTCCCAGACAGATAACAGATATCATGTACAGTTGGCCCCAGGAATTCGCGCCCATTCCGTGATTTTTTTATATGGAAGCAATACTAGTATGACTGACTTACAAGAGCAATATGTTATAAACCCATTAATTAGTCATATGAAGTAACTATTGCATCGCAAATTACACTACTAATTCAATGATATTAAATTTCCTTCCATACATCAAATCATGGAATGTATGCACAGTCATGTGGCCAACTGTGCACCATTGAACAATATGGGTTTATAGAAGGTAATTAAGGCGTCCATAATAATATAACCTTGCAAGGAATATTGGTAGTGATAAACTCATCTACAGTAGAAGGTATATGGAAAGTCATATCAACTATTATACAGTAAATCACCAGCATTATACCAAACTTGATTTTGGTTACTTATATTACTATATTAAGTTATTGTTCATAATGTTATACGTATAATGTGTCAAGGCCTCGTTATTGTATTTGAATTCCCTGAAAGAGCCAAGGGGGGTCACGTCTTCAGACAACGATACGCCAGGGATCACAAACAATTAACAGGATCAGTAAGGTGTTATAGTTCAAGGATATACAGAACAGCTGTGGTCAGGAAAACTTGAATAATTTTCAAATATAATAGCAAGTTGTAGTACATTATGGGGAGATGGGCGTGTTTATTTTTTCATACATGGACATTTTATGTATCGTATTAGTTTCCTCCATAGACCTCCATCAAGCTTTAAAAATCACCACCAAGACCCTCCTTAAATATAAATTTGTACATTTTTCGATAGAAAAATATCCCGTTTTCTCTTAAATCACAGGCTCGCTTTCGCTCGCCAGGAAAAAAATCGAAACCTAAATAACAAGAAAATTTTTAATATTGACAAAGAAATGTGGAGAAAGGTCTTAAAATCGCCAAGCTAATGGGCCGAACGTCTTAAAATCTGAAAACTAATGGGGCTAAACATGAGGAAGAAAGGGGGCCAGAAAAACGACCCATCTCCCAATAACTAGTAATTCACAGTCACCTTTTCTTTGTTCCTCAAGCAGTTTTTCATAATAGTTCGCAAGTGTATCATAATAATTATGCCTCTAAAAACTGTCCACACCTTCCTGACCACGACTGGACAATGTAGAAAATTATCAGCTTCAAGAAGGTATGCAAAACGTATTTGAAGAGTCCATTATAACATACCCTCGAATGGAGTTTTGGTAGTGACAAACTCATCTAGAAGGTATATTATATAGTAATGGAACGTGTATTATGTTCAGAACTGTTTAATGATTAATAGGGAATTATTTACTGGTGTTTGTTAGATTTATGAAAACCTATGACAAAATTATAGCTATCTTATGATTAACATAATCATGCTCATGATTATGCTATATGGCGACTAACTGGGAATAATCCACTGGTCAAGGGATATTGAATTAACCCTACCTATAACTTTGATATACATATATATATAAAAGGCAGTTCTGCCTTTTGTCTCCCTCACTCACATAGAAAAAACAAAAAACAAAAAAAAAGTAATATACTTGATATATCAAACTGAGTGTGCATGGTAACCTTAGCCATGTCTTCGTCTATATTATAAAGATAAATAATTGTCGCACTTCAATCTGTGTAAACAAAGCGTGAAAATTGGACCCCCCCCCCCCACCCCCCACGAACTATATCAGTATGGTGTCATATCACAAAAGGAAAACGGAATTCACAGGAAACAATATCAACTCACCGTCTAAACTGAACTCACAGGAAACAATATCAACTCACCGTCTAAACTGAATTCACAGGAAACAATATCAACTCACCGTCTAAACTGAATTCACAGGAAACAATATCAACTCACCGTCTAAACTGAACTCACAGGAAACAATATCAACTCACCGTCTAAACTGAATTCACAGGAAACAATATCAACTCACCGTCTAAACTGAACTCACAGGAAACAATATCAACTCACCGTCTAAACTGAATTCACAGGAAACAATATCAACTCACCGTCTAAACTGAACTCACAGGAAACAATATCAACTCACCGTCTAAACTGAATTCACAGGAAACAATATCAACTCACCGTCTAAACTGAATTCACAGGAAACAATATCAACTCACCGTCTAAACTGAATTCACAGGAAACAATATCAACTCACCGTCTAAAAAAAAAAAGGAAAATCACCAAATCAATACTTGAATTATTTCTGGTTCAGTTTGTGCGCGACTGCAATAAAGTAGTTGGGAATTTCGTGGTGAATATGCTAATACTGAAGAGAAATAATTGGGAGGGATCGCCGAAGAACAATAGGTCCAAACACTTATGCTACCCGTATTCTGTTCTGTTTGAAACCTACGTGAATGATTGTCTATATGGATTTATATACAGTATAGACGATGAGTGCGCAACCCTGGCTGATGAAACCTAAGCGTCAACACTTAAAAATATCTGTTCATCTATGACAATACTGGCATAGACTACAATAATCTAAAACAATTGATGTATCTGTTGAAACATAGCAATATCTACCTGTAAATGCATATTAACTATATATGTTTTACATACGTATCTGCTTCGTGACAGTTGAGCACATAATATTGGCAACTTTATGCATTAAGGGGGGTCACTTGCTATTTTGTTTTTATCTCCTTTTCTCTCTTTCCCTGGCTTGAATCCATTCGGCCCCAATCAGACAACTATTTTATGACGTATATATCCCCCTCCAGGTGTCGATTTCTTCCTGGCTAGCGATAGCGAGCCAACATTCTATGGAGATATCCGGCTTCGCCGGAGAAATTTTTCTATTGAAAAAATTACAAATTTAGCTTGCTTTAAAAATATATATATAATACTGTATATGTATGCTGGCTCGCTACCGCTCGCCAGGAAAATATTGACACATGGATGGGGGTAAACGTCTTAAAACAGTAGGCTGAATGGGACCGAATGGATACAACCCAGAGAGAGTGTGAGAAAGAGAGAAAAGAACGAGGTGGGCACCCTTAAAGATAAGAAATACTCACGGTTCCAATCGGACATTGAGCGTAGGGGTCTTTCCCGGAACACCCGCCCAAAACACATCCACCCTGGGCTACACAGAAGGAGTACCCGCGCCCACACATCTCGCCCTCGCCGCCCTCACATGCCCGCGATGACGAACACTCGCCGGTCCTGAACAATGGACTAAAATACATTACGAAAAGAGTAACAAATAATAACAGATTCATTGATTCCCACTAAGCTGCTTCTATAAGGTTAAGAATAGGTCGCAATTGTGTGTCCAATATGTTTGATGGGCCATTGAGGACAATTTAAATATCTTTCCAGGCCACATAAATGTCATTTAAAATTCTTACTGTCTTACCGGTTAATCTTGAATAGCGTCGTTATGCAAATATAGGTTTCTGATTGAGCTCACCAAGTATCTGTGCCTCATTACAAGACACTTATCACATGACTCCAACACACAATCCATAGTTGTAAATAGTTTAATGAGAAAAGGAGTAGTGTCAAAGATATCAACAGGAGGGTTTTAACTAAAGTGGAAACAAAAGCTATACTCGGCAGAGAACCAGTTAGGGATTCAATGTAAGATATTTATCTACGTGACCATTCATGTCCATGCTATTCGAAATTGCAACAAACAGCCATATACAGCTGTATAATTATAAATGTGATTTAATGTTGTAATACATACTGTATCTATCAGGCATAATGCATTCTATGTCAAACTATATAAATAATCAAACCAATTGCAAATTTGTGTAAATAGAAGCATTATACAGCTATACAATATAATCACTTACAATAAATTCCTGGACGTAATATGTGTTTTATTAGGTAAATTATAACCGATAAGCTTAATGTTGACATGTATAATACAGTAGGCATACTTTAAATGTCTAATAAATAAAAATTACGTCCATATATAGAATCCTTTGCCAATATACGCAAAACGAATCACACGTGAAGGGTACACCATACCTTAGGCAAAACATTTTCCCCGGTGGACACATAGGGTGTTGTAGACCATTGGAGGACCCGCTGATCCCTCCTAAGAGTGGGCACGGGTGAACGCACGCCTTCCTGGCCAGACAGAACACCTGGTTATCTTCACACTGCTTCCCGCTACGGTCGGTCACCCAGAGACATTCTCGGGGGACGCAATGGTTTTGGGTGGTCGGGCAAAGAATCTGGTGGTGTATGCAAAGACAAAAAATATATATACAATTTTTTTTTATAAAAAACAATATATATATAGGCTATACACCTTATATATATACAGTATATATACATACTGTATATACAGTATATATATATATATATATATATATATATATATATATATATATATATATATATATATATATATATATATACATATATATATATAAGTAAACAACATACATTATGAAACAAGGCAATCAGAGGTGGCAGACTTTGCCCCCGCCGTGCTGTCGGAGACGGGCACATAATATGTGGGTCTCTTTAAGACAAACACTCCAACTATCACCATGCTTACCTTGCCTATCAATTAAAACTATATCTCAAAGATTCAAATGGTAAACTTTATATATTTTGTCTTGATTTCAAAGTTTTCCTACACCACCACTATCGTAGCTACTACCACAATCGCCACCAAATCACTACCATAATCACCACCATCATCAGTACATATCATCACTACTGTGATATGTGCCCCCCCCCCCCCCCACACACACACACAGATCATCACCACCATCGTAAATAATACCACATTCACCACCACCACCATCATAACTACTTACCATAACCATCATCTTCTTCACTAATGTGTGTGTGTGTGCCAACCACGGGGCATATACACACAGCTCATCAGTACACAGACACACCATCATCGTCACTGTTTTGATGAGTATAACGTACACACAGAATCGTGGAAGACAGACAGACACAGTGATTACAATACTACGCCACCGTTACGGGAGGCTACGTAATAACTAAAACACTGAGGAAGCGTTATACTACTTTTTTTGGTTTTCAAGTGTCAAAGAAAGATTACGTTTTTATCGCTCTAAGGATGCCGGCAACTTTACTACAATTATTTACATTAAACATCATCAAACCTCTTAATGTTCGTCACTGCAGAGGCTTCTTCGAGAGGATATGATTCAAAGCAATTTATTTAAAAACAAAATCTCAATTAAGTGTGAAAAGTTGATGCATATGACAAAATGTGAACATTATACCAATTGTTCTGTAGGATAGTTGTGTTTGGAAATGTGTGTATGTATGTGACATTGTAAGCACGTGTAGAATATATCAAGCATAAAGCAATATACTGTATATACTTGTTTTCAATTAACTAAGCTCATCCCACTTTGATAGATAGATATAAGAAAGGCCCACTCAGGCATCACTTCCGGCACATCAATCACTTGTCAATATTTTAGTTTACAGCAAGATTCATATACACGATTATAAAGACAGATCCCATATTCGGTTTATATAAAATGATTCCCTTAAGTTCCATAATGTTACAATCTCCCTTCTTGAATATGCAGGCATCTCCAAGAACATTTTTCTTACGTCACCCTTCTACCTTTTCCTTGGTTCACCTCAGTCCATTTTCCACTTACCTATTATCGGTCTACTTTATTTATTTCCACTTACCTATTATCTGTCTACCGTATTTATTCATCTTCTCCCATACAATTATATTACATTTTAAAGTTCCTGAATGTAACAAACCACCTTGTAAAGCATTTAGTCACGAACATTTACTTTTCAATACCGCAAGCATTTTACGTTCTTTAGAATATACGTGTAATTGACAGTTTCGTCATATACACATACCTATGTTTCTAGCCTACCGGTACCGACAATGCTCATCTCTTCCGTACACTCATGCATTATTCAGTAGCGTTTCTGTATTCGAAATAACAGAGTCTTGAGTGACAATTATATTATAGTAGGCGTAATATAAAGTGGAGGAATGGAGTTAAGGGAGCCCACCTCGCTTTTTTGCTCTTTCTCTCCCTCTCTCTTTGGCTTGTATCCATTCGGCCCCATTCAGCCTACTGTTTTAAGACGTTTACCCCCATCCAAGTATGGAAGTGAAGAAGTCCTTGCATGACAGTGTGGTAATCCCGACACTGACTTACGGAAGCGAAACATGGACGTTGGTTGAGAGACTCAGACCAAGAGTGAGAGCAGTGGAAATGAATTACTTAAGGAGTGCGTGCGGAGTTACATGGAGGGATAGACAGACTAATGAGGAAGTAAGAAGGAGGTGTGGTGTGGAGGTAGATGTGCTGGAAAGTGTGAAAAGGAACAACTTGAGATGGTTCGGCCATATGGAACGTATGGAAAGCGAGAGAATGACTAAGAGGGTGTACGAGAGCGAGGTGGAGGGACAGAGAGGGAGAGGTAGACCGAATATGAGGTGGAAGGATGGAGTGAGGAAGTACATGAACAAGGGCGGTGCTGGTTGGGGGGAGGGGCGTCGACTGACTGGGGACAGAGGTGCATGGGGGCGGTTCGTTCGTGGTCACCCCTTCGGGGATCACGGCGTCAGGCAATAGATAGATAGATAGACCCCTATCCAGGTGTCAATATTTTCCTGGCGAGCGGTAGCGAGCCAGCATATATATATATATTTTTGTTTTGACAGCAAGCTAAATGTGTACATTATTCGATAGCAAAATGTCCCCGGCGAAGCCGGATTTGTCCATACAATGATGGCTCGCTATCGCTCGCCAGGAAGAAATCGACACCTGGATGGAGATAAATGTCTTAAAACAGTTGGCTGAATGGGGCCGAATGGATACAAGACAGGAAAAGAGAAAAAGATACAACACAAAAAACCGGTGACCCCCTTAAGATGAGTGAAAGTGGTGTTGGGTGGGGGGAGGGGCGCCGGATGACGGATGATGGAGGATCATGGAAGCAATATATTGGTATCCACCCCCTTGGAGTTGGAGGTATCTGGCAATACTTAGATATATAGCTAAATCACGCCCCTATTATTATTTTTGTTTACACCAAACAACTTCACATCTAAACTCAAGTAATGAAATACATGTGGCACTCCGAGGACTCGAACCTAGGATACTCACATCGAAATTCCGAGCACTATGCATTACGCTATCAAGACATACAAAACCTATTCCTCATCTCGGTGTCAAAAAGCAATTGTTATATCAAGCATAATTTTGTTATTTTTAGTAAACACGAAACTAATTTTCAAACTAAGTAATATTTATTTTAGTTTGCAGACAACCGGAAATATGCAAGGTATTCATAGGTCATGTAGAGATCATTGTAACTTAAATTGTACGGTGATACTTAATGTGATAGAATACAATCAATCAGGTTACCCAAATATATTGTGCAGGCTTTTAGACGAAAATAACTGTATGCATAATTTATATGAATTCAAAAATAACTGTATGCATATATGAATACAACAAATATATGAATAAATTGGCCCTATTTCGGTAAATGCAATAATGAAACCGAGTCAAAAAGAATATATGATAGAGGAGGTTAAGTAATTTTGTCTATTTTAACCATTCCATTATATATGCTGACAATAATGTGTTGGTAAAAAATAATGAATACGACCTTCAAATCCAAGTAATATTCACTTAGTAAAATGTGCGAAAGAAGATATCATACAATAGGGGAAGCTACATTTATTTCGATGGTGAATTGTACATATATCAGTTTTAATTTGTACACATACACACACTCACTCTCTCTCTCATACACACACACTCGCAGATCATGACACCACTGTAATTAAATCTATGTATCACGATTACGGCATAACAGGTAGATTACGACTATTACTTGTACATTGTTGTCGTTTATTATTTTGAGCTTCACTAGATATTGACGTATGTTGTTAGCACTTCACTAAACCTCTCTCAGTATAATATCTTCCTTTATTATGTATTCTGGCTAACCTTATACAGATGCGTTTCCTAAGTGTAATTATATATATTAACATTAGCCAGCTTGAAACTGTCTACCTCTTTCTTACCCTTGTTTTTTTATGTTTGTTTTTTATCTGTTTTCGTTCCTACATTCCATGTCTATACTTCCAAGGCACGTAATTACAGCTACGTGAAAACAATCCTTCTGTGGTGCTGCGGCCTTGTGACCTCCGAACCTGCTGTTTACCAGATACAACAACAAAGCACATATTATTTTTCATTCCACCCACTGAGAGAGGGCATTACTTAAAAAGGTATTGATTAATGAAACTATAGTCTATTTAATTACAGCTGACGGTAAATTTGCCGTGTCCTCGTTTGATTACTCAGTTATCACGAAAACATTTTGTTTACGAAATATGTTGTTAATTATGAAAACTTTACATAATATTATTTTTATTAATCTCACCACCACACCCCCAATGAAATTAATTAAAGTATATATGATCCACCGGGATTCGAACCCGGGTTATCACACACATATTTTTGCCACCATAAATAAGACTTAAAGACATAGTATTTTGACATATATTGTCCATAAGTATCGAGAAATCAGCTGCTAAGAATTGTTCGCCAAGAGAACAAACATGGACTATACTATAGTACCTTGATGATGTGCAGTAGCCCCTGTGTATCCATCTGGGTATCAAACCCACCACAGTTTCCAAAAGGCTAAGACACATATAAAAATACCACGGCAAAGAACAGACAGAAAGCGTAAGCCCCCTAATTTAACTTGCGTTAGTGGTGTACGTTTCATCTTGGATCACGTCAAGTAGTAGTTATTTCCATGCAGCAACAACTAGACGATTAAAAGGATGTATGAATAGTAACGTATTCTCGTATAAATGCATAGATTTCCACTTTGTATATTACATGACAAATATATAAACAATCGATCAAATGTTAACATTCTAAGCATTTTAATGAGGATGACCTTTTTTTCAACATCGCATTTCTACTAAAGCCCAATAATATTACATTGTAGTTTAGAAATATTTCTCAGTCGTGCCATTATTATGCTAGCTCTTCCAAGAACCCACCAGTACTACGTGCTTGTAGCTGATGTTAAAATATATCACTAAACCAATCGTGTTTCATGAGATAAAGGTCACATTTAGCAGCTAGAACTTTATCGTTGGGTAGGACACCAATTTATTTGTTCATGCTTATATCGGAAGGTGGTTTGTTTTTGGACTGAGTAGGATTGTTCGTCTTTTTATGATATAGTAGGCGAATATAGTTTCTTTTTGCCACCGACAAACTATATTTTGTATTATAAGAGATGCAAATATATAGGTTTTTCTTACTACCATTAAACGACTGTAGAAACCACTTATTTTGAAATTATGGTATAGGAACAAAGCAAATTTGTGGGATTGGAATAAAATTTCGAATGGTTTTGATAGGGGCGGCGAGTAAAGATGGCTAGCCTTGACCTTACATATATTGATCCGTATGGTAAAAGGTCATCTTATACCTGTCTTCTCAAGCCAATCAGGTATCTTGAGACAAAGAGAGAGATCTTCATGTTTGTATTTCTTATTTTGATATTTGCTGAAATTAATTTGTCAAAAGTATAAATGTTCGATTAACTTGAAATTATCGAAGAATACGAAATTGCTTAATGGAAAACAATGACTTTGTCGTGTGTAGTATTGATTATTTACTGTCTGTGCAGGAAATACTAGATACAAGGTAGTGACATGATTATAACAATATCGGCAAACTTCTACAACACCTCATGTTTACTACTGAACAGATAATGTAGAGTATACCCACATTAACACTCTTCGGTGCTACTTCTTGGGGGTTGTTCGGGTACTTTGTTTAATCATTATTGGATGGGTGGATGAGACTCGTTAGCCATGGACGGCAACCCATCTAGGGGAGACAACCTTATAAAAATCCGGGTGGATGGGACTCTTCAGTCTTGGTCGGCAACCTGTCTAGGGGAATAAACCTAATACAAATCCGTACTGCTTACCTAAGGGTAAAGCAGGTTAGTGGATGAACTAGCCGTACACCACTGTAGACAAATAGTGCTAACAAGATATACAGAGGGCCTCGAAGTCGGACGGATCCTAAATTGAGTGGTCAATCCTGTAAGTCCTTCAGTAAACTGGCTCGGGTTGTCCCTCTTACAGGGAATAATTCCGCTTGGGGGCATTCTTTGTATGGCCACCCTCATTAAGGGGAGTAAGGCGTCCGACAATATATAGATAGATAGATAGTAATTTTCGAGAAAATGTATTTTCAGTTTGCCTCATGGGCTGAAAATAACATCTTCCTACACATCACCCTACACACTTAAAAATGCCCCCCTGACCACCTTCAAGCTAAATTTGTACATTTTTCGGTAGAAAAATGTCTCGGCCTTTTTCCTATAGTGAAAGCTCGCTGTCGCTCGTACAGAAAACAAATCGACACCTGAAAGGGATGAATCGTTATATAATCGTCAAACATGAAGTGAAGCTGCTTATACATTCCTGAGTAAAACAGGGAGGGTTCAAAAGGATTCGCCCCGTACCAGATAGGGTTAAGTCAATGCTACAAATAATAGAATACTCTATCCCAGTTTGCCAGTTTCAGCAAAAACAATAATATCATCTGCATACCAGAGATAGCATTAATTGAAATACCCCTCTGTATCATTGAGGCTATGGATATCTGTTATGTTATTATAGGCAAACAGTAATCCAGAGTACTTATCACTAATGTAGCTTTATTATAGGCAAACAGTAATCCAGAGTACTTATCACTAATGTAGCTTTATTATAGGCAAACAGTAATCCAGAGTACTTATCACTAATGTAGCTTTATTATAGGCAAACAGTAATCCAGAGTACTTATCACTAATGTAGCTTTATTATAGGCAAACAGTAATCCAGAGTACTTATCACTAATGTAGCTTTATTATAGGCAAACAGTAATCCAGAGTACTTATCACTAATGTAGCTTTATTATAGGCAAACAGTAATCCAGAGTACTTATCACTAATGTAGCTTTATTATAGGCAAACAGTAATCCAGAGTACTTATCACTAATGTAGCTTTATTATAGGCAAACAGTAATCCAGAGTACTTATCACTAATGTAGCTTTATTATAGGCAAACAGTAATCCAGAGTACTTATCACTAATGTAGCTTTATTATAGGCAAACAGTAATCCAGAGTACTTATCACTAATGTAGCTTTATTATAGGCAAACAGTAATCCAGAGTACTTATCACTAATGTAGCTTTATTATAGGCAAACAGTAATCCAGAGTACTTATCACTAATGTAGCTTTATTATAGGCAAACAGTAATCCAGAGTACTTATCACTAATGTAGCTTTATTATAGGCAAACAGTAATCCAGAGTACTTATCACTAATGTAGCTTTATTATAGGCAAACAGTAATCCAGAGTACTTATCACTAAT
The DNA here is from genome assembly GCA_032716605.1 of Paralithodes platypus. NCBI lineage: Eukaryota > Metazoa > Arthropoda > Malacostraca > Decapoda > Lithodidae > Paralithodes > Paralithodes platypus. Next base: position 15,740,844 of record CM064568.1, on the reverse strand, counting down.
GTAGCTTTATTATAGGCAAACAGTAATCCAGAGTACTTATCACTAATGTAGCTTTATTATAGGCAAACAGTAATCCAGAGTACTTATCACTAATGTAGCTTTATTATAGGCAAACAGTAATCCAGAGTATTTATCACTAATGTAGCTTTATTATAGGCAAACAGTAATCCAGAGTACTTATCACTAATGTAGCTTTATTATAGGCAAACAGTAATCCAGAGTACTTATCACTAATGTAGCTTTATTATAGGCAAACAGTAATCCAGAGTATTTATCACTAATGTAGCTTTATTATAGGCAAACAGTAATCCAGAGTACTTATCACTAATGTAGCTTTATTATAGGCAAACAGTAATCCAGAGTACTTATCACTAATGTAGCTTTATTATAGGCAAACAGTAATCCAGAGTACTTATCACTAATGTAGCTTTATTATAGGCAAACAGTAATCCAGAGTACTTATCACTAATGTAGCTTTTAACATCGTTAAGATAAACAGCAAATAATATAGGAGATAGAGTTTCGCCCTTTCGTCCGGTGTTACATGGAAGGTATGAGGAATCAATATGTTTTACCCTAACACAAGATTTGGCATTGATATATAGATTACGAAGAACCTGTAACACTTCTTCATTTATATTTGCATTAATTAGTTTCATCCACAAACAAGTGTTGCTTACAAAATCAAAGGCCTTTCTATACTCTACAGACGCGCAGAATAATTGTTTTTGTTTGTACCCGGTATCACAAATAAGTGTTAACAATGTGTAAAGTGACTGTATGATCCCGCGTACTAAGTTTCTTGTAAACTCTGCCTGTTCTTCTCCTAGCAGCTTAGTATCTTGAAGGTATTCGTATAAGCGGGAATTTAGTAAAGATGTAAACAACTGTCCTAAACAACAAGCAGTGTTATGCCTCTATAATTATCAGTGTTATTTATATCGCCTTTAGATTTGTACAGTAGTAGAGACTAATACTGCATATATTTTACTTCTTCCTATATTTTAATTATCTATAGTATTTCCTTCTACCTTCCCCCAATTGATATTATTTACATTACGAAGGATAACTTAGACTAAATGAAGAAACGGTGACTATTTCTGTTTCAATTCATATATTCGTGTTTTTGTAATTGTTTATGCAAATTTACAACGAGGCATTTTCAGCCATAATATTTTTTCTTTGGATGTCATTTTTGATGCTATAATTACGAAACAACAGTGTGACATTGAATATATGATCATGTAATATTTAGATCCAAGTACCAAACTATATATCCTGTAGTAGTATTGCCGAAAGTGTAATATGGGTACGGATATATTGTGTGAGTGTAAAGCGTTTTAGATAAACAAAGTAGAAAAGAAAGCCTTTCGTCTCGTACACTCACGTCCACTCACCGATTATCTGCAATTTCTCTATATTCGCCTCAATGTTGCATCTCACTCGCAATCCTATGGCTATTACAATAATCAGTGTTCATCAGCTCTTGCAGTGTATGCCTAATCCTCTACGTAGAGTACGTAGCCTAGCACCAGTATTGCAACACAATCCCACCCCTAATCTGTGCAAATCTCCAACCCAAGAATGAAACGATATTCCCAATCTTTCTTATATTCAACAGCTGAGCTCTGGATCTCTCTCCTTGAATCCATCTATCCCTCATCCTATGACTTGAATTCCTTCAAACTCCGTGTGTCCAGGCATTTTGGCTCGATCATTTCTTGATTTTGGCACTTTTCATTCTTTCAACTCTGGAGGCAGCACTCGTCAAAGGCCGTTTTGCTTTTTGTCTTCCTCATCCACATAAGAACAAGAAAGAGAGAGGTAATGACACCAGAATGACGAAGGCTAGCTAACCTCTGTTACTATAGGGTCTCCAGTATGATGGAAGGGCAGGGAGAGTATTGTTATGGGGAAGGATCACGGCAGCCCTACACTCTACACTCTACACTCTACACTATACAGTATATTATCAGATCTAGTATAGGTTATGTCAATCCTTCATAATCACAACATGGCCTCTCTCGCATCATTCACATTTTAGCTCAGGGTCAACTCAGATCAATTGTGCTAGATACGGAGAGAGAGAGAGAGAGAGAGAGAGAGAGAGAGAGAGAGAGAGAGAGAGAGAGAGAGAGAGAGAGAGAGAGAGAGAGAGAGAGAGAGAGAGAGAGAGAGAGAGAGAGAGAGAGATAAATGCATAGCATACAGATAAATAGAGAAAGTGTTATCACTGTAATTAATATCGAACTAGATACATAAATAATAACTATAGGTAGATGAAGTCGTATACAGTACATGTTGCTCTCTGACCCCTGACCTGTGCGGACGTCCCCAGTGACCGCTAGTGAACCTGTTTACCCTTAGTGAGGTCCTAGTGAACTTTCATAGTGATGGCTGTTGTTGATGAGTCTGCTGTCTCCTCCCATACTCTCCAGCTTTGTCTTGCTTTGCAAGAGAGACTGGAGAGTGTGGAGCAGGAGATTCAGTGTCTCAAAGATGAAAATTTGGCCTTGAGACTAGCTATGGCGGAGAAGAAGTGTGAGGCTACCGGAAGTGTTCCCAGGGATCGTGAAGCCCCTTGGAAAGTGGTGTCAACTAGTGCAACGGCCTGCAAGCTGAAAAGGCAGCCAGTCAAGACCCACAACAACTTCAGCACCTTGGCTGATGAGAGTGATGGCGATGAAGTGGCGATCATCGAGGCAGTGAGAGGGGAGGGGGGGAAGTCTGCTGCTGTTGCTGCAACAACTGCTGCTACACGCCGACAAAAGGAAAAAGCTAAGTCTGTTTTCATTGTCGGTGATTCATTGGTTAGATACCTTGGCAGGGCAACAAACACTCAGGTTGGTAAAGTTGTCTGCGTGCCTGGTGCCGGAGTCGGGAGGGTGGCTGAGAAGATAGATGCTGTCATGGAAGTGAGTGGGGAGGACCCCATCATCTTCCTCAACGCAGGGAGCAACGACATATGGAGATGCAGGACTGAGGAGTTGCTCTCCAAGTATCAGGAAATGTTGGAGAGGATCAAGGAAAAAGGTGGAGTTCCTGTGGTAAACAGTATCCTGCCTAGAAGAGGGGTAAGGAAGGAATGGTCCTCCAGGGCTATTGGTGTAAATAGCCGGCTGGAGAAGTATTGTAAGGCAAATACTATTCCATTCCTGGATAACTGGTCCCTCTTTTATGGCAAGGATGAACTGTATGCCCAGGATGGAGTACATCTCTCTCGACTAGGAGTTTCGACCTTGGCCAGCTCACTCGACAAGATTGTTGCGGGGTTTCGTTAAAAAAACCTGGGTGTGTAAGTAAAATACTGTCTCCATATGGAGCAGGTACTTCATGTGACAAACCAGTGAGTAAAATAGAAATAATCAGTCAAGATAGTGCGGATATAGTGATGTGTAATAGTAGTATCGATAACACTACACATGTAACTGATAGTAAAGATGAGAATACTGATAGAGTAGAATTTCCGTCTAGAGCTAGTAGTTCCACAGGAAATAATAAGTTAGCTAAACACAATAGAAAATTAGTTGCAAATAAAAGTAATAGGTTGAGGGTATATTATACAAATTGTAGGAGTTTATGTAACAAAATGAACGAACTTAGAGCACTCGTTAGCACAGAAAATATAGACATAATAGCGCTAACTGAAACGTGGATTAATACAGAATCTAGGCATTTTTTAGCAGAATTTGATATTCCAGGATATAGTTTGTTTAAATATGACCGAACAAGTAGGAGGGGCGGGGTATAGCAGTGTTTGTCAGGAGTACATTAAAAAGCTGTATTAAATCAGGTATTAGACTAAATAATGATAATGAAAGTGTTGGGGTAGAGGTTAACGAAGGTAGTGAGACCATAGTTATTGGAGTTATATATAGACCGCCTAATATGAGTAGAAATGGCGGAAAATCGTTATGGGAGGAAATTAAAATAGCATCAAGGTTTAGCAATGTGTGCATTATGGGGGATTTTAATTTTCCGAACATTGATTGGCAGCACCAAATAGGCGACTCCGATTCAGTAGAGTTTATTGAGGTAGTACAAGATAGTTTTTTATTTCAATTCATAGATACGCCGACTAGAGGTATTAGTATTAATATTCTTGATTTAGTTTTCAGTAACAATGAACATATGATAAATAATGTAGAGATTGGTGACCACCTAGGAAATAGCGATCATAAATCTATTTATTTTAATATACAATGGACAGGGAATGCTAAAGAGAATACGACACTTATCCCAGATTTCAGAAAAGCCGATTATGGTGGGCTAAGAAGAGACTTAAGAGGACCCTATTGTTAAGCGATTAAGTCAGGATATGCCAGAGTTAAACTTGCCACCTACATATAACCAGTTTATTGCTTCACTCCACAATGCTCAAAATAAATATATCCCTAAAAGAAGATTTAGATCGACGCAGAACCAACCAAAATGGATGACTAATAAGCTAATAGATCTTATAGGAAAAAAGAAAGGAATATATCGAAAAATAAAGAAAGGTGAAAATCATTTGCATATATACTATCAGACTCTATCAAGACAGGTCAAAAAGGAAATCAGGAAAGCAAAAAGAAATTATGAAATAAGGATAGCCAGCGACTCAAAAAATAACCCTAAAGCTTTTTACCAACTATATAAATCTAAAGTTAGAGATGTAATAGGCCCCCTAAAAACTTCAATAGGAGAAATAACAGAAAATGATTTAGAAATGTGCAGTACATTAAATAGTCAGTTTCTTTCCGTTTTCACTAATGAAAATTTGGCACAGATTCCAGAAGTCAATATGGTATATAGTGATAGTATAGAAAATATGTTAAGTACAGTTAGTATAAGTAGAAATGATGTGCTTAGGGAAATTGACAGACTGAAACCTCAAAAATCGCCTGGTCCTGACGAGGTATATGCTAGAGTATTAAAAGAATGCAGAGAGGAGTTAAGTAGTCCATTAGCATTTATATTTAACAAGTCATTAGAAACAGGTTTAGTTCCAGAAGCTTGGAAGCTTGCAAATGTAGTTCCGATCTTCAAAAAAGGTGATAAATCGATAGCATCCAATTACCGTCCCATTAGTCTCACATCAATCATAGGAAAGTTGCTAGAGTCTATTATTGCTAGGAAAATTAGAAGCCACTTAGTAAAATTTAACTTAATAAATTCTTCTCAGCATGGATTCACTCAGGGACGTTCGTGCCTTACTAATTTGCTTAGCTTTTTCTCAGAGGTATATGAAGCAGTAGATAGTGACAAGTCATATGATATTATATATTTAGATTTCAGTAAAGCTTTCGACAGAGTCCCTCATGAGAGATTGATGAGAAAGGTTGAGGCACATGGAATAGGAGGGTCGTTGTTGGGATGGATTAGGTCATGGCTAATTGGTAGGAAACAGAGAGTCAGCATAAATGGTACCAAGTCAGAGTGGGGAGCAGTCAAAAGTGGTGTCCCCCAGGGATCGGTATTAGGTCCCCTGTTGTTTCTTATATACATAAATGACCTAGATTTAGGTATAACTAGTAGGATAAGTAAATTCGCAGACGATACTAAAATGGGGAGATCAATTGATTCAGATAGCGATATAGAGTGCCTCCAAAGGGATCTAGATACCTTACATGAATGGTCAGTAAATTGGCAGATGAAGTTTAACATTGACAAATGCAAGGTATTAAAGATAGGGAAGATGCAAACAAATGTTAAATATAAACTAGCTAATTTAGAATTAGAAAATTCAGACTGCGAGAAAGATCTAGGTGTGTTTGTTAGCAATGATTTGAAGCCTAGAAAACAGTGTATAAGCGTTCGTAATAAGGCAAACAGGATTCTCGGGTTCATCTCTAGGAGTGTGAGTAACAGAACTGCTGATGTTATCTTAAAACTTTACTTGTCATTAGTGAGACCCCATATGGATTATGCTGTCCAATTTTGGTGTCCTTATTACAGAATGGACATAGATTCATTGGAGAGAATTCAGCGTAGAATGACAAAAATGATCCATAATATTAGAAATTTTCCGTATGAAGAAAGGTTGAAGAAATTAGGTTTACATTCGTTAGAGAGACGCAGAGTTAGAGGGGATATGATAGAGGTGTTCAAGTGGGTTAGTGGGATTAACAAAGGGGACATGACAAATGTACTAAAGCTCAGTGATAGCGAAAGAACTCGTACCAATGGTTTCAAATTAGATAAATTTCGTTTCAGAAAAGATATAGGCAAATATTGGTTTGGTAACAGAGTTGTAGATGGGTGGAATAGGCTACCAAGTGATATAGTGGGATCAAGAACGATAGGGAGCTTTAAGAAAAAATTGGATAAGCATATGGACGAGAAGGGTTGGGTGTGAAGGGGGATCAGCCAGGTTGGGCCAATCAGCGCTCTGCAGACCCCGTAATCCTGCGTTAATCTCTAACCGGTTTGGTAAGATAATCCTCAGGGTATTAGAGTGTTGAGCCTATAATTGGGCTTTGTAATTGGGGTTGTGTGGGACAGGGATCTGCCTTGCTTAGGCCAATCGGCTTTCTGCAGACTCCCATTTTCTTATGTTCTTATGTTCTTATGTAGGAAGCATAATACAAGCGTAGATAAAAAGACTGATAAACAAACAAATTAGCATATATAATATATATAATATATAATATATAACTGTCTTCGTGGTGCGATGCATAAGGTTTTGATTTTCGGTGTGAGCGTCCTGGGTTCGAATCCACGGACTGCCACATGTTTTTGTAAATTTCATTAATCGATTTTAGGAGCATAGTTGGTTGTTGGAAGGAACATAATAATATATATATATATATATAAGTAACACCACGTTCTTTAACATTAATACCAGATACAAACCCCAATGTGCTTGAATAAACTAATGGCAGCATATGGCCCTCCCGGGATTCGAACTCGGGACACCACACCCAGAACATAAGCACCAAAACCATTACACCACCAACACAGTTAAAGGTTGAGTACACGATCACGATTAATATTAATTTTCGAATTTTGGATATCAATCTAATCATGTACTCGGACCCAACTGCATTATGGAAAGCATAATATTTTAGTGAGAGGAAAGAACATAGAATGGGGCCAAGATCACTAAGGACCGGCCTCGCTATAATAGTTCCTGAATCTATAGAAATAAGTAACACCCCATTCTTTAACATTAATATCAAATACAAACCCCAATGTACTTGAATAAACTAAAGAAAGCATATGGCCCTCCCGGGATTCGAACTCGGGACACCACACCCAGAACATAAGTGCCTAAGCCATTACACCCCCAACACACTATACTAAAAAGTAGTTAACCCTTTCAACATCCGAGAACGCGTTTATACCGGCTATTATTAGACGATCTTATTATCTTAGGAAGGAATTGTGGTAGTCAGAGGGTTAATTAAGATAGACTTTACCCAATAGAGATCCTTCTAAAACTGAAAATGTTAACCAAAATATAATTAGAAAGCGTCCTCGAACACTGAAGTGGTTAGGAAATTTTAGGAAATCTTCTACTTTATTTACAGGCTGAGCTTGATTATAGTCACTGTTATATTAACTGCATACTGAAATATAGAAAAGGTTATGTTTAAGTTGAAGTCATTACTGCATACCCAATCTCACGAACATTTTGTTATTTTTGATAACCCCCCTGTACCGGCAACGTCTTTTTAAATTTATCCTAGCTATAATTAGACGATTTTGTGCAGCTTACAAAGGATCTGTGGTAGTGTAAGAGGTTAAGTGAGATGGTTCGATGTCTGTTAATTGCTGGAGAGCCTTTTAACAAGTGTAGAATACGCGCGGACCTGTATTGGAGACACCAAAACCATTATTGATTTTGTTTCACCCTTTCGATATACAATTACACCTTTCTTTCTGTCATTATGGCTAACATTAGACGATTGTGTACAACTTTGGTGGAACCTCGATTGACTTTTATAATCCCTCAGGTCCTTCCCAAACTGAATAAAATCGTCTAATGAGAGCTAGACTAGTGACATAAGTAGACAGTACTCAAAGGATAAATATATTAATTCAAGGCCGAATGGTCATAGTACTGGGTAATTAACCAAGAGTTGGCATGTTCGAAACCCCCTCAATCTAGGGAAGGTATGATTGGCAGTGGATTTGTGCAGTACGCCCTAAGGCATAAATTGTGGCGTTGGGATTTGTGCAGTACACCCTAAGGCATAAATTGTGGCGTTGGGATTTCAAAGCTATCTAGAAGTGAATCGAATGGTGTCTCTTTACCTTCTATATGCATTTCACTAGTTCATTTTAGCCATTAGAGGAGTAGGAAAGGATCCGAATTTCTGTCCTAGAGACTACGTACTCTCAACACTTTTCTTTAGGCTAAGCCCACCAAGATGCCAGGAAAACCCTATTCCCGCTATATATATTTCCAGTATAATCTGTATGACTCACCCCTCAATCCTCAACATATTCAGTAGGAAGAAATACTTTACTTTATTTAGTCCATGGAAGATCTTGTTGGAACTTTCCTGTTTCTCTCCATTAGTTTGGAGATTTTAAGACGTTTCACCTTATTTGTTTGGTGATAATAAGACGCTGCATCCCATTCAGGTGATGACTTTTTTCTGGGCGAGCGATAACGATTAGCTTGGAGGGGGTCTGGGTAGGCATTTTTGAGTTTAAAGGAAGAGTGGCAAGGCGTTTTTGTTAGCCTAAGGGACAACTAAAAAACATCGATCGTAAATGGCAAAAGCAAAACACGTCTTGGGGGGGCATGATGAAATTTTGTTTAATAAGTATTGCTTGTTTTAAACCTTTTTCAGGCAATGTGATTTAGTTTGTCCCATAAGCTAACAAGAACGCCTTCCCAGACGTCCTTCAAAATACAAATATATTCTCACCCAGACCCATTTCAAGCTAAATATGTACATTTTCCGTTAGAAAATGTTGCAGCCACAAGCAGCTTAGATCCATCACTCGCTATCGCTCGCCCAGAACAAAAATGACGCCTGAATGGGTGAAGCGTCTATCGCGAAGCTAATTTGGTGAAATGTCTTAAAATCTAAAACATAACCAAAAATGGAAAGAAAAAGGGGAGGTCCAAAAATACACCCCTTGGACTAAATAGGGTTAAGGTAAATTCAAAATAATTCCATTTGGCATTTTCGTGCTGCCAACTGGAGGCTCTTTGGCAGCACTTCCTTGAGAGTGCCGAGCATAATCGAGGCATGCATTGCATTTTCTTTCTCTCAAACTAACTCGCAAACATCTTGGTTTAATCACGCTTGTTTTAGTGCTGTCCACAATAAGGAGGAAGCATTCAAACGGTACCATCGCCTTCGAACTCAAGAATCTTGTACTTCTTATGATCCTGCCCGATATCTAGCCAAATCTGTTCTTTGACTTACCAAAAACTCTGTCATCAATAATAAATGTTCTGAACTTTCCAACTCTACTCTTCCCAAGCTTTCTGGCAGATAACCAAAAACCTCTTCAACAATTTTACTTCCTCATCTTTGCCTCTTCTTTTCCACTCTGATGGCACCACCATAATTTCTTCCTTCGACAAAGCTGAACTCTTCGCTCAAACTTTAGATAAAAACTCCACCTTGGATGATTCCGGTGCTATTCCTCCCTCTCCACTTCCCTCTCTTCTACTTATGTCTAATATCATATTATCTTCTAAGGATATACAGTACTTTCTGCCCTCTAAGGGCTTAATAAAAAGAAGGCATAAGGACCTGATGGAGTTCCTCCTGTTGTACAACTCAAACACTGTTCTTCTATGCTGACTCCATGCCTAGGCACAAACTTGTCATCTCTGTCTATCCTCTAATGTCTTCCCTTCTGGCTGGAAGTTTGCTCTAATTCAACCTGTTCCAAAGAAGGGTGACCGCTCATAACCCTCCAACTATCATCCAATTGCTCTTATATCTTGCATCTCTAAAGTTTTTAAAACAATTCTTTATCTTAAATTTCTTAAGCATTTGTCTTCCCATAATCTACTTTTAGATAGCCGGTACTAGTGACCATCTTTCATGTCTTAATAACTCTTGGTTATCCTCCTTTTGGGACTTCAGTGAAACCTTTTCTATTGCGCGAGACATATAGAATGCCTTCGATACAGTCTGGCACAAATCTCTAATTTCTAAACTACCCTCATTCAGTTTGTATTGCTCCATCTGTGCCTTTATTTCCAATTTCCTTCCTGGCCGTTCTTTAGCTGTGGTTGTGGACAGCCATCTGAGCTCCTCAACCTATCAATTCCGGTGTTCCTCATGATTCTGTCCTGTCTCCAGCTCTCTTTCTAATATTCATTAATGATCTTCTCATCTGTACTTCTAGTACTTTCCACTCATATGCTGCTGGCACTCATATACTGTTGGCTCCACCTTACACTATTCAACTAGTTTTCCACAACAACCAAGCTTGCAACCACTCAAAAATTCACGTAATGAGGCCATAGTATGCCTATCTTCTGATTTATCAACTATCTCCGATTGGGGCAAAACAATTTTTGTATCTTTAATATCTCCAGGACCCAATTTCTTCTAACTACCTGTCACCATCTTCCACACGACTTTCCCCTATTCTTCAACAATACATAAATCAACCCTTCATCTTCTCTCAGCATTCTTGGTGTTTCTTTTTCTCCTGATCTGTCTTGGAAACATCATATTATCACTCTTACTAAAAACACCTTTCCAGAAGTTACCTGTGCTCAACTGTCTCTGAGTTCTTCACCCCTGCACAGCTTCTTGTTCTGTATAGGGGCACAGTACACCTATATATCGAGTACTGTTTTCATGTGTGGGGAGGCTCTACCTATACCGCACTTCTCGAAAGGGTAGAATCAAAAGCATTTAATCGTACCAACTCACTTGCTCTTACTATTTCCCTACAATCTCTCTCTACAGCCGGGTTGGGCCAATCAGCGCTCTGCAGACCCCCATAATCCTGCGTTAATCTATAACCGTTTTGGTAAGATGATCCTCAGGGTATTAGAGTGTTGAGCCTATAATTGGGCTTTGTAATTGATTTGGGGTTGTGTGGGACAGGGATCTGCCTTGCTTAGGCCAATCGGCTTTCTGCAGACTCCCATTTTCTTATGTTCTTATGTACACACTGCAATCTCTCTCAGTCTTCTTCCGCTGTTTCAGTAAACAGTGTTCTTCAGAGCTCTCTAAGTGAATAGCTCCTCCCATACGGAGAGTGGGGCACCCGCCTTTCAATACACTCCCACCCCTACTCTGTGTAACTCTCTAACCCAAGATTGAACCAATTTTCCCTGTCTTTCCTCTCCTCAACAATTAAGCTTCGCGTCAGAGTTCACCAGGGCTCTGTGTTAAGCCCTCTCCTCTTTGTTATGGTTCTGGAGGCACTATCTGGTGATTTCAGAGTTGGGCTCCCCTGGGAACTGCTATACACAGATGTCCTAGTACTTATCGCAGATAGTGTGCAGGATGCCGAGGCTAAGTTCAGAAGATGGAAAGAGGGCATGGCAAGTATAGGGTTAAAAGTTGACATAAATAAAAAAAGGTTTTACACACTGGTTTAGGGCTAGGTAAGGTAGATAATCATGGAGCATACCCATGCGCAGTATGCAGAAAAGGGGTGTGCGTGAACTCAATACAGTGTAGCGTGTGCTGCAGCTGGGTAGATCACGGGAATAAGCGCTGCACTAGAATAAAGGGACCTCTACCAAGGAAGAAGTCTGAAATTGAGAAATTTGTATGCATAGTTTGCAAAGGTGAGCTTGTATTCAATGGCCGGCTCGAGAGTGTCAACTTTGGCAACGAGGCACTGGAGATGGTGGACAAGTTTTGCTACTTGGGAGATACCATCTCTGCCTGTGGTGGGGCCGAGGCCACTACTATCGCCAGAATAAGATGCGACTGGGGAAAGTTTAGAGACCTTTTGCCACAACTTACCATGAGAAGATTCCCTCTCCCCTTGAAGGGAAAGGTGTACGCTTCATGCGTTAGAAGCGCAATGACATATGCTTCAGAAACGTGGCCTGTCAAAGCGGATGATACCAACAGAATGGAATGCAATGAGATGAGAATGGTGAGATGGATGTGTGATGCCAAACTGCAAGATAGGATGTCAAGTGAGGAGCTAAGGAGAAGGTTAGGTATCAAGAGTATCAGTGATGTGATGCGTACTAGCAGGCTTGGATGGTTTGGACATGTGGAGAGGATGGATGAACAAAGCTGGGTGAAAAGATGCAAGTCCATGAATGTGGAGGGAGCTGCACCTAGGGGCGGACCAAGCAAGACGTGGGATCGGACTTTGCGGTCTGATCTTAAATCAAAGAACCGGACAAGTGAGGCAGCTCTTAACAGGGTTGCCTGACACGTCGCCATTAGGACGTGAGACCGGAACCGCATTTTGTGTGAAACACTTGGTCTTTAAATTTGTGTATGTGTATGTATGTATAAGCTTTTGAACTCCCTCAATCTGTCTTTCCCTCATATTCTAACTTAACCCCCCCAGACATATTAACTTACGAAAGTTAGGGGTTGCCTGAGCGCCCGGTATTTCCCCCACAAGTCTTTCTCACACTGAGGGACCGTTAGAAGTCGGAGAAATTTGGGGTTGCCATCAACAGACAGATTATGATCTAACTTACCTAACTTACTGAGCTCAAAATGACGCAAATGCGTCATATAACTTATTATTGAGCTATTTCACTAAGTTCATATGACGCGATCGCGTCATATGATACTTTTAGGCGAAACCGCCATATGACGCGATTGCGTCATATGTGACGGAGAGGGTTAAACTGCTTCAAGCTCCATGTGACCAGACATTTTAACTCTAACGGAACTTCAATTTGACTCTCAGTGACTTTTTCAACTTAGGGGAATATTCTTATTTCAGGCAGCTTTGCCATTTGTCTCTTTCACTTGCATAACAAAAATCTGGCTATATGATATATAAAAGTAATAAATACTTGGTATGAAATGTGTTTTTGTAATTACTAACACGCAAATATGCTTGAAAAAAGTCCATATTTTACTTAAGGAAATGTCTTAGTCATTTGGGTTGTATTCCTAGACAACCCCATCACTTTCGGTGGTATTTAATATATTTATTTTCGTATGCATAACCGGTTAAAATGATACACTAGTTTTTGTAATTGCCTTAAAAGCAATGAAATAAAGTTTCAGTATGTCTCAGTGAATACAACAGCTAACCTATTATACTGACTGGTTAGAAACACGGTAAAACTATGGTAATTACCACCAACAATGATGAGGCTTATCTAGGAATACGGGCCTATGGCTGAAAAGGTAAAATAGGTAAGCATAATAACGTGAGTTATGGGACGCTAAAGCTTCGTGCTATTAGAACCAGCTCGCATAAATTATCGATTAACTTTACATAACATTAGCGATGTAAATGATAATGGATATGAAATAGATATTTAAAGTGTCCATAATAATCTAACTAGTTAAAGGTATATTGATAGTAATAAACTCATCCAATTCAAGAATAGAAAGGTAAATCACTCACTAATTTTAAATACCCTACCTTTTTCATATCCTTGTTTTTCTTACATTGTTGCACAATTATGCAAGAAACCACCTTTGAAAGTCGCTAAAGTAATCAATTAATCAAAAAAACTGTGTGTGTGTTGGTTTTGCTACCACTGTTGAATAATTTAGTCACGCAGGTGTATGGGTCGATCAACTGTCCGAATGGCTCACTGAACACCGACTTGGGCTTCCTACTCATACTAAATTTATCAGAAATTTTAACTTTATGGGACGTTTCTTTTCTAGCCCAATATTTTCAAATAATTACTTTTACAAACTAAGTTCAATGCAGTCATTCTGCCATTCTTATCAACCGTCATTTTCGTTTTAGCATTTATAGAACCTTATTTTATTCCAATGTTTTTCTTTTCTTTTGTGCACTTGACATCATACATTAATCATTCAGAAGAGTTCAATACAGGTACTTGAATCTGAATATTTTTTCTATGTCATTGAGGGAGGCAAAAGGCAGAACTGCCTTTAGCGAGTGCCTCCCCCATAGTTGAAAGAGTGACATGGCCAAAATCAAGGGAAATGCCTGGACACACAGAGTTTGAAGCAATTTAAGTCATAGGAAGATGGAAAGATTGATTCTGGGGGAGAGTTCCAGAGCTCAGCTGTTGAGTAGAAGAAAGACTGAGAGTAACGTTTCACTCTCGGGTTGGAGAGTTGCACAGAGTAGGGGTAGGATTGAGTTGCAAGTCGGGTACCATGTGCCCTACGTAAAGGAGGTGGTATACACTGGGAAAGCTCTGAGGAACACTAATTATTATAGTAGCGATAGAATAGCGAGAGAGATGCAACATTGCGGCGGAGAGAGAGACATTGCAGAGAGTTGGTGAGTGGACGGGAGTTAATGATACAAAAGGCCTTCCTTTCAACTTTGTCTAGGAGAGCGGTGTGAGAGGAACCTCCCCACACATGTGAACAATACTCAATACAAGGACGCCCTATGCCCCTGTACAGAGCAAGAAGCTGTCCAGGGGAAAAGAACCCCCTAAGGCGGTTGAGCACACCCAGCTTCTGGGAGGCTGCCTTAGCAAGACTGGTAATATGGTCCTTCCAACTGAGAGCAGAAGAAAAAGAGACACCAAGAATATTGAGAGAAGATGAAGGATTGATTTTTGTATTGTTGAAGAATAAGGGATAGTCCGCTGGGAGTTCCTTACAGGTAGATAGATGGAGAAATTGGGTTTTTGAAGCATTAAAGGTAACAAGGTTTCTCTGCCCCAATTGGAGATAGTATTTAGATCAGAATTTAAGAGTTCTATGGCTTCATTACGTTTGTCGTTGAGGGATTGCTGGCTGGGGCGTTCTGAAAAACTAATGGTGTAGTGTAAGGTTGAGTCGTCTGGCGTATGAATGAATGGGAATTGAGGTACAGTTGAGGAAATAATTTATAAAAATTAGAAAGAGAATAGGAGATAGGACAGAGCCCTGAGGAACACTGGAGTTTATAGGGTGAGGAAGTGAACAATGGCCGTCCACAACCGCGGCTATGGAACGGCCGGAAAGGAAATTCGAGACAAAGGCACAGATGGAGGGATAGAAACCGAAGGAGGGCAGTTTAGAAATTAAAGATTTTTGCCAGACTCTATCGAAGGCCTTCGATATGTCTAGTGCAATAGAAAAAGTCTCACCGAAGTCCCGAAAGGAGGATGACCAAGAGTTAGTAAGATATGAAAGAAGATCACCAGTAGAGCGACCCTTAAGGAAGCCATACTGGCGATCTGAGACCAGATTATGAGAAGAGATTTGCTTAAGAAATTTGGAAGCAAGAATAGTTTCAAAAACTTTAGAAAGACATGAGATGAGAGCAATTGGACGATAGTTAGAGGGTTGAGAGCGGTCACCCTTCTTTGGAACAGGTTGAATGTGAGCAAACTTCCAGCATGAAGGGAAGGCATTAGAGGATAGACAGAGATGAAAGAGTTTGCCTAGGCAGGGAGTCAGCACGGAAGCACAGTTTTTGAGAACAACAGGAGGAACACCGTCCGGACCGTACGCCTTATTAGTATTAAGCCCAGAGAGGGTAGAAAGTACATCTTTAGAAGAGATTAGGATAATAGGCATAAGTAAGAGGGCCCAGAGATGATAGAAATTACATCTTTAGAAGAGATTAGGATATTAGGCATAAGTAAGAGAGAGGAGGGTGGAGAGGGAGGAATAGCACCGGAATCATCCAAGGTGGAGTTTCTAGCAAAAGTTTGAGTGAAGAGTTTAGCTTTGTCAGAGGAAGAAGTGATGGTTGTGCCATTAGAATGGGAAAGGGGAGGGAAAGACGAGGAAGAGAAATTGCTGGAGAGGTTTTTGGCTAGATGCCAGAAAGCTTGGGAAGAGGAGCTAGAGTTGGATAGTTCAGTGCATTTATTATTGATGAATGAGTGTTTGGCAAGTCGAAGAACAGATTTGGTTTGATTCCGGGCAGAAACATAGGAAGAATGAGAGTCTTGAGTTTTAAGGCGTCGGTACCGTTTGAATGCTTCCTCCTTATTGCGGACAGCAGTAGAACAGGCGTGAGTAAACCAAGATTTTTTAGCATTAGTCTGAGAGAAAGAGAATGGAATGTATGCCTCCATGCCCAATAGGATTACCTCGGTAATGCGCTCAGCACTCTCCGAGGGTCCCCGGCCACGGAAGCAGAAATCATTCCATGGAAAATCAAAGAAATACTGCCGGAGAGCCTCCCAGTCGGCAGTGCCAAACTGCCACAAGCGCCGCCGGCTAGGAGGATCGGGTGGCCGTACTGGAGAGATAGGACAGTTGACAGAGATAATTTTATGGTCGGAGGAGCCCAAAGGGGAGAAAAGATCGACAGTATAAGAAGAAGGATTAGAAGTTAGAAACAAGTCAAGAATGTTGGGCCGATCTCCGATGCGATCCGGGATATGGGTGGGTTGCTGAACTAACTGCTCTAGCTCATTTAGGATAGAAAAGACGTAGGCTTGTTCACCAGGTAGGTCAGTAGTGCGAGAGGATTGCCATTGGCGGTGGTGAACGTTGAAATCTCCTAAGATAGAGATTTCTGAGAAAGGAGAAATGGATAGAATGTGTTCCACTGTAGAGTTTAGCTAGTCAAAGAATTTGGAAAACTTGGTAGAGTTAGGGGAAAGATAGACAACACTATCTTATTATTTATTACTTCCACCAACGAAGTCGGAGAAGGTTATGATTTTGCGTACGTTTGTCTGTTTGTTTATGTCTGTAAATAAACTATCACAAAACGTTGTGAACTGGTTTTCACGAAATTTGATAGGCACATAGGATATAGGGCATAGCACTGTCGTGGTAGGCGGCTCACAAAGTTACGAACTGCTGTTCATGACATATGGTGGGCAGATAGGATATATGCCAAGGAAAAAAGTGATTCCATTTAGGAGACGATTCGTATAGCGCATACCTCCGTCAGAGTAGGCATTTATACGTTCTCCCGAGTGACCCTATATAGTTACCTCCACCAATGAAGTTGAACGGAGGTTATATTTTCGCCTCTGTCTGTCTGTCTATAAACAAGATATCTCGCAATGTTATGAACCGATTTTCATGAAATGTTGTGGATATGCGCCAAAGAAGAAGTGAATAAACTTAGAAGGCAATTTAGATCATATTCAGAAATCCAGATCAAGAAGAAAATATAGACCTACGATATGGATGGTAAGAACCAGCCAATGTAGGCAAAGATACGCGCGCTACCGAGTACCCCTTTTAGTTAACTATTCGCGTTTGTTTCTTTATCATTATTTTGACAGGTTGCATGAAGTTCAATAAATAATTAAAGAGTCAAATGCAATTACCTATGCTTGAACGATATTGAATAACCAACCTATTGTAATTCCAAACAATCATAAACTGCGCAAGGGGAAACAAAATGCAAAGACTTAAACTAGTTTGCATAATTACTAAACAAAATATAATTATAATAATCAATATTTGAAAACTGGTCCAAGGTCACTAAACACTTCGTAGTGGTAGTCTTTTCATAGCAACATTATATCGATTGTTCCTTCCTTAAATTCTCTTTTCCAACCCACTTACGACTTTGGTTGAAAATGCCAAGTTGATTATATGCTGGTGACCTTGTAATGCAGTTCTTTAAAGGTCTCGTTGGTCTAGTTCTAAAGATAATGTAAAAATAAGTGTCTTGCATAAGCCTGAGTACTGTACTAACGTATTATTTTACATAAATTTTCGAGACAGTTATTTTGGTTTGTTTAATTATGTTTAGAGTTTGGTGATTGGCAATTATCATGCATTTAACAGATCAGAATTGCATAATTGTTTCCCTTTAATGCACAATTTCGTACATGTGCATGGTTTGTTGCTTCGTATTTCGGACAAGTAAATTCGCAGACGATACTAAAATGGGGAGATCAATTGATTCAGATAGCGATATAGAGTGCCTCCAAAGGGATCTAGATACCTTACATGAATGGTCAGTAAATTGGCGGATGAAGTTTAACATTGACAAATGCAAGGTATTAAAGATAGGGAAGATGCAAACAAATGTTAAATATAAACTAGGTAATTTAGAATTAGAAAATTCAGACTGCGAGAAAGATCTAGGTGTGTTTGTTAGCAATGATTTGAAGCCTAGAAAACAGTGTATAAGCGTTCGTAATAAGGCAAACAGGATTCTCGGGTTCATCTCTAGGAGTGTGAGTAACAGAACTGCTGATGTTATCTTAAAACTTCACTTGCCATTAGTGAGACCCCATATGGATTATGCTGTCCAATTTTGGTGTCCTTATTACAGAATGGACATAGATTCATTGGAGAGAGTACAGCGTAGAATGACAAAAATGATCCATAATATTAGAAATCTTCCGTATGAAGAAAGGTTGAAGAAATTAGGTTTACATTCGTTAGAGAGACGCAGAGTTAGAGGGGATATGATAGAGGTGTTCAAGGGGGTTAGTGGGATTAACAAAGGGGACATGACAAATGTACTAAAGCTCAGTGATAGCGAAAAAACTCGTACCAATGGTTTCAAATTAGATAAATTTCGTTTCAGAAAAGATATCGGCAAATATTGGTTTGGTAACAGAGTTGTAGATGGGTGGAATGGACTACCAAGTGCTATAGTGGGATCTAAGACGGTAGGGAGCTTTAAGATAAAATTTAAGATAAATTTAAGATTGAAAATTTGGCACAGTTTCCAGAAGTCCGTATGGTATATAGCGATAGTATAGAAAATAGGTTAAGTACGGTTACTATAAGTAGAAATGATGTGCTTAAGGAAATTGACAGACTGAAACCTCATAAATCGCCTGGTCCTGATGAGGTATATGCTAGAGTATTAAAAGAATGTAGGGATGAGTTAAGTTACCCATTAACATTTTTATTTAACAAGTCATTGGAGACAGGTATAGTTCCAGAAGCTTGGAAGCTTGCAAACGTAGTTCCGATCTTCAAAAAAGGTGACAAATCAATAGCATCCAATTACTGTCTCATTAGTCTTACATCAATCATAGGAAAGCTACTAGAGTCAATTATTGCAAGTAAAATTAGAAACCACTTAGATACATTTAATTTAATAAATTCTTCTCAGCATGGATTCACTCAGGGACGTTCTTGCCTTACTAATTTGCTTAGTTTCTTCTCAGAGGTATATGAAGCAGTAGATAATGACAAGTCATATGATATAATATATTTAGATTTCAGTAAAGCTTTCGACAGAGTCCCCCATGAGAGATTGATGAGAAAGGTTGAGGCGCATGGAATAGGTGGGGCGTTGTTGGGATGGATTAGGTCATGGCTAATTGGTAGGAAGCAGAGAGTCAGCATAAATGGTACGAAGTCAGAATGGGGAGCAGTCAAAAGTGGTGTCCCCCAGGGATCTGTATTAGGTCCTCTGTTGTTTGTTATATACATAAATGACCTTGATTTAGGTATAACTAGTAGGATAAGTAAATTTGCAGACGATACCAAAATGGGGAGAACAATTGATTCAGATAGAGATATAGAGTGCCTCCAAAGTTATCTAGATACCTTACACGAATGGTCAGTAAATTGACAGATGAAGTTTAACATTGACAAATGCAAGGTATTAAAGATAGGGAAGATGCATACAAATGTTAAATATAAACTAGCTAATGTGGAATTAGAAAACTCGAATTGTGAGAAAGATCTAGGTGTGTTTGTTAGCAATGATTTGAAGCCTAGACAACAGTGTATAAGCGTTCGAAACAAGGCAAACAGGATTCTCGGGTTCATCTCTAGGAGTGTGAGTAACAGAACTGCTGAGGTTATCTTAAAACTTTACTTGTCATTAGTGAGACCCCATATGGATTATGCTGTTCAATTTTGGTGTCCTTATTACAGAATGGACATAGATTCATTGGAGAGAGTACAACGTAGAATGACAAAAATGATCCATAATATTAGAAATCTTCCGTATAAAGAAAGGTTGAAGATATTAGGCTTACATTCGTTAGAGAGACGCAGAGTTAGAGGGGATATGATAGAGGTGTTCAAGGGGGTTAGTGGGATTAACAAAGGGGACATGACAAATGTACTAAATCTCAGTGATAGCGAAAGAACTCGTACCAATGGTTTCAAATTAGATAAATTTCGTTTCAGAAAAGATATAGGCAAATATTGGTTTGGTAACAGAGTTGTAGATGGGTGGAATGGACTACCAAGTGCTATAGTGGGATTAAAAACGATAGGGATCTTTAAGATAAAATTGGATAAGCATATGGACGAGAAGGGTTGGGTGTGAAGGGGGATCAGCAGGGTTGGGCCAATCAGCGCTCTGCAGACCCCCGTAATCCTGCGTTAATCTCTAACCGTTTTGGTAAGATGATCCTCAGGGTATTAGAGTGTTGAGCCTATAATTGGGCTTTGTAATTGGGGTTGTGTGGGACAGGGATCTGCCTTGCTTAGGCCAATCGGCTTTCTGCAGACTCCCATTTTCTGATGTTCTTATGTTCTTATTGGATAAGCATAATTATGGACGAGAAGGGTTGGGTGTGAAGGGGGATCAGCCGGGTTGGGCTAATCAGCGCTCTGCAGACCCCCATAATCCTACGTTAACCCTTAATTAGCGGCTCACCACATAAGTCGTATTTAATAAAGCTGGACTATGTGGCGGCGCTCGACATAGGTCGAGTGGCAATTTCAGCACGTAATGTTGCTGAGAGAGAGAGACAAGTGGTGGCAGGAGAGTAGCGAGCGTATGACTGCTCCAGACCACCGCGGCGAACATACTGACACGAATCCCAGCTCCCTCCTCCCTCTCTCACTCGCTATATAAGGAATTGTATCGGGAAAGTGGCTAATTACATGCTTTTTGCACTCGCGTTGCACGGTTATTGCAAGAAAACTAGCCATCATAAAAGGATCGTTATGGTGTCATTCGAAAGCTCTGTTTATGCCCTTTCAGGGATAGGTACTTGTTTTACGTTCTGGGTCTTATTTAGGCATGAAAATGATCACGTAAACAGCCCTATTTTGGCTAAAAACACCCCGCTGGGCGGTACATATAAATAAACCGCATAGGCCGCTCGTAAGGTGTTAATATCTAACCGTTTTGGTAAGATGATCCTCAGGGTATTAGAGTGTTGAGCCTATAATTGGGCTTTGTAATTGAACTGGGGCTGTTTGGGACAGGGATCTGCCTTGCTTAGGCCAATCGGCTTTCTGCAGACTCCCATTTTGTTATGTTCTTATGTTTTTAATTTTGAGATATATTATTTTCATCAAACAGTACCAAAACATGTATTAACACACAATCCTAGATAATACTTATGGAGCTTCGTCTACATATGTGTTATATCTCGACATGTAATGCGATTTGTTAATTTGCAAAACGTTCACTTGCATTGCCTTGGAGACAGACAGACAGACAGACAGACAGACAGACAGACAGACAGACAGACAGACAGACAGACAGACAGACAGACAGACAGACAGACACACAGACACACACACAGACACACACACACACACACACACACACACACACACACACACACACACACACACACACACACACAGCATCACTTCTCCCATTTATTCTGTTTCAGTGAATATTTTCCTCTCCTCTCTACAAATGTACTGCCCCAAGTCAAAGTCAGCATATACCTATTTGAATCTTTATCAAACCCAAAGGGGATTAGACAGTGTTATAAGTTATCCCAAATGCTTTAGAGTTTGACATTAAAGATTCATAGATTCAAATATATGTGTTCTTATTTAATGCTGTAAGTGTAACGCCCCAAATTAGTCATTATACAGACCCATCCAGGGTTGCAGATGTCCGTGTTGGCCTCCTGGATCTGATGACCTGCCCGGCACCCGTAGCTTGCAGATAACACCAGTCCTGTTACAGAAAATAGTCCACAGTTATTCCGTTGAGCTCTTGGAATTTTATTTATGTTGTTTTTCATTATGCATGCCATCTACAGATCTGTTGAAGATGATATACCACACAGTTTATTTCAATGGTAACTAAAATCTACAATAACATCCAAAACTTACACCAAACGCCAGAATTATTGGAGGTTTTATACACATTGGAGTTATGGTATGGCTAATATATAAACATAAATAATTACATTTAACCCACTGAGGACTTTCTTGAGCATAAGA
The DNA here is from genome assembly GCA_032716605.1 of Paralithodes platypus. Taxonomy (NCBI): domain Eukaryota; kingdom Metazoa; phylum Arthropoda; class Malacostraca; order Decapoda; family Lithodidae; genus Paralithodes; species Paralithodes platypus. The sequence goes on along the minus strand of CM064568.1, from coordinate 15,718,750 downwards.
TGTGTTTGTTAGCAATGATTTGAAGCCTAGAAAACAATGTATAAGCGTTCGTAACAAGGCACACAGGATTCTCGGGTTCATATCTAGGAGTGTGAGTAACAGAACTGCCGATGTTATCTTAAAACTTTACCTGTCATTAGTGAGACCCCATATGGATTATGCTGTTCAGTTTTGGTGTCCTTATTACAGAATGGACATAGATTCATTGGAGAGAGTACAGCGTAGAATGACAAAAATGATCCATAATATTAGAAATCTTCTGTATGAAGAAATTAGGTTTACATTCGTTAGAGAGACGCAGAGTTAGAGGGGATATGATAGAGGTGTTCAAGTGGGTTAGTGGGATTAATAAAGGGGACATGACAAATGTACTAAAGCTCAGTGATAGCGAAAGAACTCGTACAAATGGTTTCAAATTAGATAAATTTCGTTTCAGAAAAGATATAGGCAAATATTGGTTTGGTAACAGAGTTGTAGATGGGTGGAATAGGCTACCAAGTGATATAGTGGGATCAAGAACGATAGGGAGCTCTAAGATAAAATTAGATAGGCATATGGACGAGATGGGTTGGGTGTGAGAGGGATCTACCAGGTGTGGGCCAATCGGCGCTCAGCAGACCCCCGTAATCTTGTGTTAATCCCTGACCATTTTGGTGGGGCAGTACTCAAGGTATTAGTGAGTTGGGCCTATAATTGGGCCTTGTCATTGGGGTTGGGTGTGACAGGGATCTGCCTTGTATGGGCCGATCGGCTTTTTGCAGACTCCCATTTTCTTATGTTCTTATGTTCTTATAATACAGTCATCTAATGTTGGCCAGTATACAAATAAGAAACCTAGCCAAGACCTGTAGCTTGCACCCTATACTATGTTTATTCCAGTCAGGGTGGTGATGCCAGGCGGGAGTGTGATAGTATTGTCAACATAAGAAAATGAGAGTCTGCAGAAAGCCGATTGGCCCAAACAAGGCAGATCCCTCTCACACTCAACCCTAATTATAGGCCAGCTCACTAACACCATGAAGACCTCACCAAACCGGTCAGAGGTCAGAAAACGGCGGTCTGCAGAAAGAGGACTAGCCCACACCCGGCAGATCCCCCTCACACCCAACCCATCTCGTCCATATACCTATATAATTTTATCTTGAAGCTCTCTATCGTTCTTGATCCCACCATAGCACTTGGTAGCCTATTCCACCTATCTACAACTCTTTACCAAACCAATATATTTGCCTATATCTTTTCTGAAACTAAATTTATCTAATATGAAACCATTTGTTCGAGTTCTTTAGCTATCACTGAGCTTTATTACATCGTTCATGTCCCCTTCATTAATCCCACTAGCCCACTTGAAAACCTCTAACATATCCCCTCTAACTCTGCGTCTTTCTAATGAATGTAAATCTAATGTCTTCAACCTTTCTTCATATGGAAGATTAATAATGTTATGGATAATTTTTGTCATTCTACGTTGTACTCTCTCCAAGGAATCTATGTCCATTCTGGAATAAGGTCACCAAAATCGAACAGCATAAACCATAAACCATGACGAGTAAAGTTTTAAGAAAACATCAGCAGTTCTGTTACTCACACTCCTAGGGATGAACCCGAGAATCTTGTTTACCTTATTACAACCGCTCATACACTGTTTTCTAGGTTTCAAATAATTGCTAACAAACACACCTAGATCTTTCTCACAGTCTGAATTTTCTAATTCCATATTAGCTAGTTTATTTTTGAATTTGTATTCAACTTCCCTCTCTTTAATACCTTGCATTTGTCAATGTTAAAATTCATCTGCCAATTTACTAACCATTCGTGTAAGGTATCTAGATCCCTTTGGAGGCACTTTATGTCGGTATCTGAATCTATTTTTCTCCCCATTTTTGTATCATCTGCGAATTTACTTATCCTACTAGTTATACCTAACTCAAGGTCATTTGTGTATATAACAAACAACAGAGGACCTAATACAGATCCCTGAGGGACACCAGTTTTGACTGCTCCCCATTCTGACTTTGTACCATTTCCTGTACATTGTATATTCAAATAAATAGATTTATGGGCGCCATTTCCTAGTTGGTCCCGTATTTCTACATTATTTATCATATGTTCATTATTACTGAGAACTAAATCGAGGATATTATTACCTCTAGTCGGCGAGTTTATGAATTGAAATACAAAACTATCATGTACCGCCTCAATAAACTCTTCAGAATCTGAGTCACCGATTTAATGCTGCCAATCTATATTCGAAAAATTAAAATCCCCTATAATGCACACATTGATAAACCTTGATGCTATTTTCACTTCTTGCCATAAAGATTTACCTTCATTTCTACTCATAATTTGGTGGTCTATAAATAACTCCAATAATTATGGTATCACTACCTTTGCTAAAAGCAAACGTAATGAAGCCATAAAATACTTATCTTCTGATCTAGCTACTATTTCCAATTGGGGTAGAGAAAACCTTGTTGTATTTAATGCTTCCAAAACTCAATTTATCCATCTTACTACCCGTCAGGAACCTCCAGAGGACTATCCCTTATTCTTCAACAATACAAAAATCAACCCTTCATCTTCTCTCAACATTCTCGGTGTCTCTTTTTCTTCTGCTCTCACTTGGAAAGACCATATTACCAGTCTCGCTAAGGCAGCCTCCCAGAAGCTGGGTGTGCTCAACCGCCTCAAGGGGTTCTTTACCACTGCGCAGCTTCTTGCTCTGTACAGGGACACAGTGCGTCCGTGTATTGAGTATTGTTCACATGTGTGGGGAGGATCCTCTCACACTGCACTCCTAGACAAAGTAGAAAGGCAAGCCTTTCGTATCATTAACTCCCGTCCACTCACTAACTCTCTGCAATCTCTCTCTCTTCGCCGCAATGTTGCATCTCTCTCGCTATTCTATCGCTACTACAATAATCAGTGTTCCTCGGAGCTTTCCCAGTGTATACCACCTCCTCTATGTAGGGTACGTAGTACCCGTCTTGCAACACAATCCCACCCCTACTCTGTACAACTCTCCAACCCAAGAGTGAAGTGCTATTCTCAGACTTTCTTCTATTCAACTGCCGAGCTCTGGAACTCTCTCCCAGAATCAGTCTTTCCCTCATCCCATGACATAAATTGCTTCAAACTCCGTGTGTCAAGGCATTTTAACTCGAACGTCCCTTGATTTTGGCCCTGTCACTCTTTCAAATCTGGGGGAGGCACTCGCTGCAGGCAGTTATGCCTTTTGTCTCCCTCATTCACATAGAAAAAACAAAATCTACCCAAACACTTTCATTATCATTACTTAGTCTAATACCTGATTTAGTATAGCATTTTAATGAACTCTGACAAACACTGCTATTCCGCCACCCCTCCTACTTGTTCGGTCGTATTTAACCCCTCTCTGGCGGGGCCCGACTTAAGGCGGTCTAGAGAACCATGGACAAAAGAGCGGGGCCCGCCTTAAGTCGGTTGCGATGTTGAGCACATAATTTGCTCTGAGAGAGAGTCCGAGCGGTGGGAGGAGCGTAGGTTGGCTCTGACCGTTCGGCACGGCTCCCGCGCGCCGCAACTGGCCCCACCTCCACACACATCCACACCCACTACCTCGCTAGACAGGGAATTATGTAAGGAAATTACTGTATTTTAGGAATTTTTCCTTTGTGTTGCACGATCGTTGCAAGAGAACCCGTGGTCGTAGAAGGATGGTTCTGGTGTCATTGGAAAGCTCAATTAACGCCCTTTCACGGATACATAATTGTATTACGCTCTGGCTCTTCTTTATGCATGAAAAAGAGCATGGAATGAAGCTCATTTAGGGTAAATATGCCCACTGGGCAGGTAGTAGAAGTTATTAACCTAGCCACTCGTGGAATGTTAAACAAACTATATCGTGGTATATGGAATTCTGCTAAAAATTGTCTTGATTCTGTAATAGTCCATGTTTCAGTTAGCGCTATTATGTCTATATTTTCGTTGCCAACAAGTGCTCTAAGTTCGTCCATTTTGTTACATAAACTCCTACAGTTTGTATAATATAATCGCAATGTATTTATGTTGCTGGTATCGGATTTACCTTTATTTCGAACTGAATTCCCTGCTTCCGTTACACCTTCAATAGTTCTACTAGCAGTATTTATACTACCATCAATGCATTTAGTAACAACGCTGATACAATTAATATCCTGTGACTAAAATATTCGATTGCTATCTGATGTACCAGTATGACAATTGACCCTATCTAGACAATTATTCTTACTCATATTCTTAGGCTTTATTTTCAGCGAAACTCCGCGACAATCCTATCTATTGACCTAGCTAAATTTGCCACCACTAGCCGAGAAAGATGAACCCCGTCCTGTGCGTACAACTGATTTTTACCATATAATCGGGTCCAGTTAACGATTTCACATCATATTTCAACTATATTTTGATTAGAGGTATTTCACTTTTATTATATATACCGGTATATATATATATATACAGTATATATATATATATATATATATATGCTGTATATACACGAGGGGATATCGTAAAGTTTTAATTATCACCCGGAAGTTATTGAGCTATGTCGATGAAATTTTGTCAGTGTAATGACTGGTCCTTATGCCCATGATGGTTTAAAAATATTCTCCTAAGTTCATTTACTTTCTTTACAGGTGTCACTAGATGTCAGTAACGTGCAAGATGGAGAAGATTGAGGCTCGCAGTGTGATTAAGTTCCTATATTTGAAGGGTTACAATGCCCGGAAAATCCATGATGAAATGAAGATTGTCTATGGTGATGATTGCCCGTCATATGACACTGTTGTGAGGTGGAAAAGGAATTTCCTTCATTTCATCATGGATTTTCAGGGCACTGCTGCGAGCCTCAATCTTCTCCATCTTGCAGGTTATTGAAATCTAGCGACACCTGTAAAGAAAGTAAATGAACTTTGAAATTGTGTGCACCATCATGCGCATAAGGACCAGTCATAACACTGACAAAATCTCAGAGACATACTGTAGCTCAATAACTTCCGAGTGATAATTTGAATCTTTACGATGTCCCCTCGTATATACAGTATATATACAGTATATAAATAGTATATATAAATAGTATATATATATATATATATATATATATATATATATATATATATATATATATATATATATATACAGTATCGGTATATATATATATATATATATATATATATATATATGTGTGTGTGTGTGTGTTTCTATATTTGCTTGCTTTTGCCATTTTCGAGCAATGTAATTTAGACTGTCCCTTAGCCTGACAAAAATGCCTTCTCAGACTTACTTGAAACTAATAAGTGTGGACCCAGACCCCCTTCAACCTATAGTTATTCGTTTTTCGAAAACAGATTTTCCGGCCAAAGGCCGCATTCTTTTATGTTACAGGCTCGCCCAGAGAAATGTCGACACCTAAATCGGGTGAAGCGCCTTATTATCACCAAATTTATGCGGTAAAACGTCTTAAAATCTCCAAACTAATGGATCGAAACAGGGGAGGTCCAAAACTACCCCCTGGGGCAGCTTACTCAACCCTCCCCCTCGTAGCTTGTGGCCACAGTGAGAGGTGTTCATCATTCAGCCCCAAGGCTCGCTCCACACACCACTGTCAATCAATCAATCATTCAGAATCATAAACAGGGGGTGGGGCTATGCTGCCAGGTTAATTTAGACTGAGTATAGTAACAGCATTCCAGGAGAAACCAAAAGTGTATCCGATGACATTTTATAACACTCCAAGCCCTTGACATTTGGAGTCTCTCTCTCTCTCTTTCTCTCTCTCTCTCGATGGTGCGTAGTAGACAGTTATTTATTAGGCCTATATCAATTACGAAGCGTTTACATTAGACATATTAGCCGCGAGTCGAGGTGAGCTAGTTACTAACTTCACTAGACTGCAGTTTAAAACAAATCTAGAGTATAACAATGGTATGAAAAAGTATGTAATATAATTTGGTATATGGATGGTGATTTACCTTTCTATCCATGTATAAAAGTGGTTTATTACCACCAATATTAATTTAAATAAGTAGATTATTATGTACACTTTATTTAACATTTTCATACCCATTATGTAAAGGTTCCACTAGTATCTTTTAAATAGTGGAGGGGCATTCTTGCGACACTAGTAACAAATTAACTTTTCTATCCTCGAGGACACTTTAGCACTTATGTTTGGCTAGAATTAGACGATATTATTCAGGTTTGAAAAGCCCGCAAGTAATTAAATGGGTAAAATCCATCTCATTTAACCATCTGACTCCCACACCCTCCCTAAGCTGAATAATATCAACTACTAATAGCCAACAGTTTAAGCAACACGTCCTCGTATCTTAAAAGGTCTATCGTTATTTCCCTTGTATTTGCGGTTAGTAAAACGCCTTCACAGTAACAAATTATGGATATGAAAACAGGAAATTAAAGTGTCGATAATGTACTCTTATAAGTTATATTTTTAGTAATAAACCCAATTAATAAAAGGTTAACTACTGTATGTATAGTAAATGATCAATGGTTAATCACTGTCACCCACATTGTTATTAGTTCCCATTATTGTGAATGTTCACTTGTACACTGTAGTGTAAAAGCGCCCTTATTTAAGTAAAACAGGGCATTTAACTGCTATCATAATAATTATGTTATACAGTCATAATGCACATACTTACATACAACGACAACAATATAAAAAAATTATCAACGTTTTTCCAATTTTAGGAAACTGTAACCTACGTTTAGAAGATATATTCAGAGCGTATAACTATTCATCCCCAAAATGATTTTAAAATATCTCGGTTTGTAAATAAAATATATGTGTAGTTCAGATGGTTTTAACAATGCATACCCTACAGTGCGAGCCAAGACTTGTGCAATTTATCAGATAGCTTAGGAGAAAATATGTTGTATAATTAAAGCTGGCATTTAATCTTGGCCAATTTCACTTGAGAGATGCGAAAATCTAGGATACTACATGTTTAAGATCAAGGCCACAAACCAAGGGGATAGTGATGCCTGTATAGTTTACTAATTTTCACAATTTTTGTTGGTGAAGTATACATAGTACAAACCAGCAAAGTGAGGCCTCCATTGTATGGATGAAAATGACTAGTTTATGTAATTATATATTTGTATTTATATGTATATACTTGTTTATATGTATATACTTGTTTTATTTATATGTATATACTTGTTTATATGTATATACTTGTTTATATGTATATACTTGTTTATATGTATATACTTGTTTTATTTATATGTATATACTTGTTTTGTTTATATGTATATACTTGTTTATATGTATATACTTGTTTATATGTAAATACTTGTTTATATGTATATACTTGTTAATATGTATATACTTGTTATATTTATATGTATATACTTGTTTATATGTATATACTTGTTTATATGTATATACTTGTTTTATTTATATGTATATACTTGTTTATATGTATATACTTGTTTTATTTATATGTATATACTTGTTTTGTTTATATGTATATACTTGTTTATATGTATATACTTGTTTATATGTATATACTTGTTTCATTTATATGTATATACTTGTTTATATGTATATACTTGTTTTATTTATATGTATATACTAGTTTTGTTTATATGTATATACTTGTTTATATGTATATACTTGTTTCATTTATATGTATATACTTGTTTCATTTATATGTATATACTTGTTTATATGTATATACTTGTTTATATGTATATACTTGTTTTTATGTATATACTTGTTTATATGTATATACTTGTTTTAGAATTTCAAAATCTTTCCGTATAATGGACATTTCCTAACTTATTAAGTTTAACACCACGTGTTTCCACAAATATATAAATCATGAAATTACCGTTACCACTTGTTTTAACCTCGTCATTTAATCTAAAGTTATAGTTAGGTTTCTAATATCAACATTAACCCTTTCAGGATACGATAACGCGTGTCTTCGTTATAAGCTTGCTATTACCAAACGATTTTAAGCAGTTTGGAAAATATCTATAGGAATCAAAGGGGTGAACACTCTCTTAATCAAACCTTTGACTTTTTCCAAAATCTCTCATAAGCTGAATTTAATCGTCTAATGATAGCCAAAACAAAAGTAAGAAACGCGTCTTCGATTATTGAAAGGGTTAATCAGATTCCTCATTGTCTGCAAAATAATCTTCTAGAATAGCCTACACTTCTCGAGCCTAATGCAAAATTCTTGTGAATGTTTTTTTTTTTTTTTTTTTTTTAATCTCAACCTCCATTTATCATAACTTATTTGATAATGTGAATATCAAATCTCGTGATGCAATGATTGTAGATCAAATCATTAATTTTGCTAACAAAAAGGCATAATAGTTATTCGGATGTGTCTTTTTATAGTGCTCCTGACTGTGCAGTACAATTGGCCACATGAATTTGTATCCACTCCATGATTATTTGTATGGAAGGAAACAGAGTATGATTGATATAAAAGAAGAATTTGTTATAAATCAGTTAATTGGTCATAATTATTATACAGTATAACTACTGCATAAGATAATACACTTCTACTTCAATCATACTAATGTATACAAATGCACGCGTGAGCAACTGTACATCCGTGAGCCCTAATAGCGATGTACTCAACAGAATCCGTATTGAACCCGAACAAGACAATATATTGGTCTATTATAACTCAGAGGCCGGATACTCAAAATTATCTAGGACATCCTATCTCGTCTTATTTCCCTTAGGGCGCCCTATACTGCTCCAGTACGCTAATGCCACTATACTCAAAACAGTTAAGACGGCATACTCAGAAGCTGTGGGCAGCCATTTTGTGAAAAAGTTAAGATGTCCTGACTTAGGGTAGGTACACTCGACTAACTCGACTTAGGACACCCAACAGCGGAAAAAAGTTGATAGTGGGAGCCGATATTTAGGGTGTACCTCCAAACATTGTCCGAGCCCCGGCGTGGATTAAATATGGCCGGCCTCAAAGCGACTCTAGCCTATTTTAATTGTCATTTAAGGAGGCTATGGAAATAACTGGTGTAATTAATGGTTACAGCGTGACATTTTGTAATGGAACTAGTGGTCTTATACAGTTTTGGTCGCTTTTTAAGGCTTGAAAGAATGTATTTAAACATAGCTAAATAAAAGGATACTCTCCAAGCCTATGATTCTGTGATTTTACTTGATTAACAATTTCAATAATGGAATTACTTGTGTAATATGTACTCAATATACTGGATTTGGGGAAAATGACCTTTATGAAGTAGCATAGGCTATTGGTAACTTCACACACTGGGGTTTTGGCCTTTTGGGTGGTGGATATCGAGTTTAGCCTAGGTAAAATTAGTCCTATATATATATTTATAATTTACAATCTGTACCTACCTTTTACGTTTCTAATAATTAGTCAGTTGTTTCATTATGAAATTGCATGCATGTTTATCCATTTTCCAAGAATATCAAAATACAATGTGGAATTATAAAAAGCACCTATAAATAATATATATGGTGTCTAGGCCTAGAGAGACTTTTGATACATTTTACTTTGTTTGATTTATGGATAGATTATTAGTGAGGGGGCTTTGCCCCCCTCCCCATGATTTAATGTCATACTTACATATATTACCAGCAGGGGCAAATAACAGCAGTCAAATTAGACGCAAGTTTAACTGCGAGTGTGCGACTATGTAAACAAAGCGGGCGGTATACCCGCTAACATAAGTTTTACCAAACAAACTAACCTAGGTTAACTTACTATAACCTACCCTAGGTAAGGGTGGAGGAATTCGGGCGTATCGCCTGCCTTGTTTAGAATACTCGCATGCTGGACATCACGTCCCCGTCTAGTTTGACTGCCGTGGAATACAGTAATAGGTTAAGGGGTGCTTTGGACCCCCTCACACCCCCATGACTTATTATCATCATAATATTGCCAGCAGGGGACAAAATACTCCTTCCCCTACCCTAACTTAGTGACAAACTATAAATGGGACTTCTGGGAAAATAGCCTATCCTAACTTAATATGGACTAGGCCTAGCCTAATACGCTGCAAACTATTGTACACAAATTGAGCTCATGGGAAATTATAACCTGGCAGGATCTAGTAGCCTATAGACGTACTATAACAATGTAAATGGTCCTTATGGACAAAATAAATCATTACAATTCTACCTACCCTAAACACAAACCTACAAATATTCACTTCCTCAATCAGTAACCAGCGGCCCTTGTTCCCTCAAAAGGTAGGGAGAATCGGCAAGAGACACAACAAAAGAAAAAAAAAAAGAGGTGACAGGGGAAGAACATACAGCAACAGTTTGCCTGCAAAAAGCAAGCACACAAGCGATCCTACGAATGGATCAGCAAGCCCTCACTTAGTTTCATTTCCTCATCATATCTCAAACACTTTGTTAGGGGTTAAATTTAGGATATTGCACGAGTTATTATATATATATATATATATATATATATATATATATATATATATATATATACTGTAGATACATAGGCAAACAATAAGGTAATACAACAGCTGGGTAGCTCTCTCTGTCACAGTGGCGTTTGTTTATGTTGATCAGCTGATATTAATGTCCCGTGATTGGTTGATCCACCCAAACAATGGGATATAAGGAGCCCCGTGATTGGCTGAACATAAGGCACCCTAGAAGATTTAGAAATATTTAGGAGTTCTTAACCAATTGGGGACAGGATAGGACATCCTAGATTGTGTTTGTGTATACAACTTAGGACACGAGATAAGTTGTCCTAACCTGCTCATATCTTAGGGCGCCCTAAGTCAGTTAGGAAGTCCTAAGTGCCCCAAGTTAGGACAGTGTTGAGTATTCAACACTGCTCAATAGGTGGCGTTGTGAGAGTGAGGGTCTGAGTCTGGAGGGTGAGACGGTGAAGCACTTGAGCGAAGCAACCAGCCGCTTCAGAGATGGAGCTGCTTCGAGCCATGATGGATGCTTCACATGTCTCACTCCCCAGACTGGAACAAGACCTCACGGGCTTCACCGTGTTGAGCGGTGGAATGTACAGGCTCTCAGCCTATGCCCGAGAGGGAGTAGTTGGAATATAGAAAAAAAAAAAAAAAAAAAAAACAAAAAAAAAAAAATGCTCTGAGCTTGGCCGAACAGGTTCATTGATTCCAATAAGTGTAACCGTATTAGTACTTACGCCTATACATACCTATAAAACAAATGTATATATTTATATGTTTTAGTACTTACGACTGTACATAGCCTATTAAAATATTTAGGTATGAATGTATATTATTTGTACTTACGGCCGAACATAGTTTTGTAACCTAAATGTATATATTCATGTGTTATTACGTATGACTGAACATAGTCATATAACATGCATTTGTATATACAGTATATACTGTATATATATATATATATATATATATATGGGCAAGATATTTTGCAAGCATTATTTGTGAATCCATGTTCAAAGCACTCATTCAGTCTTCTTTTTGATCTGCAGGTTTAGCCTCATGGATCATTTTAATAGGAAACAGAGATATGCCAACCTCCATGATATTGGTGCCACTGGTGTCATATTGGCCTCTCTCTACACTTAAGTCCGTGTCCATAACTCACATTACACAGTCCTGGTAGGCTACAAGGAATGAAGTTGGGCCATTAGATCCAAAATCCTACAAACTCAAAATCAAAATATCCTCCTCTTGTCCAATAACTATGGCTCCAAAATGGCATCCACAATAAAATAGGGCCGATCTCTCTTACTATTGGATCGCTTGGCTCACTGTGTTCAGCTATTGTAATTTATGAGTTGTAAAGCTTTCTGAATCCCTTGTTTCATCTCCAATTCTACTGAAGCTATAAATGGTGCAATGCCTATTAATGAAAACAAGGGACTGGAGTTCTCGAAAAGAGGCTCCAGTCCAGACGCTATTCTTGACTTACAGTGTGCTGGCTTAAGGGGAGGTTTTTAGTTTGTTCCTTAGACCTCCATCAAGCTTATTATTACACCCCCTTTCAAGATAAATGTGTACATTTTTCGGTATATACATTTCCCGGCCGAAGGCCGGTTCCTCAAATTACAGGCTCGCTATCGCTCGCCAGGACAAAAAATCGACACCTAAATGGGGTCCAAAAAAAAATACTTTAAGTGGAAATCTCCCCTAAATAATCCAGAAGGGTTGATGGAGCCTCTGCAATCATATTTTACCTAACTAACTTAATCAACATGTCAGTAACAGTTTCATCAACAGTGTTAGCTCTCTGTCACATATTCCTCTGATTCAGGTATCCGACATAACAAGAATTTCTCTACTCCAGCCCGCAAGTTGCCTGCACACACTGAGAGAGACACACACACGGGTCGCTGTGTTGTATCGTGAATTGTATCGTGGTTCCTCCCTAACCAAGCTACTGTCAGCCTGTGTTAGCCTACACATCATCTCACCAATACAAAGTACATCTGCGTATGTACAGTAGCCCAACTAAGTTTTGCGACAATATTAGGTACAGTCCCGGCCATAAGTCCCATCCCACCCTTTTGCCCGTCTCTCTGAGAAATATGTAGATCTGTCACCGCCGCCTCGGACTATCGCATTAATGAGGTGTGAAGACCGATACGACTATAGATTAACCTTTACCCTACCTCCTTCCATATTCTCTCCTTACCTTCCTTCTTTCTTCGTTTCCCTTTTCCCTTTCTCATTGTGCTCCATCTAAACTAATATTATTTTGATGAGTGTGTTTGATATCGGTGTAGTATAACACCGTTATGCTACCTAACTCCGCCCCCTACCTTAACTATTTGCATATTTATATATCAGAGAGAGAGAGAGAGAGAGAGACGTGAAATAACATCGATTATTTTTATAGCACTCGCATAGAAGAGTTGTTCGTGGTCAATGTCTCATCACCTAGTATTAAGAAGGTGTTCTTGATCCTGCTATATCAGAAGACTACCTCTAATATTATTCTACATAGACTACACACAGTTGATTTCATTGAAATTGAGGAACAGCGTGGATTAAATACTTTACAATCAAACTACCGTCAATTACCGTGTGATTATGTAAGACCCTTCCTAAGCTAAATACAATGTTCACGGAACAGTTAGAACGATATACTCTAATATATATTCCAAGTTGGCATAGGACTGCATGTCTATTTATATTTCACAGAGAGAGAGAGAGAGAGAGAGAGTAAACGAATACTGTATATATATATATATATATATATATATATATATATATATATATATATATATATATAAGCAAACTGTTTACTTGATACGATACGGACACTAACTCCTCTCCTTGCCTTGACTATTTGCATGTTTATATTTCCAAGATAGAGAGAGAGAGAGAGAGAGAGAGAACATTAAATCTGGAGTTAATAAAACACCGCATTAATTACCTTAAACTGTTTACTTGACGATACAATAGTGACACAACTTACTAATAACTTGTTTGCGTATTGCAAGGGCTTGCCTTAACTCTTACACTGTGCACTACCACCTACACATCAACCCCACCCTCCTCCCCTCTGCCACCACCACCCTAACACCACCACCCTCCCCTCTGCCACCCCTCCACATCACCACCCTTCCTTCTGCAACCACCACCCTCCCCTCTGCCACCATCACCCTCCCCTCTGCCACCACCACCCTCCACCACCCACCCCTCTGCCACCACCACCCTCCCCTCTGCCACCACCACCCTTTCCTCTGCCTCAACCACCCTCCCCTCTGCCACCACCCACCCCTCTGCCACCACCACCCTCCCCAACATCATATTTGTAACCATTAATATCAAAAGTATTAACCAATATGTAGAATCGACTTGTAGATGAAACTATTAACCAAAAAGACTCGTCATTGAACATGTACACAGCTTCGCAACCTAATAGGCTATAAAATTGACCACTCGTATTTCAAACTCATGTTATGGTTGTGGTTTAATTTATCTCTCTCTCACTCTCTCTCTCTCTCTCTCTCTGACAGTTAACCCCTTCAGGACGATGACGCCTTTTTACCTTGACTTTAGCTAAAATGTGACGATTTGTTTGCAGTTTAAGAATGGCCTATGTTTTTCAGTGTTTATTGAAATCGTATTCACCCCTCTGAGTCAGTCCTTAAGGTAGATGACAGCTAAAGAAAATCGTCTATTGGTAACCAGAATATGCTGACAATTACGTCATCGGGCTGAAGGGGTTAATAGCAGGTATAGTCTACAGAACTACAACTTCTCAATTGGCCACTTGCGAGTTTCAGGCTATAAGGAAGTTGGAGCTTTAGACATCGATATAACCAACAAAAATACGGCTGTAGTCCATAATATAAAATTCAACATACTCTCCCTCCATCAGAATCCTACATTATTATTGCGTATCTGTTTAATATCGATGTTCACGACTCCAACTTACTTATAGCCTGAAACTCGCAAGTGGTCAATTACGGGATTTATTTCTCTCTTTCCTTACTGAGGGGACCTTACAGTTGCGCGGACAAGTGCTACTTTGGTAATAACGTAAATTGTATTTGTGCTACCTTGGTAATTGCGTAAATTGTATTTGTGCTACCTTGGTAATTGCGTAAATTGTATTTGTGCTACCTTTGGTAATTGCGTAAATTGTATTTGTGCTACCTTGGTAATTGCGTAAATTGTATTTTCCCTCCCCTAAGCAATTTTGAGTAGATAGATAGAGAGAGAGAGAGAGAGAGAGAGAGAGAGAGAGAGCGCGCGAGAGCTAGAGCGAGAGAGAGAGAGAGAGAGTCCACATTTCACAACTTTGTTTACCTGCTCGTCGGCCAACCCCAGACAAAGAAGAAGGGTTGTGTCAATCCCACAGCCAGGCTCTTGGGACATGATGATTAAGGGAGCCCACCTCGCTTTTTTCTTTTTCTCTCCCTCTCTCTTTGGCTTGTATCCATTCGGCCCCATTCAACCAACTGTTTTAAGACGTTTATCCCCAACCAGGTGTCGATTTCTTCCTGGCGAGCGATAGCGAGTCAGCATTGTATGGAGAAATCCGGCTTTGCCGGAGAAATTTTTCTATCGAAAAATGTACAAATTTAGCTTGCTGTCATAACAAAAATACATATATGCTGGCTCGCTACCGCTCGCCAGGAAAATATTGTAACTTGGAAGTGGGTAAACGTCTTAAAACAGTAGGCTGAATGGGGCCGAATGGATACACGCCAAAGAGAGAGGAGTGTATTTTAGTGTGTCCATTAGGCTGACAAAAACGCCTTCTAGACTTCCTTCAAACTAAAAATAAAGATAGAATTCCCTTCAAGCTAAATTTGTACATTTTTCGAAAATATAATGTCCTGGCCAAATGTTGAACGAAGTTATTGGCTCGCTATCCCTCGCCCAGAAACAATCGACACCTGCATGGGGGAAGCGTCGTATAATCGCCAAACTAAAGGGGTGAAATGTCTTAACATCTCCAAACTAATTAAGATAAACAGGGAAGGCCCAAAAAGAACCCCCTCGGACCAAATAGAGAGAATGCATTACACCCCACTTGTGTGTATATATATATATATATATATATATATATATATATATATATATATATATATATATATATATATCAAACAATGGACAACTCCCCTTCCTCGACATCCTCGTAGCTCTGAACGACCATGGGTTCAAAACCACCGTCTACACTAAACCAACTAACACAGGACAATGCCTCAACGGCGATAGTGAATGCCCCCGCCGTTATCATCTATCCTCCATCTCCGCCTATGTAAGGAGAGCCCTCACGCACTGCTCTACCTGGGCCGACACCCACCAGGAACTAGAAAGACTATCCCAAGTTTTAGTGAATAATGGATACTTCAACTCCGACATCTCCAGCACCATCAACCACCATCTTGAAAAATGGTACACCCAAAGCCCTCCCAACATTGACCCCCCCCAATTAAATTAAGATCTTCTACCGCAATTGAACACAAAAATGACGAGGACGTCTTAAAAGAAATAATCTCCAAGCATGTCCACCCAACCAACCCGGAAAACAAAATCAAATTAATAATTTATTACAAATCCCCCAAGACCTCCAACCTCGTTCTCCGCAACAAACCAGCTTCCACCAAGATAAAGAGCCCGATGACCGATGATCACGTCATTTACCAACATACCTGTAATTATGAGGACTGTGGACCTCATTCCTATATTGGCATGACGCAGACTCGTCTTTCACGTCGGTTAACTCTTCACCTTCAGGCTGGAGCCATCAAAGACCACTATCTCACCTCCAACCACCCCAACCTCACACGCAACGAGTTAGATAAACACACCACCATGTTCTTGCTTTTCTCTGGCTATCTCATAGAGGCCTATGCAGAAAATTCCAGTTTTGGCTGTTTCATGTTCTCTGATCATTTTGGCTACAGGTCTGCTGTAGTCTATTAGATCAGTGTCTGCAGTTATGCTTTTCAGGTTAGAAAAGTCCAGTTGTCTGTATGCTGTTTCCCGTTTTGCTGTTTCTTCTTGTTCTTGTTCCTGTTTGGTTCTCAATCTTGTGTGTTTCGGGGAGGGAGGTGAAGGAGTTGTTATAGTTTCTTCTTCCTCTTCGTATTCATCTTCTTCTTCTTTTTCATCTTCCTCCTCGTATTCTGCAAGATTAATTTCTTCTTCATCAGCTTCCTCTGCTTCTTCTTGGATGATGGGTGTGTGTTCCTTTCTTGATGTTTTCTTATTTCTACTATATTTTGTAGAAGGCTTCAGAGCGTCAGTAGGGATCTTGATTTTTGGTAGAGTATTGTAGTCAAGAAGCAGTGGAATAATACGTCTTAGTTGATGTTTGTTGGATCCAGAAAGTGCCACTGCAGTTTGAACACATGCATACATTTTTGCATTAATGTCGTGTTCTTAATTTTTGCTGTGTTCTTTCTTGGTAACTTTGACGATAGATCCCTTTGTTCTGCTGCCAGTTGGTCCTGTGTCTTCGTGTGCTTCTTGTTCTTTCCTTCCTCCTCTGACAATGAACTCGACCTTTTCGCCATTTTCCAGGGATCTTTTAGTGTTCTGATGAAGTTTAATTCCTGAAAAATGGACAAATATGTCTTGTTCATTGTCTTCACGAGTTATGTAGCCAAAACCACGTTTATGATTGTACCACTTCACAGTCCCTATGATTTTGGTGTTCATGGTGTCTGTGAAGTGGTGTGGTCTTGGCGGCCTTTCCTGAAGTCTTGGGTGGCATGTTGCACCGCAATCAAAATCAGGAATGATATATAAGGTAAACAGGAAGGGTATATATAGAGGGTGGAGGATCAGAGGAGGCGAGAATCAGGGGGCAAAAGTCTCCTATTGGTGGAGGGGTATTCTAGGAGTGCAAAAGGGGGAACCGCTTCACGCAGGCGCACTGGATGCGGGATGGTGTTGGTCGGGTGGCGGGGTCAAAGCTGATTGGCTGCGTGTCGAGGGGCGTGGCCTAAGTTGCGTGGTCTGTGTGGCGCCGGCAGAAGACGAAGCTGAAAGAGGTAGCGCGGGGGGCTGCGTCAAGGGCACCGGGGGGCGAGGAGGGGCGTTAGGTCCTGTAGGGTAGTGCCTTTTGGTAGAAGGAAGGATCTGAAGGTCTAGAGTTTGGTTGTTGATGTTAGGATGTAAGGCTTGGATATATAACGCTTCGAGTATAGGTAATCTCCTTGCGTCACTTTCTTTATCGAGTATGGTGGTGTGTTTCTCTAACTCGTTGCGTGTGAGGTGGGGGTGGTTGGGGGTGAGATAGTGGTCTTTGATGGCTCCAGCCTGAAGGTGAAGAGTTAACCAACGTGAAAGACGAGTCTGCGTCATGCCAATATAAGAATGAGGTCCACAGTCCTCATAATTACAGGTATGTTGGTAAATGACGTGATCGTCGGTCATCGGGCTCTTTATCTTGGTGGAAGCTGGTTTGTTGCGGAGAACGAGGTTGGAGGTCTTGGGGGATTTGTAATAAATTATTAATTTGATTTTGTTTTCCGGGTTGGTTGGGTGGACATGCTGGGAGATTATTTCTTTTAAGACGGCCTCGTCATTTTTGTGTTCAGAGGACATGTAATTGCGGTAGAAGATCTTAATTTAATTGGGGGGGTCAATGTTGGGAGGGCTTTGGGTGTACCATTTTTCAAGATGGTGGTTGATGGTGCTGGAGATGTCGGAGTTGAAGTATCCATTATTCACTAAAACTTGGGATAGTCTTTCTAGTTCCTGGTGGGTGTCGGCCCAGGTAGAGCAGTGCGTGAGGGCTCTCCTTACATAGGCGGAGATGGAGGATAGAAGATAACGGCGGGGGCATTCACTATCGCCGTTGAGGCATTGTCCTGTGTTAGTTGGTTTAGTGTAGACGGTGGTTTTGAACCCATGGTCGTTCAGAGCTACGAGGATGTCGAGGAAGGGGAGTTGTCCATTGTTTGATATATATATATATATATATATATATAATATATATATATATTATATATATATATATATAAATATATATATATTATATATATATATATATATAAATATATATATTAAATATATATATATATACCGTCTATAGATATATATATATATCTTATATATATATATATATATATATTATATATATATATATATATATATATATATATATATATATATATATATACAAGTGGGGTGTAATGCATTCTCTCTATTTGGTCCGAGGGGGTTCTTTTTGGGCCTTCCCTGTTTATCTTAATTAGTTTGGAGATGTTAAGACATTTCACCCCTTTAGTTTGGCGATTATACGACGCTTCCCCCATGCAGGTGTCGATTGTTTCTGAGTGTCTTTTAGACTGCCGTGGTGTAATTGATTAAGCGTCGGCTATCGTTCTGATGGTCGATGGTTCGATCCCCACTGAGAGACTAAAATCATTTAGTGGCTCACGTGTATTTGTGATATATTCTCAATATTTGTAACTCTCATGCTTTGTGGGTTAGAATTAAATGAAATCAATTTCAACCCGAGTTGCGTCGGGACACTCAAAAATCCGTGTATGGTATTCTGGAAAATATGGATCCTACAACTAGGTTTGAATTGAAATATACTCGCCTAGTGGGTTTCCCTTCTCCCTAACATAAATAGGATAGAAGGCTGAGTGTCTTTTAGACTGCCGTGGTGTAATTGATTAAGCGTCGGCTATCGTTCTGATGGTCGATGGTTCGATCCCCACTGAGAGACTAGACCCTTAGTGGCTCACGTGTATTTGTGATATATTCTCAATATTTGTAACTCTCATGCTTTGTGGGTTAGAATTAAATGAAATCAATTTCAACCCGAGTTGCGTCGGGACACTCAAAAATCCGTATATATACATATATATATATATATATATATACTGCATATATATATTATGTTCTAGCTATCGCCATGTCAATTTTGAACCCTTGGTCTTCAATTGGGTTACACTATTTCGTGGAACGAACATGTGTTTAACATTAATGGACATATGTGCACATTACCTCTCAAATACCGAGAAGTACCGGTTTGTTATAAACTGTATACAAGAGCTTTATCCCCCAAAGCACTTCATATACATAAAACAAAAAATAGTAATATATAATTTTATATATTTATATATATATATATATTAGTAAAGCCAGGTAATATATTTTCTTTAATACATACGAGGTTGAAAGAAATGGCAATTTCTGCGTTGGAAATTTTATTATTCAAAGTTTCCAGGTCTCTGATGAGTTTTCGCTGGGTGGCAGGAAGTAGATGAATGAGATGAGCAAAATTCATGGTGGTACAGGGTTACATAAATGTACATGATGATACAGGATATACGACGCGTTTCACTGGACAACCAGCATTATCAAGTAAGGGTAGAGTGATATATACATTTTTTATTTTTTTGTTTACTTTATTTTTTTTTTAAAGGTAGGGGGTGAAAGAAGAGATCCCAGATTGGGAAGGAAGAGAAAGTAGGAAAGATGAAAGACAGTAGAAGAGGAAAGTTAGTGGGCCGGCCACCTTGCTGTTTTTATTTATTAAAGTTAGTTTTTATGGCAATTTATATAGGTGCTGAGGGCTCGGAATTGATTACAATATGATTTCTTAAGTGATTGATAGTAGTTGCTTAAATAGTATTCGTTATTTATAGATCTATCTACTATGTTATATTGAGGAGGAGGGAGGTTGTTTATTTTGCAGTATTTCTTAAAGTCATATTTATCTTTCAACTCTCTCCAACGCCAGTAATCATGTTCTTGCTTTTCTCTGGCTATCTCATAGAGGCCTATGCAGAAAATTCCGGTTTTGGCTGTTTCATGTTCTCTGATCATTTTGGCTACAGGTCTGTTGTAGTCTATTAGATCAGTGTCTGCAGTTATGCTTTTCAGGTTAGAAAAGTCCAGTTGTCTGTATGCTGCTTCCCGTTTTGCTGTTTCTTCTTGTTCTTGTTCCTGTTTGGTTCTCAATCTTGTGTGTTTCGGGGAGGGAGGTGAAGGAGTTGTTATAGTTTCTTCTTCCTCTTCGTAGTCTTCATCTTCTTCTTCTTTTTCATCTTCCTCCTCGTATTCTGCAAGATTAATTTCTTCTTCATCAGCTTCTTCTGCTTCTTCTTGGATGATGGGTGTGTGTTCCTTTCTTGATGTTTTCTTATTTCTACTATATGTTGTAGAAGTCTTCAGAGCGTCAGTAGGGATCTTGATTTTTGGTAGATTATTGTAGTCAAGAAGCAGAGGAATCATACGGCTTAGTTGATGTTTGTTGGATCCAGAAAGTGCCACTGCAGTTTGAACACATGCATACATTTTTGCATTAATGTCGTGTTCTTAATTTTTGCTGTGTTCTTTCTTGGTAACTTTGACGATATATCCCTTTGTTCTGCTGCCAGTTGGTCCCGTGTCTTCGTGTGCTTCTTGTTCTTTCCTTCCTCCTCTGACAATGAACTCGACCTTTTCGCCATTTTCCAGGGATCTTTTAGTGTTCTGATGATGTTTAATTCCTGAAAAATGGACAAATATGTCTTGTTCATTGTCTTCACGAGTTATGTAGCCAAAACCACGTTTATTATTGTACCACTTCACAGTCCCTATGATTTTGGTGTTCATGGTGTCTGTGAAGTGGTGTGGTCTTGGCGGCCTTTCCTGAAGTCTTGGGTGGCATGTTGCACCGCAATCAAAATCAGGAATGATATATAAGGTAAACAGGAAGGGTCTATATAGAGGGTGGAGGATCAGAGGAGGCGAAAATCAGGGGGCAAAAGTCTCCTATTGGTGGAGGGGTATTCTAGGAGTGCAAAAGGGGGAACCGCTTCACGCAGGCGCACTGGATGCGGGATGGTGTTGGTCGGGTGGCGGGGTCAAAGCTGATTGGCTGCGTGTCGAGGGGCGTGGCCTAAGTTGCGTGGTCCGTGTGGCGCCGGCAGAAGACGAAGCTGAAGGAGGTAGCGCGGGGGGCTGCGTCAAGGGCACCGGGGGGCGAGGAGGGGCGTTAGGTCCTGTAGGGTAGTGCCTTTTGGTAGAAGGAAGGATCTGAAGGTCTAGAGTTTGGTTGTTGATGTTAGGATGTAAGGCTTGGATATATAACGCTTCGAGTATAGGTAATCTCCTTGCCGTCACTTTCTTTATCGAGTATGGTGGTGTGTTTTCTCTAAACTCGTTGCGTGTGAGGTGGGGGTGGTTTGGGGGTGAGATAGTGGTCTTTGATGGCTCCAGCCTGAAGGTGAAGAGTTAACCGACGTGAAAGACGAGTCTGCGTCATGGCCAATATAAGAATGAGGTCCACAGTCCTCATAATTACAGGTATGTTGGTAAATGACGTGATCGTCGGTCATCGGGCTCTTTATCTTGGTGGAAGCTGGTTTGTTGCGGAGAACGAGGTTGGAGGTCTTGGGGGATTTGTAATAAATTATTAATTTGATTTTGTTTTCCGGGTTGGTTGGGTGGACATGCTTGAGATTATTTCTTTTAAGACGGCCTCGTCATTTTTGTGTTCAGAGGACATGTAATTGCGGTAGAAGATCTTAATTTAATTGGGGGGGTCAATGTTGGGAGGGCTTTGGGTGTACCATTTTTCAAGATGGTGGTTGATGGTGCTGGAGATGTCGGAGTTGAAGTATCCATTATTCACTAAAACTTGGGATAGTCTTTCTAGTTCCTGGTGGGTGTCGGCCCAGGTAGAGCAGTGCGTGAGGGCTCTCCTTACATAGGCGGAGATGGAGGATAGAAGATAACGGCGGGGGCATTCACTATCGCCGTTGAGGCATTGTCCTGTGTTAGTTGGTTTAGTGTAGACGGTGGTTTTGAACCCATGGTCGTTCAGAGCTACGAGGATGTCGAGGAAGGGGAGTTGTCCATTGTTTGATATATATATATATATATATATATATATATATATATATAGTTATTATCTATATATATTGTTATTATCTATATATATATTGTTATTATCTATATATATATATAATATATATATTCTATAATATATATATATATATAATTATATATATATATATAGATATAATATATATATATATATATATATATACATTATTATATATATACTATATACACAAGTGGGGTGTAATGCATTCTCTCTATTTGGTCCGAGGTGGTTCTTTCTGGGCCTTCCCTGTTTATCTTAATTAGTTTTGGAGATTGAAAGACATTTCACCCCTTTAGTTTGGCGATTATACGACGCTTCCCCCATGCAGGTGTCGATTGTTTCTGAGTGTCTTTTAGACTGCCGTGGTGTAATTGATTAAGCGTCGGCTATCGTTCTGATGGTCGATGGTTCGATCCCCACTGAGAGACTAAAAACATTTAGTGGCTCACGTGTATTTGTGATATATTCTCAATATTTGTAACTCTCATGCTTTGTGGGTTAGAATTAAATGAAATCAATTTCAACCCGAGTTGCGTCGGGACACTCAAAAATCCGTGTATGGTATTCTGGAAAATATGGATCCTACAACTAGGTTTGAATTGAAATATACTCGCCTAGTGGGTTTCCCTTCTCCCTAACATAAATAGGATAGAAGGCTGAGTGTCTTTTAGACTGCCGTGGTGTAATTGATTAAGCGTCGGCTATCGTTCTGATGGTCGATGGTTCGATCCCCACTGAGAGACTAGAAACATTTAGTGGCTCACGTGTATTTGTGATATATTCTCAATATTTGTAACTCTCATGCTTTGTGGGTTAGAATTAAATGAAATCAATTTCAACCCGAGTTGCGTCGGGACACTCAAAAATCCGTATATATACATATATATATATATATATATATATATATACTGCATATATATATTATGTTCTAGCTATCGCCATGTCAATTTTGAACCCTTGGTCTTCAATTGGGTTACACTATTTCGTGGAACGAACATGTGTTTAACATTAATGGACATATGTGCACATTACCTCTCAAATACCGAGAAGTACCGGTTTGTTATAAACTGTATACAAGAGCTTTATCCCCCAAAGCACTTCATATACATAAAACAAAAAATAGTAATATATAATTTTATATATATATATATATATATATATATATATATTAGTAAAGCCAGGTAATATATTTTCTTTAATACATACGAGGTTGAAAGAAATGGCAATTTCTGCGTTGGAAATTTTATTATTCAAAGTTTCCAGGTCTCTGATGAGTTTTCGCTGGGTGGCAGGAAGTAGATGAATGAGATGAGCAAAATTCATGGTGGTACAGGGTTACATAAATGTACATGATGATACAGGATATACGACGCGTTTCACTGGACAACCAGCATTATCAAGTAAGGGTAGAGTGATATATACATTTTTTTGTTTACTTTATTTTTTTTTTAAAGGTAGGGGGTGAAGAAAGATCCAGATTGGGAAGGAAGAGAAAGTAGAAAGATGAAAGACAGTATAAGAGGAAAGTTAGTGGCCGGACCTTGCTGTTTTTATTATTAAAGTTAGTTTTTTGGCAATTTATATAGGTCTGAGGGCTCGGAATTGATTACAATATGATTTCTTAAGTGATTGATAGTATTGCTTAAATAGTATTCGTTATTTATAGATCTATCTACTATGTTATTGAGGAGGAGGGAGGTTGTTTATTTTGCAGTATTTTCTTAAAGTCATATTTATCTTTCAACTCTCTCCAACGCCATTAATCATGTTCTTGCTTTTCTGGCTATCTCATAGAGGCCTATGCAGAAAATTCCGGTTTTGGCTATGTTCTCTGATCATTTTGGCTACAGGTCTGTTGTAATTAAGATCAGTGTCTGCAGTTATGCTTTTCAGGTTAGAAAAGTCCAGTTGTCTGTATGCTGCTTCCCGTTTTGCGTTTTCTTCTTGTTCTTGTTCTGTTTGGTTCTCAATCTTGTGTGTTTCGGGGAGGGAGGTGAAGGAGTTGTTATAGTTTCTTCTTCCTCTTCGTAGTCTTCATCTTCTTCTTCTTTTTCATCTTCCTCCTCGTATTCTGCAAGATTAATTTCTTCTTCATCAGCTTCTTCTGCTTCTTCTTGGATGATGGGTGTGTGTGTTCCTTTCTTGATGTTTCTTATTTCTACTATATGTTGTAGAAGTCTTCAGAGCGTCAGTAGGGATCTTGATTTTTGGTAGATTATTGTAGTCAAGAAGCAGTGGAATAATACGTCTTAGTTGATGTTTGTTGGATCCAGAAAGTGCCACTGCAGTTTGAACACATGCATACATTTTTGCATTAATGTCGTGTTCTTAATTTTTGCTGTGTTCTTTCTTGGTAACTTTGACGATATATCCCTTTGTTCTGCTGCCAGTTGGTCCCGTGTCTTCGTGTGCTTCTTGTTCTTTCCTTCCTCCTCTGACAATGAACTCGACCTTTTCGCCATTTTCCAGGGATCTTTTAGTGTTCTGATGTTTAATTCCTGAAAAATGGACAAATATGTCTTGTTCATTGTCTTCACGAGTTATGTAGCCAAAACCACGTTTATTATTGTACCACTTCACAGTCCCTATGATTTTTGGTGTTCATGGTGTCAGTTTGTTGGTGTGGTCTTGGCGGCCTTTCCTGAAGTCTTGGTGGCATGTTGCAACCGCAATCAAAATCAGGAATGATATAAGGTAAACAGGAAGGGTCTATATAGAGGGTGGAGGATCAGAGGAGGCGAAAATCAGGGGGCAAAAGTCTCCTATTGGTGGAGGGGTATTCTAGGAGTGCAAAAGGGGGAACCGCTTCACGCAGGCGCACTGGATGCGGGATGGTGTTGGTCGGGTGGCGGGGTCAAAGCTGATTGGCTGCGTGTCGAGGGGCATGGCCTAAGTTGCGTGGTCCGTGTGGCGCCGGCAGAAGACGAAGCTGAAGGAGGTAGCGCGGGGGGCTGCGTCAAGGGCACCGGGGGGCGAGGAGGGGCGTTAGATCGTGTAGGGTAGTGCCTTTTAGCAGAAGGAAGGATCTGAAGGTCCAGAGTTTGGTTGTTGATGTTAGGATGTAAGGCTTGGATATATAACGCTTCGAGTATAGGTAATCTCCTTGCGTCACTTTCTTTATCGAGTATGGTGGTGTGTTTCTCTAACTCGTTGCGTGTGAGGTGGGGGTGGTTGGGGGTGAGATAGTGGTCTTTGATGGCTCCAGCCTGAAGGTGAAGAGTTAACCGACGTGAAAGACGAGTCTGCATCATGCCAATATAGGAATGAGGTCCACAGTCCTCATAATTACAGGTATGTTGGTAAATGACGTGATCGTCGGTCATCGGGCTCTTTATCTTGGTGGAAGCTGGTTTGTTGCGGAGAACGAGGTTGGAGGTCTTGGGGGATTTGTAATAAATTATTAATTTGATTTTGTTTTCCGGGTTGGTTGGGTGGACATGCTTGGAGATTATTTCTCTTAAGACGGCCTCGTCATTTTTGTGTTCAGAGGACATGTAATTGCGGTAGAAGATCTTAATTTCATTGGGGGGGGGGGGGGGGGGGGGGTCAATGTTGGGAGGGCTTTGGGTGTACCATTTTTCAAGATGGTGGTTGATGGTGCTGGAGATGTCGGAGTTGGAGTATCCATTATTCACTAAAACTTGGGATAGTCTTTCTAGTTCCTGGTGGGTGTCGGCCCAGGTAGAGCGGTGCGTGAGGGCTCTCCTTACATAGGCGGAGATGGAGGATAGAAGATAACGGCGGGGGCATTCACTATCGCCGTTGAGGCATTGTCCTGTGTTAGTTGGTTTAGTGTAGACGGTGGTTTTGAACCCATGGTCGTTCGGAGCTACGAGGATGTCGAGGAAGGGGAGTTGTCCATTGTTTGATATATACACACACAAGTGGGGTGTAATGCATTCTCTCTATTTGGTCCGCGGGGGTTCTTTTTGGGCTTCCCCTGTTTATCTTAAATAGTTTGGAGATGTTAAAACATTTCACCCCTTTGGTTTGGCGATTATACGACGCTTCCCCCATGCAGGTGTCGATTGTTTCTGGGCGAGGGAAAGCGAGCCAATAACTTCGTTCAACATTTGGCCAGGACATTATATTTTCGAAAAATGTACAAATTTAGCTTGAAGGGAATTCTTTCTTTATTTTTAGTTTGAAGGAAGTCTAGAAGGCGTTTTTGTCAGCCTAATGGACAAACTAAAATGCACTCCTCTCTCTTTGGCGTGTATCCATTCGGCCCCATTCAGCCTACTGTTTTCAGACGTTTACCCACTTCCAAGTTACAATATTTTCCTGGCGAGCGGTATATATATATATATATTTTTTTTTGTTATGACAGCAAGCTAAATTTGTACATTTTTCGATAGAAAAATTTCTCCGGCAAAGCCGGATTTCTCCATACAATGCGGACTCGCTCTCGCTCGCCAGGAAGAAATCGACACCTGGTTGGGGATATACGTCTTAAAACAGTTGGTTGAATGGGGCCGAATGGATACAAGCCAAAGAGAGAGGGAGAGAAAAAGAAAAAAGCGAGGTGGGCTCCCTTAATCATCATGTCCCAAGAGCCTGGCTGTGGGATTGACACAACCCTTCTTCTTTGTCTGGGGTTGGCCGACGAGCAGGTAAACAAAGTTGTGAAATGTGGACTCTCTCTCTCTCTCTCTCTCTCGCTCTAGCTCTCGCTCTCTCTCTCTCTCTCTCTCTCTCTCTCTCTCTCTCTCTCTCTCTCTCTCTCTCTCTCTCTCTATCTACTCAAAATTGCTTAGGGGAGGGAAAATACAATTTACGCAATTACCAAGGTAGCACAAATACAATTTACGCAATTACCAAGGTAGCACAAATACAATTTACGCAATTACCAAGGTAGCACAAATACAATTTACGCAATTACCAAGGTAGCACAAATACAATTTACGCAATTACCAAAGGTAGCACAAATACAATTTACGTTATTACCAAAGTAGCACTTGTCCGCGCAACTGTAAGGTCCCCTCAGTAAGGAAAGAGAGAAATAAATCCCGTAATTGACCACTTGCGAGTTTCAGGCTATAAGTAAGTTGGAGTCGTGAACATCGATATTAAACAGATACGCAATAATAATGTAGGATTCTGATGGAGGGAGAGTATGTTGAATTTTATATTATGGACTACAGCCGTATTTTTGTTGGTTATATCGATGTCTAAAGCTCCAACTTCCTTATAGCCTGAAACTCGCAAGTGGCCAATTGAGAAGTTGTAGTTCTGTAGACTATACCTGCTATTAACCCCTTCAGCCCGATGACGTAATTGTCAGCATATTCTGGTTACCAATAGACGATTTTCTTTAGCTGTCATCTACCTTAAGGACTGACTCAGAGGGGTGAATACGATTTCAATAAACACTGAAAAACATAGGCCATTCTTAAACTGCAAACAAATCGTCACATTTTAGCTAAAGTCAAGGTAAAAAGGCGTCATCGTCCTGAAGGGGTTAACTGTCAGAGAGAGAGAGTGAGAGAGAGAGAAATTAAACCACAACCATAACATGAGTTTGAAATACGAGTGGTCAATTGTATAGCCTATTAGGTTGCGAAGCTGTGTACATGTTCAATGTACACCTACCTTAACTATTTGCATATTTATATATCAGAGAGAGAGAGAGAGAGAGAGAGAGAGAGAGAGACGTGAAATAATATCGATTATATTTTATAGCACTCGCATAGAAGAGTTGTTCGTGGTCAATGTCTCATCACCTAGTATTAAGAAGGTGTTCTTGATCCTGCTATATCAGAAGACTACCTCTAATATTATTCTACATAGACTACACACAGTTGATTTCATTGAAATTGAGGAACAGCGTGGATTAAATACTTTACAATCAAACTACCGTCAATTACCGTGTGATTATGTAAGACCCTTCCTAAGCTAAATACAATGTTCACGGAACAGTTAGAACGATATACTCTAATATATATTCCAAGTTGGCATAGGACTGCATGTCTATTTATATTTCACAGAGAGAGAGAGAATAAACAAATACTGTATATATATATATATATATATATAAAAGCAAACTGTTTACTTGATACGATACGGACACTAACTCCTCTCCTTGCCTTTGTTTATATTTCTAAGATAGAAAGAGAGAGAGAGAGAGAGAGAGAACATTAAATCTGGAGTTAATAAAACACCGCATTAATTACCTTAAACTGTTTACTTGACGTAACTATGTTATTTTACGTTAGATTAGGCTATGCAATATCCACTGTCATAATAATGGTTAACTGAATAATGTTAGGTAAGGCTATGGTACATCATATATATTGTACTGATATGGTCGTGTTACATACCAATTTTAAGGAGGAAGATCGATATCAATATTTATTCTTATATAATAGGAAAAATATTATGGACAAATCGAAGTCCTGAACTTTGGCTATTCATATCAATACCACAAGATACTGGGTCTATTTCACATATCTTGTACTAATATGGTTGTGTTACTTACCAATTTTAAGGAGGAAGATCGATATCAATATTGATTTTAATATAAATACAAAAATAATATGGAAAAATCGAAGTCTTTAACTTTGGCTATTCATATCAATACCACAAGATACTGGGTCTATATCACACATATTGTACTAATCTGGTTATGTTACATACCAATGTTAAGGAGGAAGATCGATATCAATATTGATTATAATATAAATACAAAAATAATATGGAAAAATCGAAGTCCTGAACTTTGGATATTCATATCAATACCACAAGATACTGGCTCTATATCACATATGTTGTACTGATATGGTCGTGTTATATATCAATCTTAAAGAGGAAGATCGATATCAATATTTATTCTTTTATAATAGGACAAATACTATGGAAACATCGAAGTCCTGAACTTTGGATATTCATATCAATACCACAAGATACTGGGCCTATTTCACATATATTGTAATAATGTGGTTGTTTTACATACCAATTTCAAGGAAGATCGATATCAATATTGATTATAATATAAATACAAATATATTATGGAAAATATTGCTGGTAGAGAATTGACGGAAAATCGCTCGTGTGATTCCAAGTTTATAGTGGGAAACATTGGTGTGTGTGTGTGTTTTTTTTTTTGTTTTGTCTGTGTGTGTTTGTGTGTGTCTGGGTGTGTGTTGTGTGCTTGTGTTGTGTGTGTGTGTGTTTGTTTGTATGTGTGTGTGTGTGTGTGTGTGTGATGTGTATGTAATAATATGAAAATGTTTACCTTTAATGATTTGATGTTATAGATAAATAACGATATTAATCTTATGTTGGACTACAGTTGTAATTCAACATTCTGAATGTTTGATATTCGAACTTTGTAAAGTGTTTGTATTATAGACTAATGTAATAATGTAGGATGTGGTCAATAAACTGTCTATCTATCTATCTATCTATCTATATGTATGTGCGTGTGTGTGTGTGTGCGTGTGTAAGTTAAGTGTGTATGTGTGTGTTTGTCCGGAAAGTTTGGTAATGCTTGGTTTCATGTGGAGAGTTAATTTGTCATATATCCTTGGTGTGTGTGTGAGAGAGAGAGAGAGAGAGAGAAATATGTATTTACTGTATATACATATGGACCTTACCACATACAGTACACACACAGGTGGCATATGCTGTATTTATACCCATTTATCTTTACACATTTATATATATATATTTACTTTGCGCAACCACACACACATATGTAAAGGCAAGCTAATTCTGTTTTTCTATATTCCAACTACTCCCTCTCGGGCATAGGCTGAGAGCCTGTACATTCCACAGCTCAACACGGTGCAGCCGGTGAGGTCTTGTTCCAGTCTGGGGAGTGAGACATGTGAAGCATCCATTCATGGCTCGAAGCAGCTCCATCTCTGAAGCGGCTGGTTGCTTCGTTCAAGTGCTTCACTGTCTCAACTTCCAGACTCAGACCCTCACTCTCAGAACGCCACCTATTGAACAGTGAACTCACTAGGCATTGTCCCCCTGTAACATATTTTGAATATGGGAATATTCATACAGTGTTATTTAATCAGGGAACAATGAGGGTATTTTTTTGGCATTTCGGTGGGCTTTGTGGTAATGCACTGATACTAGGTACAGCACAAATTCAATCCCAATAATATCTTCCCATTGACATATCGGGATTTGAACCCGGGTCCATTGGATTACCAATCCAGTGGCATGACCACTCCACCACACCTCCCCTTAAGGGGAGATGGGTCGTTTTTCTGGTCCCCTTTCTCCCTCGTGTTTAGCTCCATTGCCTTTGAGATTTGAAGATGTTCGGCCCATTTGTTTGACGATTTCAAGAACTTTCGCCCTATTTCGGTAAATTTTAGACCTATCTTGCCATTTAGGTGTCGATT